>CM046034.1:51646209-52263709 GCA_025215565.1 Flaveria ramosissima | reverse complement strand
ATCTGATCTTGAGTCCTTAAACATTTTAAAATCTGATTTTAGAAAGTCTGAAAGTGATTATAAATTAAAGATAGAGGACTTAGAGAAAACCATTTCAGTTCTAAAACATGAGCATACAGATTTTAGGACTCAAATCAAAGATCTCATAACCAAGCTGACTGAGTGCCAGGCTGAGCTTGTGATCAGCAAAGCTAGGGCAAAAAAGAGTGTTCTTGAAGAAGAGACCTTAAGAACATGATATCCTCATCATTGCACAACAAGGTGTGTTATCAAAATAGACAGGGACTGGGATCCAATGAGATAGCTCCTCCACACATAATCTTGTCTGTAAGATCTCCTAGGTGTGGAACTTGTGAAGATGAGCTTCCTCTCATAGATCCTATAAGTGAAGAGGATGAAGAAGAGATAGTGAAGAATTCCTCTAAGAAGAGTGAAGAGGAGGATTCTAAGAAGGGCCACTATCCTTCTGAGGAGAAGAAGATTACTGTGATGACCAAGTCAATGAAAAAGAACTTGATCAGGAAGAGCAAAAGAAAAGCAAGGAAGGCTCAAGAGATCAAGGCTACTTTTGACTCTAAGAAGAAACAAGTTTTTATCTCTGCAGGGTTTGAAGTAGTAAAGACTGAAGACATCAACCAAAACTCTTTAGCTAAGAGTTCTGGTTCTTGTTCAAATCATCTCAGTACCAAGAAGAAGACTGATCTGCTGTGTACCTATGCTGCACAGCCTGGACCATCAAACTCCAAGAACAGTTCCCAGCCCATAAGAACTGTCTCAGCATCTGCAAAGATGAAGGTGGAGAAGGGATGTGACCAAAGACAGTCTTGTTCTCATAAGAATACTCTTGTGAAGAAGAAAATGTTGTGTGTCATGTGTGAAAGTACCTCTCACATTGCTAAGGATTGTCCATACAATCCTAAAAGTACTGTCCATATGACCAAGACAAAGACTTCAAAGAGTTCCAAGAAGATTCAAGCTTCGTAAGGAAAATCTGTTTCCTTCGGAAGCTCCAAATCTAAGAAGAAGGCAAATGAAAAATTACCTTCGGAAGAGAAGTTGGTCTCGGAAGAAAGGAATTCTTCCGAAGCACTGAAGTCTGCTGTAGTGACTGCAGAATCTTCCGAAGGTTCAGTCATTAAAACTTCCGAAGTCCCAAAAACTTCCGAAGTTTTGAAGGTCAAGTCCAAGACTCCAAAGGTGGTGTGGAAGTCGAAGAAAGACCAAGTGACTGAAAATTCTCCATCAACAACAGCTCAAGATCCTCCTAGCACAACCATAGGATCTATTACTGTTGCATTACCTTCTATTATACTTAGTGAGCCCAAGACAAACATTTTCTTTGTGCAAGAACAGCTCAAGACAAACAAGAATGTCTGGATCATTGATAGTGGTTGTTCCAGGCACATGACAGGCAATAGGTCACTACTCCATAACTTTGAAAGGATTGATGGAGGACCAGTTGCTTTTGGAGGAGATGAAGGTGGTTACATTTCTTGAAGGGGCAAGGTCACAAATGGTAAGCTCAGTATTGAAAAGGTAAACTTTGTCAAGGAGCTTGGGTACAATCTTCTGAGTGTATCTCAATTTTGTGATCAGAGTCATAACATGCTCTTTACTGAGCATGAGTGCATTGTTCTCAAGCCTGGAGTGATCATTCCTCATGAGCACATCCTGCTTAGAGCCCCCAGAAAAGGGAACATGTACAAGGTGGACTTGAAGAAACATCTCCCTCTGGAGAAGTTTCATGCTTTCTGTCTAAAGCCAATAGTGATGAGTCTTTCCTATGGCATAAAAGAATGTGCCACGTAAACTTTAAGAACATGAATAAACTAATTAAACATGATTTGGTAACTGGAATGCCAAAGAAAGAGTTTACAAGTGATGATCATTGTGTTGCATGCCTGAAAGGGAAGCAACATAAGGTATCTCACAAGCCTAAGGAAAGGAACTCCATCACTACTCTCCTACACTTATTACATATGGATCTCTTTGGCCCCACCAGTGTAATGAGCTAGGAAGGACCTCTTATTGTTAGGTGATCACAGATGATTTTACAAGATTCACTTGGGTTTTCTTTCTTAGAACTAAGGATGAGACCCCTGAGATTCTGAAGAATTTCATCGTAAAAATTAAGAATCAAAGTGATCACAAGGTCAAAACCATAAGATGTGATCAAGGGACTGAATTCAAGAATCAAACCCTTGATGCATTTTGTGATGAAAAATGTATTACAAGACAATATAGTGCTCCCAGGACTCCTCAGCAAAATGGTGTTGCTGAGAGAAGAAACAGGACACTAATTGAAGCTGCAAGAACTATGTTGTCTGACTCTAAACTGCCCATCACCTTCTGGGCAGAGGCAGCAAACACTGCTTGCTATGTGCAAAACAGAGTTTAAGTAGTTAAGACACATGGTAAGACTCTTTATGAACTTTGGCACAAGAGAAAATCTTTCATTGGTTTTCTCAGGTCATTTGGATGTCCTTGCACCATCTTGAATACTAAAGATCAAATTGCTAAATTTGCTGAGAAATCAGATGATGGACATTTCATTGGATACTCTTCTCAGGCTAAGGCTTATAGAGTATACAATCTCATAACTAGAATTGTTGAGGGGTCAGCCAATGTGACTTTCAATGAACACACACCCTGTATGGCTGGTTCTGGTCCTGATTGGCTATTTGATCTAGATTTAGTTACCAACTGTTTTAACAAATCTTGTGAGAATGTTTCAGGATCTGCAGAAAATTTAAATACAGGTGATCCTAATCCAAGATTTGAGCTAGGAAGACCTTCAACTCATACATCTTCAGCTCCAGTTGGAACTACTTCAGCAAATGAGGTTTCTATCAGCACTACAATGACAAACTCAGCTGATACATCTGGGGTGCCTTCAAATTCTAGCTCAAAGGCTCCACAACCAGATAAAGATACCTTATTTGTGGAAGATAACAATGATGGTGGTGAAAGTGATCAAGAATTCCTTGATGCTAATAACTACACCATAGATGACAACATTAATGATGTCACACACTCATTGGATCAAGTCAATCTTGATAAGTGTGGTGATGTGGAGGGTGAATCATCTATGCCAGATCTAAATTTCTCAAATTTAGATCTTTCTCAGCAACTTGTTGTGATCCCTCAGCTTAGGATCCATAAGTCTCACCCCACCACAAACATCATTGGAGATGTTGTTACAGGGGTAAGAACAAGAGGACAAACCCATGAAGAAAATGTTTTTCTTCACTATTTTTTATCCCAGATAGAGCCAAAGAAAAAGTTGATGAGGCTCAAAAGGATGGAAGTTGGGTTGAAGCTATGCAACAAGAGTTGCTTCAATTCAAAAGGCAAAAAGTTTGGAACCTTTATCCTCTTCCTCATGGGAAGACTACCATTGGAACCAAATGGGTGTTTAGGAATAAGAAGGATGATAGAGGCATTATTATCAAGAACAAGGCTAGACTAGTTGTTCAATGATACACACAAGAAGAAGGGATTGACTACACTGATGTCTTTGCTCCAGTAGCAAGACTAGAAGCTATTAGAATATTCCTGGCATTTGCTGCATCCAAGAATTTCAAGGTCTTTCAACTTGATGTGAAGTGTGCTTTTAAGTATGGTGTGATTGATCAAGAGGTGTATGTCAAACAGCCACCTGGTTTTGTAGACCCTGATCATCCTGATTATGTCTGCAAGCTTGACAAAGCTCTTTATGGGCTGCATCAGGCACCCAGGAATTGGTATGAGACATTATCTGAGAATCTTTGCTAACATGGATACAGGAGAGGTACTATAGATGGAACTCTCTTCATCAAAGGACAGGGAAATGACATATTGCTAGTTCAAGTGTATGTAGATGACATCATCTTTGGTTCAACTAATCCAAAGCTCTGCAAAGACTTTGAGAAGCTGATGAAAGAAAGATTTGAAATGAGTGCAATGGGAGAACTCAATTTCTTTCTGGGAATTCAAGTGAAGCAAGTTGAAGATGGTATCTTCATAAGTCAGTCAAAGTATGTTCAGGACATACTCAAGAGGTTCAACATGACTGATTGTAAGATTGCTATGACACCCATAGCCAGAAACCACTCCCTTGGAACTGATCTTGAGTGAGAGTGTGTAGATGAACACTTATACATGGCTATGATTGGGTCTCTTACGTATCTTACTGCTAGCAGGCCTGATATCATGTTTGCTACATGTATATGTGCAAGATATCAAGCCAACCCTAAGATGTCTCACCTCATCACTGTCAAGAGGATTCTAAGATACCTTAAAGGTGCTTCAACACTTGGTTTATGGTATCCAAAGAATCCCGACTTCAATCTGTATGCTTATACAGATAGTGATTATGGTGGTTGCAATATGACTGCAAAGTCTACATCTGGGGGATTTCAATTCCTTGGTGGAAGGGTTGTCTCATGGCAATGCAAGAAACAATCCTGTGTGTCTGCATCAACTGCTGAGGCTGAATACATTGTTGCTGCAAGTTGCTGTGCTCAAGTGCTTTGGATTCAAAATCAGATGTTGGACTATTGATTTAACTTCAAGGAGACTCCTATTCACATAGACAACAATAGTGCTATCTCTATCACTGAGAACCCTGTGCAGCACTCAAGGACCAAACACATCAATATCAGGTATCATTTAATAAGAGATAACTATGAAAAGGGATTAATTAAACTAGTCAAAGTTCATACAGATGAACAATATGCTGATCTGTTTACAAAAGCTTTTGATGAACAGAGATTTAAATATCTAATATCAGCTTTTGGGATGATTAACTTTGAGTAGATCTTTTCTTAAAACTAATTCTACTTATTTCTTAAAATTATGTGTGTCCTAAGTTGTCTAGCTCATCACTCTCATAAGCTCATATTTTCTTTGGATAAAAAAAATTCCTTTTTGAAGATTTTCCTTAGATTCTTGACAATTTTCTGATCCTTCGGAAGATATATATTTACCTTCGGAAGAAAATCATGTCTTCAAAATAAATAACTATCTAAGAAATTTTACCTTCGGAAGAGGTTTCAATCTATCTTCCGAAGCTTAAATACTTGTCTCAGACACTTATTTGTTTTCAAGGACTTTTTCCTTTCGAAGCAAAATTAACTCTCGGAAGCTTTGTTGCTTTACATACAAAGCATTCAAGTTTTTATTTCTCTTCCGAAGCAAAATTTTCAAGATTCTCAGGAAATTCTTCCGAAGTCATTTTAGCTTCGGAAGCTTTTTCACTAATACTTCCGAAGATAATTTACCTTCGGAAGCTTTCGAATTCCAAGAAAACTACTTTTTGAGCAAAAGTAAACTACTTTTTCAGAGGTGGGACCGACATTCGGATTTCAAAGTTTATCCTCTTTCCTTAACTTTGGTTCAAATCCTTTTCACATAAATACGCAACAGTTCCCCCTCTCCCTCACTATCTTCTTCAATTCTACTATTCCTCAAACCTAATTCCCAAACCACCTTTGCTTTTCACCTTTCTTCATCCTTAAGCTTCTCAAATGGCCAACCTTAACCGCAGAAACAACCCAGATTTATACATGCAACTTCACAGACAACACAACCAGGTTGCTCTGTTAAGCTCTGAGAAAGATACTTGTTTCTCAGAGATTTGCCGTTTCTTAGCTTTATCAAATTACTTCACCTCCCTAACCATTGATCCTACTCTCTATGAGGATCATCTGCTTGAATTTTGGAAGACCTGCCAAGAGGTCATCATGGATGGGGAGAAGGCACTGTCTGCCACAGTGCAAGGGAGGACAATCTTCATCACTCCGGCCATCATCAACACTCACTTGCAGCTTGATGATGAAGAAAGTGAGTTGTCCTTCCCAAAGGAAGCTGTCAATCATTCCTTTGAGCAGATGGGCTATGAGGGAGATTTCTCTGTAAAGACCTTCAGGAAAGGGAAGGTCTCATCCCAGTGGAAATACCTACTCCATGTGGTTATCCACAACTTGTCAAACAAGCATGGAGGGTGGGACCAGATTCCTGAGGATCTCTCCTTCATAGTGCATGGAATGGTTCAAGGGGTTAAGTTCAGGTACTCTCAATTTGTCTATATAAATTTGCTTGCTAACTTGGACTCCTTAGAATATTATATGTTTCCTAGATATGTTCAACACATTCTCAACTGTGAATTGGGCTCACAGCTGAGGGAAACAAATAATATTCTTAAATTGGGACAGATGAAGCCCGGCATCTTTAAAATCATAAAGAAGCCAACTGTAGGCTTCTCAGGGGTAGAAACAGCCCTTGTCCCCAAAATGTTAGAGCTCATTGCTCAAGGTGACAACCTAGCAACACAAGCTAGTGTTGAACCCACACCTTCTACCTCTCTACCACCAAAAAGGCCACAAGTAATCCTCACCTACCAAAGAAAATCCAAACGAACCCCTACTCAAGCTATTGAGTCTGTGCAGGTCCCCATATACTCACCTATACAGGAGGAAGTGGACACTAGAGCTCCCACTTCCCCTGAGGAGAAAACCACTCCCATCTCTTCAACAATCAGAGCTGAGGTTCCTCATGCTCACCCTGATGAGCTCACAAGCCCAACTGCCTTAAGCCTTCACTCTGAGTCTCAACACTCAAGTG
This sequence comes from Flaveria ramosissima, assembly GCA_025215565.1. Taxonomy (NCBI): domain Eukaryota; kingdom Viridiplantae; phylum Streptophyta; class Magnoliopsida; order Asterales; family Asteraceae; genus Flaveria; species Flaveria ramosissima. Next base: position 52,257,106 of record CM046034.1, on the reverse strand, counting down.
AACAACCTTCAGGGGACAGTTACCATCCCCAACCTTTAGATCTAAATCAACCCTCTCTCAACCTTTCATTCTATACTGATGAAGACTTAGGTTTCAGTGAGTACCATGAGTCTCTCTTCTCTTTAGCCTACTCAAAGAGAGATGAGTACTCTTGAGTCTCCTCAGTCTAGCCCACATCAGTCACCTATAACTGAGGTGGATATTTCTGAACCTGTTCAGGATATCCATATGGAAGAGGCTCTCACTTTTGCAAGTGATTACATTATTAAGACCTCAACCATGGCAACTCAGCCCATTGACATCTCAACTGAGAATGTCAATGAGCAGAGGAAATCCAACAGCCAAGAACCTGAAGCTGGTGGTGAGAAAGAGGACTTTGGTCCAATCATCTCATCCGCCAATGATACTTCTGATGAAGAAGAGGGGAATCTGAGACTAAAGGTGCAAAAACTGTCAAAAACATGCTCCTATTTAGTCTCTAAGGTTAGTCACCTTGAATCTAAGGTGACTACCCTTCATAACAGGGTCAATGATCAGCAACTTGAAATATCTTATCTCAGGGAAAAACTAGCTGGGAGACCTTTAAGAAGAGTTCAACCAGGAACACAAGAACATGTGAATGTGGTTGACCTAACCTCTAGCTCACCTATGCAAGAGGGTGATGCTACCAAAAAGGGGGAGAAAGTCATTACAGACACAGAACCTGGGAGTTCTTCAGAGAGTATGGACATTAAGGACTCACCATCCTCACTTGCAATTGTGCATACTCAGCAACTTCCTCAAGTTCACATTAATTTGGACTCTATAGACTCTATCATCAGGAGTCTCTTTGAGGAAGGTATACCAAGGGCTATGTCATCCCCACCTCAAGGAACTTCAAACTACATCGTTAGGTGGAGGTATGATGCTGATAGAAGAGCCCTTATTCTTCACAGAGTTCAAGGGCAACAAGAAGTATTTGATTTTCTAACCTTGAACTACTATGAAGGTCTTGATCTGGTCAACATGCCACTTGTCAATCCAAGCAAATCAAGACAAGCTGACAGGTTAGCACTCAGAATTCAAGATAGAATTACTGAAGAGTTCAGCCTAAGAAGGAGACAAAGGCAATCAGGTAATGTCATTGGTCAACTGGATGCTGAGGCAGACCTTGAGATTAGCTTCAAAGGGAAAACCTTGGCTGAAGGCTCAATGATAGAGCCTGAGAGCCCTGTCACACCAACAACTGCTTCAAAAATTCATTCCCTCAGTGAAACACCTGCTGGTGAAGGTGTCTCATAACCTCTCTCTGGCCAGAGCATGGATGCTACACCAAGCAATGAAGGCCAAACCTCTATCCACCCTGAGTCACAAAGGTCTGTGGGTGACAAAGGGAAAAGGATTTTGACTCCTGAGGAAATTGAGGAGGAGGAGAGAGAGAGGAAGAGGAAGCTAAGGGGAGAAAGTTCCTCTGGGTCTTCAGGTTTTATGCAAGCTGCAATCAGGGCTTCCCCCAGACCAAACACTCAAGATGATGAGTTGAGGGCAGTCAGGATTACTTACCTGCAGACCAGGAACTATGACATAGATGAGATTATATCTCTCCCCTTAGAGCAACTAAATGAACTGGCTGACATGGAAGTGTCAAGAGAGATGAAAGAAAAAGAGGATGCAAGGTTACTTTTCCAATTCAAAGAGGAGAAGAGACAGAAAAAACTATACAAGCATGCTCCTACTCTCTCCCCAGTTCAAGAAAGCCCTGTGCAAGAGACTATGGCATCTACACAAGAACCTTAGGTAGACAAAGAAACAGACAAACAAAACATGATCAACTACCTGGAGTGCCACAGGTCTCTACCAGGCATCTGCACTTCTTCCCTTGTCCTTTGAGTATATTAAGTTTGAGTATCTCAAACAACTTGAACTTCAAGTGCTCAAAGAACAAAAAGCTACAAAGAGAAAGATGAGGGAAGAGGCTGCAAAGTCAAGAGCCATCATCCAAAAGAGTATGAAGAAGTCGCCTGACAGACAAAGGATGATGAGCTTCTTGAAGCTGTATGGATTCTCCGGATGGAGACTTGGCCCTATGTCTCTATCCACAATGGATGAGCATATCAAGGTAATCAAGCAGAAGATCAAGAGTGGAGAGCTGATTGACTTATACTCTCCTCCAAGTCAAATCCCACCTGTGAGGGAGGAACACCCAACTGAGAAAGACAAGGATGATCAATAAGGTGCTGCAGACCAGTCTTCTCAGTTAAAGTCTTCTAAGAGGAAGAAGATGATGGCTTCTAAACCAAAGTCTAAGAAGAAGAAGCCTGAATCATCTACCTCTACACCTCAGGCTGAGTCAGATGAACCTGAGGAAGTGCATGAAGAGGCAGCCTAATCAACTCCAATTCAAGTGGCTCCTCTTGCAGCTGAAACACCCATCTTATCCTGGATCATCTCTACTAATCCAGAAAGATGGCATGTGATCAGAGATCAAGGTGTTGAGAATGTCTATACATGGCAAGACATAATCAACTTACCTCTGCATGATCTCATTGAGATGAGAAGATACTATGAGAGTCTGAATGATCCTGACCATCTAATGAAGAAGGGTATGGTCATCATTGTGCTGAAGACTACAAATATCTGAAGATCTTCTAAATGGTTTGGTAGCATCAGCCTAGGGGGAGTTTGTGTGGATTCCTATAGGTCTGAAGCAGCCAAAACATCCAAAGTCTCTCTGCAAGCATGCATTAAAGAACTGAAGTAGAAATGCTTCGGAAGTTTTACACCATGCACTAGAAACATTCTAAGTGTAAAATCTTCCGAAGCCAAGACCAATATCTTCCGAAGCCAAAAGTGAAGTCTTCCGAAGCTTCAAAGACAAAGTCTTCCGAAGCCAATTAGTGAAGACAGATTTCTTCCGAAGACTTTTAGAGATATGCCTTTATCTGATGTATTTTACCATAAAGCTGGACCACCTTTCCGCTGCAACTCTGTAAAGTCACCAACTTACATGAGCTGGTGAACGGTCCATGCTTTTGGTAACTGTACATTGAGGTCTTGAGTCCATGCTTTCTACTTTATGTACTTTATCTTTTTTGTAATATATTAGAATGTGAGCTATGGCATGTCATAGTCACAAGTCAAAAGGCAGATATGCCTTTTTGATTCTACAATTAATTTTGTTTGTGTCTAGTCAATTGTATCCGGCTGGCTTTCAAAGTATAGCCGGCTGTAGGTTGTAGTATAAGTATTCCATGTTCTTGTATCTTTCCATATGCTTTGTAACACTTGTAAGAGAACTTGAGAAAGCAATATACTGCATCCTTGAAACCCAATCTCTTATGTTCTCGTGTTCTATCTCTTACTCATTACTTGTGTTCTTAGTATCATACTTGTGGTTAATCCAGTTTACTATTTGATTAAGTTTGGTTAATCTCCTCTTTGTGTTGTTGTTTTGTAAGTGACCATCCTTCACCGGTCCTGCACATGTCTTCATCATTACGTTCATACGATAAATGCGTCTGTGTATTATTGTGTTTACTCAGTGCTGCAATATTGGTAAAACCAATACTATTTTTGCCACCATTAATATTTTGTTTCATATGTGTATTTAACAATGTCTTTCACAATAGTTGATGACAACTCAAACTTCTCAACAGTGAGCTTAGAAAAAGCTATTTCATCATTCAAACTATTGATTTCTAAGGCCAATTCATCGTTTCTTTTTCTTTAAGTCAATTTTATCACATTCTTTTGCATGATTACTAAGTTTTAATTGATAACCTTTTCTAGTTTAGACTTTTATTTTTATCTTTAAAAAGCTTTTCATTAGTCTTATAACTTTTATTAAAGTTTTGTAAACGTTGGAGTTCAACAACCAAAGTCTAGTTGTGAGTCCTATAATGTTTTGCCTTACTTTAAAAAGTCGGAGAGCAAAGTTCGTCACATACGTCACTAGAAGATTATAAACTTTTTAGAAGCTTCCTTCACAACCTTAACCATCAATGCTTTGTAAACAGTTGACTTTTCCTTTACATCCTAAACATCTTTTGCATCCTTTGCATCCTTAGCCTCCTCAAAGAAACCATCTAGCAAATCATGATCCATAAACTCACCAAGCAAGCGTATCTACTCATCCATAACCTTACCATAATGTGCATTCCCAAACTTCATTTCCAAGATCAGTACCTCTTTAAACCAATCATACTCACAACTAGTATGAGAAACCATAACCTTGTTTGTAGTTGAAGATGTAGCTTTCTCTTTAATCTTTACATCTATATTTGTGAATCCAAGGATCGAAACATGAACTATCAGGTTAGATTGCACGAATAGTGATCGCGAAATTATCACTACTCGTTGTTTAATTGATTGGTGATGAAATAACAATTGTAATATGAATCAACAAAGAACAATTCAGATAAATGTAAAACAAATGAGCATAATAAATGAACAACACGTTTGATTCAAAAGTTTTCCATTAATATTGATTAATGATTATAATTGAACAAATAACGATTGAATGATTGATATTGTTGATTGCTAGGGTTCTAATGATGATTTGGTGTATACTGTTGTGATTGCCGTTAGGGTTGCTAGGGTTTGTTGTTAGGTTATGATTTGTAGCAATCCATTTGTCAGGACCGTGTATGTACGGAATACTAACTGATAATGCATGAAACCAGATCAAATAGTGCAGAATCCTATTTGATTGGCGATCCAATCAGTGATAACGCAATCCCGATCAATCTAACGATTAAAGAAACGTTAAGAACGAGTAGAAAAAGATCAGATGCGAACTATGAACTTGGAATAGGCTTTCTGGACGCTCTGGACGGCTAGGTTATGAGTATGAGTGAAAGTCCCATTTTTCCACGAATTAAGTGGTATTTATAGGTTTGCAGTCTTCATTCGTTCGACTGAACCATTAGCATGGTTCAATCGTGCGACTGACCCATGCGACTGATTCATACGCACGACTGAAAGTTCAGTCGTGCGACTGATTCATACGCACGACTGAAAGTTCAGTCGTGCGACTGAGTCAATCTCATGTCTCACTCGTACAACTGATCCAGTCGTCTGGTTCAGTCGTGCGACTAGTTCATTAGCATGATGTATTCATGCGTATGGTCCATAAGTATGGTCCATTAGCATGAATCATCATATAACAACTTCAAACCTATATAATAAGTTTATATATATGAATCAGATATAAGTAAACATCAAAGCACAAATCATATATTATTACATTGTTTCATTACACATATGTAAGCCATGGCAGATTTTTACATTAAGCACATAAACTAGGGACATATGTATCAACACCATTGCAATCAGTGCCTAAAAGTGTGCACCGCCTCGTATTTATAGGCTCAAGGTTTTACTGTTGGGGTAACAATAACTTTCTTATCGTAGTAAGAAAGTTACTCAGAGAATGTCTTGATGTGACGTTCTCCGACTAAGTGAAGTTGTCCATAGAAGTTGACTTTATGACATTGCTTTATTGTTTGACTTGTTGACTTGATGTACTTGGTGAAGTACATGCAAGTGTTTTGGTCTTCCGTAGGACTTGAGTCTTCCGTAGGACTTTGTTCTTCAGTAGAAGTTTAGTCTTTCGAAGGACTTTGGTCTTCCGTAGGAGGTTCGGACTTCATCTACAGCAAGTTGTTCTTCCGTAGAAGATCCTCGGATGCAAAATTCCTTGTTGTTCTAGCTGAACATCTACGGAAGCACAGAATGTTCATCCGTAGATATTTCTAACACTTGGTCAATTTACAAAATTAACTAAGTATTATGTTATTCCTGCAATCACACATAAATCAACACAAATATTTGGTTAACCTATACATATATTGCATACAAGAAGAGAAATATGTACAAGAGTTTTATTACAAAAAGATGATTAAAGTTCTAAGCCTATACATTGAATCTAGACCTATTGAAATTATATCTAACAATACTCCCCCTTAGGCTTAGCAACTTGTAATCAATTTTTCAAGCTTGACAGCTCCTTTACCCTTGACACAATCTTCTTGTTGAAGTAGGAGAATGCTTCTTTTTTATCATCATATTTGTACTTGATCTCCATCCTACTGATTTTCTTTAAAGTGTCAAAACTGAGACCAAACACATCTTCTTCTGTTGTGAGTGTGGCCGACCATCACACTATTGTTATTGACAATCTCCAACTCATCTTGTTCTGTAATTCTTAGTTCAATAATCGATGGAATATCTGTTCCCAGCAGCTGACCAGCCTCAAATTTTCTTCGTTTGTAGTCCTTTGCATGAAAATTATCTATCACTTGAATTATGTGCACATATAAGCATATGACACTCTGAGCATGTTCATCATTGAGCTTTGGGACAAATTTGTCATGGAGATAAGAAGTGTAACTTGGATGGAGCAGTTTGATCTCCATTGAGTCAAATAATCTTATTCTTTGAGCTTTCTTCTTTGGATCATTTCTAAGCAGCACCAGCTCTTTGGTTCTTTCTATATATCCCCATTAAGTGATGGGATATGTATATTGATTTCTATCAATATGCTTGATTATTGCAGAGCTCCTGTTAGCATATCCAACTCTTCTTAAAAATTCATCATCAACAATAGTAGAAGAGCTAGATTGTGACCTCCTTAGCCTTTGTTTCCTTCTTTTATGTTTATTGTCTTCCCTTTTACCTTCCTTTATTCATCATCCTTGAATTTTCTCTTCAATTTACCAACAGTCATAGAGAAATATCTTCCTCTTGCATTGATTAGATTGTTGGTGATAGGTAAGCTTTGTACATCAGATATATCATCATCTAGGAGTGATATGATTGTTTCAATCAAATGGAAATACTATATCATCCTAGAAGCTCTCTTAATTATTGTACAATCCCAGTCTAGATCATATTTCCACGCAATAATCCTCTTTTCTTCAATAGAACTAGGAGTTGTGAGATGGTCAAACAGTTGGATCAGGGTTGATTTTTCATCTGTGATTTCCCTTACTGTTGTACCAAGAGGCCATATTTTGCCTGAAATCACATCCTTTGGCTCTTTTATCAATTTTTCTTTATGTCTATCTTTACTTTCTATTATAACTGGCTCAGAATGAGTAGATTTAGCTTGATGAGCATAGGTAGGGTTTGGTGCTTCTATTCTGAACTTTACTCATGTTTCCAATTCCACCTTCATTACACATTCCATTATTTTTCTGAGTTCAGCCACAGATCTTCCCTTAACTCATGTAGTTTGTAATTATGGCTTTATAACCAACAAGTCATATTGTACTTGGTAAGCTTAGCTGTGTCAAAGTGACCCAAATCTTGTTTAATCTTCTGAATAGCTTGGTATTTGGTGAAGGTTTCATAGTTGCATACACGGAGCATGAACCTTGCTATCTCGAATTCTTTCAGAACATTCTTCATCAGATGTGTTCATCTTTTCAACCATGTCATAAGGAAATCCATTATTGATCAAGGTCATGAACATTGAAGATTGAGACCTTTCTTTAAGAATATGATCAGTAGATAATAGTTCATTAAATTTTGATTCTTGTTTGTCCTTAGGAGATTCAATTTTTGTTAATGCTTCCCATTCAGCATTACTCTCAGATTCAGCATGTTTCATAAGCTTCAAAGTAGAATGTCTACTGAAGGAGTGTGCTCGGGAGATGTGTTTTTAGCTTTCTTGGGAGAGTGTTTAACCTCTTTGACCTCCTTTTGAATCTTCCCCAAGTATTGTCTTTTCCTGCTATACTAAATTGTTGGCTTTGAACTTTTAGCAGTCTCTTTTGTTAATTTTTGATGAGCAGTTAACTTTACCTTCAAGGCATCAATATCCTCGTCTTTTGTTTTCAGAATACCTGCATGTTTAGAGTATTATTTTTGGCTTTGTTTATCTCTAAAACAAGCTGCTCTTTTTCTTTCCTCTCTTTCAACAGATTTTTTCAGTTCAGCTACCAACTGATGCAGTGCATCAATCACTTCATGATCTGTTTGAGCATCTTCTCTCAACCTTTTGATTGAAGCTTCTTGTTGAGTCAGTTTAACATTTTTTTCTTTCAACAGCACCTTCAATTCCCTCAGCCTCTCTAATATTTTGTTTGATTTGATGATGACATTGTTGTACTTAGCTACAAGGAAGCTTTTGCTAACATCAATCTCTTCTTCTTTTAAATCATCTTTATGATAGGCTATAATATCAACAAAATCATCTCCACCCTTAATTTTATCTTCAGAATGAGTTATGGCCTGTTCAACCTCCTTTTCTTGTTCCATCCCAACTTCTAAACATATTTCTTCTTTTGCCCCATCTTGTACATCATCATCGTCATCTTCAAAATTAAATACTTCAGTGGGTGCAGGGTTTTCAGTGGTTGATTTGGATTCAACAACGAGGAAAATTGGGCTTTGAGGTGGTTCTTGCTGAGGAGATGGTTGATTAAAAATTGGTGAAACAAGTTCTGTGGTAGTAGTGTTGAGAGATGAATGTGATTAGGAAATTGAAAGAGGCTGGGTATGTTCACTAGCTGGTGAGATTGGTTCAGTGGCAGCAATGTTTAGTGATGTTTGGGATTGGGTAGGAGAGATGGGTTGTGTGTCTTCACTTGGTGATGATTGCACTAGTGGTGATAATGGTTGATGTTGGATAGGATATGGTGGTGGAGAGTGTGATGCTTGTTCCGTTGGTGCATGGGAATCAACATGTTCTTCTTCATGTTGCTGAACATCAAAAATAAGTTATTATGGGATGTCTGCATTTTCATCAACTACATGTGCAAACATTTGCATCTCTTCCCCTTCATACTTTCCACTAATCTTGTTCAGAACTGATCTCCCCAAATGAGCTTGCACAAAGACATCTCCTTCTTTTTCTATACTTGGCAAGACATCATTGATGATTAGCTGTAAGAATCTATGATACATGAACATCTTGTAAGCTTTTTGTACTCTAATTTGGTCATATAAACATCTGAAGATGTATTTTGCATAATTGTATGTTCTCCCTTCAAATATGCCAATGATCCCGGATGATATATGCCTAGAGAATCTATCTAACCCAGACTTCCTGTTGGTTATACTCTTTAAGTAAGTGTGGCATAGGAATCTGTAGGGTTTGCACAATCTTCCTTTTTTGATTTCTACATGTTGATAATCACCATCATATCCCATCAGATCAAAGATTTTCTCTATATACTCATGCTCAAAAACATCAGGGTGTCCTTTTTCTTGTTCTCCCAACTCAAGAACTCTCATGACTATTCTTTCATCAATCCTTAATCCTTCATTTCTAATAGTTGCTTGAATCACCACATTGTCTCCTTCCTCTTCTATTCTTGCAGTGTTCCAAAAATCTATAATGTGTGATTGATAGATGATTGGATCAGCAGATAATGCATAGGAAAGCCTTGACCTCCGTAGATAATTGATGATGTCTCTACATCTTTCAGCTACTGGATCGTCAGGATTAAGGAAAAACACACATTGTGTTCCTTGGCGATTCTAGCTGCCATCTGCACAGAAAATAAGAAAATTAGGGCACATTGAAAATTCAGACATAAGAATTTGAAGGGTTTTGATGATACTCAAGAATCAAACAGTTGATTTTTGATGATTATCATATGATTTACCTTGATAATGTTGTTAGTATGATGAACAGAAGTCAAGATATATGTATGATTTGTTGTTCGGAGAGGGTAATTTGAATGTTGGCGGAAAGAGGGGTTTAAGGTGTAAGAGCGTTTTTTTAGGTCTAAAAAAGTGTAATGAAAATGGCAACGGTCAAAGACATCATTTATACTCCCTAGCACTTATTAATTTCCTTTAATAAGTGTTGTGGGACCCTCAACCCTTATTACCCTTCCGTGGTAAATTTTTGTTTCCGCAGATATTAGTTCTTCCTTAGGAAGTTAATTCTTCTATAAAATCATCTACGGATGACTAACATTAACTTACTGAACTAAATCTACGATAGTATAATTTGTTTTTCCATAGGTTAGCAATCTACAAAAATAAATTATATTTTGTTAAAATGTCAACACATCCGCAGGTTACCAATCTACGGACGATTAAATTTTAACCTTGTTTTAAGTTTCACACTATTGCTTCTGCTGAAATGTAAAATTTATACTGTAACTTCTGCTGAAGTGTAAAATTCACACTGTAACTTCTGCTGAAGTGCAAAGTTTGAAACTTATTTGTTTATATGATTCTAACAAATTGTTAGGATCATTTGTTGATGTTAGACCTTGTTGACTTGGTTTCAATGACAAATGTGCAGGAAATTAATTTGATTAAACCTTCAGATATCTTGCAGCCAAGTTAGTGCTCAAGTTCCAATTTTCTTCATTCAAGAGTGAAAAAATCAGGTTTCATGTTAATTAACTACTCCCCCTAAATTTTTTAGTAATCATAAACTTATGCATTTATTAGAAATTTATGTTAAGAATAGCATGAAATGCAATCATCTGCCCAGTTTATTTGAAGAAATAAAAAATAGACATAACTTAAAATATATATACATGCAATTAAATCATAACATGGGATTATACTATGACACTAAGCAACTTCCTGAAGCATTTTGTTGAATGTTAATAGACACAAATCTAGTGTTGATTGCAAGTATGTTTATCCACTTAAATTAAGACAAGAGTATATGGTCAACATGTCATGCTGATTATCATGTTGTGATGTTGGTTAAAGATGCACTAAAATGGACTCCACATTCAAGTCACATTAGAGTTTTTCCTCCGTTTATTAATCAAATTATCACTTTTTCACACTTGAAAACTATGTACCTTATAGCATAAGTTCTATCTTAAGATTTCTGTGAAATCTTATGAATGCTAATTGATGTATAAGCTCTTTAATCTAATATACAATTGATCATATTGGACTCTTTAAAAGCTTAGATATGATAATCATGAGGTCACCAGGTCTTTACTTTCGTAAAATGGACGTGCCTTTAACCCGGGTCTTTGCTTACACAACACAGATGGGTGATGATGATCATAATAGATCACCAGGTGTTTACTGTTGTAAACCGAAAGTGTTCATAAATCTAGGTCGTTGCTTACGCAAAACAAAGGGAATATGATTTGCAAAGATAGAAGTTATAAGATATCAAAACATAGTGTGTTTGAGTGAGAATTTGATCACATCTTCATAAGACTTACTTGCTTGCTTCTCAAGATGGAATTGCTCACAATTAGTCATCTAAGAATTATGTTGGGCATGAAATTGTTTATGTTCTACCCAAGCTGAACCTACTCACATATCAAAGCACATCTGATCAGTCTTTATGATAAGATAAAATCAGTAAAGTAAGCAAAGGCATAGTATGCTATCATTTTCCAAAATATGAATGCTATAAACAGAAAAGCAAATTAACAAGACAATCTTTTTGTATTTTTATATGTTTTGTGAATGTTTTTGACTTTTTCAGATTAATTGTAAGGACAAACAAATCATGCTTTTCTTTGGTAGAATGATTTCTAATCATAGTTGATCATGCCAAATGATTCAATTATGAAATTAAATCTTAATCAATCAAAGGCTTTAGTGAATAAATCAGCAAGCTAATCTTTTGTATCCACTTTGTTCGAGCCTTGAAGATTAGCATTAGTTTTTAGTTTTTGTTTTTTTAGTATAGGGACTTATTTATAAATATATGTTCCTTTGTTTCTTTGAATAGTATAAATAGGATTATATGTAATTTTGCATGTAGACTTTGAATTAGAACTCTCTCATTTGTGCATTGTAATCCTTTGCTAATATAAATGGAACTTCTGTGAATTTTTGTTATATTGCTTCGTTTGATTACTTTGTTCATATAATTGTCAAATGCATTACATTATTAGCGCAGATCGTTCCATTTGAACCTATCAAATGGTATCAGAGCCTTTGGTTCAGTGATTTGGAGCTTAAAATTGACTTTTAAGCACATGTGAATCACTTGAATCTATGTTTGATAGCAATTTTCAATTAATTGTTGATTTCAGTTATGTTTTATCATTAGAAACATGAATTGAATCACAATTGAGTGATTTGACACATTCAAATCTGATTTTTCATCAGATTTGAGTGCGAACAGTTCTTCATAGTCAAACTCAAATTTCAGCAAAATTCAAATTAATTGTTATTAAAGGATTGATAATCGGTGCATTTTACACTTGATTGAAGAGTTTCAGATCAATTAATCAAGTTTTGAAAAATTTGTTGAGATCAAGTTGTTACGAAGATGATGAATTAGGCGTTTGGTGTGTTGGAATCATCTGAAATTCACCTAAGTGTTTAGGCGCATGAACACTGTTTAGGCGCTTTAACACTGTTTAGGCGTTTCAGAGTGGATGTTTTGACACTATTTGTGGGCATTTTAGCATTATTTAGACGTTTTTCAGAGACTATGTCCCAGGCACTTTGAAACTATTCAAACCCTTTGAAACTGTTCAGGTGCTTCATCACTGTTTGGGCGTTTTGGAACTGTTTGGGCGTTTTGGAACTGTTCAGGCGTTTCTACTTTTGGGCGTTTCAGAAATTCACTAAGGCATTCCCTTAGGCGTTTCTAAGTCAAAGTGGGCGTTTCATAACTATTCAAGCGCATCAGATTCAGACTTTTCTTTCAACACTTAGAAAATTTTTCAAAAATTAAAATCCAAAAAAATATTGTCATTTATTTTCTTCATTTAAAACTTTAAAACAAAAAAAATAGTATCTTTTCTTAAACTCAAAACTTAAACATGGTTAAGTCTGAAGATTCTGAGAACAGAGATCCAAAGTTGAAGAACAAAGCTGACTTCAAGAACTGGTCACTCAGACTGAAACACCATCTGAACTCTATTGATACTGATCTCTGGAAATCAATAGAGAAAGGACCTCACATTCCTGTTACTTCTGATGGTCCTGATAGAGGTTTTGTGTACACAAAAGATTCACAAGATCCATATCCAGAAGATGGTTTACATGGAGATGATCTGAAGAAAGTGAAAAATGATATTAAAGAATTCTCTTATGTGTAACGGGTTACCTTTGGAAGTTCTATCCAGGCTGGAGGGTTACCAAACTGGGCATATTATGTACAAAGCCTTGAAAATTATCTGTGAAGGAGGCAGAGAGATTCAAGATCTCAAAAGACAGAAACTGAAAAGACAACTTGAACTGTTTGAGCATTTCTCTGGAGAAACCATAAATCAGATGATAAACAAATATAAGCAACTTATAACAGAATTGTCAACTTTAGAGATTAAGAATGATCTTAAAGACCTAGATGATAGACTTCTAAATGCACTTCCATCATCTGGGAAACAAACAGTAACCATGTTAAAGCATACTGAAAAGTTTCCCATGGACCTTGATCTGTTAATTGCAAAAATTGAGTCGGTGGAAATTGATGAAAGCTCAAGGATAATGATAGAGTTGCATCTGCTTCACAATACAAGTATGTTGCTTCTCCATCATATACTATAGAGAAGGTTTTTCTTGTCAAGGATGAAACCACTCCTAAAGATGAGAGTGACTTATTTATGGGAGCAGGATTTTTTACTAGCACACCTGTCTACTCAACTCAACCACAACCACAGTCTCCTCCAAAACCTCAAATGCCTAAAAATCAAAATGAGACTCCATCTTCTAACTCTGCTAAACCTAGCAAAGTTAAAGATGTTATAAACATCCTTTTACAGGATGAAGAGTCCAAATCTGCCTTTACAGCCTTTATGGCAAGTTTTCAGGCATATCAGGGTAGCCTTTTAACACAAGTTGATTTGATTTTGCAGGATCTGTTTGAGATGGATCCAGATGATGTTGAAGAAATGGATCTAAACTGGAAAATGGTGATGATAGCTTATAGAACACAAAAGCATTCATATGTGAACAGAAACTATAAGCCAAGTGCAAACAAAACAGTTGGCTTTGATAAGTCAAAGTCAAGGTGTTTTAACTGTAACAGCTATGGCCACTTTTCTAGAGAGTGCAAAGCTCCAAGAACACAAGGAGGAAATGGTCAAAGTAGCTCTAACAGTCTGAGATATCATCAACAGGCTCAGTAGACATTTCAGAAGCCATATTAGAGTCTACCAATGCAAGAACTAAAAGAAGAATCAAAGACCACTCAAGAACCAAAGAGAGCACTAGTTATAAGGATCAAGGATGGTTATGATTGGAGTGCTTATGCAGAACAATTTACTGAAGATCTTACTTCTAGTCTAGCACTTATTGCTGTGATTAACACTGAAGACTAGTCTGAAGACAAAGATCCAAAGGAAGAAGGAGAATCAGACAATGAGGAAGACTATGAATGGAGCGACAAATCTGACCCAAAGGAAGATTCTGAAGCAGTTGCTCTTATGGCACTGTCAGAACAACCCAAGGTTATAAAATCATCATCTGATATTGAGTCTTCAAATTCTTATCCACAAATCCCACTGGAAGTAAGGGAGAAAATATGCACTAAAGCATGTTTTGAACAAGTAGAACACTACAGAACCTACTCATTCAAAATATGTGATAAACTGAAACAAGAAAAGATAATGCACAACAAGTTGAAAGCTGATCATAAAATTTCTAACGATAAAATCATATCTCTTCAAACTTCTTGGAACAAAACTTTAAACGAACTTGAACTTGTATAGAAGAAACTTGAAGAGATGTCAAAAACACTTGAACAATAAAAATTGGCACATGCAGCAACTCAAATTGATTTAGCCAAAGTGAAAAGCTCAGAAACTATTGTTGACCAATTGGTAAATGGTAGGAAAGATAAAGATAAAACAGGATTAGGATTCACACATGAACCTATGCCTGAATCAATCTCAAATACCTTATCTGAAAACTTTAATACCCATGATCATTCACCAGAGAATAAAGCTAAGCTTAAAGAATTTCAAGAAAAGAAAAAGAATGTTCAATCTAATGTCAAGAGTGAAATCGAAAAGATAAATATTGAAATATTCGAGGAAAAAGACTCAGAAAAGATAAAGAATGGTCATCCAATTAAAGTCAAATCTTGTGAACCTCGACAAAAGAACAAAAAGCTGTTTGTACCATAAGGTGAATGTGTTACTGAGAAGTGTGAACTTGAACAATAGGTTAACAAAGTTAATGACATCAATAACAAGTTAAAAGGGAAATCTAAAGAAGGGAAATCAGAGACTTCATGTTCTGATGATTCAAGCTCTTCTGAAATAAACCTGATTGATCAAAAACTGAAAGAATCTAAAAAAGAATCTTCTCAAGATTCAATTAAAACCCAAAGCACTAAAACTTCATCAAACAAGAAATCAAAGAAGAAAATCATCTTCTAAAGCTAAACAGTCTGAACCAATCAATCAATTTAGTCAAATTAAAACAGTGAAGTTTGTGTCAGCCGGAACTTTTGACATGAACACAATCTTTGAAAAAACATCAAAACCTAAGATCAAATCTAACTCTAATCTAAAAACAGGTTCAGGTCCTAAGTCTTCCGTTGTTCATAAAAGATTTGTATCTAAGGAGTTAAAGAATTGTGAAATTGTTAAAAAGCCAAATCCTAAAAATAAAAGACCAAACTCACACAGCAAAAACAACAGATTAACCTGACTACCCCTAAATCTAGACAAGGATCTAATATGGCTTCCACATCTAGGGTTAAGCAAATTTTGGTCAAACAACCACAAAGGTACTATGAAATATGTGATATGTATAATCATAACACATCTGAGTGTTATTTTAACAAGTACTATCACATCTGTGATATGACAAATCACATAACAGCTGATTGTTATTTCAATAAATATTGTGCCTTGTGTGATGAACGAAATCATAATACTGAGGATTGCTTCTTCAGGAAGAACTCGCCTAGAAAAGATTTTGGTAATCAAAGATTTCAAAGAAATCAAAATTATGGTTTTCAAGGATTATCAAAACAACCTTCTTTAGGCTTGAGATCTCCCAGAAGAATCAATTATGAATATGATGATCAGTATATTGTGAGATCACAGCAGTATAATCAGGGAAATTTCATTCCACGTCCAGTGAGAAGAAAAATGGAACATTTAACAAGAAATTTTTTTCTAAAAATGTTTCAAATGACGGTTCAAAGTTTCTTGATGATGATCTTGAGAAACGTTTTAATGCTTTGAGGTCAAAACAAAGAAATGATAATCAGACGGTTTTTCAAAGAGGATTTGAAAATCCAAAATTTCAAAAGAAACTTGATTTGAACAAACTTCATTTCAAGCAATTTACCATTATGGATAAATATGGCAAGCCCAAGACCATCTCGGTTTGGGTTGATAACTCATCTTAAATGTCTTTGAAATGCAGGTACGCCCTAGAAGACCAATGAATACATGGTATGTAGACTGTGGGTGTAGCCGGCATATGATAGGCAATAATGCCTTACTTCAAGACTTTAAGAAAAAAGATGGTACACATGTAGCTTTTGGTGGAGATGTAGGTGGAAAGATTACCGGAGAAGGAACGATATCTAATGGGGTTATAAGCTTTGATAAAGTCAACTTCTGTGCACAGTTGAACTTTAATCTTTTAAGCGTTTCCCAAATATGTGATAAATTATTTTCTGCTTTATTTGATGACTCTTATTGTTATCTTTTAAAGCCAGGTTTCTAGATCAGCAAGGAATGGGTGGTTGTTAAAGCAGTTCGAGATAGAGATGTCTACAAGCTAGATATGTCTCACGTTGATCCTTCAACAAAAACAACTTGCCTCATTGCTCATGCTTCAAATGATAAAAGCCAGCTTTGGCATAGACGTCTCGGGCATTCTTACTTCAAAAACATGATCAAACTTGCAGCAGGAAATCATGTAGTAGGCATACCATCAAAGAAGTTTGCTACAACAGACATATGTAAAGCATGTTTGAAATGGAAGCAACACAAAGCGTCTTATAAGTCCAAGTTGATTAACTCAAACTCCAAGCCTTTACAAATGCTACACATGGATTTATTCGGTCCAGTAAACGTGCAAAATATTGGAAAGAAATCATATTGTCTAGTTATTATTGATGACTATACAAGATTTTCTTGGGTTTTCTTTTTTGCGTGCGAAATCTAAAACGGATAATTATTAAAAGAGTTTATCACTAAAGTAGAAAATCAACTTGATCAAAAAGTACAAATAATTAAAAGTGATAATGGAACAGAATTCAAGAATGCTAATGTTGACACGTTCTATTCAGGGAAAGGGATAGCTCATCAGTTCAGTGCTCCAATAACTCCTCAACAAAATGGAGTTGCAGAAAGGAAGAACCAAACATTGATTGAGGCAGCCTGTGCAATGTTAGCAGATGCTATGATTCCTATCACTTTATGGGATGAAGCCATATAAACTGCGTGTTTCATTTAGAACCGTACTCTACTGGTGAAAGACAAACAGAAAACTCCTTATGAGTTGATGTTTGGCAGGAAACCAAACATAGATTTTCTTAAATTTTTTGGTTGTTCGATTTTGAATCTAAACTCAAATGATCAGCTAGGCAAATTTGATACAAAATCTGATGACGGATTCTTTCTTGGATATTCATCAGCTTCTAAAGCATATAGAGTTTATAACTCTAAGACGAATGTTATCATTGAAACTTTCAATGTTAAATTCCTTGAAAAATTCATTTCTATCAGTTGCAAATGGTCCAGCGTGGTTATTTGATTTAGATTCATTGTCAAACTCATTCAATTCTAATCTGTTTGAATCTTCTTGTGTCCAAGGAAACAGGTAGGAGATCTTGGATCCTTTAGTGACGATTCAGACTCTGATGATTTGGATGATTCAAGCCTGGACTATCCGTTTTTCTCATTTGTTAGAGATTCTATATTCAATTCAGATGATCGGATCAACAAATTCCTAAGCAACACCAAGTTCATGCAAATTCTGATGTTTCTCAGCCAATTCCTAATGATGGACCAGAAATTCAACAACCTGAGTCTGGAACTTCATCTATATCCGGAGATATAGATGTCAATGACAAGCTTGATTATTTCATCAACTCACAAACTCAAGTTCCGAATTTCACTCCACATTCTTCAAACTTGTTGCATCAGCTCTCCGACTTGAACCAAACCAATCTTGTTGTGAATGTTCAAGAAGATGAGATCCCAACATCTCGTATTCATAACATCCCATCTCACAGATTATTGGTCCTTTGAATGAGAGAACTACGAGAAGTCATACAAAGCAAACAATCATTTGCTTATACTCGTGTTTTCTATCTCAAATTGTCCTTAAAAACATAAATAAAGCATTACAGGACAATAGTTGGATTGAGGCTATGCAAGAAGAGTTATTACAATCCGTAAACAAGAAGCGTGGAAGCTTGTGGATTTGCTTGAAAGAGAGAATGCCATTGGCACAAAATGGTTGTTCAAACACAAATCAGATGATCGAGGAATAGTTGCTCGAAACAAAGCATGACTTGTAGCACAAGGTTACACCCAGGAGGAAGGAATTGATTTTGATCAAGTGTTTGCTTCGGTTGCAAGACTTGAAGCAATTCGTGTCTTCCTGGCATATGCTTCATATATGAATATCAAGGTGTACCAAATGGATGTTAAAGGTGTATTTTTGTATGGACCAATCACCGATGATGTGTATGTCAAGCAACCTCAAGGTTTTGAAGATTTTGAATTCCCTCATCGTGTGTACAAGCTAAGCAAAGGTTTATATTGTCTACATCAAGCCCCGCGAATCTGGTATGAGACATTGTCCCAACATCTGATCCAACATGGATACACAAGAGGGAAAATTGATCTAACTTTATTCATAAAGAAGGATGCAAATGATCTCTTATGTGTGCAAGTGTATGTGGACGATATCATATTTGGTTCAACCACTCAGAAACTGTGCTCAGAATTTGAAGAGATTATGAAATCGCGTTTCCAGATGAGTTCTATGGGCGAATTAATTTCTTCCTTGGATTGCAAGTATAACAATTTGCCACTGGTATTTTTATCAATCAAGAGAAGTTTGTTGATAAGCTATTGAAGAAGTTCAAACTGCAAGATTGTCAATCTATCAAAACTCCAACTGATGTCAATACCAAGATTGATCCTGATCCGAAAGGAAAATCTATTAACCAAATATTTTACATATATATGATTGGATCTTTGATGTATCTCACTGCATCTATGTAAGGCCTTGTTCCCGGGACGCCTACAGTTGGTCATTCATCGCACTCAAAACATATAATTACATTTTTCCTTTCAAAAATAGTTGCAGCGGAAACATTAAAAACACAATTTCATTTCATCAAAATACTTTTGCACAATAATACAATCGTTCCTTTAACAATATTATGTTACATTTATTACAAAAGCATTAAACATAAAGATGCCATCCAAAATACGCTGAGTAGCCGCTCCGTGCCATCCTCAGCAACATACCTGCCAACTGGAAACACATCAAAGTCAGCGTTGCTGAGTGAGTTCTAGTTTTATAATAAAACTTACTTTTCTTTCGTAAAACCGTCCTTTACTTTCTTTATGAAAACATTCGTTACATACATGCGATCACACATCATACGTACATACAGATAATATCCTTATTATCTTCATCATTACGTTCGTTACATTCATCATTTATCATACATCATTATCTTTCACTTCTTTCTAGATCCTGTCAGGCTTTACCCTCTTCATGGCACTCAGCCACGATTACTGAGGTCGAATGACAAGGATCCCAGTTTGTACAGTATTATGATATTTCGTAAATGTTCATTTCATACATTCGTTCTTTCCATCATTACCTTTCTCACTCATTAACTCACGCCATACTCCCGACTCATGTCCGAACACTGGTACTGTGCCGGGGTCTGTACACAAACCCCCGACTCACGTCCTGACTAACACAGTACCGGAGTACGCGACAAGGACCTTTATCGAGTCTGTTGCGACACAGAGTCGCTCACCTCATAGGCAATCTCAACGATTGCACGCTATACGAGTCTGTTGCAACAACGGGGTTGCTCACCTCATGCATATGCTTGGCTTTATGCTACACCCCCGAAGTTATGCGTAACTCGGGTAACCATCACATATTTCACCCCCATCAACATGGGTACTACACCCCCATCGAAATGGGTACATCACCCCCATCAACATGGGTACTACACCCCCATCAAAATGGGTACATCACCCCCATCAACATGGGTACTACACCCCCATCGGAATGGGTACATCACCCCCATCAACATGGGTACTACATCGAAGGTCAGCCACAAAGACCGGAACCCTTGCGTGCACACTGTAGGATTAGCTGAACCTCACGGGGTTGAGCTTAAGGAATTTAGAGCCGTGCACTTCACTACGCTTCACTTACAAGCCTCACACGTTTTCATTCATTCATTAATGCATGCATTCATTCATTACGTTCCTCTTTTCATTATCTTCCACTTTACGTTACATAATACTTTCATTTCATTCACTAACGTTCAACGCAAAGCCATGGAAAGATAAGCATACAAAATAAGGAACATAAACAAAAACATAAACATACAGCATCATCATACATACGCATCAATCATACATCACATCACGCACATTATACATGCTACACATCACACGCACCGCCATGCCTAACATCATACATAACGCCATACGTATCATCATCATTAACATGCCCGACATAGCGTCTATGACCTCGAAAGCCAACTTACACAAGCCTATGGGAACCTCCCGAGTCAAAACCCATAACTGCACTTTCCCTTGAAAGTCATACGATAAACCGTCGTTCTTTCGGGCATATGAACCCTACCTAGGCGTATGGACACTCTCCAGTCGCATGGCCTTCCGGGTGACTGAACACTTAGGCGAATGGGCATCTATGCGAATGGACCCTATGCGAATGGACTACGGGCGAATGGACATCTATGCGAATGGACTCTCAATCGCATAACTTTCATGCGTATGGCCTTCAGTCACATGACTTCAGGCACATGGGCTTCAGTCGCATACTCTTCATGCGAATGAACCTCAGTCGCATGGCCTCCAAGCGCATGGACTTCAATCGCATAACCTTCATGCGAATGAACCTCAGTCGCACACTCCTTCAATCGCATGCCTCACGGGCACATGAACTTCAGTCGCATGACCATCATGCGTATGGACCTCAGTCGCACTCCAATCGGCCGAATGGCCTCCAATCGCCCTCCAGTCGGTCGCCTAGCCCTAGCTGATGCAGAATGCAATTCAACCCGACTGCAGCCGACGGGTTTCGGCCTCCAACCCTTTCCAAACCTCTTTTAAGCTCAAATCAACCATCCTAAACCTTAGGGAAACATACCACGACCTCATTCAAGCATAACCAAGCAAGAAATCAAGCCTCAAACGCATCATACACATACATACATGCATAAAAACGGGTTTTTACCCAAAAATCGAAAATAGGTTTTCAGATGTGTTCCAGCCCCAAAATCAGTTGAAAACGTGTAGAAGAGGGGTCCTAGAACTCTCCTTAACGATCCCGACGAGTAGAGCTTCGATTTGACTCGCTCCTCAACGATTTTGGCTACTCGAACCAAGCCGAGCCAACACTTTTCCTCTTTTCTCTTCTTTCTTTCTTCTCTTCTTGATGGCTGAAAATGAGAAGGGTTGGGGTGTCTCCCCCCTTTTATACTCCCACTCATCAAGTTTTCTCTCGTTGGCGGGTTTGGTCCCTCGACTTTGGACTTTATTTCTTTTTCTTCTTTCGTCGGCTTCAAAGGAAATTTCCGGGTGTTACAATCTAGACCTGACATAATGTATGTTGTTTGTGTCTGTGCCAGGTATCAATCAGACCCGAAGGAATCTCACCTAATCGCAGTTAAACGCATATTCAGATATCTCAAAGGAGAACCAGCTCTAGGGTTATGGTATCCTTATAAAAGAAACTTCGAGTTACATGGATATACCGACATTGATTATGGGGGATGTAGTCAAGATCAAAAATCTACTATGGGTGGTTGTCAGTTTTTAGGTCCCAGATTAGTCTCATGGCAGTGTAAGAAACAAACAAATGTCTCAGTATCAATTGCAGAAGTTGAGTACATAACTCCATCAGCAGGATGTTCTCAAATACTTTGGTTACAAAACCAACTGCTTGATTACGGGTTCAATATTCTTAAAACTTCTATTTACATTCATAACACCACTTCTATGATTATAACAGCTAATCCTTTCCAACATTCAAAAACAAAGCATATCGAAATTCGATATCATTTTCTCAGAGATAACTCTGAGAAAGCTTTAATCATTTTGATTCAAATATCAAGTGAAAAACAATAGGCTGACCTGTTTACAAAAGCCTTTTTACCAGGAAGGTTTGAGTATCTTGTTGAGTCTATTGGTCTTATTAATCATGTTGATAACTGATTTTGTTTCATCAAAATGATAAGAACCCTCCCTCCTTTTCATAAACAAATTAAAAGAAAAACTATCAAAGTTGACTGCCTGATTGTAAATATTGTGTGTGTATGCTAAGAGAAAAGCAAATACAAAATTAGAAATTGCAAAATAAAAATAGAAAAATATAAAAGGAAAATACAAAAAAATATAGTTTAGATTTTTATTTCTTTAGAATTGAATATGTCACTGCAACATGTGAGAAATGATAGTACATCAGATTTAATCAGTTACATACTTCACTCGATAATAAAGTCTGACATGATCAGATATGATGTGCGGGTAAACTCATGCAATTACACTGAAAAAGTATATTCTTGTGATTTAACTAAATCATTATGTATTAGTGGGTATCCATCTTAGTTCATATGAGTGGTGTTGACTTATCTGATTGATTGCTTGTCAAGTCACTAACTCACACCTGATGGTGATATGAATAACTATGAGATATGTTTACCATATCTGCTCACTTCTTTGTTATGAGTCATCATAGACTTGAAGTGACGATGTATCCTCTGTTGTAAGTCACTATAGACCTGGATATTCTCACCTGATGCAACAGATGCCAATGTGTACAATCCTTTCAAAAGTCCGAAATGGATGTCCTCTGATTCTCATCAATCATCTATATCCAATTCTTTATGAAACGGATTTAGGGATTACCTAATGGTTTGTCCATGGTGGTTTTATCAGAGATTATCAAATGGTTTTACCATAATGATTCTCTCATTGACCTAAACATGAGATCTAGTTATACATATATGTCAGGTATTTAAGCTGATAATAAGTGTTTGCTTGTATACCTTGACGAGGGTCGGACTCTCTAAGTCTAAGTGTGGGTTCCATAATGTCATATCTAATCGAACCTTAACAATCCAAGAATTGAAAAAGTAGGTGTGCTGATACTTTTACCAAAGTACTCATGGTCTATCCTTAGATCTTGTGTCTCCTTTGCTGCGGTAATGCTGAACTGGAACACACATGATCAGGATTTAATCATTGTCTATGGATATCCATAATTTCTTTTATTTTAATGTGCTGGTCATTATCTGATATGATCTCACTACAAGAATATGATTCATTGTATATATAGTAGAGTTTTTATTCTGCTTTATTTTGATTATTTGCATGATTTTATATGTGCAGGCATGTTGATAATGATTGGTTTTTCTCAATTTTCAACTTATATAAACTTATGAGTTTGTGAACTTAAAAGTTTAGGGGGAGTAAAGATTGAAAAAGAGAAAATCAAAATAAATATTGAAAGGATGATGCTAAGTTTTCAAGTATGTGTGTGTTTGATATGATATAAAAATAAACCTAACAAAATTTCTAATTGTTTTTGGTTTGAAATATGGAAAAGCTTCTTGCAAATAATTGAGTTGAGATTGTTTGAAATTTTTGAAAATTTTTAAAATTTTTGAGACTAAAATGACGGGAAATTAATTGAAAAATACAAGGTAAAAGTTTGAGTGAGAAATAAAATTTTTAAATGATAAAGTCAAAAAGTCAAAATTTTTGTGTAGTCAAAAAGTCAAAGTCAAAATTTGACCAAGGGTTGACAATTTCATGAAGAACAGTGACAATTTTCAAAACTAGGGTTTAAATGTTTTTGGTGAAAAAATCCAAGTGTTAAATGTATGGAATGATCCTCATGCGTCTAAATAGTGACTATAAGTCTAAGTTTAGAAGCATGATGAATTTTCAGTGTTATGATAAGTGTTGGGCGTTTTGATTCCAACTCACGCGCCTAATCAGTGGTCATGAGTCTGAAAATTTGGTTAAGTGTTAGACGTTTTACACAAGTTCATGCGCCTAAATAGTACCAGACATTTCATGTTGAATATAAACCAAGTGTGGACTCTTGAAAGCCCATGCGCCTAAACAGTTCTCATACGAACTAAGGGTTCATGATTGTGTTTAAGTGTTAGGTGTTTCAGGCTAGGTCATGCGCCTGAACAGTGCTCATGCGTCTAAAACAGTGCTCATGCGCTTGAACAGTACAAATGCGCCTAAGTCCTTTGATAAATTTGACTAAGTTTAACTCATGCGTCTAGGTTTCATGCACCTGAACGGGGGTAATATGCCTGTACAATGTCAATGCGCCTAAACCTCATGCGTCTCAACAGTAGTCATGCGTCTACACAGTTGCAATGCGTCCAAGGGTTTTTCACACTTATATAAATTCAACACTTGACAGAATTCATTTCATTCGAACATTTTAACTCACTTACACTCTGTTCTTATTCTCATTCACCCGACGAGCATCATACTCTTTGTTTAGACTGATTATCTAAGATTGTTGTTATAATAAGGTAAAATCAGTGATTTCAAACAACTTATTGAGTGTAGTTCATCAAATCACAGTCCATAATCTTCACATTTAATCGGCATTTGAACCCTAATCAGGCGTTCGAACCCTAGGAACATGAATAATTTGAAATTTGATGATAAAATGTAATTGAATGTTCAAAATTGAACCTGAAATTGTTGTTAACACATGATTTCGAGCACTTTAACACCAACAAATCTGAATTTCATCACAAATATTGTTTGATGATTCATGTGTTCATCAGTGTATAATAATAATAAAAAATTCAGTCAGAAATGAATTGACAATAAAATTTCAAATAAATTTTTTAATTGTTAATCATCAAAACTCAACAAATGCTTACAAAACAACAAGAAACAAGTTACTTAATTGATTATATCTTTTAAAATTTGATTGAATCAGAAACAAGTAAGTGTTCAACACTTAGAAATTTTTTAATAAAAATGATCAAATTTTAAAATATAAAATCTGTTAAGTAAGATTTCAAACTAATGAAGGATTTATAACTTGTTACATGTTTGTTGAAAAATCATAAGAATGGTTTATTTTTATTCAAAACATTTGAGAACTTAAGTGTGTTAAGCACTTAGAATATTTTCAAGAGTTTTTGAATATAAAATTGACAAAATAGTTTGACAGTTACATTAATGTGATACCTTCATACTTATTCTTGTTTCTTTGTGAATTACAAATGGCTGAGCTAAAATTTGAGCCCAAGCATAATGTGGCTGCTTTTCTTGATTAGGATGTTAGAGAAGCAACAAGATATGAAGAGATGATCAGATTTATTCTGAGGACCAGATATGTTTATGCCATGTGTGCTCGCCCAGCTATTAATGCTAGACTAATAAAGAAATTCTAGAGAACAACTGAGGTTGAAAGAGATGATGATGAGAGCAAAGTTCTTAGAGGATTTGTGACTAATAACAGAATGATAGAGATCTATGAGAAGTCTATCAGAGTTGCTCTTAGACTGGGAGACAATGAGACTTAAAATTTAGCAGAGTATACTTTTGATGAGTGCAGAGAGGTGTTTATGGTGATGGGACACCCAGATAACTTCCATAAGAAACAATTCTTCAGGGCTAGGGTGTATAACCATTGGAAGTTATTATGTTACATATTCCAACATTGCATGTCCAAAAGAAGTGCCGGATGGAATTCTTTCCCAGTGGACATTGCATCACCCATTATAGCTTTAGCCACAAACAAAAGGTTTAACATGGCTAAATGGATCATGAACGGATTCATCTTTAACTTGGAGAAAGGGAAAAGAAATAAGTATTTGATGTACCCCATATTTCTTCAGTTGATCATAATGAAGAACATCCAGATTTATATGTACATGGAGTAGAAGGTGATAGACTTGAGCTTGAGCATATGTCTGAGATTGTGTACAAGAGGTTAGCTGTCATTACTAGAGCTCCAAATGTCCCTTTATTTGATTATATGAGGAATGTTGCTATGGATGAGGTTGATATTCATCAACAGCATTTTCATATGATTGAGGATGAACCGGTGGATCCAAATGACTTAATTGATGATATATTTGAAGAAATAGTTGAAGAAGAAGAAGATGATGAAGATGAGGATGAAGAAGAACAAGATGATGATGATAACTTCTGATGATAATAATGATAATGATGGTGGAGATAATCAAGGAGGTGAAATTGGCGGAAATGAAGGAGAAATTGATCAAGATATGGACAGTGAAGAAACAGTATCTGATCAGAGAGATGAGACGGCTGAACATGATGAAGGTGATGGTGATGATGAGATGAATGATGAGGAAAGAGATGATGGAAATGATATGGATGATGAAGCTGTTGATGCTAATTTGGATCAGAATCAAACATTTGATTTTGAGTATATGGATGTTATTTTGTGTGAGCCTATTACACAGATGGTGTACAATCTCTAATACAAGAAAACAGTTGATAGTGGTGAATGAATCAGTGTTGAAACAAACCAATGATGTTTGTGTTCAAACTGAAGTTGATAGTGATGAAGAAACAATCAATGATCTGAAAGCAAAAGTTGTTGATCAAGATGAAAAGATAAAGAAACTTCAAGATGAAAATGATTTGCTAAAGGCTGAGAATGAAAAGAAAGATGGATTGATTGTTGATCTTGAAGAAAATATCAAAAAGCTAAATGAAGAGATAGAGAGATTGAAAGAAATGTGCAAGAGAAAGAGAAAGAAACTGAAGCTTCTTTGATTGAGAAAGATAATG
The DNA here is from genome assembly GCA_025215565.1 of Flaveria ramosissima. Taxonomy (NCBI): domain Eukaryota; kingdom Viridiplantae; phylum Streptophyta; class Magnoliopsida; order Asterales; family Asteraceae; genus Flaveria; species Flaveria ramosissima. Next base: position 52,230,212 of record CM046034.1, on the reverse strand, counting down.
AAGAAGAATCCCAAGTTATAGTGGTTGGAAAGTTTACTGAAGCTGAATAAGGCAAAAGAAAGATAGATGAAGTTGAACAAGAATCAACATCTACAGCCAAAGCTCAAAATATTGATGAAGGAACAATGCATGTTGAAGAAGAAGAAATCCAAAAACAGATAGAAGCACTGGATGACATTGACTCAGACTTTTCTGATGAGTGGTATAATGAAATATTGGAGGATGAAGATGTTTGTGAAGTAGTTGATTCACCCATGATGAATGTGAGTGATGATGTTCCAATTCTGATAGATTTTGAGGACAGATATAACTATCTTGTTAGACAAAAGTATAACAGAGTATTTCTAGACGGGTTGACAGTGACTCAAATAAATGAAGAGTATGAAAAATGTATGATTGCAGAGTCGTCAACGCCTGTTGTTCCAAATGAAAGCAGCTTGGAACATGGTGAGTGGGCATCAATGAGTGAGAGCATAAACATTGATGACATTCATGAGAATGAATTGCACCATCCTGCTCCCGATGACATGAGTATTCCTGCTCTAAGGATGTGGTTGCAATCAAGGAACTACCCATGGAAGAGACTCAAAAGACTTCAAGGAAAATCTTTGAGAAAACTAATGAGAAGTTTCCAAGAAACGGAAAAGATTTATAATAAGATGATTGTCTTAGACATGGATAACCCATAATATTTGGGAATCACCAAGAGGACTAAGCTGTTGAAGCTCAAGAAATAAAAATCCATGGAGTTAGTGAGATAAACTCATGAGAGAAGGAAAGAATTGATGAGAATATTTCCTAATACGGAGCAACAAGCTTATAAAGTTAATGTGGATTAGAAGCAACTATGGAATAAGGAAAGATCTGCTGGTGATTTAGTAAGAAACATGCTTTAAAGAGGACAATCAATTTCAGAGCTGATTAATGCTATGATTGTGCCTGATAAAACCAAAGATGTAAAGATAGTTGCTTGGAAGTATGATGAAGTATTTGATGCTTTCTTGATAAAGAGAGTAAATACAATATGTGATGTTTATCATTTTTACTCTAATATCATTACTTTGTCAGTGCAAGACTTGAAAGAACTACACAAGTTGCCTCTTATTAATCCTACAAAGGCCGCAAGAGGAGAGAACTTTGTAAAATTGCTGGATAGAGGAATTACAAGAATGCCATCTCTTCTTCAAAAACGATGCGATCAAGAAGATAAGGCATATTTTGATACATTGAAGAGAATTGAGAAGAAAGGAGCATCAAGATCAGAAATGGAAGATAGATGTTTGTAAGCATTCGGTGATAAGTATTTTGAGAAAGTGACTAATCCTGGATTGAAAGTAATAGATGGAACTCAAACGACTAAACCAATCCTGGGATGGTTTTATGATTCTGATACTTTTCATCTGAAGCTTGTAAGAAATGAGGATGATTGGGACAAGGACATGATAAGTCTATTTGGAGTTTTTGAGTTGAAATTACTTCATCCGAGCTACATTTCATTTTTATCCAACCAAAGATTTAAGCAAGTGTCATCTGTGGGTGCTGAACATGACAGGAAATACTTTATGACAATTATTAAGGTGATGAACGCAGCCATGGATTGGATTTCCTTAAGGAGAGCTCTGGCTTATGTGAATATTGTCAAGAAAGATATTCCTAATATAGAGTTCATGAGGATATCCAGCAAAGGCGTGTTGGAGGTACATGTGAAAGATCAATCCAATCCTCTTGAGTTCTATGCAAATGTGGACATAGCAAGTCTGTCAAAGGAGACTCTCCAGGTGATGGATGCTATGAAAATAAAAACAAACGACTCTAAACCCGAGCAAGGGATATTAGAAGAAAAGTTTAAGTCTTCAATAAAGAAAGCGTTGCGAGAACTGGAGTTGTATAAGGAGAAGCCCATGTTCAAGATAAAAGAGGAGCCTGAAGACTATTTTGACTGAAGAAAAATGTAAATCTTAGGGGGAGTATTGTTCGAGCCTTTAAGATTAGCATTATTTTTATTTTTTTTTTGTATAGGGACTTATTTGTAATATATGTTCCTTTGTTTCTTTGATTAGTATAAATAAGATTATATGTATTTTTGCAGGTAGACTTTGAACTAGAACTCTCTCATTTGTACATTGTAATCCTTTGCTAATATCAATGAAACTTCTATGAATTTTTGTTATAGTGCTTAGTTTGATTACATTGTTCATATAATTGTCAATTACATTACATCATTAGCACAGATCGATCCATTTGAACCTATCACACTTTGATCAACTTGATCAAACCTTTTTCTGAGCAGTCTCTCAGAAAATGGTATTGGATTTCTATATGTTTTGTTTTACTATGTTGCACTGGATTAGTAGTGATGAACATAGCAGCTGAGTTATCTATGTGAATTGGTGTTTGAAGAAAATTGTAACCATAATCAAGTAATTGGTTTTGCAACCATAATACTTGAGAGCAAACAGCTGAAGCAGCTATGTACTCAGCCTCAATTGTGGATACTGATACATTTGTTTGCCTTTTGTACTGCCAAAAACAAGTCTTGGTCCTATGAATTGACATTCACCAGTTGTGGATTTTCTGTTGTTGTTACATCCTCCAAAGTCAGTATCAGAATATGAATAGAGGTTGAAGTCTCCTTCTTTGGGATACCAAAGTCCAAGAGCTGGCTTCCCTTTGAGGTATCTGTAAATCGTCTTGACTGCATTCAAATGTGACTCTTTGGGGTCTGATTGGTACCTAGCACAAACACACACATCAAACATTATATCAGGTCTGCTGGCAGTTAAATAAACTAAAGATCCTATCATTGACCTATACAATCTTTGATTAATATGTTTCCCTTTAGTATCAAGTACAACCTTATCTATTGTTGATGCTGGTGTTTTGCATGAAGAAGTGTCAGCAAGGTTGTACTGCTTCAAGATTTAGTGAACATACTTCTCCTGATTGATGAATATGCCATCTAGTTTCTAATGAACTTGTAAACCAAGGAAGAAGGTTAATTCTCCCATGGAACTCATCTGAAATTCAGATTTCATCAAACTTTCAAAGTTTTCACACAATCTCTTGTTTGTTGAGCCAAAAATAATGTCATCTACATAGATTTGGACAACCAAGAGGTCTTGATGATTATGCTTAAGGAAGAGGTTCTAATCAACTGTTCCCCGTTTGTATCCATGCTTGAACAAGAAAGAGGATAGGGTTTCATACCACTTTCTTGGTGCCTGATAAAGACCATACAAAGCTTTGTCAAGCTTGTATACCCTGTGTGGGAAATCACGATCCTCAAAGCCTATAGGTTGAGCAACATAGACTTCTTCATCAATTTTACATTATAAGAAGGCACAATTTACATCCATTTGGTAAACTGTAAACTTCTTATGTGAAGCATAGGCTAGGAAGACTCTGATGGCTTTAATCCGTGCAATAGGTGCAAAGACTTCATCATAGTCTATCCCTTCTTCTTATGTATAACCTTGTGCTACCAGCTTTGCTTTGTTTCTCACTAGGATACCTCTGTCATCTAGTTTGTTCTTGAAAAGCCACCTTGCGTCAATTGGATATTGGCATTGAAGAAGATCAACAAGATTCCAAACTTTTTGTTTTCTAAATTGCTAAAGTTAGGTGTTGTCTTTTAATGCTGCAGAGATGTTGGGAGGAACCACTTGTGAAAGAAAACAAGAGAAAAGACAAATGTTTGCAGCTCCCCCTTGACTTCTTGTGGTTGTTTCATTGAGATTACAATGAGGTTGTCTATTGGATGATTCTTATGAATTCTTGATGTTGGAATGGATGCAACTTGAATGGATGATTCCAAGTTGGTCATATTTGTTGATGAAGATGTATCCTGTTGAGATGAAGAATCAACAAAGTAGTCAAGATCTTCATCATGTTGAACTTTTAAAGCTAAGTGAAAACCATCTTCATGAATTTGTGTCTTAGCAGATGTATGAATGACATCCGTAGGAGGTACAGGAACATCTACGGATGTTTGTTGTCCTGTTGATGTGTTGTATTCATTTGAAAGTAACAGAGCATCTCCGAAAGATGGAATATCTACTAATGCAGAAGGAACATCTGCTGATGCAGTTTTCATTTCTCTAAATGCATTAGAAACTTTTGTGGATGCAGAGTTAACTGCTACTGATACTTTGTTTACTTCTTTGGAAGTTGAATTATCATTTCCATCAGGCTCGGCATTGCCTGTTAGAGATGAAGGGCCAGGATCCGCAACACTTGAAGTGTGTGAATTTGATACTCATTGAGGATCAACTGTTAATGACACTTCATTCATACTTGGAGGTACATAAGGATAACATGTATCCGTAGAGCCTGCAACATTCAGATAACCAGTGTTAAATGAATTTGTAAAAGCATCTATATTAAACAACCATGATGATCCTTTCACAAAATTTGGAAATAAGGATTCCTTAAAGGATACATTAGGTGCTTCCTCTATAATGTTTTGATGTGGAATTTAAAGTCTATAAGATTTATATGTTGATGAGTAACCAACAAAGAAACCATCATAGGCTTTTCCAAAAAACTTTCCTAATTGATCTTTTGTGTTTAAGATAGACACATCACATCCAAATGCTCTTAGATACCCTATAAAAGGTTTTCTTTTAAACAAAAGCTCATAAGGTTTTCTTTTGAACGTTACATGTTGTGTTCACTACTTCAGCCCAAAAGGTGATTGGCATATGTGAATCAGCTAGCATTATTCTTGTTGCTTCAATGAGAGTTCTATTTCTTCTTTCAGCAACTCCATTTTGTTATGGAGTTCTTGGTGCACTGAATTACCTTGCTATGCCTTTGTTCCTACAAAAGGAATCTAAAACATGATTAACAAATTCAAACCCATTATCACTTCTTAAGATTTTGACTTTTAAATCATGTTGATATTCAATCTTAGTGATAAACTCCATTAATGTTTCTAATGTTTCACTTTTCTAGTTTTAAGAAAAGACCCATGTGAATCTAGTGAAATCATCAATAATCACCAAACAATATTGTCTGTTGCCAATGCTCATCATATTGGTTGGACCAATAAGATCCATGTGAAGTATTTTGAGTGGTATTATGTTTATGTTGATTGTTTAGGATTTATGAGACACCCTATGTTGTTTTCATTTATAATATGATGAACAACGATTAGAACAATAAAATTCTTTCTTTGGTAGTCTAATAACTAAGTCATTTTTCACCAGCTTGTTCAAGTTCTTCATGTTTGAATGAACCAACCTCCTATGCCATAGTTGAGATTCATCTTCTAAAGACTTAGAAATCAGGCAGGTTTCATTGCTTGTGATAGAGGTGTTGTTCATATCCAAAACATATGTGTTTCCTTTTCTTGATGCTTTAAGAAGAATCCAATCTTCTGGAATGTGAAAACCTGGCTTAAGAATGTAAAAATAAGTGTTATCAAATAAAGTGGTATAATTTTGATCACAAATTTGAGAAACACTCAAAAAATTGTATTGTAAATTTTCACAATAATTTACTTTCTCAAACTTAAGTACACCATTTGTTACCATTTCCTCATCTACAATTTTACCTCCTTTCTTATCCCCACCAAATGCCACATATAAACCATTTTTATGTTTGAAGTCATGGAGTAGAGAACAGTTTCCTGTCATATGCCTGGAACAACCACTGTCAACATACCACTTGTTGTCAGTCCTCCATTTTTGTTCCTGCACACATAACAAAATCAATTAGAATGTGGAACCCAAGCCTTAATGATCTTGGGCTTACCACTTGTGTTTAAAATTTTTATTCCCTCATGAGTGAGTCTTCATGTTTCAGGTTTGATTTTAAACTCAATTGATTCATTATGGTTTGTTTATGGTAAGGATGATTCTGTTGAAGATGGGCTTGAGACATTTTGTTCTTGTTTCACAAACACTTCTTCTTTCACCTTCTCTTTATTTTTCTTATGCTTAGAAGTTGATGATGAACCTTGATTGAAGAAAGTTTTACCATCCTTTGATTTTGACTGTGGTATTTGAGTACCCTTTTCAAAATGATCAAAGAAGGATGTTGTTTCTCCTTCTTCTTCATTGGTTTATCATCAGTAGATGGTTGCTTCTTTGCTTTGTACCTCTTTTGCTTTTGTTGCTGCTTCTTGGTCCTTGAATCTTTTTAACTGTCACTTGATTGTGAGTCTAATTCAACCTTCTCAGATTGTTGCTTCTTTGTGCTCTTTGTTTTGTTCTTTTTGTTGGAATGACATTCCTGAGTAGAATGGTTATTCTTGTTACAAATAGCACAATGTTTATTAAAATAACAAGCAAAAGTCATGTGATTGTTCATATTGCATATGGAGCAATACTTGCTGAAGTAGCATTCATCAGTGTTGTGATTATGCATATCACAACACTTGCAATATTTCTGCTCTGCTTTACTTGCAGACTCAATCACTTTCTTCTTCTTTATCTTCTTTTGAGCTAACTCCTTTTCAAATTTAGGAACTGATGAATCCTTTTTTTCAGACATGATGTCAAAGGGTTCTTGTTTAGTAGGAGATGATTTCTGTTGTTTAGGATTCTCAGCTTTTTGTTGCTTGGCTTTCTTCTTAATGTTGGTTGATGCAGCTGATTTTTGCTTCCGTAGATCTTCTACTGATGTTGATAGATCAACATGTTTCTTCTTCTGTTGAAGTTCTACTAATGGTGCTTTCTTTGCCTTTTCTGCGGAAGTGATTTTTACTTCTTCCATAGATTTGACAATGACACCACCTTCAGTTGCTGTTGATGGAGATTTTTGCTGATTGTTGAGCTCATAAAGTCCTTTATTCAGCTGAGCTATCCTCTTGTAAATTGTCGTAAGCATGTTTCTTTGCTTTGGAGGATAAGGTAACTTGATTTCTTCAAGAACTTTAGGCATGATGAGATCAAATGAAACATTCTTTCCCTTACCATGCCATCAACATTTTGCTCATCATGTTCATCAGAATCACCCAAGTCATCACACTCATCAAAGTCAAATTCTAAGTCATTTATTTTAAAACTTCTGATTCAGAAGACTTAGTTTCACTCACCTCAGTATCACTACCATTTACCAATTGATTAATTTCAGTTTTTGGTTCAATTTTGGTGCTTGACACAAAATGGTTTGATAAACTGTTGGTCATAGACTCATGTAAAGGGACATAGTTGTCATTCAATGGGGGTGCAATAACATTAAATCCCAACCCATGCCTGTTCTTTGATTCAATATGAGAATTTAATAGTTTCTCATATTGCTAAGACGATAATTGAAACTTCTGAGGTTTCACTTCAGTTGATTCCTGATCAGACATGGATTTTGTTAACGAGGTGGTCAGATGCTAAACTTGGGCCTTTAAACTGTAATTTTTAGAAACAAGTTTATCTCAATCCTTTTGTAAAGAGGTGATTTTGATATGACATAATTTATGCTCTCTTACATGAGATTCATTCAAAACTATTGTTTCTTTTACTTTGTTAGCCAATTGTTGAGCATGGATTCTATATCTCTCTACCTCTTCAACACAACTTGATGAACACAATCTGTCCCTTACCTCTCTAGCCATAGGTGGGACTTTGTTCTCCATGTTGGCCATCAAAGCTTGATTTTCTTCCAATACCTCCTTCTCATACATTCTCCAATCACATGTTCCATCTTGCAGAATGATCAACCCAGTTTCTTTGGTTTTGCTTGGTCCTGTTGATGAACTTGTGGCTGGTGGGGATGAGTTTGTAAGTTGAGGCTATTTGAAGGTTCTTTGACTTGTTAATTGTTGGTGAGACGGATGTTGTTGAGGCTGATGTTGTTTATATTGTCTCATATCAGTTGTTGATTGTTGATTACATTCCCTTGAGAAGTGCCCATACAAATTGCATTTGTATCATCTCACCTTGGACTTATCAACACCAATCTTTGTTGTTCTACCTGCAGCTGCCAATCCTTTGTTTCTTCTCAGATACATTTTCGCTCTGTAAGCAATCATGGCCATTTGCCATTGCAGATCCATCTCTTTAACTTTATCTGGATGTAGTTCCTCAAGATCTTGCTGGCAAATGTGTACAGGTGTCAATGTGCTACCCAGATAAGCTTGAAAGCTCTAACTGAATGCTGCAAAAAACCACAGTAATTGGTTCTGTTTGATTGTTGTTTTTTTGGATGAGGATGCCTTTGTTGATGTAGTAGGTGAGATTTTTCCCTCATCATGTCTTCCTCTCTCTTTCCTTGATGAATTGCTTTGAGAGTTGGATCTGGATGGCCTTGAAGCATAAAAACAAACTTCTTCTTCATCATCACTCAAAGCACAAGAGATTCCATCATCATGATTGGAAAAAAAGCACTTCCAACAGCTTTAGTTTCTTTGAACTGGTAATGAGCAATGGGTGCTTTTACACTCTTATTTCTTATTTTCTCATCCAGTTTAAGTGCTTCCACCTTAGCAACCAATGTATCTAGCTCGATGGCTTTAAGATCAAGGGTATTCTTGAACATGGATATTCTTTGAGTCCAACTTTCAGGTAAAGTATGGAGCATCTTCTTGTTTAACTCCTCATTGGTGTATTTTAACTCCTAAATATTCATTTCAGTCACCAACTGCATGAATCTGTGAAGTTGTTGAGGAACAGATTCACCCTCAATATGATGGAAGGTTTCATATTTTGAGCGAAGTGTATCCTTCCTAATGCTTCTGATCTCATCACTCCCTTCACAAAGAGTGTGAAGAATATTCCACAAGGAGTTTGTTGTTTTGTAATTTTCACACCCGATTAAAAGGTCTTCAAGTAAAGGCATAGTAAGCATACTATATGCTCTAATGTCAACTTTGACCTTCTTTACATCCTCAGGTGAAAGATTATTCAGACTTATGGGTTGAATGTTATCCTTGTAATCAGGTCCAAGGGTTGGTGGAATATAAGGAGCTTCAGTAATGGACACCCATAAATCAGAATCAGTGTAATTCACATGATTCCTGAACCTGATTTTCCATGTTTTGAAATCCACTTTGTTTTCCAACTTTGGAGGTTGGTAAGCTGATCCAACAAGTGAATTACTCATCTTAGTTGATATGATAATTGTTAACTAAAATAATAATTTTTTTGTAAATGATCTAATTAATGACAAACTCTTAATTATCGGTTAATTAAGTCGTTAAAGTCAAAATTAGTCAATCCTCTTAATGAATTCTCAACTGATTTGGAATTGAGGATGTTTGATGATAAGTTTTGTTCAAATTTGTTTGAAAAATCATTGATTATCGATCAATGACACAAATCCACAAATCAAAACGAGTTTAATGTAGATTAATGTTAATCGAGCAATGGAATAGTACTCGTCGAATGATAAATCAGGGTTTGATGATTTTAAATTGATTACACCAAATTGTTGAGTAGAATTCCTTTGTTAGTTATCGATTAGCTTAACTCAACTTGTGTGTTGATTAATTCATTTAATAACACTCTTGAATCTGAGTTATGAACTCTCAAGTCGTTATGAACACCCTAAAGCAATTTTACTCAAAATCAACAGATCTAATCAGAATCTGATAGATCAAATGATATAAAAACTAATTAAACAAATCTAACACTGATAGATCAATTAATCTAAATCAATGAGCACGTGGCTCTGATACCACCTGTGAATCCAAGGATCAAAACATGAATTATCTGTTTAGATTGCATGAATAGTGATTGCGGAATTATCACTACTCGTTGTTTAATTGATTGGTGATGAAATAACAATCGTAATATAAATCATTAAAGAACAATTCAAAAAATGTAAAACAAATGAACATTATAAATGAACAAAAACGTTTGATTCAAAAGTTTTCCATAAATATTGATTAATACTGATTAATACTGTTTAATGATTACAATTTTACAAATAATAATTGAATGATTGATATTGTTGATTGCTAGGGTTCTAATGATGATTTGGTGTGTATTGTTATGATTGTCGTTAGGGTTGCTAGGATTTGTTGTAAGATTTGTAGCAATCCGTTGCAATCAGTGCCCAAAAGTGTGCACTTATGCCTCGTATTTATAGGCTCAAGGTTTTACTGTTGGGGTAACAGATACTTTCTTATCGTGGTAAGAAAGTTACTCAGAGAATGTCTTGATGTGAAGTTCTCGGACTAAAGTAAAGTCATCTGCAGAAGTTGACTTTATGACATTACTTTATTGTTTGACTTGTTCACTTGATGTACTTGGTGAAGTACATGCAAGTGTTTTGGTCTTCCGTATGACTTTTTTCTTCAGTAGATGTTTAGCCTTCCAAAGGACTTTGGTCTTCCGTAAGAGTCTGTCACTTTGGACTTCATCCGCAGCAAGTTGTTCTTCCATAGAAGATCCTCGTATGCACAATTCCTTGTTGTTCCAACGGAACATCTACGGAAGTACAGAGTGTTCATCCGTAGATAATTCTTGCACTTGGGAAATTTACAAAATTGACTAAGTATGATGTTATTCCTGCAATCACACATAAATCAACACAGATATTGGGTTAAACTATACATATATTGCATACAAGAAGAGAAATATATACAAGAGTTTTATTACAAAAAGATGATTAAAGCTCTAAGCCTATACATTGAATCTAGACCTATTGAAACTAGATCTAACAATATTTACTATCTTCTTATCTTCTGAAATACGACCTTGACTTTAATGCATTCTTTAGTAATTTGTTCAAGTTTGTCATAGTTGTAACACCTCAATGAAGACTAATCAAATCCAGTCTTGTTGTTCTCACTTATCCGAAAAGCCTTCATTCTAGTTTTTTCCACACATTTCTTGGCCTGATACATAACCATTGTCATCTGGTACTTGATGTCATTCTCTTCCATATTGTCACATCCCGACGGAAGCGTGAAATGCTTAGGTGTGATTTTTCGATTCAAAACACATTGATTAAAAAACATACATTCACAAAGTTAACTAAATATAAACTTTCATTAGATATATGTTTAGGGTTACATCATTTATACAAAATTTATCCAACTATCATACTTTTACATAATTTAATAACCCTAAATCAAAAGATTGATCATAACCACTTCATATAATCTCCCAGCTAGTAATTGATGTGAACGTCCACGTGAATGATGAGATCCACCAAATCCAAGGTTATACAAACACACAGCTTTCCTACATACTCAAACCATCCATCGTACAGATTGAACGTATACAATAACTTATAAAACATGTTGAAAACCTGAAAAAACAAACTCAAATAGTCAACATAAAATTAATGAGAACATAGGTTTAATCAATATCATTATTTTTCTTAATTCATCAACGCAACATAAACAAGTTTACAACCAAACCTACTTATATGCTACGTGATTCATAACTGTCACAAATATAAATCACAGAATCAAATAATATAACATCAAAATCCTTTATTTGGCAGATGTAGGAAAACGTGTTCCTAAGTAGCGCTACCTATATTATTGAACGGTTATTTATACGAATTAATGGTTGTGTCTTAAGGCAATCAATGACAATAACTTATCAAAATTCTCATTTATATTAGCATCAATATAAAAAACATACAATATGTTTTTTCCCTTAAAAACTTATAAACAAAAAAGGGCTATGTTACTCACCTTAATTCCCGCAAATTGTCAAGAATTTCTTATAAAATGATTATTTATTAGAATAAGTACTTATTTCTTTTAATTTTTATTAATTATATTATTAATTAGGCTTATATTTCTAAAAAGTAGCTATCGTTATCCCAAAATTATCAAATTTCATAAACAGTGGTATTGTTATATCTAGATTATTTCATAAAAATTTCAGTTAATATTTCTTGAAGGTAATTTCCTAGAATTTATACAATATTCGTAATAAATGGAAGAAATAACTATATATATCTAAAAATTCTGAAATTTATACAAACTATTCTACTCAGTATATGATATTTTATGTAAAAGTTCCATGATTTTACCTAGTGTTGTGCTATCACTTTCGATTTTCCTATTATTAATTGTTCTAAATATAAAACTTTATTATACTAATGAATTAATTCACAAAATTTTTTCTGTAACTCAAGTATAATATTGAGGCCATTATATAAACTTTCTAGATTTTTATTAAGTCCCGATCTTCTCTTTGCTATTTTTCTTCTATTTCCTTAATTTAATCATATAAATTTATATATCACGTATATTTATTTCATATTTTCCAGTTTATTATTTCTAATATTTCCTAACAAATTTCTAAATTTTATTCCCACAATCACAGTCATTTAAATATTTGATCAAACCTACTTAGTAAACCATGAAATAACAAATATTTCAACCCTTTCAACCCTTTGTTTTTGTTTAAATCTTTGGCTTTATAAAAATTTTCAAACTTTCTGTTACAAAATCCTTTCTTATTGATTTTTTATTGAAAATTAAGTATTCATAAGGTTTGTAAGTAGTTTTGATGGTTTATAACATAAAGTGTTGGATCTATATGTATGTTAAATACGTATACAACTTTCTAAGCTTGTTAATCATATATTTTTGAGGATCTAATCTTGATTAGAAGTAGAAGAAAGGTTTAGAGAATTGTTCTTAGGCTCTTAATGATCCAACTTGGTGTGGTTGTTCTTGAACTTGACGTGTTGTTCACAAGTATGTTTGGTTGAAGAAGATTGATGTTATGATGATGAAAAGGGTGTTTATGATGATAGTGCTTGGTTGATTGTTGGAAGCGAGAGAGTGCAAGAGGTTGTAAATGATTTAGGTGGATGGTGGGTTGTATGGTATTGAAACCGAGAGATGGAAGCAAGGGTGGCGGTTGGTCGATGGCGATGGTGGTGTTAGTGGTGTCCATCGGCCGAGAGTTCTAAGGGAGTTAGGAGATCATCATGATCCTAAGTCCTAGACTTGTGTGGTGAGTGTTCATGTAATGCTAAGTGTCACCCTATGGCACTAATGACAATCTTAGTTCTTAAGTTGTTGTTTAATTTGTTAAATTGGCCTAGTAGTCAACTAATTAAGATTAGTTTAGGTTTAAGTTTGTCAACACCCTAATGACCTGAGAATTGAGTTTAGTTTGTGTGTTAGTTTAGTGTTCAAATGATGATTATAATTAGTTTGGATTTGGTTTTTGGTATCAACTTTCTAGTAGTTAACTTAGTCGGTAATGTTTGATTAAGTTTTGATGTTCATTACTTATTAGATGAATGCATATACAAACCAAGTAACTTATAATACAATCTTATGGTTGGTAACTTACATACATGGTTAAATAATCACAAAGTTCACAAAAGTTTACATACATGCACACGTAAATACTTTTACATCCATACATGTTCACGTATCATATTCATATATACATGCATGTTCAAATATATATACAAAATTCTTATTTAAGTTAGTCAAACAATGGCACCTTAGCAATATCTAATAAGATATATATATATATATATATATATATATATATATATATATAGATATATATATATAGATCTATATATATATACACACATACATATATATATATATATATATATACATATATATATATATATATATAGATATATACATGTATATATATATACATGTATATAGATATATATACATATATATATATATACATGTATATATATATATATACATATACATATATATATATATACATGTATATAGAGATACATCTACATATATATATAGACATATATATATATATATATAGATATAGAGAGATATATATATATAGATCTATATAGATAGATATACATATATATAGAGATATATATCTATATAGATACACATATCATGTATTGTAATATATATATATATATGTATATATATAGATATATATACATATACATATATTCTACATATACATATACATATCTACATATATATATCTATATATATCTCTATATATATCTCTATATATATATCTAGATATATCTCTCTATATATATCTATCTCTATCTCTATGTCTTGTCTCTATCTCTCTCTCTCCCATACTATCTCTTCTATCGAACCTCTCCCTGTCTCTGTGTCTCTCTCTATCTCTCTATATCTCTCTATCTCTCTCTCTCTCTCTATCTCTCTCTCTCTCTCTCTCTATCCCTCTCTCTCTCTCCCTCTCTATCCTCTCTCTCTCTTCTCTCTCTCTATCTCTCTCTATCTCTCTCTCCCTCCTCTCTCTCTCTCCCCCTATCTCTCTCATCTCTCTCTCTCTCCCTATATCTATCGACCCTATATATATGTATATATATATATATACCTGTATATATATATCCATGTATATATATACATGTATATATATATATATATGTGTGTATATATATACATGTATATATATATATATATATGTGTGTATATATATATATTCTATATATATATATATATATATATATATATATATATATATATATATATATATATATATGCACTACCAACTTATAATAATTCTTAAGGTTTTAATCTACCTAACCTTAGTTTTAGGGTTGTCACACACATCATTTGGATGGACCTATTACAAGCCATCGATCATCACATTTGGTGCTACAAGTTTGCTATCCATAAAGGTTTCATAGCTCAACAAAAAAAGTAGTAAAGAAAACAAATATCATTTAGAAATTTGAAGATTCTGTGTAGGTAGCTGAGTGTCTCGTTTGATAACATATGCTTGATGTTGAACTAGTGTATCTAAGACATAAGACATTGGAGTTGGTTGTGATACTTGTTGATCACAAGGTTGATTCTGAATCACTAGAATAAGTACAATTTGAAATCAAAGACATCTAAGTATAACTTATGTAGTAGTTTTGATTCGTAGCCATGTTTGCATAAAAAGTTGTGGACATAGGATTCAAATCATCTCCCATAGAACTAATGTGATTAGCCATCATTTACTTATCATCCGTCTCAAATAACTTGATCGTTGAGATCAACTCAATCAATGTAATATTGGACAAATCTTTTTATCTTTTGACAAAAGTGCAGCTGTTGTTCCACGTGTATCATATAGAATTGAATAAATTCTTGTTTACTTTAATGTTTTTTAACTCAACCACAACCATATTCATCCGCTAAACCAACTACACAAATCTATTGATTTGTGCATCCAAGTCTAACCTTTAGTATAATTAAATATATTAAATTGTTGATTCAACATGTTTTTCTATTTCCCTCATGTCCATGCTACCTATAAGTTGCTCTTTTAAAGAAGCATATCAAACCTTAGCACCTCTAAGCTCTTTGAAACCACAAGCTATCTTGGTAGATAAAGCTATTGTAATACGAAGTATAAACTTTGTCATCTAAAGCAAGGATATTGGCATTATCCTTATCCTATACTGCTACATATGTTTTACACTTCATCATCATTAGTAGTATACGTAGGCACATAAGAACTAAACTTGATTACTTGTTACAGTTCTGGTTTCCGGTAAATGACATAATTCTCATAATGATGCTCAATATTTATGGTTACTCTCAACAATCATATTATAAAAACATTTAGATTCTTCAAACTTGGATTTTTTTAATCTTTGAAAAATTCAAACGTTTAATTTTTCATAAACTATAAAATTTTCACACAAGAAAATATTTTTGCTTAGTGAACTAGAAAACTATTCATGTTGAGTAAAACCAAAAATTTTCAATTTTTAAGGACGATTATATAAAGTTTTTGCTTTGTAAATGTGAAAACTAATATAGTTTTGAACTAAATGTGAAAACTATAGAACTAAGTCTAATCTATGCAAAAACTATCTAGAAATCCTCAAATACGCCAAAACTTTAGAATCTTTTTTCAAAATCCAAAGATTTCACCTTAAATAACTAACTTTCAGGATTCGCGGGATAATATTCAACCTCTCAAGCCAACCTTTATGTGTAACGCCCCTATTTTTTTAATATTAAAAACCAAGGGTGATTAAAGAAAAGAGAGTATTTATAGATTAAATGAAGTATATGGAATAAAGGTGGGCATAAAAAAGATGACACCCTAAAACCACTTGTAAAAGGAGATGTGATAGCCCATGCAAACATTCTTGCAAAGACCGCTGCTAGAGACAGATGGGTGCCATTCTAGAGAGAGAAAGTCAAGGATTTGAAGCAAAGGTATGTATTTTACATATGAAATGCTAGATCTAAGATACATCTACGTCATTAGGGTGTTTTAACATTGTTTTGATCGTTAAAATTGACAACCTTGGTGTATGTCTATGTAGATCTTGGTTGATTCCTTTTGGGTTAGGGTTTCATCATGTTCTTCTTGTTAAGGTGAGTTCTAGATCCTTACTATTACGTGTTTTTTTGTATTTTGTAGATAGTATGCATACTAAGAATGATTTGTTATAGATTAAACATTTTCTATTATGAAATTTATCATTTTTATATGATTCACAAAAGTTGATATGATGAAAAGTGGATTCGATGAACCCAGTTGGTATGAAATATGATAAGTGTATGAGTTCATGTGGGTGCATCATCAACACCCGCATTCATTGAATGGTCATCCGCATGAGTACCTTATTTACTAAGTGTACAAATGCGGATGTGCATTGTTATCCTTCACTTGTTCATACGGATGATATGAGTACTGTTATGCGTATTTGTCCTTAAATGCCGGCATATTATTGTTATTGTGTTAGTCATGATAGTTGCATCCACTTAGAAAGTTTCCAAGTATACTAATGCAGATGAAGTAGCTCACCTACATTAGTTTATACTATCACTCTAATTTACTACAATGGCCGTATTCTAAGAACAATCCTAAGTATAAGTAATGTGAATGACATATAGTCCATTTGCATTAGTTGATCCGTCAGCCATAATTGTTGGACTATTGTCCGCATTTGTTCTTGTCAACGCTCGGCCTACACAGCTTAAGTGACCGAATACGGATGAACTCTTAGATCATTCTCATTAGTCAAATGTTCACACACATTTCTTGACTTAAACACACATTAACCCATGAGTTGCTATTACTCGCATTTCTCTTGTCACTCGTATTAGTCCATCCCTGTTACCGCGTTTGTTCTATTGTATTTTTGTTAATTAGTTTGTATGTATTGATTATACTTGATATAGTATGATGATGTACTGTTAAGTAATGCAAGATGTGTCATGCTGATGAACTACTCTTATTATAAAAAATCTTAAATACATATTATTGATAGAAAGTAAATGATGATTTGCTATGTGCAATATTATAAAGTATAACATTGGTTATATTAAAGTATGAATGATTGATGACTGTTTTGATATAGATATAAAGATCAAAGATAATAGTAATTAAAGAAAGTAAATGGGCCCAATGTACAAAAAGTCTTGCAAGCACTAATAAAGGAGTTCACATTCGTTGTATTCTCACATAATAAAGGAGAATTTCTTATGCATTTCACCTGATAAAGGAGAATTGCCTTGCGCATTCTCACATGATAAAGGAGAATTGCCTTGTGTATTCTCACCTAACCAAGGAGATTTGTCTTGTTTGTTCTAACCGGATAAAGTATATTTGCTTTGTGCATTCTGCAGGATCGGTGTTGGTCTCTCAACACAAGATTTGTTTCTTAAACTCACTTAAACACACTCATAATATGAAGCAAAATCTCTTAATTAAGTTGTTAATAATATACTAAGTTAAGGAACAAAAGAATGGTTTTCAAGATACTTGTATATATTACTTCTCAACTTAAAGTTACAAGACTCTTACAAGTATTTATGAATGAGTTACATTGAAAAACTATATATACTACTATCTATAGTCAGTTATACTTAGATAACCAGCTGAAACTTACAACTACAAAGCTAGAAGTAAGGTATATAAGATAAAATACTATACTAGATTAGGTAGCCATGACAGGTCCATGACTTACCTTTTGTCACCAACCAAGATTGGTAACTGTACTAACTGATAAAAGGTGAACAGTGAATAAATATGGTCAATTACATGGGCGTGGGAAAGCACCATGCAGTATATCAGAGTTGACAGCGTGTGTTAGTCAAACCATAGTATGATCCACTGTTCATAGTTGGTTCTTTCGAAGGTTAAATGGCTTCGGAAGAATAAGTTCTTCCGAAGCCTTTTACACTTCGGAAGACTCAACTTCTTTTGAGATTTATGCTAGTCTTCAAGACTTTATTCTTTGGAAGTCTTTGTCTTGAATCTTCTAAGTGTTTAACTTCGGAAGGAGAACTGATTAGCTTCTAAAGACTGATTTCATTCTTTGGAAGTTCTTCATCTTTAAGCTTCGGGAGATCTTCAACTTAGCTTCAGAAGTGCAGCTTTGTATTCGGAAGTCTTTATTCAGTTGCACCCAAAATCTTCTAAGTGTTGTTTTGGTTGCACCAACCTCAGATCCAACAAACTCCCCATAGGCTGATGCTACCAAAACTTCACTGCTTTCTGCTTCTCAAAACTTTCAGCACCAAGGAAAAAAGATATTTATTTGTCTCCTTATTCTTTTCTGAAGTGGTGCTGAGAAGTTTGTATAGGTCATTTTTAGTTAATAGATCTAGTCTGTTACTCTGGTTGACGTGTACCCCTTGTTATGGCCCTCTGAAGAGAGTTAGTTGATGGGAATTGTAATCATATTCCCATCTAACTATGGAAATTGAAGAAGGGTCTTCAACCATTTGGAGGAATGAACTTCCTTTTTTAGTGGCGCCCTCTCCTTCTTCCTTTCTCAACTTCAGCTTTTCTTTTGTCTTTGCTTTCTTAATTAGCTCAGCAAGATGAAGGCTTCTTAGGTCATTTCTAATGTGAGCAGCTACTTGGGAGTTGAGGGGATTGGATAATGGTTTCTCTTCTAACTCAGCAATATCAAATCTGCTTGACTGTAGTGGAGATGGTGTGTCAAGTCTGTTGACTTCACCATTCTCCCTTTCCCTAACAAAGTTGTGAGAAGGTTCATCAAAGCTCCACTGACAATCTTCTTCCTAGGAATGAGAGATTGGTTTGGCAGTTTGTCCCCTTTCTTGGTGTCAGTAAAGTCACCAATCTTCTCTGCAGCTTCTTCTCATCTTTCTTGAGGGAGTCTGAGTTTGTTGCTAAGAGTTGAAGAGCTTGGTCCAATGTTCCCTGGGGTAGATCAAGGAAAGCATCTCTTGTGAAGGAATAGGAAGAGTCATCAATATATCTTAGTCTTAGGGACTCTTCCTCACAAGAGACGTTACTTAGGGTTGAGCAGTTTATGAGCTTCCTTTTGATCTCCTTGAATTCCTATGAGGTTAGAGGTTTAGATGGTTCAGAGGATGGCTTTTGTAATGGATGAGTAGTGGATGGTAGGGTTATGGGTTGTGTTTTGGGCTTATGGATGGGTAGTGGTGGTGGTTGTTGAGAGGATATTGATGAGGGTGGCGGTAAGGCTGAAGGTGTAGGCTCACGGGTGTACGTTTCATTAGTGGGTTATGGGGAAAGGGTAAGGTGTGGGCTCGGGATTTATTGGTAGTGGTTCGGGTGTAGGTTTGGGTACCATCCTCTGTATATCTTGAGTTTAATATACCTCTTTCCTTCTACCTAAGCGAATTTCAGCTTTGATATCACTGACATGTCACTGTAGGGTCTTCTCAGCATGGGACATACTTGCCTTCTTATGAAGCTATGGGCCCTGAGATAAGCCTTCATGCTGGCTTTGTCTCTCACCTTCTTGGTAGCCGCAAGTTGGGCCTCCTCCTCTTTCTTCTTCCTTTCCTTCAACTTTTCCCTAGCAGCTTTCTTTCTCTCCTTATTGATTTGATCTTGTTCTTTGTGAAAAAAAAACAAGATCGTGTCATTTTCATGAGGAGTCAGCTCCTCCTAAGAATAGCCCTTTGACCCTAGGAAGGCTATCCTCTCCAACCTCTATTTTTCCTCTACCTCTTCCTGTCTTTTCCTCATTTCCTCCTCCTTTTCCAACCTTGCTGCTTTGTCTTTCTCCTTTTGCAGCAAGGTGGCCTTCTCCATTTTTACAAGCTCATCAAGTGGGAGTAGGAGCATTTCTTCATTGTCTACTCCCAGGTTGATGAGCCTGTCAATCACCTCCACTGTTCTCCTACTGTAGATGGACTCTTGGGTTGTTGTTGCTGCTTGCAGCAAACAGTTTCCCAGTGTCAAGTCTACCTTTCTTCTTCAACTTCTCCAACCTTTCCTCCTTTAGAAGCTCTTCCGCAGTCATCTTCCTTTTTCCTTTGGGATCTTTGGAAGATTCAGCTTTTGGAGATTCTAGCTTTGAGGGTTCATGTTGGGGAGTGTGGGGTTGAACTTGTGGTGAAAGAGGTGTTTGAGAAAGAGGGGTTTTAAGGAAGTCCTCACTGTTTACCTCAGAGGTTAGATCTAGGATAGCCTCTATGATAAGCAAATCATCATACAAAGATGACAGTTCAATAATCCCTTCCACAGCTTGGATTTCTGCTTCGGAAGAGATTGGAATTGCACTACCTGTCTCTATTGAGTCAATTGCTGGGCCATCAGTCTGTATTTCCCCTTCAAAGTCAATCTCAGGTTCAATATGGGCCTTAGGTTGACCAACTTCCTTCTCAGTAGTAGGTGGTGCACTCAACCTTTGAAGTTCTTCAGCTCCAAAGTAGGCTATAGCAACATTAGGATGGGGTTGTTCAAGTGAGGAGCTTATGAAAAACTTTGTTAGACATGTATTAAGGTCAATAAGCATCCTTGGGTCCACTTGAATTGTGATGGAAAGTAGCTGAGGGAAGAGAGTTGCATGTTGTTGTTATGCAACATAAAATGAAGATAGGGTCGAGATGGCCAAGTTTGGTTCCTTATGACTTTGACTATGTACATTCTTCTCCTTTTTGGTAGCATCATCTTGAGAAGTAGATGAGCTAGAGGAAGAACTTAAAGAGACTTGAATAGGTACATGCCTAACAGACTTCTCAATCTGCGTCAAATCTAGTTTGGCCTTGAGATTTTCAATCTCAAGTTGCAGAGTGGCAGACCTATCCTCTAAAGTCTTAGCCTTTGATTCAAGGTTTGAGACTTTAGAAAGTAGGTCTTTGATTGTGGGTTTCAGACTTCCCTTAGCTTCTTTTGAAGAATCACAGGGAGATGAGATAACATGCCTAGTATGTTCATCATCATCACCAGATATGGTTTCTTGGCACCCTGGTTTCCCTTGCAAACTGATTTCTCTTTCAGAGGCATCAATGGGCAAGGTTGTCGTAGACTCAGTCTCAAATATGTTATCACTATCCTAAGAGCCCAATGAGACACTCTCAGTAATGGCATCTGAGTCTACATGAGTCCCCTCCACACCTGTAGGGCTCACCTCAGTTTGGCTTATCTGATATGGGCTAGAAATCAGTGGTTCCCTAGGGCTCAGTTTATCTAGAGATTGGTGTGGTAGATCAACATCATGGCCCTATGAAACATCATATCTTCATTAAATCGGGTTAATAGGTGACTAAAGGATATAGAGGTTATACCTAATGACCCAGGACCTTGGTCAACATCTAGTGGCATTGAGCCAGTGATGTGGCAGTCCTTTTTTGGTTGCTTAGGGGAGTGCTGGCACTCACCCTGAGGGATTAAAGCTTGGGTTTCAAGCTTATCAAGTTGAGACCGAGGAGACTCAACACTAATATTGAGGTCAATAGTGGAGGATGTGTAAGGATTCCTATAAGTCGGATGCAACCAAAACATCCAAATTCTTTCTGCATGCATGCACTGAAGAATAGAAGTAGAAATGCTTCGGAAGTTTTACCCCACGCACTAGAAATATTCTAATGTAAAATCTTCCGAAGCCAAGACCAACATCTTCCAAAGCCAAAAGTGAAGTCTTCCGAAGCTTCAAAGACAAAGTCTTCCGAAGCCAAAGAGTGAAGACAGATTTCTTCCGAAGACTTTTAGAGATATGCCTTTATCTGATGTACTTTACCATAAAGCTGGACTACCTTTTCGCTGCAACTCTGTAAAGTCACCAACTTACATGAGTTAATGAAAAGGTCCATGTTTTTGGTAACTGTACATTGAGGTCTTGAGTCTGTTCTTTCTACTTTATGTACTTTTATCCTTTTTTAATATATTAGGATGTGAGCTATGGCATGTCATAGTCACTAGTCAAAAGAAAAATCTGCCTTTTGACTCTACATTTGATTTTGTAGTTGTCTAGTCAATTGTATCCAGCTGACCT
This sequence comes from Flaveria ramosissima, assembly GCA_025215565.1. Classification (NCBI taxonomy): domain Eukaryota; kingdom Viridiplantae; phylum Streptophyta; class Magnoliopsida; order Asterales; family Asteraceae; genus Flaveria; species Flaveria ramosissima. The sequence continues at coordinate 52,208,138 of CM046034.1, read as the reverse complement.
TCAAAGTATGGCCGGCTGTAGGATGTACTATATGTATCTCAAGTACTTGTAACTTTCCTTCATGCTTTGTAACACTTGTAATAGAACTTGAGAAGCAATATACAGCATTCTTGAATACCAATTACTTGTGTTGTTTGCCATCTTGTTCTGTCTCATATTTACTTGTGCTCTTAGCATCTTTTATTAACAAGTTAACCAGTTTCCTATTTGATCTGTTAAGTGTTCTAAGCAACTCTCCTCATTGTATTGTTGTGTTGTAAGTGCATACCCTTCATCGGTCCTGCATTTGGTATCAGAGCATCTCAAGCTCTTGATATAGGATCTCACCATCTTAAGATCCCTCACACACACAAAATACTTAACAACTCAAATGGTAGCTATTACCAAAGCTGATATGGAAACTGGAACTATGACAAAGTCTCCACTGCTCACTCCTGAAGACTTTGATACTTGGTGTCAAAGAATGGAAGGCTTCATCAAGTCTCAAGACTCCAGGATGTGGGACTCTGTTATTGAAGGACCTTACATACCAAGCACCACTTCTGCTACTGGTGGTGGTATGATTCCTAAGGTTGTGGCTGATTACTATGAAGTAGATAGGAAGAGAATAGAGATTGATCAGAAAGCCATGACAGCCCTTTAAACTGCTCTTCCAAACTCCATCTACAAAGGCTTCAAGAAGTGCAAAACTGCCAAGCAACTATGGGAAGCACTGAAGCTGATGTATGAGGGGTATACTGAAGCAAAGGAGAACAAGAAGGATCTCCTGAAGCAGCAGTTTGAAAACTTCACCTTTAAGGTAGGTGAAACCATGACTCAACAATACTTCAGGTATGTTGAGATTATGGATACTCTAATGGATGTTGGAGTAACTCTTGAGAACAGGGACATTGTAAGGAAGTTTATGTCCTCTCTTCCTAGACAATGGACACATTACTGTGTTGTTATCAAGAGGACTGAAAACCTTATGACTCTTACCCTCACAGAGTTATATGGTATTCTCAGTGGCTATCAGATGGAGATGAACATGCAAAACTCATCTGGTAACTCCAGCAATCAACTGAGTTCAGCCCTTCATGTGGTTGAAAGGGAAAGCATTGAACCACAGCATCATCTTATATGCTTCTCTGACAACTCACAAAAGGGCCCTTTCATCACCTTCCCAAAGACTCCAAGGGAAAGCTACACTCAAGGAAGTCCTTTCCAAGAGACAAGTTCTTCTCATGCCTTTGTCTCTACTGATGAAACCTCAGGCAACTTTCTCTTCACCCTTGAAGATTTGGATTGTATCCATCCAGATGATCTGGAGTATATGGAGATAGTCCAGCAAATGGCTCTTCTCACTCACAGAGCCAAGAAGTTCTACAAGAGTACAGGGAGAAAGTTTTCAAGCAATGCAGCCAGTGGAAAGTTTGGACTAGATAAAAGCAAAGTAAAGTGTTACAACTATAACCGTATGGGAAACTTTGCAAGAGAGTGTAAGGAACCAAAGACTAATGTTGGCCAAGCACAAACCAGACCAAACTACACTGAGAAAGCCCCCCAGAATGAGAAGCCAAAGCAGCAAGCTACAGTTGCTGTTGAAGAAGGAGGCTTTGACTGGAGCTTTCAGGTGGAAGATGCATCTCCAAACCAAGCACTCATAGCAGACCATGATGAAGCCAAGGTATTTGAACGTCTTTGTACTCCTGAATGCATTGCTAAAGTCAATAGATATAGGTCCTATAATTTAGAAATGAGATCTGATCTTGAGTCCTTAAATATCGTAAAAGCTAATTTTAAAAAAGCTGAAAATGATTATAAACAAAAGATAGAGGACTTAGAGGAAACCATTTCAACTCTTAAACATGAGCATACAAACTACAAGACTCAGATCAAAGATCTCATTACTAAATTAACTGAATGTCAGGCTGAGCTTGTAATCAGCAAAGCCAAGGCAGAAAAATGTGTTCTTGAAGAAGAGACCTTCAAGAACATAATATCCTCATCCTTGCATGCAAAAGTTTGTTATCAGAATAAGCAGGGACTAGGATCTTGTGAGATAGCTCCTCCACACACAATCTTGTCTGTAAGATCTCCTAGGTGTGGAACTTGTGAAGATGAGCTTCCCCTCATAGATCCTGTGACTGAAGAGGATGAAGAGGAGTGGTGGAGAATGGCTCTGAGAAGAGTGAAGAAGAGCATTCTAAGAAGGGTCACCATCCCTCTAAGGAGAGCAAAGCTGTTAGGATGACCAAGTCAAGAAGAAGAACTTGATCAGGAAGGCCAAAAGAAAGTCCAAAAAGGCTCAAGAGATCAAGGCCACCTTCAACTCTGCACAAAACAAGTCTTCATCTCTACAGGATTTTAAGTGGTAAAGGCTGAAGACACCAACTTGAACTCCATCAACAAGAGTTCTGGTTCATGTCCAAATCATCCCATCATCAAGAAGAAGGCTGATCAGTTGTGCATTACTGTTGTACAACCTGAACCATCCAGCTCCAAAGGTAGTTCTATCCCTACAAGAACTGCCACAGTATCTGCAAAGGTGAAGATGGAGAAGGAAAGTGATCAAGTTCAGCCTTGTTTACAAAGAAAAACTCCTAGAAGGAAGAAAATGGATTGTGTTATGTGTGGGAGTACTTCTCATCTTGCTAAGGATTGTGTTTACAATCAAAGAGAGTACTCTCCACATCCAAGAAAGAAACTTCTAAGAGTTTCGAAAAGAAGAAGCAAGTGGAAACTTGCCTTCGGAAGAAAATTTGTTTCCTTCAGAAGCTCCAAAATGAAGAAGAAGACAAGTGGAAACTTGCCTTCGGAAGAAAATTTGGTCTCGGAAGAAAGGAATACTTCCAAACCATTGAAGCTTACTACAGTGAAAGCAAGATCTTCCGAAGGTCCAGTCATCAAAACTTCTGAAGTATTGAAGGTCAAGTCAAAGCTTCCAAAGGTGGTGTGGAAGTCAAAGAAAGACCAAGTGGCTGAAAGTTCTTCATCAACATCAGCAAATTATCCTTCTAGCATGACTATATGATCAATTACTGTTGCATTGTCTTCAACTTCTTTTGATGAGCCCAAGACCAATGAGGCTTGGGTTTCCAAATGTAACTAATCATCTCTTTTATGCAGGAACAGCTCAAGACAAAAAGAAATGTATGGATCATTGATAGTGGTTGTTTCAGGCACATGACAGGCAATAGGTCACTACTCCAAAAGTTTGAAAGAATTAACGGAGGACCAGTTGCTTTTGGAGGAGATGCAAGAGGTTACATTATAGGAAGGGGCAAGGTCACAAATGGTAAGCTCAGCAATGAGAAGGTAAACTTTGTCAAGGAGCTTGGGTACAATCTTCTGAGTGTATCCCAATTTTGTGATAAGAGTCATAACATGCTCTTCACTGAGCATGAGTGCATTGTTCTCAGGCCCGGGGTGGTCATTCCTCATGAGCACATCTTGCTCAGAGCCCCAGGAAAGGGAACATGTACAGTGACATTGCAAGATGGACTTGCAAGAAACATCTCCCTCAGGAGAAGTTTCATGCTTTCTGTCTAAAGCAAATAATGATGAATCTTTCCTCTGGAATAAAAGAATGTGCCATGTAAACTTTAAAAACATGAATAAATTAATTAAGAATGATTTGGTAACTGGAATACCAAAGAAAGAGTTTACAAGTGATGACCACTGTGTTGCATGCGCGAAGGGGAAGCAACACAAGGTATCTCACAAGCCAAAGGAAAGAAATTCCATCATTAATCCCTACACTTATTACATATGGATCTCTTTGGCCCCACCAGTGTAATGAGTCTAGGAAGAACCTCTTATTGTTTGGTGATCACAGATGATTTTACAAGATTCACTTGGGTCTTCTTTCTTAGAACTAAGGATGAGACCCCTAAGATTCTGAAGAATTTCATCTTAAAGATTGAGAATCAATGTGATCACAAGGTCAAAACCATAAGATGTGATCAAGGAACTGAATTCAAGAATCAAATCCTTGATACATTTTGTGATGAAAAAGGTATTACAAGACAATATAGTGCTCCCAGGACTCCTCAGCAAAATGGTGTTGCTGAGAGGAGAAACAACACACTAATTGAAGCTGCAAGAACTATGTTGTCTGACTCTAAACTGCCCATCACCTTCTGGGCAGAGGCAGTGAACACTGCTTGCTATGTGCAAAACAGAGTTTTAGTGGTTAAGACACATGGTAAGACTCCTTATGAACTTTGGCACAAGAGAAAACCTTTCATTGGTTTTCTCAGGTCATTTGGATGTCCTTGCACCATCTTGAATACCAAAGATCAAATTGCCAAGTTTGCTGAGAAATCAGATGATGGACATTTTATTGGATACTCTTCTTAAGCTAAAGCTTATAGAGTATACAATCTCAGGACTAGAGTAGTTGAGGAGTCAACCAATGTGACTTTCAATGAGCACACTCCCAGTGTGAAAGGTTCTGGTCCGGATTGGCTATTTGATCTTGATTTAGTTACCAACTGTTTTAACAAATCTTGTGAGAATGTTTCAGGATCTACAGATATACTACCTACAGGTGATCCTGACCCAAGATTTGAGCTAAGAAGACCTTCAAGTTACACATCTTCAGCTCCAGTGGTAACTAATCTTGCAAATGAAGCTTCTATCAGCTCATCAATGACAAATCCTGCTGATGCTTCTGGGATGCCTTCAAATTCCAGCTTAGAGGCACAAAACTCAGAGGAAGAAGCTTCAAATGTTGGAGAAAATGGTGGTGGTGAAAGTGATCAGGAATTTCTTGATGCTGATAACCACTACATTGAAGACAACATCAATGATGTCACACACTCATTGGATCAAGTCAATCTTGATAAGTGTGCTGATGTGGAGGGTGAATCTTCTTTGCCAGATCAGAATTTTTCAAATTTAGATCTGTCTAAGCAACTTGCTATGATCCCTCAGCTAAGGATCCACAAGTCTCATCCTACCACAAACATCATTGGAGATGTTGATTCAGGGGTGAGAACAAGAGGACAAACCCATGAAGCAAATGTTTGTCTTCACTCTTGTTTCTTGTCCCAGATAGAGCCAAGAGTGAAGAGAACAAGAGAACAGGAAAATTGATGAGGCTCTAAAGGATGGAAGTTGGGTTGAAGCTATGCAAGAGGAGCTGCTTCAATTCAAAAGGCAAAAGGTTTGGAACCTATGTCCTCTTCCTCAAGGGAAGACTACCATAGGAACCAAATGGGTTTTTAGGAATAAAAAGGATGATAGAGGACTTGTCATCAAGAACAAGGCAAGACTAGTTGTTCAAGGGTATACTCAAGAAGAAGGAATTGACTACACAGATGTTTTTGCTCCTGTAGCAAGACTTGAAGCTGTTAGGATATTTCTAGCTTTTGCTGCATCCAAGAACTTCAAGGTCTACCAACTTGATGTCAAGTGTGCTTTTCTCTATGGGATTGATGAAGAGGTGTATGTCAGACAACCACCTGGGTTTGCAGATCCTGATCATCCTGATTATGTTGCAGGCTTGATAAAGCTCTTTATGGGCTGCACCAAGCACCAAGGAAGTGGTATGAGACTCTATCTCAGTATCTCTGTCAACATGGCTACAAAGGGGTACTATAGATGGAACTCTCTTCATCAAAGGAACAGGAAATCAAGGAACAGAAATGACATATGCTAGTTCAAGTATATGTAGATGACATTATCTTTGGGTCAACTAATCCAAAGCTCTGCAAAGACTTTGAGAAGCTGATGAAGGACAGGTTTGAAATGAGTGCCATGGGGGAACTCAATTTCTTTCTAGGAATTCAAGTGAAGCAAGTTGACAATGGCATCTTCATAAGTCAGTCAAAGTATGTACAAGACATACTTAAAAGGTTCAACATGACTGATTGTAAGGTTGCTAAGACACCCATAGCCAGAAATCACTCCCTTGGACCTGATCTTGAGGGGAGTGTGTTGATGAGCATCTCTATAGGGCAATGATTGGGTCTCTTATGTACCTCACAGCTAGCAGGCCAGATATCATGTTTGCTACATGTATTTGTGCAAGATATCAAGCCAACCCCAAGATGTCACACCTGGTCACTGTTCAAAAGAATTTTAAGATATCTCAAAGGTGCTCCATCACTTGGCCTTTGGTATCCAAAGAATTCTGACTTTAATCTGTATGCTTATACAGATAGTGACTATGGTGGTTGCAACATGACTGCAAAGTCTACATCAGGAGGATGTCAATTTCTTGGTGGAAGAGTAGTCTCTTGGCAATGTAAGAAACAATCCTGTGTGTCTGCATCAACTGCTGATGTTGTTGCAAGCTGCTGTGCTCAAGTGCTTTGGATTCAAAATCAGATGCTGGACTATGGAGTCAACTTTAAAGAGACTCTCATCCACATAGACAACAATAGTGCTATCTCCATCACAGAGAATCCTGTGCAACACTCAAGGACAAAGCATATTAATATCAGGTATCATTTGATTAGAGATAAATTTGAAAAGAGATTAATCAAACTAGTCAAAGTTAACACAAATGAACAATATGCTGATCTGTTCACCAAAGCTTTTGAGGAGCAGAGATTTAAATATCTTGTATCAGCTATTGGGATGATTAACTTTGAATAGCTTTTCTTAAAAACTTAATCATATTTTTTTCTAAAACCTGTGTGTCCTAAGTTGTCTATTTATCACCTTCATAAGCCCTTGTTTTCTTTGGAAGAAAATCTTTTCAAAAAACTTTTCTTAGATTTTTGAAAATCTTGATCTCTTTGAAAGATTTAAAATTACCTTCGGAAGAAATTTATGTCTTAGTAAACAAATAATTGCTTTAGTAATTTTACCTTCGGAAGAAATTTTTGAAATATCTTCCGAAGCTTAAAATCAACTTAAGTACTCTGTATGTTTTCAAAGAACAAGTTTCTTCCAAAAGCAATTTACCTTCGGAAGTATTTATTCTCCTTAGAAAAAGAATCTCTGAGTGTAAATTCTCTTCCGAAGCAAAATTCTCAAAAACCTTTGAAATATCTTCCGAAGCCAATTTGCCTTCGGAAGCTTTTTCTTCAGAACTTCCGAAGCAAATAACCTTCGGAAGATTTCTCGACTTCCAAGAAAACTACTTTTTGGGCAAAAGTAAACTACTTTTCAGAGGTGGGACCGACATCCGGATTTCAAAGTTTATCCTCTTTCATTAACTTTGTCTCAAATCCTTTTCACATAAATGCCCAACGGTTCCCCCCTCTTTCACTATCTTCCTTCAATTACACTATTCCTTAAACCTAAATTCTCCCAAACCGCCTTTGTTCTTCATCTTTCTTCATCCTTAAGCTTCTAAAATGGCCAACCTAAACCGCAGAAACAACCCAAATTTCTCCATGCAACTTCACAGGCAACACAACCAGTTGCTCTGTTAAGCTCTTAGAAAGATGAAATTTTCTCAGAGATTTGTCGTTTCTTAGCTCTATCCAACTACTTCACCTCCCTAACCATTGATCCTACTCTCTATGAGGATCATCTGCTTGAATTTTGGAAGACCTGCCAAGAGGTCATTATGGATGGGGAGAAGGCACTGTCTGCCACAGTGCAAGGGAGGACAATCTTCATCACTCCGGCCATCATCAACACTCACTTATAGCTGGATGATGAAGAAGGTGAGTTGTTCTTCTCAAAGGAAGCTGTCAATCATTCCTTTGAGTAGATGGGCTATGAGGGAGATTTCTCTGTAAAGACCTTTAGGAAAGGGAAGGTCTCATCTCAATGGAAATACCTGCTTCATGTGGTTATCCACAGCTTGTCAAACAAGCATGGAGGGTGGGACCAGATTCCTGAGGATCTCTCTTCATAGTACATGGACTGGTTCAAGGGGTCAAGTTCAGGTACTCTCAGTTTGTTTATACAAATTTGCTTGCTAACTTGGACTCCTTAGAGTATTATATGTTTCCTAGATATGTTCAACACATTCTCAACTGTGAACTGGGCTCACAATTGAGGGAAACAGATAATATTCTTAAATTGGGACAGATGAAGCTCCGCATCTTGAAAATTATGAAGAAGCCAACTGTAGGCTTCTCAGGGGTAGAAACAGCCCTTGTCCAAAAAATGTTAGAGCTCATTGCTCAAGGTGACAACCTAGCAACACAAGCTAGTGTTGAACCCACACCTTCTACCTCTCAACCACCAAAAAGGCCACAAATCACCCTCACCTACCAAAGAAAATCCAAACGAACCCCTGCTCAAGAATTGAGTCTGTGCAGGCCCCCATATACTCACCCATACAAGAGGAAGTGGACACTAGAGCTCCCACTTCCCCTGAGGAGCAAACCACTCCCATCTCTTCAACAATCAGGTTGAGGTTCCTCATGCTCACCCTGATGAGCTCATAAGCCAAACTGCCTTAAGCCCTCACTCAGAGTCTCAACACTCAAGTGAACAACCTTCAGAGGACAGTTACCATCCCCAGCCTTTAGACTTAAATCAACCCATTCCCAACCTCTCATTCTATACTATGAAGACTTAGGTTTCAGTGGGTACCATGAGTCTCTCTACTCTTCCCTACTCAAAGAGAGATGAGTACTCCTGAGTCTCCTTTGTCTAGCCCACATCAGTCACCTATCACTGAGGTGGATACTTCTAAACCTGTTCAGGATATCCATATGGAAGAGGCTCTCACTTCTGCAAGTGATTACATCATTAAGACCTCAACCATGGCAACTCAGCCCATTGACACCTCAACTGAGAATGTCAATGTACAGAGGAAATCCAGCAGCCAAGAACCTGAGGCTGGTGGTGAGAGAGAGGACTTTGGTCCAATCATCTCATCCCCCAATGATTCTTCTGATGAAGATGAGGGAATCTGAGACTAAAGGTGCAAAAACTGTCAAAAACATAGTCCTATTTAGTCTCTAAGGTTAGTCACCTTGAATGTCAGGTGACTACCCTGCATAATAAGGTCAATGATCAGCAACTTGAGATATTTTATCTCAGGGAAAAACTAGCTGGGAGACCTTTAACAGAGCTCAATCAGGAACACAAGAATCTGTGAATGTGATTGACCTAACCTCTAGCTCACCTATGCAAGAGGGTGATGCTACCAAAAAGGGGAAGAAAGTCATTACGGTCACAGAACCTGGGAGTTCTTTAGAGAGTATGGACATTGAGGATTCACCATCCTCACTTGCAATTGTGCATACTCAGCAACTTCCTCAAGTTCACATTGATGTGGATATTATAGACTCTATTATTAGGGGTCTCTTTGAGGAAGGCATTCCAAGGCCTATGTCATCTCCACCTCAAGGAACTTCAAACTACATTATTGGGTGGAGGTATGATGCTGATAGAAGAGCCCTCATTCTTCATAGAGTTCAAGGGCAGCAAGAAGTATTTGATTTTCAGACTTTGAAACTATTATGAAGGTCTTGACCTGATCAACATGCCACTTGTCAACCCAAGTCAATCAAGACAAGCTGACAGGTTAGCACTCAGGATTCAAGACAGAATTACTAAGAGTTCAGCCTTAGAAGGAGACAAAGGCAATCAGGTAATGTCATTGGTCAACTGGATGCTGAGGCAGACCCTGAGATTAGCTTCAAAGGGAAAACCTTGGCTGAAGGCCCAGTGATAGAGCCTGAGAGCCCTGTCACACCAACAACTGCTTTAAAATTCATTCCCTCAGTGAAACACCTGCTGGTGAAGGTGTCTCACAACCTCTCTCTGGCCAGAGCTTGGATGCTACACCAAGCAATGAAGGCCAAAGCTCTCTCCACCCTGTGTCACAAAGGTCTGTGGGTGACAAAGGGAAAAGGATTTTAACTCTTGAGGAGATTGAGGAGGAGGAGAGAGAGGAAGAGGAAGCTAAGGGGAGAAAGTTCCTCTAGGTCTTCAGGTTTTATGCAAGCTGCAATCAGAACTGCCCCCAGACCAAACACTCAAGAAGATGAGTTGAAGGCAGTCAGGATTACTTACCTGCAGACCAGGAACTATGACATAGATGAGATTATATCTCTCCCCTTAGAGTAATTAAATGAACTGGCTGACATGGAAGTGTCAAGAGAGATGAAGGAAGCAGAGGATACAAGGCTACTTCTCCAATTCAAAGAGGAGAAGAGACAAAAAAGGTTATACAAGCATGCTCCAACTCTCTCCCTAGTTCAAGAAAGCCCTGTGCAAGAGGATGTGGCAGCTACACAAGAACCTCAGGTAGACAAGGAAACAGATAGGCAAAACATGATCAACTACCTGAGTGCCACAGGTCTCTACTAGGCATCTGCACTTCTTCCATTGTCCTTTGAGTACATTGAGTTTGAGTATCTTAAACAGCTTGAACTTCAAGTGCTCAAAGAACGAAAGGCAACAAAGAAAAAGATGAGGAAAGATGCTACAAAGTCAAGAGCCATCATCCAAAAGAGTATGAAGAAGTCTGCTGACAGACAAAGGATGATGAGCTTCTTGAAGCTGTATGGATTCTCTGAAAGGAGACTTGGCCCTATGTCTCTATCCACAATGGATGAGCATATCAGGGTAATCAAGCAGAAGATTAAGAGTAGAGAGCTGATTAACTTACACTCCCTCCAAGTCAAATCCCACCTGAAGTGGAGGTTAAGGTTGAACAACCTGAGACAACACAACCTGGACCTCCTGTTGAGCCTCAGCAAGCTTCATCTTCTGATCCACAGCAGGGTCAAACTTCCTTTCCTTCTAAACTTGTGAGGGAGGAACACCCAACTGAGAAGGACAAGGATGATCAACAAGGTGCTGCAGACCAGTCTTCTCAGTTGAAGTCTTCTAAGAGGAATAAGAGGATGGCTTCCAAACAAAGTCAAAGAAGAAGAAGCCTGAATCATCCACCTCTACACCTCAGGATGAGTCAGATCAGCCTGAGGAAGTGCATGAAGAGGCAGCCCAATCAACTCCAATTCAAGTGGCTCCTCTTGCAGCTGAAAGACCCATCTTATCCTGGACCTTCACTACTAATCCAAAGAGATGGAATGTGATCAGAGATCAAGGTGTTAAGAATGTCTATACATGGCAAGACATAATCAACTTATCTCTACATGATTTCTTTGAGATGAGAAGATATTATGAGAGTCTGAGTGATCCTGACCATTTGATGAAGAAGGGTATGGTCATCATCATCCTGAAGACTACCAACATCTAAAGATCTTTTAAATGTTTTGGTAGCATCAGCCTAGGGGGAGTTTGTAAGGATTCCTATAAGTCTGATGCAACCATAACATCTAAATTCTTTCTGCATGCATGCATTGAAGAACAGAAGTAGAAATGTTTCGGAAGTTTTACACCATACACTAGAAATATTTCTAGGTGTAAAATCTTCCAAAGCCAAGACCAACATCTTTCGAAGCCAAAAGTGAAGTCTTCCGAAGCTTCAAAGACAAAATCTTCCGAAGCCAAAGAGTGAAGACAGATTTCTTCCGAAGACTTTTAGTGATATGCATTTATCTGATGTACTTTACCATAAAGCTGGACCACCTTTCCGCTGCAACTCTGTAAAGTCACTAACTTACATGAGTTGGTGAAAAGGTCCATGCTTTTGGTAACTGTACATTGAGGTCTTGAGTCTGTGCTTTCTACTTTATGTACTTTTATCATTTTTGTAATATATTAGGATGTGAGCTATGGCATGTCATAGTCACTAGTCAAAAGGCAAATCTGCCTTTTGACTCTACATTTGATTTTGTAGTTGTCTAGTCAATTGTATCCAGCTGGCCTTCAAAGTATGGCCGGCTGTAGGATGTAGTATATGTATCTCAAGTACTTGTAACTTTCCTTCATGCTTTGTAACACTTGTAATAGAACTTGAGAAGCAATATACAACATTCTTGAAAACCAATTACTTGTGTTGTTTGCCATCTTGTTCTGTCTCATATTTACTTGTGTTCTTAGAATCTTTCATTAACAAGTTAACCAGTTCCCTATTTGATCTCTTAAGTGTTCTATGCAACTCTCCTCATTGTGTTGTTGTGTTGTAAGTGCATACCCTTCACCGGTCCTATAGGATGGTTGGACTTTTGGCTGAGTGGGAGCCCTTTGTTCCACTCTAGCATTTTTGGTGTGAATAGAGGGAACTTGTTCAATTAGAGTAGATTGAATAAGGGTTCATTTGGGATGTCTTTGATATGTAAATTTAATAGTGTGAGAAGAGATGATTGGCATTGAAGTGGCGGTGTCTGGTGTGGGTTCATCACCTATTGGGTTTACAGGAATGTCATCAGGAGCCATTGCCTCAATCATACCTGGAAGAAGATCAGTAAATCTCCCAACAAAGTTGGTGGACCTCTTCAGAACTTTGAAGATGTCCAACCTCATGTAAGGGACAAGAAGAGCTTTTTCAAATTGAAGTTTGTCTTGGTCCAGCTCACAGTTGTTGATGTGTTAAATAAACCTGAGATACATGTAGAATGGTTCCCTGTTGAGATTTCCATTGAGGTTATTCAGCACAAACTTTGAGTAGTTGAATCTGAGGCCTTCGACCAACCCATGAACGAGGCAGCCCAGATCATAAGGGATTTGATCCCACCCTCCTAATTTGTTGGAGATATAGTGAAGAACGATATGCAGCAAGAACTTCCAATTGTAGGAGAAGTTGAATTTGTAAACCGTTGACCTGCTCATATCACCATCGTAGCCTATTTGGGTGTAAGTGTCCTACAAATCAGACTTGGGAAATTCAGTAGGGGCGCCTTCATTATGAAGTTCCATATGCTCCTTGATGGTTTGTTCACTAATGACTAAATCTTGTCTGCAGATCCTCGATCTGATGACCCTTTCTCCATTAAGCGTGTCGCTTTGACCATTGACCTAGAATTCAGCCATATGGTTTGAATAGATAGTGTGGTTTAGAGTAATGGCGGTGAGGTAGGTAGATTATGTAAGAAACTAGATAATTTGAGCAAAATCCACATCCTTAGAATAGTCAAGGATTGCGACCTAGTTATGTTGAGGGTTCATGGCCACTGTTTGTGAAAGTACTGTAGGATTGAAGGAATTTTGGAGTCAGTGAAGAAGAAGATAGTGAAACTTCAGGGCTTTGTGCAGATAAAGAGATTAAAGAAAGAAAGTCAGAAGTTTTTAAATAGAGGGTAAAAGATCAAACCGAGAAGGTGAAATAACAGTTTGGGTTTTGATTTGATAGGGGCGGTAAGATAAACCATTTAAATAATTCCAAAATCATTAATAAAATCTTACCTTTTTACAGAGTGGGGCCCAAAGATTTCTGTTACACAGTAAAGCTTTCTTCCAATAATAAAAGTTTTCCAAGAGTAATATCTTCCGAGGCCAAATTTCCTTCCGAAATCAAATTATGTCCTAAGAGAAGTTTGCTTCTGAGAGTAAGATGGTCTTCTGAGAGAAGAAGTTTTGAAGCTTCGGAAGTAAATTTGATGTATGATCAAATGTTCTTCCGAGACTTAAAACTCTTCAGAAGAGAATACTTGTTCAGAGGAATTTGCCTTCGGAAGATAGATAAGAATATCTTCGAAGGGTTCGGAAGAATTCATACTTTGAAAATTTTTTAAGAAAGACCTTTCGTAATAGGGCTTTGATTGTATAAAAACAACATAAACAAGACACATTTAAAATAATTTTCAAAAGAGATAAACTAGTCAATATTTATCATCCCAATAGCTGTGATTAAATACTTAAATCTTTGTTCATCAAAGGCTTTGGTGAACAAGTTAGCATATCGTTCATTTGAGTCAAGTTTGACTAGTTTGATCAATTTTTCTCATGAATATCTCGAATGAAATGAAACCTGATGTCAATATGCTTTGTCTTGGAGTGCTTGACTGGATTCTCTGTAATAGAAATTACACACTTGTTGTTTATGTGGATAGGAGTCTCCATGAAGTTGAAGACATAGTCTAACATTTGATTTTGAATCCAAAGCAGCTGAGCATAGCAACTTGGAGCAGCAATGTATTCAGCTTCAGCAGTTGATGTGGAAACACATGATTGCTTCTTACATTGTCAAGAGATGATCCTTCCACCAAGAAATTGACATCCTCCATTTCTTGTTGATATTGCAGCCACCATAATCACTGTCAGTGCAGCCATAGAGATTGAAGTCTTGATTTCTAGGATACCAGAGACCCAGTTTGGGAGCTCCATTGAGGTATCTAAGAATTCTTTTGGCAGCAACTAGGTGAGACACCTTTAGAGCACCCTGATATTTTGTGCAGATACAAGTTGCAAACATGATATCAAGTCTACTTGCTGTGAGATACATTAGAGATCCTATGATTGGCCTGTACTTATGCTGATCAGTATCCTCCCCCTCAGATTCAGGACAAAGATTGTGATTTCTGGGTATAGGTGTCTTGGCTGGTTTATAATCTTTCATATCAAATCTTTCTATGATGTCCTTGACATACTTAGATTGATTTATGAAAAACCCTTCTTTCATCTGCTTCACTTGAATCCTAAGGAAGAAATCCATCTTTTCCATGGAACTCATCTCAAACTTCTTCTTCATAATGCTTCAAAGTCTTTGCACATCTGGTCATTTGAAGAACCAAATATGATGTAATCAACATAGACTTATACAACCAAAATGTGTTTCCCAGACTTCTTTATAAACAATGTCTTGTCTATTGTTTCTCTGGTATAGCCATGCTTCAAGAGAAATTGAGAAAGTGTCTCATACCACAGCCTAGGTGCCTGGTACAGCCCATATAGAGTTTTATCCAGTTTGCACACGTAGTTGGGGTGTTGTGGGTCTTTAAATCCTGGAGGCTGACACACATAGACTTCTCTGTTGATATCCCCATACAAAAATGCACATTTGACATCAAGTTGGTAAACTTGAAGTTCTTAGAAGCTGCATAAGCAAGGAAGATTCTCACAGCCTCAAGTCTTACAACAGGTGCAAAGACATTAGTGTAGTCTATCCCTTCCTCCTGTATATATCCTTGAACTACAAGTCTTGTCTTGTTCTCGATGATAAAACCTATGTCATCCCTTTTTTCTAAACACCCACTTTGTGCCAATGGGTACTTGACCAGGTGGTAGTGGACATAGATTCCATACCTTTTGTCTCTTGAATTGAAGCAAATACTCTTGCATTGATTCAACCTAACTATTGTCCTTGAGAGCCTCATCCACCTTCTTTGGTTCCATTTGAGAAAGAAAAGCATGAATACAAGTAAACATTCCCGTTATGGGTTTTCCTCTTGTTCTCACACCTTCTGAGGCATCCCCAATGATGTTTTCAGCTGGATGAGTGTTGTGAATTCTGAACCTAGGAATGACATCTAATTGCATAGACAAATCCAAGTTGGGAAAATTTTGCTCAGAATTTGGAACACTGTTTCCGACTTATGTCTCATGCTCATTCAATGAGGTCTGATTGAATTAAGGTAAGACAACATCAGTTGTATTGTACTATGAAGTAGCATTAACAGTTGCATGCTCCTCCAGAATGCTACCTTCATTAGCTTGGTGTTGTATGTAGGAGTTGTCATTTGATGAGTGTTGAGTCTCAATGTAACACCTGGCCCCTCACACCAACAATATTGTCCACTTTGCCCACGAGGAGCTCAAGGATTTGCTTTTGGTTGCCCGGGTGAAAACTTCCCGGGGAGGTTACCCATCCTTGGATTGCTCCCACCTGAGCACACTCAAATGTGGAGTTCTCCTCTTATCCACGGCCAATACGCCCAAAACGCATTGTTGATATTAGAGGCCAGACATTCCTTATGAACCAAGAATCTCTCATGTCAACGGCCGATGTGGGATTTGCTTAGGGTGTTACAAACACCCCCCCCCCCTTTTGGACTCATCATCCTCGATGAGGTTTGCCCCACCATCACATCTATGGATGTGGGATTTGCCTAAGGTGTCCCTTTGAACACCCCCCGGGGACTCACTATCCTTGATGAGGTTTGCCCCACCATCCCGAACGGCACAGGAGTGGCTCTGATACCATTCTTTAACACCCGGCCCCTAACACCAACAATATTGTCTGCTTTGCCCACGAGGAGCTCACGGATTTGTTTTTGGTTGCCCGGGTGAAACTTTCCAGGGAGGTCACCCATCCCTGGTTTGCTCCCACCTGAGCACGCTTAACTGCAGAGTTCTCCTCTCATCCACAGCCAATACGCCCAAAACGCGTTGTTGATATTAGAGGCCAGGCATTCCTTATGTACCAGGAATCTCTCCTGTCTACGGGCGATGTGGGATTTTCCTAGGGTGTTACACTCAGTTTGTTGACAACTTGTTGAAGCTCCACTAGTTATTGAGATGGTTAAGCTTTCAGGATTTCTAGTAGTGGGAGTTTGATCTTCATGATCTCTTGGAGAACTAAATAGTTTATCATCATATAGGTCATTTTGAGTTCCTATTCCAGCTGAAACATTCTCACAAGATGGTTTAGAATAGTTTAGAAACAATTCTAAGTCAAAAATGTGGTCAGGACCATTCCCCTTAACACAAGGAGCGTGCTCATTTACAACAATGTTGGATCATTCCTCAAATTGTTGATTTTTGATGTTATACACACTATAAGCAATAGAGTTAGAGGAATATCTAACAAAGATAGCATCATCCGTTTTTTCAGCAAATTTTTCCAAATTGTCCTTTGTGTTAAGTATGGTACACCTGCTGCCAAAGGACCTAAGAAAGCAAATGACGGTGGCCTCTTATTCCATAGCTCATAAGGGGTTTTTCCATGGGACTTAACAATGAGAACTCTATTCTGCACATAACATCCAGTGCTGACTGCCTCTGCCCAGAAAGTTAGAGGCAGCTTTGAATCAGCCAACATAGTTCTTGCAGCCTCAATAAGTGTCCTATTTCTCCTCCCAGCAACACCATTTTTTTGAGGAGTTCTAGGAGCACTATATTGTCTGGCAATCCCTTTTGAGTTACAGAATGAGTCAAAAACTTGATTCGTAAACTCAGTCCCTTGATCACTTCTTATGATCTTTACCTTGTGATCAATTTGATTTACAATTTTAAGAATAAAAGATTTTAAAGTTTTAGTTGTTTCATCTTTAGTTTTTAAAAAGAAAACCCATGTAAATCTTATAAAATCATCAACAATCACAAGGTAGTATGATTTCCTTCAAATGCTCATTATACTTGTGGGACCAAATAGATCCATGTGTATTTAGTGTAATGGAGTGATGATAGAGTTAACCTCTTTGGATTTATGAGATGTCTTATGTTGCTTCCCTTTCAGACAAGTAAAACAATTATCTTTGTAGAAAAATTCCTTTTTAGGCACACCATGTACCAAGTTATTTTTAACCAATTTGTTCATGGTTTTAAAATTAACATGACATATTCTTTTATGCCACAGAGTTGACTCATCACCATTACCTTTGGAAAGAAAACATGATACTTTACCCAGTGAGGAAGCATTGTTCATATCCAGCTTGTACATATCCCTTCTCTTGGAAGATCTAAGAAGCACCAATTCCTGAGGAATTCTCATCTCGGGTTTGAGGATAATGCACTCATGTTCTGTGAAAAGCATTTGATGTTTTTGAGCACAGAATTGAGAAACACTTAAAAGATTATGTTCAAGCTGTTTGACAAAGTTCACTTTTTCAACAATTAACTTACCATTGGACACACTACCTCTACCAGAAATGTATCCTCCGGCTTTACCTCCAAACTAAACAGGACCTCCATCAAAATATTCAAATTATTGAAGAAGAGATTTGTATGTTGTCATATGCTTGGAGCATCCACTATTCACAATCCATACATTTCTATTTTATCATGTGGATGTCCCTGCACAAAAGGTGAAATGATTAGTTACAATTAGAAAGCTAAGCCTTGTGGGTCTTGGGTTCTTTCAATGTAGATGAGACAATTGAACCAAAATGTATGCATGGGGTTCAATTATGGTTTGTGAAGAAGAGGTTTAGGCTATAGCATATTTTCTGATCTTCCATCTCATCCTTTGGTTGACCAGTGTAGATGAACCTATTGAGGTTTTAGCAACATGAATTTCTTACGAGGCTTCTTTCTTCTCGGAAGAAGTTGTCACCCCCTTTTCTTCCGATGCAGTCTTCTTCTCGGAAGGATCTTTTTGTTTCTTTGTTTGTGCTTTGGCTTGCCTTCCAAACCTATTTTACTTTAGAAAGAATGAGTTTCTTTTGAAAGCAACATGGCTTCGGAAACAAGCTTTCCTTTTTTTAACACTTGAACCATGTGGTACGGTCCAAATGTGAAACCCTCCTTGACTCCTTTTTTAACATTGCTTGCATAGTGTGTGCTTGCTGGATTGTAGTAACAATCTTTAGCCATATGGTTGTGTAGACCATACATTATGCACTCAATGTTATTCTTGATGGGGCCTGAGGACTATTGTTTATGGCACTTCTTTTCTTCTTCAATAGCATTCTTATTTGACTTTTGATCCTTTAGCTGGATACGAGTGTTAGTACTACACTTCTTTCCTAGATCAGAACTTTCAACCACTTGGAATCTGGCTAAGATGAATACACCCTTTTGCTTTGGGTCTATTTTCAACTTTGATTCAGCCACCTTCTTGGCAGTTTTTCTTGCTGTCTTGATTTTGTTTCTTTTGGCTTTGGTGGTTAAAGGTTGATCATCAGTTGTGTGGATGAGGTTTTCTACCTTATCCTTCTTTGTGGTGGTAACCATTGTTATATCATTCTTCTGCTCATTAGTTAGTGGGTCAGCAGTTGGAACCTCTTGCTCATCAGTACCACATCTTGGGTGTCTCACAGACATATAAGAGTGTGGTGGAGAAATTTCATTGGTGCCCAACCCACTATTGTTTTGATAACACACCTTTGAGTAGGAGGATGATGCAATGATGGTGTTAAAGTTATGCTCTTCAATAGCATACTTATTTGCTTTAGCCTCAACTATTACTAGCTGGGCTTGAGCCTCAGTCAACTTGGAGATTAAATCCATTATTTGAGCACTATAGTTTGAATGTTCATGTTTTAAAAAAGAAACAATTTTCTCTAACTCTTTAATTTTAAGTTTGTAGTCAGATTTTGCTCTCTTAAATCATATTTTAGTATATTTAAGGACTCAATATCAGATTTAATTTCCATGTTCTAGTCCTTATACAGTTTAACCTTAGCAACATAGACTGGGGTATAGAAATGTCCATATACCTAATTATTGTCTTTAGTTCCAGCCATGAGAGCTTGAGCAGGAGTGACACTTGCACCTTAAAGCTCCAATCAACTTCTTGAGCAACATCAACTGTTTGTTGTTCGGTTGTCTTGGCAGCAACTTTTTAAGTAGCAGGATGTTAGGACGCTTGAGTAGCTCCAGGATTGGACTTTGAAGCCTTGTATTACTTTGCAAAGTGACCAAGTTGGTTGTAGTTGTAGCACTTGGCCTTTGACTTGTCAGACCCAAACTTGTTGTTGGTTGGGTTCTGAGGGAACTGCCTTCCAGTTCTTTTGATGAACTTCTTTGCTCTGTAGGTTAAAAGAGCCATTTACTAGACAATGTCCATATATTCTACATCATCTAGGCTGAAGCACCCAAGGTCATCAAACAGAATTGCAAATATCAAGAGTTTCCATTTCCTAAAACAAAGGCACAACTATCCTGGAAAGGACTTTGTTGAACCTGTTGAGACTTGAGTGTCTCAGGAAATGTGATGTAAGGCCTAGAAGAGGATGATGGCTGTTGGGGGTAGTTTAGGTACAACTGGGGTTGAGGAGATCTTGATCCTTCAGCAACATGTAGAGCATTCCTGATAGAAAGGCTTGAGTTTCTGCTCAGCTGATGGCTTTTCTGAGTTTCCATCTCCATACGGTATCCATCAAGGGTTCCATATAGTTCAGTCGTGGTGAGAGTGTTGAGATTCTCAGTTCTCTTGATTGAGACAAAGTAAAAAGTCCATTCATGAGGAAGTGCACTCATGAATTTCTTTACAATGTCTCTTTTCTCAAGAGTCACTCCTATGGACTGAAGTGAGGAGATCTAGTCGATGTACCTTAAGTATTTCTGACTCACGGTCTCTCTAGCAATATGAGTGAAGTTTTCAAATTGCTGCTTCAGTACATCTCTCTTAGACTCTTTGGAATCAGTGGAACCGGAGTACATCAATGTCAAAGCATTAAAGAGTGTTTTAGTAGTCTCACAGTGCTAAAAGCCTACCATTATGGAGTTTGGTAAAGCTGTAAGTAGCACTGTTATGGCTTTACAGTTGATGTCTATTTTCTTGAAGTCTTCATTGGACTAGTCTTAACAGCTTTCTAACTCATGGCACCATTTCCAAGCGGGGACTCCACCTTTGGCTTGTAAGGACCTTGAGTGATTGACTTCCATATTTTGTTGTCTTGATACTTAATGAAACCTTCAATATGTTTGCACTAGGCTCTAAAATTATCAGGGGTGATAATTGGAGACTTATTCATAGTTCCCATCTCAAATTCAAAGGATTTCTGATTAAGAGCCATCTTGAGTGAAATGAGTGAATGAGTGAAGAAACAAGGTGATTTGGGATAGTTAGATCTCACAATCAAGAGCCTAAAAAGCTCTTATACAAATCGCAGGATCGGTGTTGGTCTCTCAATACAAGATTTGTCTCTCAAACTCACTTAAACACACTCAAAAGATGAAGCAGAATCTCTTAATTAAGTTGATAATAATATATTAAGTTAATGAACACAAGAATGGTTTTTAAGATACTTGTACATATTATTTGTCAACTCAAAGTTACAAGACTCTTACAAGCATATATGAATGAGTTACATTGAGAAACTATATATACTACTATCTACAGCCGGTTATACTTAGATAACCAGCTGGAACTTACAACTACAAAGCTAGAAGTAAGGTATCTAAGATAAAGTACTATCCTAGATTAGGTAGTCATGATAGGTCCATGACTTACCTTTTGTCACCAACCAAAGTTGGTAACTATACTAACTAATAAAAGGTGAATAGTGAATAAATTATGGTCAACTACATGGGCGTAGAAAAGCGCTATACAGTATATCAGAGTTAACAGCGTGTGTCAGTCAGATCATACTATGATCCACTGGTTCATAGTTGGTTCTTCCGAAGGTGAAAATGGCTTCGGAAGAATAAGTTCTTTCAAAGCCTTTTACACTTCGGAAGAATCAACTTCTTTCGAGACTTCTGCTAGTCATCAAGACTTTATTCTTCGGAAGTCTTTGTCTTGAATCTTCTAAGTGTTTAACTTCGGAAGGAGAACTAGTTAGCCTTGGAATATTGAGTTCATCCTTCGGAAGTTCTTCATCTTTAAGCTTCGGAAGATCTTCAACGTAGCTTCGGAACGTAGCTTCCGAAGTGCAGCTTTGTCTTCGTAAGTCTTTATTCAGTTGCACCCAAAATCTTCTAAGTGTTGTTTTGGTTGCACCAGCCCATCTGATCCAACACATTCTCACCTGATAAAGAAGATTTACCTTGTGCATTTTCACTCGATAAATTAGTTATACCTTGTGTATGCTCACATAATAAAGGAGCTAAGCATTTGTGCTAAAATTAAGGATAAAGTAAAAGAATAAAGCTAAAATTAATGATAAAGTAAAGTATAAAGTTTGAATACTTGAAAGTATGAAAGATTGTAGGTACATGTATCCCTAGTTTCTGAACTGAATGTAATATGTCTTTAATGTCTTACACTTATGTAATAGTTGGGTAATTAATGAAATGTAAATGTTTGGTTGTGTTTATAATGTTTTATATTTCATTAATGAGTTGTTTAACGCATATTGACTTGATTATATAGGTTTGTGGTTGTTTGAATGAATCTTGATAACGTAATGATTAATAAATACATTCAAACTTAGTAATATGAAGTTCTCATGCGAATGGCCCATGCGAATGGACCATACGCATGAACAACTTCATGCGAATGACTCAGTCGCACGACTGAACCAGGAGACTGGATCAGTCGTATGATTGTAACATGAGATTGGCTTAGTCGCACGACTGAACACTCAGTCGTGCGAATGGATCAACCGCATGGCTCAATCGCACGACTGAACCATACTAATGGTTCAGTCGCCCAAAGGAGCAACCCTAACCTATAAATATCACCTTATTCGTGAAAAAACGTAACAATTCATATCACTTCGACTCCAGACGTACCCTAGCCGTCCAGAGACCTCTAAGAACCTGTTCTAAGTTCACAGATCGCACTAGATCGATTCCATATCGTTCTTAACGTTTAGATTCAATCCATAATTGATTCGACGTGCGTTCTCACCGATTGGATCACCAATCAAATAGGATTCCGCAATATTTGATTCGGTATACACGTTAATCAGTTAGTATTTCGTTCAATACACGATCCTAACAAAGATGTTATTGATGCTAAAGTATATTGGTTTGATGAATAAAGTGAAAGGTTTTCAAATGATTAATATGCAAAGAGTTCCTTAAAGTTTTTAAAACTAGAACTCACTTAACGACACTAATTTTTTATGCATATTAGTTCGATAGGTAAAAATGGAAATGGAATAATGAACGAAAGCTTGTTATGGATGTGAAGTTACTTGGCTGTGTGCAAGACTGACATTCTAATTGGCATAGATTAGTTATTTGGATGTATCGATTTATAGACAATGAGAATTGTAATGATAATCATATTTTTCTGCTGCTATGTTATAACATGTTTAAAGTTTAAGAATTGTATGGCTATGATACGAAAACACAATTGTGAGGTTGTCTGGGATTTGGGCCTTAGATTGTAAGGCTATAATAAGCACCAAACTGATTAGAAACACTTAGATTACTTCGTATACAACTATTTCACCAAGAACAATCCAATTCACCTTCAATCTCCAACAAAAATCCTCTCGAATCCTTAACCAATCTGTTAGCAATCCGTATTTGACTTGTTTGAAGCTTTTGTTATCTAAATTCGATGAAAACAGGCATAAATAAATCCTATAGTTCTCAACTGAGCTTTATTGCCCTAATACAAATTGTAAAGTACCAGTATTCTCTCTAATTCACTTAGTAAGGATCGATTATCAACTCACAAAGGTGGAATCAATGTGAATCGATGCTAAGAAAATCAAACCATGATGAATCTAAATAAAATATATCAGAACTATACAAACACAAACATGTAAATAAGTACTGTTCATTTTCTTTCATATACGTGCTTATTACATTGAATACTGAAATGACAAAATGTAGAAACATACTATTAAAACACATACAAAATACCCACTTATAAAAAAAGAAACTAAACAGGTAAATTAAGTATTCGCAAAAGACCAAGTCTTCATATACACCAAGTTCTTGTGCCGAGCAAAATTCTCACATTGTAGTTCTTGCAAATTAACATCTTTGACAAAAGTTTTCACAAACTCATAGTTATCTCTTTCTAAACAAGTTTTTGCAAAAGACTATTTTAATTTTCTGACTCTCTATTTGTAAACTCTATAACAACAAATAGTATTAGACTTTAAAACTTTAGTGTACTCAAGTAATAATGAAAACATTGTATTTCTTTATAATAGATTATAATAAGTCAAGATAAGTTGAATTCTTGAATTTTAAAGTAACTTTTTGTTGATTATCTTTATCATATTGTATTTTACTAGTAAATAAGATATTCTATGTAAATATTGGATCATTAAGAACTTTTGATATATTAATTCACAACTACTCAAAACCGTGCAATTGGTACATAAATAATTTAAACTTACAAAGTAAAAAAAGGAAAAAAAAACTAAAGAGCACCTATTGATGCAAAGAACTTAGATACAACTTATGGAACAACTGAACCGAAGTACTGATGATTCTAAACAACTAACGAGAAGTTCTAAGATTTATACAATTGTTGAAAGTATCGATTATCACAAATGTTGATCAAGAACATCTGATAAGAACAAAGGCTAATATGAAGAATTGTCGATAGATGAACCGAACACTTAGTATATCAATTGATAATTATTAATAATTTAAAATACTTTCCTTGGCTCTTTTAGTAGTTATTAATCATCACTCACGTTGGTTAATATCAATTGTTCTAGTCCAACAAATGATAACCATTATATTTGTAGTATATTCTTTAGTTTCAGTAACAACCAAAGATGTCACTTAGAAGACAGTTAAAAATGTTTCTTGTCACCTTTAGTCTGACATCAACCTTCGCCTTTCACCATCAATGTGATGCAGCCTTTATCATATAACTCGCACATTTCTTCTTGTACTTATATTCATTGTATGTCGGTTTGTGTGGTTATTTGTGAGTATGTGTATGAATTACCATTAGTACACTCGATATGTTGACCGCGGAATTTATTTTTGTACCGAAATGTTTGATTAATAAACATTTGTACGTGTCGATGATTGGATCTAAATATGTTTTTCTCTCATTTAATGTGATCTTATTTTATTGTTAGTTCATTACGCTTGATTTACTACGTTATGCACATTCAAATCAAGCAAATCAATCCTAACAGTTAATAGTAGTTATTTATCACCAAAATCTATCCATATAACAACATGAGGTCCAATAATCTAATGTTCTTATAGATAACAATACAAATCACTTTCGGGAAAGCTATTAATTATATATAGAGTTCTCCCATGTTTCTGACTACGACTTACATGCATGAAAATCTATTTCATATCCTTGTCTGCATTGATGTTTACACTTTATATAAAAATCGAACCCACCAGAAAACAAAATAATAATAATAATAATTTAGAAAGAAGCAAAAGTAAAAGAGTCTAGTCACCTGGACCACCACTAACTAATTATTGCACCATTGAACACATAGTTGGACATCGAAGGGAGTAGAAACAACTTTCATTAAAACAAATATTCGAGGCGTGGTATGAAAATAATACAAAAATTATTCGTTTTTTTTCAATATAAGTTTCTTTAACTTTTTTTAAAAAAAAATAAAGTAGTGGTTGTATCGTGTTTTGTGGCAACTATGTTATGAATAGAAACTATATAAAAAAGTTAGTTGAAATACACACATTGCAACAATATTTTTGGATTAAAAAAAATATATCATGTTCTTGTGAAAGAATTAAATACATATTATCCTGCATTCCTGCTATTATAATGTCACAATGAAATATCTTGATTTTATAAAACACTACATTTTAAAAGTTATAAAATAAAAATAAAAGATTTTAAATAAATTTTAGGGAAAATATCACAAAATAGTAACAAATTTCAAAAGTGTTCTAATTTAGTCACTCATATATATTTTTCTCAAATTGGACCTTCAAACGATCAAATCGAGTCATTACCAAATTTTATTATGACAAGAAAGTGATTGAAAAGACATGGGAGTTAGAATTTTCAATATATAAAATTATATTAAAAAATAAAAGAAAACATGTATATAATGAAAAAAATAAAAAGTGCCTAAAATTTACGTCAACGTTCTATATGAGCATCAAAAGATAGAAAAAATATTTTCTAACTGAATCCAAAAATATAACATGCTAAAAAATATGTTATGACTTTTAATTTGTATAAAATATAAAAATAAGTGATCTGATTGGAACACTTTTAAAACTTAAGTTACTTAATTGGAACACTTTTGAAAGTTGGTTACTATTTTATAAAGTTGGTTAATTTGTATAAAATATAAATTTTATGATAATGTTAAAAAATTAAAAGTGATGAATCAATTAAATACTTTTTAAGAAGCCCTGCATATGTAAAGCCCGCAGAAGTTCACCTCGAACCCACATCAAAAATAGGTGGTCTCCTGCACTAGTATTAAACCATCTAAATTCTTTCTTAATTTGTTCAATTATCTCTCTCTATAGATATACAACGTATTAAATATTAAAGTAATAAAGTTACCATTAAAACAAACTATTTGATTAATACATGTCATATGCTTTTGTTTTGTGGACCTTATGGAACCATAATAGTTGATGCAATGCTTACCTTGTCTGCCATGGAAAGGATATTTCTAAAAAGCTTAAGAAATCAAATGTCAATTCGAGCACTTTAACTTTTTATCCTTAAAACCATATATTTATCTCAATATTAAAGTTCGACAACTGTCACTTTACAGTGCACGTTTGAGTGGATACTAGATAGGCATGCGGCACGTTTCAATATAAATAACTAAATGTAGAGGATTTGTATTTGATGATCAACAAAACTTGAATGATATGAGAGTCGTGCAACACTATTAGATTGAAACGATTCAAGGGTTCAATCCAATGTTTTAGTCGGATAAAACTCAGTCTCAACAATAAGAATGTTTATGTTTTTGTGAAAAATCAAACTAGAGAGAAGTGGCCAGAAATCAATTTATATGTGTTTCTTTAAGAAAAATCAAACTAGCTAGAGAGAAGTGACCAAAAATCAATATATATCTTGCAAGGAAAGAAGACATTAAAACCGTCTTTAACAGTTGACATTCAAAATACTAAATTACCTTAAAATTTGACCTCTTCTCTGAAAAAATAAATTCTAATTAAATTTCGATCCTAGCCACGGGCTCTAACCCTTGGACCCCACTAGAGGCTATCGTCTCTTGACCTGTTTCTAGGAGCGCTACCCCCCAGAACCCTGCCAGGGTATTGCCTCATTAGAACCCCCGTGACTAGGTGGTCTTGCTAAGGATGTCCTTCATATAATGCCTAGCACCGTTGAAGCAAAAATTAGTATTTTACTATGTAACAACTACTCTAGTTATAAGTCAACAAAAACAAACAAGTCATAACGTTAGATTAATTAGACAACAAAAAAATGATGAAAATGGATAATAACTTTACTTACCTCTCTCCCTCTATTCGAATATCATTCCGACGGTCAAGATGCTCAAAAGCCTAGGTCTTAGCATTCAAGTCACGTCCGAACATTGTAGGGGTGTCGTCGAAGCTAAGATCAATCTCAATATATTCTGAAAGAATACCTAGAAAGGTCTTGCTTCCACCAACAAGCTCATCGCCATGTGAATCGTCGTGCCTAGTTCCCACTTGATGCAGATGAGAGGAAGGTTTCTTACCGTGCTAGTCCTACCCCTACCCCTACAACATGATGATTCATCCTAAAGAATTATAACATTGTCAAATAGCTTAAACATGATCATATTAATCTAATCTTTCCATACAACAATGGGTAGAAATGGTTACGCTATTCTTGTCTTAAAAATTACAACTTCACCATACATTCATATAAAATCCGCCCGTATACTGATAACATGTTTAACATAATCATAGAAACCCAAATTCAACTTACGGTATCACTTTAACATAATTAAGTCATTGTGACAATTTACATAAAACATAACATAATCAAGTCCTAATTTGCATACTTTAAACACACACCTTCACACAAGTCTAAAATCAATTTGCATAACCAATTTAACAGAATCAAGCCTACATTTACAATATACAACCAATATAAATAATCAAGCATTAACTTGCACAATATAACTATAAACATTAGTTATATAACTAACTTAATGTAAAAAAGCCCTAATTCTCAATTATGAATATCTAATATGTAGTTATCAATTTAGCCACTTGTCAATATTATGGCCGATGGTCTATTTTGAATATATCGAAGATGTGATCAATGATAGGCCATTATTGCTTTCAAATTTGTCGATGGATGGGTTGAGTCCCTGATCATAATTGACTGTATATTTTCAATGCAACTTTTCATCATTCATACAAAGTTAAAGCAACTTCAAGATGCTTTCAAATATGGTAAACACGTATTTGCTAGTAACAGGAGTGACTCGGTAATTGGGGCTTAGACCTTTGAACGTTGCCAATGGGTTGCCAATGGGATGTTGTCGTCTAAACTCTTGAGGCTTTTTGGTGCCAGAAATCAGTGTATGCTTAAATAAATATGCACTTCACAACTTCTTATGTGTATTGTATTGATGTTCATCTAAATTTCTTATTGTTTGAAACAAATTCAACTAAACTGATAAGATGAGAATAATATCATCGAAAAACGTTAAAATCATTTAATAAGCAATTTCCAATCAAAAGAGGATAGGCACCATAATTAGAAAAACATTAACGACAACTACTTCTTTTGTTTTCTTTAACAACTACTATTAAATACATGAACTAACAATTATTATATTCGTTTAACATTTATCTGTATTCCCATGTTGAAATAAGAGATTATACCAAGATTTGAGAATCTTATAGGTTATAGCACATGAGTATTTGAATGAGTCCAACTAATATGATATATCCATTGCGCTGGAGAAAATCAAACATGATCTTGAATACGACTAAGATTCTTTTATCACTAAAAGGAATAAATGTAATGATAGTTAGCAAAAATAAAGAACATTTTGTTATGTTTATTTTAATTATTCATTGGTATTTTAATTTGAGTCGTCAGGATACTAGATTACTTTCTAAACCGACATTAATATACACTTTCAAATGAAAGTATTTTGCATGAATAAAAATTAAATCTGCAGCTGATAATAGAGGAAGTGTTTTAATTAAAATTAATAAGATGTTTTTTTTTTCAATGAAAATTAAAACCCAAAACCTGACTATATGATTTCATTATATAAGGGTTAAAACGTTACAATAAGTCACCACAATCTAATGTGTATGCACATGAAAGTTAACCATTATAACCGACATTATTGTCAACTGCAGATAGTTACAAAAGTAATAACTAAGTTATTGTGAAGCTTCAAAACAACTATTGACTTTCAAAACATAAGTAGTAACAATGTTACTCGTTATTGTTTTGCTGCTATTGACCATTAGTAGTAACTTTGATTACCACCAAACTACCTATTTGCTACTGTTGTTTATGATTACTATTGATGTAATTACTTATGATCAAAATTCGCTACAAGTGATTTGCTACTAGATTGCTACCGATGTTGAGTTAATTTTATCACTTATTATTTAAAAAAAATCGACAATTGGACAACTCTGAAACAACATCCAATATATAACAAAATATTAAAATTTTATAATAAATTGAGCTGACATGGGCATTGCCCTCGACCTATTGCTAGGGTTGTCCCTGATCTCATCATCTTCTATGGGTTAGAGAGTTTGCCCCCAACAACTTTAGAACTTCGAGGAGTGCTTAATGTTAGAATATTTTTAATTAAACATGCACTCTAAAGCTCCATAGTAGAAGATTATATATATTTCTTTGGTGTACAAAACATTAAGGAAATATGTGTTAATTTATAATGTACAAATATAAGTTATTTTTTAGGATAAAGAAATCCACCAATGAAACTTAACGGCTATATAGTCGTTCCACAATCGTGGCTTCAATGGCGGGTTCAAGAACCCACACCCAACCTAGCGCTCTACCCTTGGCACTTGCAACAGTGTACCCACGTAAGCCGCGGGTAACCACGAGTGCCCTGATACCATTTAACAAACTACATATATACTGCATGTTCTTAGTTGTTTATAATTGCAATAAAATTCACAGTTGATTACATCTTTTAAATAATTATCTAGTTGGTTCTTTAATTTGTTGAATTTGCTTAAATACCAACACATCTTTGTACACATACAGTAATTGAAACTTCATGGCCAACCGTAATCCATGACGTCAACTTTATGTTTGTGCCATAAAGCTGAACTTCTCGAGAACACGAATAGAACACTATTAGAGTAGTTTATTGGATAACCATTCAAATGGAAATTATAAAGTACAAAACAACTGCAAAAACAATACATGTTATACTACTTATGTTGGTGTATGGTAACTCTGGCATGTTTCCTCTTTCACTAGACGACCCATTAGAATAAGCCAACCTAGAGGGTATCATTAGGATTCATTTGTTGGATTATTCTTAATTGGTTTAAAGTAGGGTCAAATGAGTAAGGATCGGTAGTAAGTTTTATTTAGACACGTGTTTGTAATTGTGTTTAGTAAGTAGTGGGTCGGTTATGATGCATGTTTTGCATGAAACAAGGATCCCTGGCCGGGTTTAGTTAAGTGTGGTCTTGATTGAACTTTTTTCATATTTCAGAGTTTGTAGTTTCTTTTTATGAATGGAGCAAAAGCTAAGCGTTGATTCAAAGTGCGTGTGCGTGTTGAGTGCAACTTGGGGTTTAAAACCAACATCGTTTGGGCATGTCCTTCACTACTGGTCTAGTATGCTGTTAGATTGGATGCTCTACTCCCCATCTGATATCATTGCCCACTCTTTAAATATATCTTCATCTAGAGGTGCAGATCCAAATGGGGTTTAGTACTAGACCTAGGTTCAAGCCGTTGGCTACCCTACCCTGTTCCAACTCTCTCAAACCCACAAGTTTCAAACCGGGTTCCTCCTTCCACCCACCAAATTGGTTTCAACCCAGGTTCTACTCAACTCTGCCCAAAATCAAACTTGGTTTAACTCGATTCGAATTGTTTTTAAAAAACTTGACCGTTTTAAATTAAACGGTAAGTTGTCCGTTAAGGGAAGGTTGATCTTTTTTTTAGTTGTTTTGGTCCTATTTACCTCTATATGTTAAATAGGTAGAGTGTACCGATTAGATCACAACATTCAGAACGCAACAAACACTCTCATACAAGCTATCTACTCTCTACTCTATACTTTCTAGTCTTTAATCTAAAAAAATATGGCTTTTGAATCATTTGTTCCAACCAATGCCTCATCAAGTGGCGTGGGCCCATGTGTGGAGTAGAAAGCTATTGCCTTTTTGGAGGCCCAAGATCTCTTAACAAAATGGGCCTTACTGAAATGACCATAACTTGGCCTAGAAGTCTCCGTTTTGAAACTACGACCAGTTGAAACGACCATTGGAACGAGGGGCTCGTTTTCACAAAATGGCTTATTTCATTAGTTATTTTACTTTTTGTCTTATTTTTAGATTTTGTTGAAGTTTATTTTTAGCCCAGATTTTAGGATGTCTATGTTTTGTGACACATTCGATTTTTGGTTTGCTTTTTATATGCATGTAAGCAATGGGAGAAGTTAGTTTTTGAAGTTTATAAAAATACTTTTTTCTGTCTATCACAGTGTGTTGTGTTAGTGTGAAATCTTGATTATCAGCATTCTTTGTGAATCAACGATAGTTAGAAGAGTTGTTCCTGGTATTCTTGTTGAATCAACAGATTCAATTGTTTATCTTGTGTTTCCGCCTACATCATCAAGAGAACCTAGCATTGTGAGGATTCTACAGCAAGGAGAAACAAGAAGCTTTAATGTAGTTTTGATTTACGTGAAATTTCGAATTATCAAACCACAGCTCGATGCATGGCTTGTGGTATGTTTTTCAAGTTGGATTCAAACATGATTAAATCATGTAACAAAATATTGCAAGTTGCTGAAAAGCACACCGACTAAGGCCAAACAACAATCTGATAGTACTATATGGAACTTCGATGCACATATGATTCACGAACTAATGGTAAAATTCGTAATTCAAGAAGGCTTGTTGTTCGACCCCTTCAACAACCATTGGTTAATAAGATTGATTCAAGAAACAATAGACTTGATTGTTTAAAATACTAGAAACAATAACAAATGAGTCCGAGCAGCCTCAATAAGTGTCCTATTTCTCCTCTCAGCAACACCATTTTGTTGAGGAGTTCTGGGAGCACTATATTGTCTGGCAATCCCTTTTGAGTTACAAAATGAGTCAAGAACTAGGTTCTTAAACTCAGTCCTTTGATCACTTCTAATTATTTTAACCTTGTGATCAACTTGATTTTCTATTTTAAGAATAAAAAATTTTAAAGTTTCAGCAGTTTCATCTTTGGTTCTTAAAAAGAATACCCATGTAAATCTAGTAAAATCATCAACAATCACAAGGCAATATGATTTCCTTCCAATGCTCATTATACTTGTGGGACCAAATAGATCCATGTGCAATAAGTGTAATGGAGTGGTGATGGAGTTAACAACTTTGGATTTATGAGATGCCCTGTGTTGTTTCCCTTTCAGGCAAGCAACACAGTTATCTTTGCAGAAAAATTCCTTTTTAGGCAAACCATGTACCAAGTTATTTTTAGCCAATTTATTCATTGTCTTGAAATTTACATGACACATTCGTTAATGCCATAGTGTTGACTCATCACCATCAGCTTTGGAAAGAAAGCATGATACTTCTCCCATTGGGGAAGCATTGTTTATATTCAGCTTGTACATATCCCTTTTCCTGGGAGATCTAAGAAGCACCAATTCCTGAAGAATTGTCATCCCAGGTTTGAGGATAATGCACTCATGTTCTGTGAAAAGCATTTGATGCTTTTGATCACAGAATTGAGAAACACTTAACAGGTTGTGTTCAAGCTGTTTGACAAAATTAACTTTGTCAACCTTTAACTTTCCATTGGATATACTTCCTCTGCCAGAAATATATCCTCCGGCCTCACCTCCAAACTGGATAGGACCTCCATCATAATGTTGAAATTGTTGAAGGAGAGATCTGTTCCTTGTCATGTGCCTGGAGCATCCACTATCTACAATCCAAATGTTGTTATTCTTGTCATATGGATGTCCCTGCACATAAGGTGAGATAATTAGTTTTGATTGGAAACCCAAGCCTTATTGGTCTTGGGTTCTTCCAATGATAATGACATAATTGAACCAAAATTTATGCATGGGGGTTCAATGGATGTCTTTGAAGAAGAGGTTTGGGCTACAGCATCTTTCTTGA
Organism: Flaveria ramosissima; assembly: GCA_025215565.1. NCBI lineage: Eukaryota > Viridiplantae > Streptophyta > Magnoliopsida > Asterales > Asteraceae > Flaveria > Flaveria ramosissima. The sequence continues at coordinate 52,175,624 of CM046034.1, read as the reverse complement.
TCTTCCATTCCATCCCTTGGTTGATCATAGAGGATGAGCTTGTTGAAGCTTTTGTAGCTTGGCATTCTTTCGAAGCTTCTTTATTTTCGGAAAAAACCTTCACCACCTTTTCTTCCGAAGCAGTCTTCTTCTGGGATGGTTTCAAGGGGACTCTTTTGTTTTTATGAGTCTTTACAGCTTTAGCTTCCGAAGCCTTTTTCCTTTCGGAAGAAGAATTTTCTTCCGAAAGAAGCCTTGCTTCGGAAACAAGCTTTCCCTTTTTCATCAGTTGAACCATTTGATATGGTCCAAATAAGAAACCTTCCCTGACTCCTTTCTTTTTTAACATTATTTGCATAATGTGTGCTAGCAGGATTGTAGTAACAATCTTTGGCCATGTGGTTTTGCAGACCACACATTATGCATGCAATGTTAACCTTTTGGGAATGTGAGGATTGATGTTTCTTGTTCTTTTTCTCTTCATCAGCAACCTTTCCCTTTAATTTCTGATCCTTTGGTAGGATAGGAATACTGGTACTGCACTCCTTTCCTGAATCAGAATTTCCAACCACCTGGAATCCAACTGAGATAAATACATCCTTTTGCTTTGGGTCTATCTTTAGCTTGGACTCAGCCACTTTCTTGGCAGTTTTTCTGGCTGCCTTGGCTCTGCTTTTTCTGGCTTTGGTGGTCAGGGTTTGATCATCATTGGCAGGGGAGGGCATAATTACCTGGTTCTTCCCTGTGATGGTCTCCATAGTTGCATCATTCTTTGACTCATGAGAAGGTGGGTCAGCAGATGGAACCTCTTGCTCTTCAGTACCACACCTTGGTTGTCTTATAGACTCATAAGAGTGTGGTGGAGCAATTTCATTGGTTCCCAACCCACCTTTGTTTTGGTAACAAAGTTTTGAGTGAGAGGATGATGCAAGAATGGCTTGGAAGTTTTGCTCGAAAATAGCATACTTCCTGGCTTGAGCCTCAGCAGTGACAAGCTGGGCTTGAGCCTCAGTCAATTTGGATATTAAATCCTTTATCTGAGTCTTATAATTTGTATGTTCATGTTTTAAGAGGGACACAATTTTCTCTAACTCCTCAATTTTTCTTTGGTAGTCAGATTCAGCCCTTTTAAAGTCAGATTTTAAAACATTTAAAGACTCAATATCAGATTTAATTTCCATATTGTAGTCCTGATACAGTTTAACCTTAGCAATACAGGCAGGAGTACAGAGATGTTCATATACCTTGTTTTCATCTGTTCCGGCCATGAGTGCTTGAGCAGGAGTCACATCCTGAACCATAAAGCTCCAGTCAACTTCTTGAGCCATTGCAGCAGTTTCTGTTGACTTTCCAGTGAGCTTTGGTGTAGAGGGATTTGTGGAGGCCTGTGGGGTTCCCGGATTGGAATTGGGAGCCTTGCATTCCCTTGCAAAATGACCAAGTTGGTTACAGTTGTAACATTTGGCCTTGGTTTTGTTAAACCCAAATTTGCTGTTGATTGGGTTCTGAGGGAATTGCCTTCCAGTTCTCTTAAAGAACTTCTTTGCTCTGTAGGTTAGAAGAGCCATTTGTTGGACTATGTCCACGTATTCCACGTCATCCGGGCTAAAACACTCTAGATCATCAAAGCAGTATTGATAGTCATTTGAGTGTCCACTTCCTAAGACAAAAGCACAGCTGTCCTGAAAGGAGCTTTGCTGAGCTTGTTGAGACCTTGGAGTCTCAGGAAATATGATGTAAGGCCCAGAAGAACAAGATGGCTGCTGGGTGTAAGTCAAGTATTGCTGAGATTGGGAGATTCCTGAGCCTTCAGCAACCATTAAAGCGTTGCTAGCAGGAAGACTCAAAGGTCTGCTTGTCTGATGACCCCTCTTACTTTCCGTTTCCAAACGGTATCAATCAAGGATCCCATAGAGTTCTGTCATGGTGAGTGTATTCAGATTCTCTGTTCTCTTGATAGAGACACAGTAGAATGTCCACTCATTAGGTAGAGCACTCATGAACTTTCTTGTAAGGTCTCTGAGTTCATGACTAATTCCCACAGATTGAAGGGAAGAAATGACGTCCATGTACCTGAAATATTGTTGGCTAAGAGTCTCTCCAACAACATAGGTGAAGTTCTCAAACTGCTGCTTTAGTGAGTCCTTCTTGGAATCATTTGAGCTTGAGTACATTTGAGCAACCGCATCAAAGAGTTCTTTGGCAGACTTACAATGCTCAAACCCCACCATGATAGAGTTTGGAATTGCAGTCATAAGAACAGTCATAGCATTGCTGTCTATGTCAAGCTTCTTCCTATCTTCATCAGAATAATCTTCAACGGCTTTCTCAATCATGGCACCGTTTCCACCAGCTACTTTTGGCTTATACGGGCCATTGACAATGGATTGCCACATCTTGCTGTCTTGATACCTGATGAAGCCTTCCATTCTTCTGCTCCAAGACCTGAAGTTTTCAGGGGTGATGATGGGTACTTTGGTCATCGTCCCCATCTCTACTTCAGATTTGTTGAGGGCCATTTTGAGTGAGGTATAAGGAGGAGTGAAAAACTGGTTGATTAGGATGGTAAGATCTCACAATCAAGAGCCTAAGAAGCTCTGATACCAATTGCAGGATCGGAATTATCACTTAAATACTTGTATTTCTCTCAAACTCACTTATAGAAACACTCAAATCAGATGAAGTAATGTCTTTTACAAGAGTTGATAATAATATAATAAGTAGCAAAGGAACAAGCAGAAATAAATTTTCAAGGCACTTGTATATATTACTTCTCAACTCAAGATATTACAAGACTCTTACAAGCATAAAACAAGAGTTACAATGAGAAACTATATATACTAGATCCTACAGCCGGATATACTTTGATACCAGCTGGAAACCTAAGACTAAAGCATATACTACAATGCTAAAGTTAAGGTATCTTAGATAAAGTATTATCTAAGATATGGTAGTCATGACATGTCCATGACTTACCTTTTGTCACCAACTAAAGATGGAAACTGTACTAACATAAAAAGGTAAACAATGGATTAAAGTATGGTCAACTACATGGCTTTTGAGAAAACGCCATGCAGTATCTCAGAGATTTGCAGCGGAGTGTCAGAGAGGCCATACTTATGTCCACTGGATAATAGGAGTGTCTTCCGAAGGTTAATTGGCTTCGGAAGAACAAGTTCTTCCGAAGCCACTTATACTTCAGAAGAGGCTTCTATGCTTCCGAGGCTTTGAGGACTTTTGTACTTCGGAAGTTGACTTCAGATCTTTCTTTCTAAGTCTTGATCTTCGGAAGTAGGTTCTTTGTCTTCGGAAGTTGGAGTTTTCCTTCGGAAGTGAGTTTTACACTTTGTCTTCGGAAGAGCTCCTTCTTCCTTCGGAAGTTCCATACTTAGCTTTGGAAGTCCTTTGTTTGTTGTATCAAAATCTTCTAAGTGACTTGGTTTTGGTTGCAACAGCCTTTCTAGATCCAACAGTTCGTTCGGTGCTAACCGATAAGGTGGTCACGCAATTGGAGTTGCTCATGGAGTCAAATTGATTTGGAATTCAACTTGAAAATAAGGTGGTAGTCCAGGTAAATCCACTGGAAACACCTCCGGAAAATCATGAACTCCCAGGATATCCTCTATCTTCTTTTCTTCTTACTGCTTCTCAGTCACAAGGGCTAATATGGCTAGACGACCTTTGCGTAACCACTTCTGCGTTTTCATAAACGATATAATGCTTATCATTGCACCACTCTTCTCTCCCTTCATCGAAATGATTTCTCCACCCAATAGAGGAATGCGAATGATTTTTCGCGACAAATGACTTCTGCCTGCTTCTCGAACAGCCCATCCATTCCCACGACCACGTCGAAACTACCAAGCGTAACAGGCATAAGAACAATGTCGAACGTATGACCAGCCAGTTCTATCTTAAACCCTTAAGTATGTGTGTAACGTGAATTTACTTACCATCATCTAATTCTACAGTGTACTTGGATTCTAACATAGAAGGCATATCACTTAGGAGACTACTAAACTTAGTAGAGATAAAACTTGTATCAGCTCCAATATCAAACAAAGTGGTAGCATAACAACCATTAACAGTAAACTTACCAGTAACAGTAGTAGGGTCGTTTAGAGCCTCGCTTGTACCCATGACAAAAGCTCTTCCCTTGGCTCCACCATTATTGCCACCATTGTTGTCACTATTGCCATTGTTGTTGTTGTTGTTTCCACCATTTGCAGAACCATTACCATTCTTCTTTAGCTGAGGGTAGTTTCTCTTATAGTGTCATTCCTTTCCACATTCAAAGCAACCCTTTGATGTTTCTTGAGTCTGTTGCGGTTTCTTCATCAACTCACCACGGCAATCCTTTGCTGCGTTCCCTGGTTTCCCACAACGTTGGCATCGGAAGTTTTCACACCTACCGGTGTGGTGGTAATTGTATCTGCTACACTTTTGATACTTCCCCACGTATCCACATTGTCCTTGAGTTGAGGAAGATGAGTGGTTGAAGTTACGATTATTGTCGAACTTTCTCGACTGCTACTGCTAGTTGTTTGACGGCGAGCCCTTGTTGCCAGAGCTATCCTACTTGTGTTTGTTGTCGGGCATACTTGCCACCGCACCCCGTTTGGATAACTAGCTTCCTCCACCTCCTGGTCCATCGTCTTTTGCGCTAACCGGATGGCCTGCTTAATAGTGGCGGGGTTTGAAACAGTCACCGTACTTTGTATTTCGAGCACCAGCACACGCAAGTAAAGCTCGATCCTTTTGATTGGTGGATTTATCATTCTAGGACAGACAGTTGCCAACTCATGAGACCTATTAGTGTAGGCCTTAATTTCAGATCCTTCCATCTTTAGCTGCCAGAACTCTGCCTCTAACTTCTTTACTTCATCACGAGGACAATACTCCTCCATCATCATGGTTTTGAACTCGTCCCATGGCAAAGCATTGGCCATCGCTTGGCCCAGCATTTGAACTTGAGCATTCAACCACGAGAGTGCTGCACCCTCCAGTGTTCCCATGGCATACTTCACTTGGTCCTCCTCTGGACAATTGCACTTCATGAAGACCGATTAATTCTTCTCGAACCATCTCACCAATCGCATAGCTCTTTCAACTCCATTAAAAAGTGTGGGACTTACAATCCATGAACACTTTGTATGTGCATGCTAGCATTCGTGAATTAACAATTCGGAATGTTTAGTCAAGAAAATTGATAAGCCGACTAACGGAATAATTGCATAACTAATGACCAATGTCACCATTACCTCCAAGTTTAGCAGCTTGAGCATTAACTGCTGCTTGCACATGTTCATTAATGAGAGCTGCTAATTCAGCCGGGGTCATGTTCACGGCACCAGCACCACGTCCACGACCTCTTTCGCGTCCTCTGTCACGTCCATCCATTTTTCACTTTACATTCACAAATACGATAATGAGTAACATCTAACATATTAATCCCATTTAGGTATAGTAAATAATAGGAAATAACGAATTTCATCAACCATAACATTTATAACCAAAATAATAACTCATGATAAATAAATTGTAAGTAACTCATAAAATATTTAATCAGTGTTAAAATTTTAAGTTTTTCAGTTGGGTGGGAAACAACCCTTGCCACATAGGTTTTAAAAAAAACACCATGTAGTCCAAGTCAAATGAATAAAAGAAATCATTCTATCATTTCAGACACATCACTGTACTCCTCCATCTCTTTCGGTTCCTCCTTAGGTTTTTCTTCTAGTTCTTCCTTTGGTTCCTCCTTTACTTCTTCCGCTGGTTCTTCCTCCGGTTCTTCCTCTGGTGCCTCCTAATGCTACTTCATCGGGGCCTCCTGAGGCTCGAGCTGGTTTTCCTTCTTATGTATACGTACTATAGCCTCATGAAGTTGGTCTCGTGTCGCGTTCAGGGTAGCCGTCAACGCGGAAACATGTCCACGTAAAGTCTGGATCTACCTGGTCTGCCCATCCTGACATCCTGGCAAATCATGCCATGAGTCTTCCATCTCCTCATACAACCTACTGGCATACCTATGGTGGTCACCCAACTTATTAAACTCCTCATAGACGTCTCGATGCAGTCTATAACGAGAGGCCACCACAACAATGATAGCCCTATAAGGGTTACAAGGTAGAGGGAATAATACAAGATCTATTGCCATGGTAGGGATCGAAAATGCAAAACGCTCCTTTTCCAGCATTTGGATTAGTGCGATATGGTATCATGCCCAATTCTCAGGATTAGACATGTCCCCATCAATCATAGGCTCACCCGGGGGATACATATCAAGTATAAACAAGGGGGTCATGAACTAGAAACCATTGATGACGAAGGGACATTAGGAACCTTGGGTTCCCTTCCCGGCGTGTGTCGTACAGGGGATGGGGATGATAATGATGCCATATTGTAGTGTACGTGATATAAATGGCAATGAGTATACCGTAAGGAGATAAGTAAACAAGTAACTAACTAACTGTGTGCGGTTATAAACTAGTGTGTATGCAACATAGTTCCCTATAACCAATGGCTCTAATACCAAACTGTCACACCTTAAAATCCACGTGCGGGGTTTTACGGCGAGGCATGTGACAAACCAGGATCTAAGTCATTAGTTACTTAGAACGACACTATAAGTAACATTTATAAATAACTCAGAGTTTAAAACTTTAGAACATTAAAGAAGCGATTAGTAAATATTTCAAACCCAAAGTATTAAAATGCAAAATATGCAAAAGACATGCATAAAACATTATTTGTAAGTGTGCATTAAAAACCAAATGTAAACCAATGAGTGTTCAAAAGCATGCTCTACTCGTGAGTACTCCTAAATGTGGCTGCTAATATCGACCTGAGAAAAGCATACTAAAAGTATCAACACAACGGTTGGTGAGTTGAAGAGTTTGTAAGTTATCATAAACAATAGTGTTTGTAAAACATAAGCAAGTGTATTAAAATAGATAGCTAGTCTAATTTCATAAGTAATAACCATAGTGATTCCGCGTCGAAGCTGACTATGTTCGTTTGTTTGCCTTCCGCCACGATATACCAAGTCGTGATATGTTAGTCGTTTAGGACAATATTGCACCCGCTTGAGCTCCAGTCGTACGGGTGGGGCTTGTCAGACCCAATATTACTACCCAAGATTTCCCAGTTAATTTTCTTAATTAACAATCTAAAAGTGTAAGGTCTTTCAATGGTAAATCACACTATGTTATACTATACACATCTTATAATATTAAAGCATTTGTAAAATGTATGCTATCTCCCCCAAAAAGGGAGTGTATAAAAGTGGGGCATTGAACTCACCTGGTGCGAAAACGAACAAAATAAGCAAAGCTAACGATGAGTGAAAAGACAACCCGTCAAAGGTTACCTAGAACACGTGAGTACATAAGTATGTGTAACAAGTAAAGCATAACAAAACCTAAGTGCTCAAACAACACATTGACCCGAGATTTGACCTGTTGGTGACATGTTAATTGAAATCTTGTTTGATCAAGTATAGTAACTCATTACTCATGATTATCATATAAGTTATTCATGTATGCCACATTATGAATCTTAAGTTCTATCAAGATCATCATACCAACATAGATTATCATACAACACATGGAAATCTCAACCAATCGGCATGCTCAACATAAATATAATTAAATCACAACTAACAAATCACACATTTGGATTAATCACGCACAATATGCCATGTGAAGCCACTCACGACTTTACATCCTAAACCTGTTAATCCTACTAAGTAGGGGCCTCGGATTAGTACGCGTGTATGATGCTCATTATCATATTTCTCAACATGATTCATACCAATCAAATTCATTAACATACATAACAATGAGCTAATATAATCCCAAACATGATTCTATAACTTTCTAATATAAACTCATCACTTCGCCCAATATTTCATGAAACCTAGATTTCCCAAATAACCCATCAAGCATCTAGATGATCCAATTAATGTATTCTAACAAATTAGACATTATCAACAAGCATTCTAGCATTATCTTAACACCATATACATGCCCAACTCACAAGATCAAATGATTCATATCAATAAAGTTTCCTTTTCGGGAATGTAACACCCAAAAGCCACTCTTACATCAAATTCAATCATGGATTCATTAACATTATACCTAATCTAGTTCATAGAAACCATCTAAACACACTAACCATCCATAATTCATCAAATCCTAAATTCTCGTGAACAAAAGTTTCTACTTAATGTATGAACAATAAGTTGATGTCATGAAATTCTTGCATAATCAATGTAAACTAACATCAATACAATACAACTAACATCATATCATCATCCAACAACATCAATTTTGACTTTTTCAATGTCAATTGAACTAGGGTTGTTCTTAAATAAAAAACCATGAAAAAGCTTGTTAAACTCACCTTAAATCGTGTAATAGGTCAAGAATTGAACTTGCTACAATGTTGTAATGATCAATTGATGTCAAAATCGAATTGAAGGTGTTGCGCTTGATCAAACAATCGCAAGGAATGGGGGTTTGGGAAGGGGTTATGGCCGAATGGGTGTGGGGGCTAGGGTTGGGTTTTTGTTAAACTTTAACTTTTATAGCAATTACAAATTAAACCCTCCTTGATTACATTTTATATAACTTAGTCTTTTTAACACTTTTAAATGATTTTAACTACAAAAAACATGTATTATTATTAATTAACAATAATAATCATATACCCCAATTAGCACAATACACATACATCATATTCCACAAATATGAATGATACCAACTTTAGATCAACAAACAAAAGAATTACTTTAATGTTTGACATTCTATTACGCATAGTGTAATTTCAGTCACCAACTCCTTAAACAATTAGGGAGAATTACATATATCCCCCTCTTCACCCTTGAAAATACATATTTCCCCAAAATACAAGTTTTCATTGCATAAATACAATGATCTTTAAGCATGATTTGGGGATATATATAATTTTACAAGTTTAGAGGGGGATATATGCAATTGCCCCAAATAATTATGTTCAACCTTTCTTTTTTTCTCATTCCTTTCGTTAACGAGCTCCTTAATAACCACTTTCAAATCTTCTATCTAGAGAACAACCAATAATGTCAAATTATGTTTGAGAGGCAAGAAGCAACATAATAACAAGTACCATTGCAGGTAACGACAAAGACTCATGGGAGCTCCCATGCAAGCCTCATTTGGTAAAAAAAACAAATCAAATCCTCTATTCTACTTCTACTTAGGAGTATTAATTTTTCTACTTAATACATGTGATTCAAGGTCAAATGGATTAACCCTACTTGGATCTATTGTTTATAAAAAAAATGAAACCCTATTTGAAGGTTGCTCTGTGCAAGAGCCTTCTTTTAAATAGAACTCTTGTAGAAACTGAGTTTTAGCTTATTTAACAATCAGGTACTCATAGCATCCAAACCATATTTTCTTATATAATTTGAATATACTTTTAGTGTTTGCTTGTATAAAAGAAAAGATAAAAAACAAGAAATGTCAAACTACCAAGGCTTTGTAGAATGAATCCACTACAAAAGTCGTATGAAAGGTCTTTGCAATGTGTATTTAGTTTTAGAACACACATTCAACAATTAACTTTTTAAGCTAGTTACTTTTGCATTTATGTAGATCTTCTTGCCATTTAAAATGGAAATGGTTGGACTTATAAAATAGACCAATTTAGTTGATAATAAAAGATTTTACGGTTTTAAATTGCATGGGACCTATGAGAACTTACATTTGTATGAATGACTCAGCTTGGATATATCATTAGCTAAGAATCCTCTTAAGCCTTGACTGTCAAGGCCATTGTATACGGAGTTAGAATTACGTATAGAAGATGGGCAACTGCATATTGTCAACAAACATATATAACAAAACAAAACAACAAGTTTGACATATTACATATTACATGTTGGGGATGGAAGTTCAATGGATTGATCATTGGATTGGTGATTTGCCATTGAGACTCAAGTTCCTTTCCCTTTTTAGTCTAGAACTCATATGAGATTGTCTCATCAAAGATAGATGGTTAGGACTGTCTTCACATTCTAATTGCAAGTGGTAATGGTCCCAATTACCATCATCGCCATTAGAGAGATCTGAATTTCAAGAATTGATGTCAAGTACTAATGTCAGAGAAGATAAAGACACATGGTTTTGGAAGGGTGAGAAGCATGGGTAATTTTCAGTTCGATCCATCAAAAGGAATCTCAATGAATAAAAATACACCATTAGCCCCTTATAAGTACAAATGGAATAATTGGTTGCCGCTAAAATTAAATGTATTTGGCTGGAGAGTTGTATGAGATAGGTTACCAACCCTCAAGAATATTCAGAAAAGTAATATTTTAACTCCATCTTAGAATTTCCAGTTTTTTGGAGAAGTGGAGGAAACACTATATCACATCCTAACCGGCTGCTACATTGCCACTATATCAATTATGTTAACGCCACTAGCTATCACAACTACCTACAAAACCATATTTTTGAATTTACGACTTACAAGTATAGCTTTAGTTAGAAGCTTTTTATCAGAAAAAAGGAGATTTGTTAATAACAGAGTCTGAGTACATGAATTAATCTATAACGTAAGGGAAAGTTGCATAAGCATTTTAAAGACATGTACTTTAAGTTAATGAATGCATCTATGAAACATATATAGACATAAGGAGAGTACATTAATACAATATTACAATTACATTTAAAAGTTCACAAATGCTAATAGATACATGATCACTTGAATGTAAATTTAGAGAGCTAGCACAACTCATATAGCTAAACATAAAAGCTTTTACGGCTACACTACACAACATCATACTTTAGTTTTTTTATTCAGAGATAGGTTTAAAAAGCTAGAGTGTGTCAACTATAAACAGATGAAATTGCATTCACTAACTTTAATTTGTTTTTTTTTATGTTTACGTATGGTTAAAAAATGTGATAGTAATCCAAGGCAAATGAATGTGATGGTGCAGGACCGGTGAAGGGTGGTCACTTACAACACAACAACACAAAGAGGAGATTAACCAAACTTTAATCAAACAGTAAACTGGATTAACCACAAGAATGATACTAAGAACACAAGTAATGAGTAAGAGACAGAACAAGAGAACACAAGAGCTTGGGTTTCAAGGATGCAGTATATTGCTTTCTCAAGTTTTATTACAAGTGTTACAAAGCATAAAGAAAGATACTAGAACATGAAATACTTATACTACAACCTACAGCCGGCTATACTTTGAAAGCCAGCTGGATACAATTGACTAGACACAAACAAAATAAATTGTAGAGTCAAAAGATATATCTGCCTTTTGACTTGTGACTATGACATGTCATAGCTCACATCCTAATATATTATGAAAAGAATAAAAGTACATAAAGTAGAAAGCATGGACTCAAGACCTCAATGTACAATTACCAAAAGCATGGACCTTTCACCAACTCATGTAAGTTGGTGACTTTACAGAGTTGCAGCGGAAAGGTGGTCCAGCTTTATGGTAAAGTACATCAGATAAAGGCATATCTCTAAAAGTCTTCGGAAGAAATCTGTCTTCACTATTTGGCTTCGGAAGACTTTGTCTCTGAAGCTTCGGAAGACTTCACTTTTGGCTTCGGAAGATATTGGTCTTGGCTTCGAAAGATTTTACACTTAGAATATTTCTAGTACATGGTGTAAAACTTCCGAAGCATTTCTACTTCAGTTCTTTAGTGCATTGCTTGCAGAGAGACTTTGGATGTTTTGGCTGCATCAGACTTATAGGAATCCTTACAAACTCCCCCTAGGCTGATGCTACCAAAACATTTAGAAGATCTTCAGATGTTTGTAGTCTTCAGCACAATGATGATCATACCCTTCTTCACTAGATGGCCAGGATCATTCAAACTCTCATAGTATATTCTCATCTCAAAGAGATCATGCAGAGGTAAGTTGATTATGTCTTGCCATGTATAGACATTCTCAACACCTTGATCTCTGATCATATGCCATCTTTCTGGATTAGTAGAAAAGGTCCAGGATAAGATGGGTGTCTCAGCTGCAAGAGGAGCCACTTGAATTGCAGTTGGTTGGGCTGCCTCTTCATGCACTTTCTCAGGTTGTTCAACCTTAACCTCCACTTCAGGTGGGATTTGACTTGGAGGAGAGTGTAAGTCAATCAGCTCTCCACTCTTGATCTTCTGCTTGATTACCCTGATATGCTCATCCATTGTGGATAGAGACATAGGGCCAAGTCTCCTTCTAGAGAATCCATACAGCTTTAAGAAGTTCATCATCCTTTGTCTGTCAGCAGACTTCTTCATACTCTTTTGGATGATGGCTCTTGACTTTGAAGTCTCTCCCCTCATCTTTCTCTTTGTAGCTTTTTGTTCTTTGAGCACTTGAAGTTCAAGCTGTTTGAGATACTCAAACTTAATGTACTCAAAGGACAAGGGAAGAAGTGCAGATGCCTGGTAGAGACCTGTGGCACTCAGGTAGTTGATCATGTTTTGTCTGTCTGTTTCTTTGTCTACCTGTTTTGAGGTTCTTGTGTAGATGCCATAGTCTCTTGCACAGGGCTTTTTTGAACTGGGGAGAGAGTAGGAGCATGCTTGTAGAGTCTTTTCTGTCTCTTCTCCTCTTTGAATTGGAGAAGTAACCTTGCATCCTATTTTTCTTTCATCTCTCTTGACACTTCCATGTCGGCCAGTTCATTTAGTTGCTCTAAGGGGATAGAAATAATCTCATCTATGTCATAGTTCCTGGTCTGCAGGTAAGTAATCCTGACTGCCCTAAACTCATCATCTTGAGTGTTTGGTCTGGGGGCAGTCCTGATTGCAGCTTGCATAAAACCTGAAGACCCAGAGGAACTTTCTCCCCTTAGCTTCCTCTTCCTCTCTCTCTCAACCTCTTCAATTTCCTCAGGAGTTAAAATCCTTTTCCCTTTGTCACCTACAGACCTTTGTGACTCAGGGTGGATAGAGATTTGGCCTTTATTGCTTGGTGTAGCATCCATGCTCTGGCCAGAGAGAGGTGTGAGACACCTTCACCAGCAGGTGTTTCACCGAGGGAATGAATTTCTGAAGCAGTTGTTGGTGTTACAGGGCTCTCAGGCTCTGTCACTGGGCCTTCAGCCAAGGTTTCCCCTTTGAAGCTAATCTCAGGGTCTGCCTCAGAATCCAGTTGACCAATGACATTACCTGATTTCCTTTGTCTCCTTCTTAGGCTGAACTCTTTAGTAATTCTGTCTTGAATTCTGAGTGTCAACCTGTCAGCTTGTCTTGATTTGCTTGGATTGACAAGTGGCATGTTGACCAGATCAAGACCTTCATAGTAGTTCAAGGTTTGAAAATCAAATACTTCTTGTTGCCCTTGAACTCTGTGAAGAATAAGGGCTCTTCTATAAGCATCATACGTCCACCTAATGATGTAATTTGAAGTTCCTTGAGGTGGGGATGACATAGCCCTTGGTATACCTTCCTCAAAGAGACTCCTGATGATAGAGTCTATAGAGTCCACATTAATGTGAACTTGAGGAAGTTGCTGAGTATGCACAGTTGCAAGTGAGGATGGTGAGTCCTCAATGTCCATACTCTCTGAAGAACTCCCAGGTTCTGTGTCTGTAATGACTTTCTCCCCTTTTTTGGTAGCATCACCCTCTTGCATAGGTGAGCTAGAGGTTAGGTCAACCACATTCACAGGTTCTTGTGTTCCTGGTTGAACTCTTCTTAAAGGTCTCCCAGCTAGTTTTTCCCTGAGATAAGATATCTCAAGTTGCTGATCATTGACCCTATTTTGAAGGGTAGTCACCTGAGATTCAAGGTGACTAACCTTAGAGACTAAATAGGAGCATATTTTTAACAGTTTTTGCACCTTTAGTCTCAGATTCCCCTCTTCTTCATCAGAAGAATCATTGGGGGATGAGATGATTGGACCAAAGTCCTCTCTCTCACCACCAGCTTTAGGTTCTTGGCTGCTGGATTTCCTCTGCTCATTGACATTCTCAGTTGAGATGTCAATGGACTAAGTTGCCATGGTTGAGGTCTTAATAATGTTAGCACTTGCAAAAGTGAGAGCCTCTTCCATATGGATATTCTGAACAGGTTCAGAAGTATCCACCTAAGTTATGGGTGACTGATGTGGGCTAAACTGAGGAGACTCAGGAGTACTCATCTCTCTTTGAGTAGGGGAAGAGAAGAGAGACTCATGGTACTCACTGAAACCTAAGTCTTCATCAGTATAGAATGAAAGGTTGGGAATGGATTGATTTAGATCTAAGGGCTGGGGATGGTAACTGTCCCCTGAAGGTTGTTCACTTGAGTGTTGAGACTCAGAGTGAAGGCTTAAGGCTGTTGGGCTTGTGAGCTCATCAGGGTGAGCATGAGGAACCTCAGCCCTGATAGTTGAAGAGATGGGAATGGTCTGCTCCTTAGGGGAAGTGGGAGCTCTAGTGTCCACTTCCTCCTGTATTGGTGAGTATATGGGGACCTGCACAGACTTAATAGCTTGAGCAGGGGTTTGTTTGGATTTTCTTTGGTAGGTGAGGATTACTTGTGGCCTTTTTGGTGGTAGAGAGGTAGAAGGTGGTTCAACACTAGCTTGTGTTGCTAGGTTGTCACCTTGAGCAATAAGCTCTAACATTTTGGGGACAAGGGTTGTTTCTACCCCTGAGAAGCCTACAGTTGGCTTCTTCATGATTTTAAAGATGCCAGGCTTCATCTGTCCCAATTTAAGAATATTATCTGTTTCCCTCAACTGTGAGCCCAGTTCACAGTTGAGAATGTGTTGAACATATCTAGAAAACATATAATACTCTAAGGAGTCCAAGTTAGCAAGCAAATTTGTATAGACAAATTGAGAGTACCTGAACTTGACCCCTTGAACCATTCCATGCACTATGAAGGAGAGATCCTCAGGAATCTGGTCCCACCCTCCATGCTTGTTTGACAAGCTGTGGATAACCACATGGAGTAGGTATTTCCACTGGGATGAGACCTTCCCTTTCCTGAAGGTCTTTACAGAGAAATCTCCCTCATAGCCTATCTGCTCAAAGGAATGATTGGCATCTTCCTTTGGGAAGGACAACTCACCCTCTTCATCATTTAGCTGCAAGTGAGTGTTGATGATGGCCGGAGTGATGAAGATTGTCATCCCTTGCACTGTGGCAGACCATGCCTTCTCCCCATCCATAATGACCTCTTGGCAGGTCTTCCAAAATTCAAGCAGATGATCCTCATAGAGAGTAGGATCAATGGTTGGGGAGGTGAAGTAATTAGATAAAGCTAAGAAACGGCAAATCTCTGAGAAACTATCATCTTTCTCAGAGCTTAAAAGAGCAACCTGATTGTGTTTCTTGTGAAGTTGCATGGAGAAATCTGGGTTGTTTTTGCGGTTAAGGTTGGCCATTTTAGAAGCTTAAGAATGAAGAAAGGTGAAAAGCAAAGGCGGTTTGGTTATTAGGTTTGAGGAATAGTAGAATTGAAGAAGATAGTGAGGGAGAGGGGGAACCGTTGGGTATTTATGTGAAAAGGATTTGAACCAAAGTTAATGAAAGAGGATAAACTTTGAAAATCCGAATGTCGGTCCCACCTCTGAAAAAGTAGTTTACTTTTGCTCAAAAAGTAGTTTTCTTGGAATTCGAAAAGCTTCCGAATGTAAATTATCTTCGGAAGTTTTAACGAAAAAGCTTCCGAAGCTAAAAATGACTTTGGAAGAATTTCCTGAGAATCTTGAAAATTTTGCTTCGGAAGAGAAATAAAAACTTGAATGCTTTGTATATAAAATAACAAAGCTTCCGAGAGTTAATTTTGCTTCGTAAGGAAAAAGTCCTTAAAAACAAATAAGTGTCTGAGACAAGTATTTCAGCTTCGGAAGATAGATTGAAACCTCTTCCGAATGTAAAATTTCTTAGACAGTTATTTATTTTGAAGACATGATTTGCTTCCGAAGGTAAAAATATATCTTCCGAAAGATCAGAAAATTTTCAAGAATCTAAGGAAAGTCTTCAAAAAGGATTTTATATCCAAAGAAAACATGAGCTTATGAAAGTGATGAACTAGACAACTTAGGACACACATATTTTAAGAAATAATTAGAATTAGTTTTAAGAAAAGATCTACTCAAAGTTAATCATCCCAATAGCTGATATTAGATATTTAAATCTCTGTTCATCAAAAGCTTTTGTAAACAGATCAACATATTGTTCATCTGTATGAACTTTGACTAGTTTAATTAATCCTTTTTCATAGTTATCTCTTATTAAATGATACCTGATATTGATGTGTTTGGTCCTTGAGTGCTGCACATGGTTCTTAGTGATAGAGATAGCACTATTGTTGTCTATGTGGATAGGAGTCTCCTTGAAGTTAAATCCATAGTCCAGCATCTGATTTTGAATTCAAAGCACTTGAGCACAGCAACTTGCAGTAGCAATGTATTCAGCCTCAGCAGTTGATGCTGACACACAGGATTGTTTCTTGCATTGCCATGAGACAACCCTTCCATCAAGGAATTGACATCCCCCAGATGTAGACTTTGCAGTCATATTGCAACCACCATAATCACTATCTGTATAAGCATACAGATTGAAGTCAGGATTCTTTGGATACCATAAACCAAGTGTTGAAGCACCTTTGAGGTATCTTAGAATCCTCCTGACAGTGATGAGGTGAGACATCTTATGGTTGGCTTGATATCTTGCACAAATACATGTAGCAAACATGATATCAGGCCTGCTAGCTGTAAGATACATAAGAGACCCAATCATAGCCATGTATAAGTGTTCATCTACACACTCCCCCTCAAGATCAGGTCCAAGGGAGTGGTTTCTGGCTATGGGTGTCTTAGCAATCTTACAATCAGTCATGTTGAACCTCTTGAGTATGTCCTGAACATACTTTGACTGACTTATGAAGATACCATCTTTAACTTGCTTCACTTGAATTCCTAGAAAGAAATTGAGTTCTCCCATTACACTCATTTCAAATCTGTCTTTCATCAGCTTCTTAAAGTCTTTGCAGAGCTTTGGATTAGTTGAACCAAAGATGATGTCATCTACATACACTTGAACTAGCAATATGTCATTTCCCTGTCCTTTGATGAAGAGAGTTCCATCTATAGTACCTCTCCTGTATCCATGTTTGCAAAGATACTCAGATAATGTCTCATACCATTTCCTGGGTGCCTGATGCAGCCCATAAAGAGCTTTGTCAAGCTTGCAGACATAATTAGCATGATCAGGATCTACAAAACCAGGTGGTTGTTTGACATACACCTCTTCATCAATCACTCCATACAGAAAAGCACACTTCACATCAAGTTGAAAGACCTTGAAGTTCTTGGATGCAGCAAATACCAGGAATATCCTAACAGCTTCGAGTCTTGCTACAGGAGCAAAAACATCAGTGTAGTCAATCCCTTCTTCTTGTGTGTATCCTTGAACAACTAGTCTAGCCTTGTTTTTGATGATAATGCCTCTATCATCCTTCTTATTCCTAAACACCCATTTGGTTCCAATGGTAGTCTTCCCATGAGAAAGAGGACAAAGGTTCCAAATTTTTTGCCTTTTGAATTGAAGCAACTCTTGTTGCATAACTTCATCCCAACTTCCATCCTTTAGAGTCTCATCAATGTTCTTTGGCTCTATCTAGGATAAAAACAAGAGTGAAGACAAACATTTGCTTCATGGGTTTGTCCTTTTGTTCTTACCCATGTGACAACATCTCCAATGATGTTTGTGGTGGGGTGAGACTTGTGGATCCTAAGCTGAGGGATCACAGCAAGTTGCTGAGAAAGATCCAAATTTGAGAAATTTAGATCTGGCATAGATGATTCACCCTCCACATCACCACACTTATCAAGATTGACTTGATCTAATGAGTGTGTGACATCATTGATGTTGTCATCTATGGTGTGGTTATTAGCATCAAGGAATTCTTGATCACTTTCACTATCACCATTGTTTTCTTCCACAATTGAGGTATCTTTATCTGGTTGTGGAGCCTCTGAGCTGGAATTTGAAGGCACCCTAGATGTATCAGCTGAATTTGTCATTGTAGTGCTGATAGAAACCTCATTTGCTGAAGTAGTTCTAACTGGAGCTGAAGATGTATGAGTTGAAGGTCTTCTTAGCTCAAATCTTGGATCAGGATCACCTGTAATTAAATTTTCTGCAGATCTTGAAACATTCTCACAAGATTTGTTAAAACAATTGGTAACTAAATCAAGATCAAATAGCCAATCAGGACCAGAACCAGCCACATAGGGTGTGTGTTCATTATAAGTCACATTGGCTGACTCCTCAACAATTCTAGTTCTGAGATTGTATACTCTATAAGCCTTAGCCTGGGAAGAGTATCCAATGAAGTGCCCATCATCTGATTTCTCAGCAAATTTGGCAATTTGATCTTTGGTATTCAAGATGGTGCAAGGACAACCTGGCTCTGATACCAATTGCAGGACCGGTGAAGGGTGGTCACTTACAACACAGCAACACAAAGAGGAGATTAACCAAACTTTGATCAAACAGTAAACTGGATTAACCACAAGAATGATACTAAGAACACAAGTAATGAGTAAGAGACAGAACAAGAGAACACAAGAGATTGGGTTTCAAGGATGCAGTATATTGCTTTCTCAAGTTCTATTGCAAGTGTTACAAAGCATAAAGAAAGATACTAGAACATGGAATACTTATACTACAACCTACAGCCGGTTATACTTTGAAAGCCAGCTGGATACAATTGACTAGACACAAACAAAATCAATTATAGAGTTAAAAGGCATATCTGCCTTTTGACATGTGACTATGACATGCCATAGCTCACATCCTAATATATTACAAAAAGAATAAAAGTACATAAAGTAGAAAGCATGGACTCAAGACCTCAATGTACAGTTACCAAAAGCATGGACCTTTCACCAACTCATGTAAGTTGGTGACTTTACAGAGTTGTAGCGGAAAGGTGGTCCAGCTTTATGGTAAAGTACATCAGATAAAGGCATATCTCTAAAAGTCTTCGGAAGAAATCTGTCTTCACTATTTGGCTTCGGAAGACTTTGTCTCTGAAGCTTCAGAAGACTTCACTTTTGGCTTCGGAAGATATTGGTCTTGGCTTCGGAAGATTTTACACTTAGAATATTTCTAGTGCATGGTGTAAAACTTCCGAAGCATTTCTACTTCAGTTCTTTAGTGCATTGCTTGCAGAGAGACTTTGGATGTTTTGGCTGCATCAGACTTATAGAAATCCTTACAGATGGTAATCCAACATATAAAGTATGATTAAAGGATATAGTAGGGATGAAATGTATAAGGCTTAGATAAAGAATGTGATAGGGATTGAATGTATAAAGTATATATAAAGAATGTGATAGTAAAGAAACAAATTAAGTTAAATGATGAATAAAGAAGTCTTATAAGTAACATATAAAGATTGATAAAAAGAAGTCTTGCATGTGTTATGATCATGGATAAAAGAGCCTCGTACAAAGAGCTAATTAAGAAGTTTTGTAGATAGTAAAAGCAAAACAGATAAATAAGTCTTGACTAGTTACAAGTGTTTATGTATGATAAAGTCTATAGTATAATGATGTTATGTCATATTATGTATAATAAGTCTTGACTAGTTAATGTTATAATACGTATAAAGTATGTTGTGGATAAGGTCATGTTACGTATAGATTTATGTTATGCATAGAGTTGTATTATGTTATGTGTAAAGTAATATTATAGTACATATATGATGTATTCAAAGTTAGGAGCGGTTAAAGGTATGTTATCAAAAAGGTGTTTGTAATATGTTAAAGGAAATCACTCAACATTAAGTGATTGAGAGATACATGATATATTTATATACTTTGATCTTTGTTTGTTAGCTTAGCTCCATCATGATCAGTGGTTGTCAATTTTCATAAACATGGGTAACGCACTTGTTAAATATTTGTCGCTATGTTTACATACAATTAAACTATTTACAATCACTTGTTCGTTTAATGTTTCTCAATTGGCAAGTGGTTTAATTGTGGTTGATTGTTTAATATCTAAGAAAATCAGAAAAGTATGAATAAATAATCTTTCTGTATGAATTTTATGTGCAGAATTATCTCGTGTCCAACAAAAGTAGTATTAAATTATTACCTATCGACTATTAACAAATTATATGCAATCTATCATTATCAAAGGCCAAAGTTAACAAATTATATGCAATCTATCATTATCAAAGGCCAAAGCAACCCAACAACGATATGCACCAACTAAACTTCAAAAAGCAATATGTGACATAAATTTACAATCTATAATGTTTTCTGATCACCATCACCATCTACATGATATGTGAAAAGGATAAAAATTAATATGTAATTGAACTCGTAGAGAGAAAGTGAATAGACATTCATTATATAGTTTACAAAAACTATAAAGGGTTCAGTCACGATAACTGAATCCATATGATCTTTTGAATGCTAATGATATGATATGTAAACCATTTCAAATCATACAATTAAGAACTTAACGAGTGACAAATATATGCGAGGGCAAGTAAATGAAATGACCCCTGTCAAGACTATTAGCCCCCATAACTATGTTGGAAAGCTAAGTGATAAAACACTTAAATTGCCTCAAAGTTGGAATAATAGATCAAGCTAGTGACGATCTTCAAAGGAGATCTTCGGTCAATAATGGATGTCCATATGGTTCATGCCAACGAATACTTAATGGAACAATTGAGATGAAGAATACTCAAGCATGTCACATTAGCTATACTACACTTAATGTGGAAAGAAAAACACTTGGCCAATTTTCATAAGGTTTTAAAGTTTACCAACCATTTCTAGTGTAATACCATAAAATTGTATAATAATTTACAAGTTATGAACATTTCCATTAATGTTTAGGGTACACACAGGCTTAAAACTTCAATCTAAAAGATTAAGCATGAGCATTGTATGATGAATGATCATTGCTTGAAAATACCAACATAAACACATCAAAATCCATATATCAAAATCAAACTTCAACCATGATTTATCTCACCTAAGTGACACAAGAAGATTAGCATAGAATAACCAAAAAAAAAGCAACAAACACACTTGGATTAATAAACACCAATATAACAAGAATCAAATCAAAATATCAAATTAGTAAATTCATAAACTTTTAAGGGTTGTTTCGGCAATTATGACTCCTTATTACTTTAACTTACGGGTTGTGAGGAGCTTTATGACACTAAGTAATATTTGTAGAACTTGTTTTTTTCATTTTAGATTTAAATTTTATTTTTTATTTATATTTTGTTTTTAAGTTTATTATAATTTATTAATTTTATATTAATTTTTGGGTTTCTTTTTAAAATACTTATTTACAAATTTATTAACTTAACTTCGTTTTTCTCTTATACTTTTTAGAATATGATATTTTACAAAATTCTAAACGCATCTTCCCAATGTGTTTATATTCATCTATATGTTGATACAAATATTATCCGAAACTGATCAAGGTCAACTATAATAATTTTAATAGTTTTATATAAAACAAAACGAAGTTAAATATAATTTTAATATATATGCACTTTATTCACAATAATGCTATATTCTTTTTAATTTCCAGGCATACCATCACGACCTACTTATTTATAGTCACGTTTTTCTTGGATCCGCCACAATGTGTGGGTAGAACATGCAAACCATAATATAATATATTTTAGATATTTTCCTATAATAACACACTATTTTTTCTAAATCTAAATACACATTTACATAAATTTTATTTTTTACCAACGTTTTAATATAAATCTTATGGTAGGTTTATAGTATAAAGAATATTTAATCTAAAAAACTTAAAAAGGATTGTGGGCTTGACAATATCTTTCTATTGTTTTAAAAATGATGTCATTTTGTTCATTTTGTCAAATACGTCAGCTCATTATGTTTAAAACGTTCATTGTGTCATATATCAGTTCATTGTATTATATGTATTCATCATTGTATTCTAGATTTTAGATTATTTATTTTATTTTTGTTATTGTATTATAGATAATATAAAGTTGTTATCTATTATTATGTTTTGCAATTAAAAGCACACCATTATGTTTATTTCAACAATGTATTTTTTAAAACTCATAGGTAGCGTTTGGTACGCGAAAATAAAAAGCTGAATGAAATGAACCATTGAGATTGAATGAAAAAAGAGATGCTGTGTAGGGAACAAAATGAACCATTACACAAGTTATCTCATTCCTTCGAATTCATTTCTATCAACCCCCTTCCCTTCTTTTTTTTCTTTTTCATTTCATATATTTTTCCATCCTTAGTCACTACCTATTACCAACCCACTATAACATCCACCACCGCCCACGACCACCACCCACCATCATTACCACCGACCATTAACTACCACCACCCGCCACCACCGACCACCACCACTAATATTGATATTTGTCAGCAAATCATGACCACCACCATTAGCCACTAATATCGATCATCACCAACCACCACCACTAGCCATTGCCACCACCACTAGCCATCGCCACCACCATTCACCCTCACCCTCACCTACCACCACCTACCACCACCATTACCAATCACCATCAACCACCACTAACACCATAGTCACCACCACCTACAACCTCCATCGCCACCAACAACCTCCATAACCAATTACCACCGACCACCACCAACCACAACAAAGCGCTCGCCGCCACCACCAGCCCCTACGACCACTGGTCACCACCAACCTCTACCACCGCTAGCCACCACCAACACCATAAACCCCACCACCACCATTGGCAACCACCATCGACCACCCCCACCGCCCACCACCACCACTGGCAACCACCATCGACCACCCCCACCGGCCACCATCACCACTAACTCACCACCACTCACTAACTCACCACCACTGGAACCATCACCGATCACTAGCAGCTGCCACCACTGACCATCAACACCATACCATATTTATATTTTATTCTTTTATTTTTTTTCTATCTAACAAACAACACAAAGTATTGATTTATTCTATTCTCACATATAACCAAACACAACATTAGAGTGTAATAATTTATTTGGTTCTCTAACCCATTCCATTCATTCGTACATTTCATAACCTCATACTATACAGGCCCATAGTGTTCAAGATAATCAATGACAATAAAAAACACGATGAGACATTTTATCATCTCATGTTTATGTTTTATATTATTTATGTGTATTTTCTTCTTGTTTTTAATATATTAGACTAATAAGTTGTTAATTTATTATTGTGTTTACATATTTAAAATACACAACAATATTATTTTATCATTATATTTTTTAGAATTTATCACTATTGAAAACAAAACACAATAACTAACAAAAAATCATATGAGCTTAGAACGTATAAAAAAATTATTAATTTTTTATATAATGATACTTTACTTGTTTTAAAAATCTAAAAATGTTTGTTTTTTGGTGTAATATTAAAAATGTATACAAAATCTGTAAATGTTTAAAAAAATGAGGACCTTAAAAAGTCAATAAAAATGACTATGTTTAAATAGTTTTTTAACAAACTTTTTTATATAATTTAATCTTAATCATTAATTAAAAATATTGATGATCAAGATTACTTTTTATACTATTTATATTTAAAATATTTTTTCATTTAAACCATTCCCAAATCTTATATAAAACTGTGATTTAATTTCGTTTTGTAAAAGCAAAATAAAATCTTTCTATTCTAATAAAAGGGTAAATGGGGTGCCACGTGTCAGCACCACAATCATTGGGATGACACGTGTCAGCACCACAATCATTCTCATCAAAATTTTCCCGCCTCTCTCTCCTATTAAATAATTACCTTAATTACTAATAATATTATTTTAATACTTTTTAATAATTACTAAATTAAGAAAGAAATCTTTTTATTAAGGTTATATCTAAATAAATTGATATTTTTAAATTATCAAATTTGAGAGTTGTAATAAGAAAACTTTTATAAATGACATTTTTAATACGGTTTGTTTTAAAACAAAATATTTATTTTCAATAAAAGAAATTTAAAAACAAAATTTTAAAAAGTTGATATTATCGTTTTTATAATTTCAGTCATATCATATCTTAGAATATTATTGTTTAATTAATAATGTTATTATATTAATATTTTATTTATTTAAACCGTGTAATACACGGGTTTACTAAAGCTAGTAAAATATAAAATAAAATAAAAAAAATTAACAATACAAGTAAATAAGTAACATGAATCTTAACTGGAAGAAAAGGGTTTGAGAACTGAGGGTTTGGAGAAACAATGGCGTCAAGGGGGACGATGATACCTGAGATGGAGAAGATGAGCGTCGAACAACTCAAAGCAGTCAAAGAACAAAGCGATCTCGAATTCAATCTTCTTCAAGACAGCCTCAATAACATCCGTTCTGCCAACACTCGTCTAGATCTCGCTTCTGCAGCTCTCAATGATCTATCTCTCCGACCTCAAGGTCTTCAGCATCATTCTACAATTATGTGGCTTTGTTTGTGATGATTTTTTGCTTAATTCTTGAATTTTGCACTTCGTTTTGTATGTTGCAGGGAAGAAGATGTTGGTTCCGTTGACGGCTTCGCTGTATGTTCCTGGAACCCTAGATGATGCTGAAAAAGTTCTTGTGGATGTTGGTACTGGTTATTTCATTGAGGTTTGTAGTGTGCTTCTTTTCTATTTTGCCATTTTCGTATTTTGGTTATTGAATTTGTGGGATTTGTGCTGTTTTTTGTGATATGGGTATTTTTGATTTAGGTTTGCAAATGTTACACCCAAACATATTGTTTTATTTTTGTGGGGATTAATGTTGATTTTGGTATTTTAAATTGGTTATGAACGCTAAAATGGTATAGACATGAGATGTATTCAAATGTTGAGTAGGCTTACATCTAAATGAACACTCATTGTTCTTCAAATCATTCTTAGGATTTCTGCTCATCTTCAATGTTAAAAATTTTGTTTTTTTTATAAGTTAGTTAACAGGAACTAAGCAGAACATTCAAAATCCACAGATGCGAACAGGGGGAAACCTATAAAAATTAATTAACTTCCATTAAGTTTTGGGAATCAGAACACATAAAACCAACTCACAAAGTTTTTTCCATTTTTTTCTGCTCCTTTTTCATTTTGCAATAAATGTATGTATATATGTATGTATGTGTGTGTGTGTGTATGTATGTGTTAGTGCTCAATAAGTCTTTAACTTGGTTGAAGAGAAAGTACAAGCAACACTTACAGAAAGATTTTTCTTAAAATCTTGAGGGCCAAGAAGATGAACATGTCAAATTACATTTGGGATCACCATACATGAGCGAGCAAACTGTTTATCTAAGCTGAGGCTTAAAATTTGATTGTTTTAACAATATATTTTAGTATTGCATGATTTTTTCTCAACATCTCTTTTATCTAATCTCCATCTCTATGTTTACATGTTTCACAGAAAACAATGGAGGAAGCCAAAAATTACTGTGAACGTAAAATGCACTTGTTGAAATCAAATTATGATCAACTTATAGAGGTATGTTTAATGTACAGTTATGTCGAAGTTATGCAATCAAAAAGCTGTTGACTATCTATATGTTACTGAATAAGTAAACACAATCCTTTACATGTTATCATTGGTACCCTTTCCTTAGATGTGTAACAATATATTTTATATACCACATATTTTCATTTCATTTACACCCAATAATTGTTCAATATGCAGCGTTGATCTTGTTCTCAAAACTATCATTTGTTTAATTTTTGCTAAAAACACTAACGTATATCTGGAAAGTGTTCAAACCTTAGTACTTGAAGTTGGTTTGCATTGATACCGCCCCTTATTTTCTAACTCTAGCATGCTTATAACTTTTTTATAGCATTTTGTAAGTAGAATGGTTTCTTTGGTACAATAATCCAACTTTTTGGTGTGAAAATGTGTTGTATGAGACATGAATATGGTGATTGTGTAAACAGGTGACTAGCAAGAAAAAAAGCATAGCAGATGAGGCAGGAATGGTGTTGCAAGCCAAACTGAAGCAACGGGCCACTGCATCATCATAAATGTGTCTTGTAATGGGTTGTATTTCTATTACAGTTTTCATGGGATTTTTTTCACTAGATGTGACTGATATATACTCATTATGTATGATGAACAAGTCACGGCATTGTTTTTTTGTTTGAAAATTATTCTTTTTTTTTTTCTTCTGTAATTGGTGGCTTAAATTACCACCAATATAAATCAGGAGTGCTTTAGTGATTTTGTTACTTTTTTTTCTGTGTGGAAAATCTATGGCAGATGATTTTATTGAAACCTAAATGGTTGCTGGTTATGTTAGGTTGGGATCTTATACTTTAAATTAAAATTTTTATTGGTATTTTACTCTTAGCAAAATCTTATAAGAGGAATAGTTTTTCTTTATTTATATATTCATCCTATTATATTATATTTTTAATAGTAATTTTTAGATTTTTCTTGGAAATTTCCTTATTCAAACCTCAATTTTTTGGTTGTAGGAAACACTATTTAACCACCAAGATGTCCTGTTGGGACTTGGATTTTTATTATTATATGTAACATTTATATTTTAAAATATTATGTTATGAAATTATTCAAGTTATTTCTCAATACTGAAAGGGTATAAAGAACTTGTAAATATAGAATATGGGAAGTGAAAATTATAAAGGATTTAAGGTCACCATAATGGTGTATCGTGTTGAGTTGAGATGCCCTTTGAATAAGGCATCATTTTTTAAAAATTACCTATTAAGAGCCTTTATAAATTATTAAGAAATGCATTTTGAGTAAATTAGACATTTTACCTCTGATAGATTTAGATGTAGCTTTTTAAAGAATTTATTAAGATGTTACTAAATAGTCTCTAAATGTTTTTAAGCAGCAATTAAAATTGGGTTTAATATATAGTTATGTGTATCTCATGATATAACAGTGTGACTCAATTGTCAAAGACCCAAAATCAATTAGAAGTACAGAGATACGTGTTTGCACTTAAGTATTTGTAACCTTTTGTCAAAATTTTGTTTTTAGATTTGAAGAGCATGGTTATGTTTTCAAAGCATGGTTATGTAACGGTGATAACGTAACAATACACAATCGTGTGCCAACATGTGATTACAAACTCAGTCATTTTTAAGTTCAATTCAAGAGCTTTGCCCAATATTGAGATCAATTTAATCTCATAACTAAATTATAACATTCCCATGAGTCTACAAAACCAAAATATATCTGCATGGGTGATTCATTATTCAAAACACAATCTAAATCCTAATTGTTCACAATAAAGTTTGTATTCTTATGTGGGTCGTACATACGTATTCATATGTATATGATATGCTCGTAGCTTGAAAAACTAAAAAAACATGTTCATATTTAAAAATCTTACTAGATAAAGTTTATGGGTGTATAGTGGTGGACGTGTTCATGCGCACAAGACTTGGGTCATGCATGCAGATGATTATTCATTCGCAGATGTGCATCCTATGTAGATGTTATCATGTGCATATGTTGCCTTACACAAATTAATGAATTATAAAATGATCTTTTGATAAATACTCTCGTAGCTTCTATTGTAAAATATTTTTATAATTTTTTTTATTTGTATCTCGGTATAGTCTATTTATGTAATGA
This sequence comes from Flaveria ramosissima, assembly GCA_025215565.1. Classification (NCBI taxonomy): domain Eukaryota; kingdom Viridiplantae; phylum Streptophyta; class Magnoliopsida; order Asterales; family Asteraceae; genus Flaveria; species Flaveria ramosissima. Next base: position 52,148,019 of record CM046034.1, on the reverse strand, counting down.
ACTTCACAAGCCTCAATTAAATAAGAACAAACACACAAATAAGAAAATATCAGTCGTAAATATAGTACTTTAAAAGTAATATCCAAACACACGAATAACAAATATAAGTCACAAGCGTAGTAATATAAAATAATTCACATGTCCACTACTTGTACTATGATTAGATCATTTTGTAATGATATTGATTACTATTGAAAAGCTAAGTTAAATGAGAAATTGTATTCATTTCAGTTTGTACAAGAACATGTCGTCTTCATAAAGACATATAGATATTCTTTGTAAAAATACTCTTTTTCAAAACCATAGTAAAAGTTTTCAGAACCGTAGTAAACTGGAGTAATATTTTTTCAATCCATATCACGCTAGTAAGTAGATCCGCATGTTACGTAAGGGATATTGTGATCCAATCGATTAAAAAACAATGGAAATAAATTTGTTATTCGTACATTAAACATAACACTATAACGATCAAATTAAATGACATCTAATATACAAATACATCCACTTGAGTTCATTTATCACATCACATTAATAAATAATCATAGACAAACTAATGCTCTTTGGGTGACTGTGTAACACTTGCAATATTGAGAATAAAAAAAAAGTAAATGAATGAATTTTACATTAAACAAGAGACAAAAAAAGTTCACAAGCCAAATTCAGTGAATGATGCAATTAATTATCACACCAATTTTCCCAAATCAGAGAAAATATTTTAACCCTACGTTACAACCAAATGAAAGATGAAGCCACTATATCTACAAAAACTAATTCTGGCCTTCGGTTACAATCTCTAAAGCATCTACTGTTTCTCCAACTCCAAATGTACCATAATGCCACATGAGAATAATGTTTCTGAACTAATGCCACTAAAAACTTATTTTGTTTTTTTTATTAGCGACTTGAATTCAGCAACAGAAAACACACCATTCCCAGTATCTGTCCACTGCTAATCATCCTCACCATCTTGCAGACAAATCGAATGACGCAACGCAGTAATAGAAATAAGTTCCTGTAGTTCCAAAATGTTGGAGGGTACTTTTTCCAGTTCCACAAGAAATTACCGTTGCTATCGAGCGATTGAATCCTTTTTTTTTACCATAATAACAACCGTATCAATCAACATAACAAATCAAATCAACAAAGTCAATAGTCATCCACCATTCTCTCCTAGTATTACTCCTTTTCATATTCAAATTGTATAGTCAATATTCAGTTGTATCTTTCCATATTTCTCTTCATGTAACTATTATTTATAGTGTTGTAAATCATTAATAAAATTTACAGAGATTTACCTTCTTTCATGGTATCACCCTCAAGATCCTATTCCCTGTAATCTCACGAATTCGCTGCTCACCCCTTCTCTCACCTCCATGACCACCAACGCTTCCTCCCCTTCATCTTCTGCCTCCACCACCATCGCAACTAAACTTCTCATGGCCACCATTCTCCACATGCTCACAATCAAACTCTCTTCCACTAACTACCTCTATTGACAAAATCAATTACTTCCTCTTCCTGCTAACCAAGAACTCCTCGGTCATGTCGATGGCTCTATCTCTCCACCCTCGAAAACCATTATCACTGACTCTGTTGAGTGCCCCAATCCCGCGTTCACGGCCTGGTCGATCTCCGATCAACATGCCATTCTAATTCTTAACTCTTCGCTCACCGAAGAGGCTGTTGCTGAAATCCTTGGTTTAACCACGGCTCGTCAAATCTTGACCGCCCTTGAAGCGGCCTACAACAACACCTCTCTTGAACGGATGCATCTGCTCCGTGATAATCTTCGTCGTTTGACGAAAGGCTCCTCAGCCGTCGCTGATTATGGTCGTCGCTTCAAGGCTATCTGTGATCAACTCTCTGCTATTGGTCATCCCGTTAAAGACACAGACAAAACTCATTGGTTTCTGTGTGGTCTCGGGTCTTCTTTTGAGAGTTGGTCCACTGCTATCCGCACCACCCGTGATCCGCTTCCCTTCCGTGACTTACTCACAAAAGCTGAGAGCCAAGAACAATTTCTTTTAGCCATTAACCCTCCAACCACTCCTCCCGTGGCCTTCCTTGCTCAGACCAACCAAAATCGGTCCACTGGCTCTTCCCAAAACCGTAGTAAAAAACGTGGTTCGTCATCGGGTTCCTATCCTCGTGGTCCACCATCCAGCTCCTCTAGCTCCTCCTCCAATGGAACCCGTCGACCACCTCATTGCCAACTGTGTCGCACCAATGGACACTTTGCAAACAAATGTCCGAAACTCTCATCCTTCGCAGCCTCGGCTTCTGGAACCGAAGATATCGCTCGTGCCTTTCACGCTCAATGTCATGTTCAAAACGTGGACGCTCCTGATTGGACTGCTGACACGGGAGCAGATCGTGACTGATGATGCCGGTAATTTATCCTCTTCTTTTCCTTACAAAGGAGAGTCTTCGGTCTTTTTTGGTAATGATCACTCTTTGCCCATTACTCACAAAGGTTGTGTCTCGTTAACCAACCATGTTAAATTAAATGATGTCTTGGTTGTTCCATCTTTAACCCGCAACCTTCTTTCTATTAGCAAGTTGACAAAAGACTTTCCTGTTGATGTTCTTTTCTCTAATACTTCTTTTGTTATCTAGGACCGGAAAACAAGCCAACCTCTCGCTCAGGGTCGGTGTGAAAACGGTCTTTACGTGCTCCGGGACAAGTCTTTTGCTTTTGTTGCTTCTGTTTCGTCTAATAAAGCCTCATTTGAATTGTGGCATAATCGTTTGGGTCATGTTGCTTTTGACATTATTCTTAAATTAAAAAGACTTGGTTGTTTATCTTTTACATCTATTTTACCTAAGCCTACTTTATGTTCTCCATGTCAACTTGCTAAATCACATAAATTGCCATTTACTATCAATGAAAAACAAGTTTCCTTTCCTCTAGATCTCGTTCATTGTGATCTATGGGGACCATCACCAATAACCAGTAAAGATGGATATAAATACTATGTTGTGTTTGTAGATGACTTCTCTAGATTCTCGTGGTTGTATCCTCTTAAGCACAAAACCGATTTATATTCGGTTCTTCAAACTTTTTTGCGTTTTGTTCAAACTCAACTTTCACGCAAAGTAAAAGTTTTTCAAAGTGATGGTGGCACAGAATTTGCAAATCAATACATTCGCAAAATCTTTGATGAAAATGGCACTTTTCATCGATTTTCGTGTCCATATACCGCTCCTCAAAACGGGCGTGCCGAAAGAAAGCATCGACACATCGTCAAAACAGGACTCGCTATGCTTTTCCATGCGAGTGTTCCTATCACCCATTGGAGTGATGCTTTTAGTTCCGCCACTTACATCATAAATCGCTTGCCAACTAAAATTTTAAATGACAAATCTCCATTTGAAATTTTATTCTCTACGACTCCAAATTATTCAAACTTTCGTGTATTTGGTTGTCGTGTCTATCCATACCTACGTGATTATGCTCCTCGAAGTTTACCTTGTATTTTTTTAGGATACGCTCCTCAATACAAAGGTTACAAATGCTTCGATCCTATATCTTCACGTATGTATGTCACTCGGCATGCTCGATTTGATGAAAACTCCTTTCCTTATGTGGCTCACTCCTCACAATCGGATATCGCTTCAAACCAAATCCGAAACACACGTCCTATCTTGCTACCACAATGCACTCTTGTCTTCATGCTGCACTTCTTACTTCCAGTGTACCTAAAGGCTTCAAGAGTGCTTCGAAACACTCTCATTGGATGTGTGCCATGCAAGATGAGTTTTCGGCTCTCACTCGCAACCGCACCTGGTCTCTTGTGCCTCGCCCACCTTCTACAAATATTGTAGGCTCCAAATGGGTATTCCGAACCAAATATCATTCTGATGGATCTCTTGATCGGCACAAAGCACGCCTCGTTGCACAAGGCTTTACTCAAATACCGGGCCTAGACTTTCATCACACGTTTAGCCTGGTTGTGAAAGCATCCACCATTCGCATTGTTCTATCATTAGCCATCATCAACTGTTGGCCTCTTCGACAACTTGATGTAAACAATGCATTTTTAAACGGTCACCTTTCGGAAACCGTTTACATGGAGCAACCTCCCGAGTTTATTAATCCCAAGTTTCCGAATCATGTGTGCAGACTTAATAAAGCACTCTACGGCTTGAAACAAGCTCCTAGAGCTTGGTTTCAACGGTTGAGCTCGTTTCTTTTTTTTTTGGTTTCATATGTAGCCGTGCCGATCCATCGCTCTTCGTCTATTGTCAAGGAGATTCCATCCTCTATCTCCTTGTATATGTAGATGATCTAATACTCACAGGGAATAATCCTTCCTTGATCACCTCTTTCACGGCCCGGTTACATCAAGAATTTGCTATCAAAGACCTCGGTTCTCTAAGCTACTTCCTTGGCCTTGAAGTCGTTCATGACAACATTGGTCTTTTTCTCACTCAAACCAAATATTCCAATGATATTCTCACACGCGCTCGTTTGACCGATGCCAAACCCGCACCTACTCCGCTTGCCTCAACAGATACTTTCACCAAAGAAAGTGATCCTTTTTCCGATCCTACCCTTTACCGCTCTCTTGTTGGCGCTCTTCAATACCTCACCATCTCCCGTCCCGACCTCTCCTACGCCGTCAATCAAGCCTGTCAATATCTTCACTCCCCAACCGATCATCACTTTAAATTGGTTAAACGTATTCTACGCTATGTCAAAGGAACAATCTCTCATGGTTTAGTCTTCACATGACCAACCACTACCTCAATTTTAGGGTACTCGGATGCGGATTGGGCTAGGTGTATTGAAACAAGAAGGTCAACTTATGGTTACTCAATTCTTAGGTGGAAACTTGGTCTCATGGAGTGCAAAGAAACAACCGACAGTGTCACGATCAAGCTGTGAATCGGAATATCGGGCGATGGCAAATGCGACGGCTGAAATTGTTTGGATTACTCATTTGCTACAGGAACTACGTGCTCTTCCTAAGACTCGGCCCACTCTTTTATGTGACAACAAAAGTGCTTTGTTTATGACTCAAAATCCAGTTTCTCACAAGCGTGCTAAACACATCGATTTGGATTATCATTTTGTTCGGGAACTAGTTATGTCCGGAAAATTACACACTAAGTTTGTTCCTACCAAGCTTCAACTTGCGGATATCTTCACAAAGAGCTTGCCTAGACCTCTCTTTGAACATTTTCGAGACTTGCTTCGGGTACATCCACCGCCGTTTCGCTTGCGGGAGGGTAACAACCGTATCAATCAACATAACAAATCAAATCAACAAAGTCAATAGTCATCCACCATTCTCTCCTAGAATTACTCCTTTTCATATTCAAATTGTATAGTCAATATTCAGTTGTATCTTTTCATATTTCTCTCCATGTAACTATTATTTATAGTGTTGTAAATCATTAATAAAATTAACAGAGATTTACCTTCTTTCACGTAATATTTTTGTGATTTTCTAAGGAGTATAAAAGTGGAAACATCTCCTTAAGAACACCCATGTCACACCAATTCTCAATCCAAAAGGAAGTGGAGGATCCATCTATGATTTTGGATTTTATCAAGTTATTTAAATCAACATTGAGATCTGATAATTCTTCTGAAGCTTTTAAAATATTACTCTAAACTCTAAGGGATTTGTGTGTTACATGAATTGATGTGGGTCTTAATTGGTTCCTTCCACTTAGAGTTTAGAGTGGTTGGATTAAGTGATTGTGCAATGTAGGATGGTTGTGCTTGTTCACCCTGTAATTTGACAACTTACAATTTTCTAAACTTTTGTCAAGTTTTCTTGAATAATTTAGCCAGCAAGGGCAATCAAATACAAAGCACGATCCAAACTAAATTCCTTCAATTAGTAAGGAATAAAAAAAGAACATCAAGTGAAAGACAATCTATTATATAATAAACTTTTACATGATAAAACTAAATATCTTCATGTCATTATGTTATTACTTTTAGTTTTAAATGTTTTGAAATGTTAAAAACCCAAACTTACCACAATATTGAACCTTACGATGTTAAAAGCTTCAAAAATAAATGCTTGACCTAAACATCCAAGCATATTAACTCGCTTAGCCGTAGTTAAAATAGCCATCTTACTTCGCCTACGCTACGAAGAGTATGAAGTGATCACCCCTTTGTTTGAACCCTGGCTTTACTTCAAAGGAAAGACGTGTGTAAGTCGTTTAATTAAACCTGCATAACCCATGCATCCAAATCGCATATAGAATCCAACAAATATGAAATAAGCATGATTTGAGATATTGCATAACAATTAACAGGATTAAGTTGTGGCAGGGATGATATAAGCATTATTAGAGGTATTGCATAACAAATTCAACAACGTGATTTCGAACAAATTATATATGCAAGTTAGAAGCATTCCATACATAAAGTAATTAGTATCTTCCCAAAGATGCCCCAAATGCTACTATACATATGATAAAAAAATATGCAAAATCACCCATGAAAACCAACTATTTCAAATCGGTTACAATGCAAATGGTGTCAAACAATAGTTTAGATCTATCTTTGCATTAAATGGTGACCATTGAACAATGTTTATCGTACAAATTTATCATATACTTATTAGTAGGTGTGGATGGCACCATGAGAGACCACAGTCTAAGCTTATTAAGCTAGAATTTGCCTTTAAGCACATTGCAAAGCATAATGAAATAGTAAAGTAACAAATTAATCAAACTTTAAAGCAAACTATTAGAGAATCATGTGGATAAACAATTTGAATTCATAACAGATGAAGAAAGTATCATCAAAAGCATATCCATCATCCATGTCTAAAGTATCATCACAACATGTGATTGATTATCGAGTGTTAGAAAAGAAATATTACCATGAATACGTTGTTGTTCTATAGATCTCCGACTTACCACCACCGCCACCGTCATTCTTCGCCGGAACAACCTTTCGCTGGAGTTTGACAGGATCTAGGTTTCGGATGACTGTGAGTTTGTTTAACTCAATATCACCGATCCTCACAGACTCAACACCTATAACACACAAACCAAATTGATCAATAATTGTAACATTGCAATTCAAAGACTCTCAAGATTTGCAGGATTGAGGTGGCACTTGATTTGGATGTTCTTCTTATCGCAACAGGATGGTATCTGGAAGTAAAGAAGAAGAATCCTTTCCTTTCTTCTTTGATTCGTAGCATGTAAAACTCTTAAAATTAGGGTTTTTTGACAAATTAACATCATGTTATCTTTATATGTATATTAATATAGTATACATATTTGATATAATTGATATGTTAATATACTATATAAAGGGTGGTGGGGGAGCATGCGCGGCATGCACATGGCGGGCGCCGGCGACGCGAGACAACACCGTCGCCGGTCCACCGCGCCGTGAAAAATCCTCGCCGTGCTACATGGTGTCACCATGCCACACCCCCCACATTACAGTTTGTCAACGGTCACTTTTTTGACCATGTGAGCTCACCCCCACCCCAAACGGCTATATGCCATTTTTAGTAAATAAAAAAAAGTTACACTATAAATACTAAACTCAAACTCATAAATTTTACATCATCCTCACATACTTCTCATGTTTTCTTATACAAATTCACCAAAAATAGATCCCATCAAAAATCCTAAAAATCCCAAGGCCAAAGCTCCAAAAAATATCAACCGAAGGTGCAGTCTTGTCCAAGTGAACCGACGTCTTCTACCCAAGCGTTCAACCACAACCACTGCATACGAGCGATTAGTTTCAAAATCCTTACGAATCCCCCCAACCATCGGTCTACCGCCCAAACTATACCCAGTTTCAAAACCTACCATGGTTTTCTTACTACACTAACATACCAAACCTTTTTCAAAACCCACCTCAATACGTACAAGAAGAAGAAAATAAAGAAGAAGAAAATAAATCGTTCGATAATCTTCAAGGTTATGAAAGCGAAGATGAAGATATTCGCGTCGAAAAAACACCCCCACCGAATTTTAAGTCGAAAGGAAAATCGACAAGCCGTACCGCTAACAAGATTTGGGATGAAAATGAAGAGGAGGCGTTGGCAAAGAGTTGGATATACGTATCCAATGACCCCACAACTAGAGATCACCAAAAAATTGGCTCGTTTTGGAAGAAGTTGTTTTGACACTTCACTGCCACTGTTGGTTCGACCAACCGAACCGTTGATCAACTAAACTCAAAGTGGAGAAGAATGAACAACACTATGTTTTAACGGAATATATATTCAAACGGTAAATTTGTTAGTTTTACATTAATATATTTACATTTTATATTTATTATTCTATTCTTTATGTAATTAAATTTTTTGTTATAATAAATGTAGAAACATCGTTGAACGAGCGGAAGCAACGATAAGGATATCGTTTTAAAAGCCTTTAGCGAATACATGAAAGTTTACGAGAAAAAAGGCTTTACGAGCATCCGGGCTTGGAGGGTGGTAAGAAACCACGCAAAATGGGAGTCGGTAGATAGTCCGGAGTTTGGTACTGAAAGAGCAAAAAGGAGTAAAACTTCGGAATCGGGCCAATACGTAAGCTCGAATGAGCCGGTTTCAAGCCCCCTCTCTGATCTCAATGAAAACGTCACACCGACGGGGCTGAGGTGCAAAGGCAAAACAACGAGGGAGTCTTTTTCAAACAAAGCAACGTTGAGTGAGGCCATTAGCGACAATAAAACGATGCGTGAAAAAGAAAATGAAGAAAAAAAAGAACGAGAAGTGTTTCGCATGATAGTAACTGAATCTAAATTGGCCTTACTCGACTTACAACGAGAAACGTTGCTCTGCGAAACATTAGATCGAGACATGGAGAATTTTCTTAAACCGCACGACAATGTCCCCAAACCGATGTTGAAGAAGGTTCTTGAACGGAAACGTCAAATTGCCCGGGTACGTGGTTGGAAGTTTAATTTGTAGAATTTTAGTTTTAATATTGTCTTATTATTAAATTTTATGTTTTTTCTTTAATTTATTTTTTATATTTATAATTTATAATTTATTTTTGTTAATAAAGTAACTTTTTAACTAAAAAATAGTGTATGTAGTGTGATGTGAGCATCCCTCTTATATTGACGTGTGTGATGTGATTTGATGTAGTGTGATGCGATGTGTATTATTTAAAAGGTATACCCTGAATAGTGAATAATCGGTAAAAAGAGAGAGAATAAAGAGGATTTGAGGTGGAGACGGTGGAGTGTACACATTGATTTTTGTAATGCATAAGTCGGTGTAGGTGGACCAAGTGAATTGCTAGAAATAAAGACAGCAAGAGACACGTGGAAAAGGATAAGGGGCTTTTTAAACTCAACCACGTGTGATATATACACTATAACAATATCTTCCTCATTTCCTCACCAAACAACCAATTTTCATAGCCCACCTCTTTCCACCATGGGTACTGGGTACGTGTAAACCCAATCCAATTTCCTCTTTTCTATTTCTAGTTTTTACCCGTGGTGCGTTGCAACAGCGTCGTACATATTGTAATAAAATATAGGTTATGATTGACACGTTTTGTTTTTGAATTAGATTTATGTCGAAATATAAAGTAATTCAAATTTATACTATTGAATGAAAACATAATCTATTTGACACAGGCTAATCTAGTATTTTGTAAATATTGCAAGTTGATTAAAAAAAAGAGTTTGTATGTAGTTTTAACCAGTGAACTCAAACTGTTTGTGTTACGATGACTTGATCTTAAACGAAGAGTCGATCGTCATTTCTGTCTCTGACGTTTCGTGCATTTCATCATTTTCATTTAAAAACTTTTTTTTCCTATGTATGTCCCTTATATTCTAAAAATTTGTTGTTTTCATCCAGTTCCGTTAAACCTATTTGCTTTACATGTTAAGTGGACATTGGCTTTAAATGTTGAAAGCAATCGAACAATGTTTGAATGCTCATGGCAATTGAACAATGTTTATTGATTTTCTTTTGTACTGGTGAGATGCAAAAGTATATAACTGCCCCTCATGTTAGGTGCAAGTAATGGCCACTTAAGAGGTAAAATAAACAATTTTAACGACAATGAAGTTCTGTTAATTAGAAGGGCATTTTCGTCTTTTTACTAATATAGACTACATATGCAATTTATTAACATACTTTATTATATAACTGTCTCTCTCTCTTTAATCTACTCTCTCCCAACTCACACATACTCTCTCTAACCAACATTGAACCCATAATGCTTGCGCCCCCCACCACACCTCCGCCACAACACCACTACGCCACCGAACCTCCGCCACACCACCGCTACTGTCGCCATCGTACCTCCGCCACACCATCGTTATTGCCACTACACCTCATGGTATCTTATAAAATGACCAGTTTCAAAAAGGGATGGTTGTTGTCAAATATGATAAAATGGTAAAGGATTAAATCGAAGGTGCGTTTTGGGCTACAATTATGGTGAAAGATCGAAGGTGGTTTATTTTTTATTTCAAATCTGGTTGGGCTATGATGGTGGTGAAAGATCGAAGGTGGATTAGGATTCAATCGAAGGTTTTTTAGGGGTTCTTAGTCGCAGGTAGAAGGGTAGGGATGGTGGTTTGTTGGTGGTGACGGAGATGGTCTTGGGGGCAGTGGTGTTCGTTGTGATTTTATGATTTTGGGTTTCAAGGTTCGATTTCGGTGGGAAGGGGGTGAAAGGAAATGATAGTGGCGGTGGTGTTGTAGTGCTAGTGGTGGTGGTGGTGTTGGTGGCGATGGTGTTTGGGGCGTGGTGTTATGGTGGCAGTGGTGGTGGTATGTTGGTGTTGTGGTGGCTGTGGTGGTGGTATGTTGGTGTTGTGGTGGCTGTGGTGGTGGTATGTTGGCGGTGTGGTGGTGGTATGTTGGCGGTGTGGTGGTGGAAGTGTTGGTGCTGGAGTTGTGGCGGTGGCGGTGGTGCTGCTGGTGTTGTGGCGGTGCCGGTGCCGGTGGTGGTGCTGGAGGGAGGGTTGTGGCGGGAAGGATGGGGTTGTGGTGGGGCGGTCAGGTGGATAAGGTTGTGGTGGAAGAAGGTGTGGGTTGGGTTTTAAATAATGTACAAAATTAGTGACACTCCAAATGTACAAAACTGTTGTGGCGGTGGCGGTGCCGGTGGTGGTGCATGGTTATGGTTGTGAGCGAATGTGACACTTCAAATGTTAAAAGATCATGTTTGCTAAAATTGTGCTTAAATGCTTGGGTTTGTTGGTTACGTTTATTATTCTCTTTGAAAAAGGCCATAATTATCAAAAAAAAAAAAAAAGTCTTACAGTTGTGTGCTTGCACTTTATGCGTAACACTTGTAAGGAGTTATGATCGCTCCCCTGATAAATTTAAAGGCATGATGAAATGGGTGAATTTTATCATAAAGGGGATGGAAAGACCGACCCTTAGCAACCAAGGGTGCGTGACAAATAACTTAACTTTGATAAATACATTGTTTTGAAAATTAATTCATGTTTGTCCAAAAACCTTATGAATCAATGCACATATCACACTATCATTCCAATAAGTACTTTTGATCATTAGTTTCATTTTAATTAAGAAAGAACACGGTATTCATATGGTGTATCAAAGTAATTCAATAACTATAACTGAAATATACATTTTTTAATCTTAAAGACGCTAGTGTAAGGAAGAGAGTGGGGAGGGGGCAAAGAAGTAATATATTTGAAAAACCATTTCTTCTTATTATATACGACAATAAAATAATAAGTTTATTAGAGTTTTGTTATGATATTGGAAAGTATATAATGAAAATGATGTCAGTGACAAATTTTAAAATAAAAAGTAATAGTTTAAAACGGGATGACTTTATACATTGCATCAATAAAGTAGTCGGCCCCACCAAATAAGACAAACATGGCCCATTTGTTCAATTATTTCCAACCCAAAAGAGAAGAGGTCTCTTTCAAATGTCATACTTTTTAGCAAAATCACTCTAGAGATATTTTAGATATTCTTTTAAAATGGTTCATACTTTTTATATTTTATAGATTTATTTTTAAGAAATAAATGTCACTTGGGCTCTACTCCAATGGTAAGTGGCAAAAAGCAAGAATATTATTTTACTGGTGGGATATACCTCAATTAGAGAAGTATTGTGACATCGTTTAGCTATCCACACGATGATAAACGGATAGTGTTCAAGAATATTATTTAGTAATATGCGTGTGTGTTTTCTTTATTAAGATTATATATATAAAGAGGGTCCCCTTAAAAAAAATTTTATCTGCCTAACAAGATTAAGAAGCATTTCTAGCCACTCCTAAACCGGTCCAAACGAATTTTGATTGAACTCATTGCAATAGCGTTAGAATTGGCTCGTCGAACCAAAAACCTCAAAGCTAAACCTTGAATCTTAAACCTTAAAACTAAACTTTAAAACCTAAAACTTGAAACCTAAAAGCAAATGAGGTAGAGTTCAACGAGCCATATGCTATTGAAATGTGTTCTATCGAAGTTCATTTGATTCGGTTTAGAAATTGCTTGAAAGCCTTTTCAACATTTTTAGAACATATACCTATGGTTTTGGAAATATTTAATATATAGGGTGTTGCTATACATACACCCCTCTGACACATTTATACTTGTTATACCCATTTATTTAAACTATGAAATAAATACAAATTTACCCTTTTTGTTCTTTTTGTCTTTTTTATGTCTTTTATCATGAATTTTTTTATATTAATTTGTTCATTCTATATTCAAAAATTCAAAATTTTAAATTTATTTAAACTCCCAGACAACTTACAATATTTTTCTCTAGGAATTACATCTTTATTGTCATGATTTTTCATGGGTTAGTTTTCTAATATAAACATAAGATGTTATCACCACACTACCATTAGGATAGGGTTATTTTTCTTGAAGTTTCGACATGAACTCTTTTAACCTTTTAATTTATTTATATAAGTTTTATATCATCATCATTGCACTTGTTGTTACTTGAATTTACATAAAGGTATTTACATTCTTATATTTATCAACGTCTCATTGTGAAATTTTTAACACATTGGTTTTTTATATGAACTTCCGGTCGTCATCAATGCATTCGCTCTAACATTCTTTTACGTAAAGGTTTTAGTTGCATGTCGTAACGCACAAAGGCTTGAAGGTAGTTGAATTCATTATTTGCATATATATTGTTTGTTGAATCATATACTACTTTAGATTAATATTGTTTTTCCCTTTAATTTTGTAAACGAACATCTATTTAATTTTAAATACCAAACATGATTAAGTATAAGAACCAGGAGATTGTTTTACCAAAAATATAATTACTACATATAATATCATTTTATAATTTGAAAAAAAAAACTATTTAAAAATAAATAAATAATTTCATAGAGGTAAAATATGATCAATTTTAAAAAGAGTTAATTACGCAAATGGTCCTTGTGGTTATTGAAAATAACAGGTTTGGGTACCAAGAGTTTTTTGTTACATGTTTGGGTATTGTGTTTTCAATTTGTAACGAGTTAAGGTATTAACACTAATAAACGTTAACTTTTCTTTTAAACCTAAGAGCATTTTTGTCTTTTCACTTTACATGGACTATTAATGTACATAAAGGGACTATTTATGTCATTTAGTATATATAAGGGACTGCTTGTGTATTTAGTATACATACATATACAGACATATATATATATATATATATATATATATATATATATATATATATATATATATATATATATATATATATATATATATATATATATATAATACATGTATTATATGTATACCATATTGAATTGCCCTTAAGTTCCAAGGACTACCACCGGCCACGAACGCTTGCCACCGCCGGCCACGAACACCGACCACCACACCATCATATTGTCTTCACCGCCACCATGTTTTCAGATCGTTAATGAAACAAAAATAAAACCATCAACACAATCTTCATAGTTATTTTCACCACCACCCCCACCACTACAGTTACTGGCACCACCACTACAGTTACCTCCACCACCACCATTAGCACCACCACCATATCAATCTTATAACCATCACCATCTCACCACCATCATTATCATTGCATCATCACGACCATCCTATCATCACAATCATCAAATCAACACCACATCGCACCATCCAAAACCCGCGTCATATCCATCGAACTTGAGTTTTAGAGTTTTGAGAAAAAAACTCTATTTACAAGCCCTAAAATAAAAAATCCCCAACTTGATTTTTGGGGTTTTGAAGCTTTGGTGTTGAAGACAAGGACGATTTGAGAGATATGGTGTGTGGTAGCGAGGGTGGGCAGTTGCGATGGTAGGCGGCGACGATGGTGTGCAGCGGCGATGGTGGTCGGCGGCGATGGTAGGCGGTGGCAGTGGTGGATTTATTGGGTTCATGTTATGAAATGGGAAGAAGAAGTAGATGGGTGTTGGTTGAGGTTAAAATTTTAACTTATTTTAATAACACAAATAGTCCCTTGATTGTAAAAAGAAATATAGAGTTACAAAAGTAGTCCCTTAAAGGGTACTATAGTCATTTAATCAAATTTAATAGAAAAACTAATGTCTGTTGGTATTAATACCTTAACTCGTTACAAATTTGTAAACACGAGACCCCAACCTGTTACAAAAAACACTTAGTATCCAAACTTTTTATTTTGAATAAACCACAATGACTATTTATGTAATTAACTCTTTTAAAAATTAATATTTAAGCAATGGGGTATGAGAAGTAAAGAAGATGGTGTGTATAACCCCTCCCAATATATATAGTTAACCAATATCTAGTGGGATTTGATGTAATCCTTTAACCTAATTATAAATACTATATTGGATATGATATCATCCTTGTGGTTATTTTAATTCCTAGAACTTTTACAAGGAATGGTAACTTAGCCTCAAAGAAAGAAGTATTGTAGTTAAACACATGCATTATAAATTGTGTTTTCAGAACCAGACTCATCCAACCCGTCGGTCGAATCAAGTGGACCGTGAACCTGTCATAGAACATGTCTAGTTGTATGTATTTGGACCGATTTCAGTTGAGTTGGCCTGTTACCGGCCTGACCGGTGAACCGGTTAAACCGAATCGGGTGATCGGCCCGGATTTAAAAACTTTTTTATTTATTTTTATTTTTAAAAATCTTATTTTTTGATTAATTTAGTAATTTCTGTTATATACTTTAGTTATTTAAATGTTCATATTGTGTTAGAGGTGTAAATTCACCCTAAAACATATAATATTTTCATATTTAATTTTTTAACTGGATATATATAAATAATATGTATTTTTATATATAACATTATCTAATTATTAAATCCGATCCGACTGGTTCAACCAGGGAACCACCAATGCGATCAGTTTGTTGTTCGATTCGTTTTTAAAAATATTAATTATAAATGAACCTAGTTGACACACACACCTACCTTCATCTTATGCGTGTGAACATTGAACGAGAGAGAGGACAATCGAACCAAGCAAATCAAACGGGTTCCGTTAAAGCTTGAATCTTTTCATATTTCACTTGGATTGGGTTGATATGTTTGAACAAGATTGCCTCGTTTGTGTATACAGTGGGAGAGATTTGTGAAGATTCATTCATCTATATCATGTCACGTTTAAAAAAATAAATCAATAAATAAAAACATACTTAATTAAAAAGAGTTAAATTCGATTTTGTTTTCTGAGGTTTGATTAAAATAACCATTTCCTCCAAAATATTAAAATTATCAATTTATCTTCAAATGTTTCATAAGTTGGTTCAATTCAAAAGCTTCATAAGTTGTTTAAACTTGAATCCAAGGAATAAAACTTTTGGACTGAAATTAAGACAAATAATAAATTTTGTACTGAAATTGATGTTTTTACATGTTTGAAGGAAACATGTTACTTTTGTCAAACCTTATAGAGTAGAACTAGCTTTAGTAAACTCGTATATTACACGGATTGAATAAAAAATATTAAATAGAATGAAAATTTATTAATTATAAATTAATATTTTCAGATAAATAGAATGAATTTTAAACACAAACGTCAATATAAAATATTTTTTGTTATAAACATTTTTCTTTTTAAAAGCACCAATAAAATATTCTTTATATATAAAAAAATTGATGTTTTAGAAAATATTATTATTTTATAAAAAATATTTCTTTAAAAAACAAATAATACAAAAATTAACAATACAAAAATTAACATAAAATATTCATATTCAACTAACCGATGAAACATATAATACAAATATTCATATTTAACTAAACAATCGAGATAACAATACAAAAATTAACATAAAATGATAATATAAATATCAAAGTTTATAAGTACATAACAAAAAAAAGTTAAAAATAAACTGTTAAATTGCAAGATACGAAGACAATAATAAAATATAATACAAACGTATGAAATATATAATTCGAATATTACAAGTTTTTAGTTAAAACAAATTTATATAAGATGGGGTTAAAAAGCCAAAGATTACTTAATGTAGGCATCGGATAATCTCATTCTAACTTAACGTGGACAAAACGGTTATTGTTTACATGAACAATCGACACGATATGATAATGCATCACACTTCTCGCATCAGCCCATAAGAGGAAAAATGTTTGACAATAGTTATTGCTAAATAAATGAAGAATAAACCAATCTTTTGAGCAACCACTATTCCCGTATACGGTATTATCATCCAGTGTTCTTCTGGTGCAAGTTCCACACGTTGCCAATTTATGATGTGACGTAAGTCGTTATACTGTCCGGGGTACAAAGTATCGAAAACTTCTCTGTATTTCAATTCGTGTTTGTCCAATTCTTCTAAAAGTTATTGCCGCACATAAATCCACTTATTTCCGTTAAACCCTAAACCTAAATCTATAGATCGAAAACCACAATTTTCATCGGTCGGACATTGTTGGACCTAGAGAGGCTGTTGCAACCAAAACTAAGTCACTTAGAAGATTTTGAGTACAACATACAAAGGACTTCTGAAGCCAAATGTAGAACTTCCGAAGGAAGAAGGAGCTCTTCCGAAGTCTAAGTGTAAAATACACTTCCGAACGAAAACTCCAACTTCCGAAGACAAAGAAGCTACTTCCGAAGATCAAGACTTAAAGACAAAGTTCTGAAGTCAACTTCCGAAGTATAAAGAAGTCCTCAAAGCCTCGGAAGCATAGAAGCATCTTCCGAAGTATAAGTGGCTTCGGAAGAACTTGTTCTTCCGAAGCCAGTTAACCTTCGGAAGACACTTCTATTATCCAGTAGACATAAGTATGGTCTGTCTGACACTCCGCTGCAAATCTCTGAGATACTGCATGGCGTTTTCTCAAAAGCCATGTAGTTGACCATACTTTAATCTACTGTATACCTTTTTATGTTAAGTACAGTTGCCATCTTTAGTTGGTGACAAAAGGTAAGTCATGGACATGTCATGACTACCATATCTTAGATAATACTTTTTCTAAGATACCTTAACTATAGCTGCAAGACCGTTTAAGGGCTTAAGCACAATTACAACACAGCAACACAATGAGGAGATTAACTAAGCTCTAATCAAACAGTGAACTGGGTAACCAAAGGTGATACAAAGAACACAAGTAAAGCAAGAGACAGAACAAGAGAATATGGGTTTCAAGGAGGCAGTATATTGCTTTCTCAAGTTCTTTTACAAGTGTTACAAAGCATAAAGAAAAGATACAAGAACTTGAAATACTTATACTACAACCTACAGCCAGCTATACTTTGAAAGCCAGCTGGATACAATTGACTAGACACTAACAAAATCAATTGTAGGATCAAAAGGCATATCTGCCTTTTGACCTTGTGACTATGACATGCCATAGCTCACATCCTTATACAATACAAAAAGGATAAAGTACATAAAGTGGAAAGTTGAAGACTCAAGACCTCAATATACAGTTACCAAAAGCAAGACCCTTTTCACCAACTCATGTAAGTTGGTGACTTTACAGAGATGCAGCGGAAAAGGTGCTTTA
The DNA here is from genome assembly GCA_025215565.1 of Flaveria ramosissima. Classification (NCBI taxonomy): domain Eukaryota; kingdom Viridiplantae; phylum Streptophyta; class Magnoliopsida; order Asterales; family Asteraceae; genus Flaveria; species Flaveria ramosissima. The sequence continues at coordinate 52,130,099 of CM046034.1, read as the reverse complement.
TGGAACAGTACATCAGATAAAGCATGTGTACTAAAAGTCTTCAGAAGAAATCTGTCTTCATAGGTTGAAGCTTCGGAAGACTTTGTCTCTGAAGCTTCGGAAGACTTCATGTTTGGCTTCGGAAGATATTGGTCTTGGCTTCGGAAGATTTTACACTTAGAGTATTTTCTAATGCTTTGTGTAAAACTTCCGAAGCATTCTTCACTTCAGTACTTAGTGCATGTTGCTGAGACACTTAGGCTGTTTTGGGTTGCATCAGACTTCAGGAATCCTTACAAACTCCCCCTAGGCTGATGCTACCAAAACACTTAGAAGATCTTCAAATGTTGGTAGTCTTCAGTACAATCAGGACCATTCCTTTCTTCATGAGATGGTCAGGATCATCAAGACTTTCATAGTATCTTCTCATCTCAAAGAGATCATGCAGAGGTAAGTTGATTATGTCTTGCCATGAGTAGACATTCTCAACACCTTGATCTCTGATAACAGTCCATCTCTCTGGATTGGTAGAGTAAGTCCAGGACAAGATGGGTGTCTCACTAGTTAGAGGGGCCACTTGAATAGGAGTTGATTGGGCTGCCTCATCATGCACTTCCTCAGGTTGATCTGATTCAGCCTGAGGTGCAGAGGTAGATGACTTTGGCTTCTTCTTCTTAGTCTTTGGTTTAGAAGCCATCCTCTTCTTCCTCTTGGATGTCTTTAACTGAGAAGACTGGTCTGCAGCACCATGTTGATCATCAGTGTCTTTCTCAGTTGGGTGTTCCTCCCTCACAGGTTCAGAAGGAGAGGGAGTTTGACCCTGCCTAGGATCAGAAGATGAAGCTTGCTGAGGCTCAGCTGGAGGTGCTGGTTGAGGTGTCTCTGGTTGTTCAAACTTGACCTCCACTTCAGGTGGGACTTGACTTGGAAGAGAGTGCAAGTCAATGAGTTCTCCACTTTTAATCTTCTGCTTGATCACCCTTATATGCTCATCCATGGTGGATAGAGACATGGGGCCAAGTCTCCTTCCGGAGAATCCATACAGCTTCAAGAAGCTCACCATTCTTTGTCTGTCAGCAGACTTCTTTGCATTCTTTTGAATGATGGCCCTTGACTTTGCAGCTTCTTCCCTTAGTTTCCTTTTGGTTGTCTTTCTTTCCTTGACTAACTCAAGCTCAAGTTGCTTTAGATACTCGAACTCAATGAAGTCATAGGACAAAGGGAGAAGTGCATCTGCCTGATAGAAGCCTGTGGCACTCAGGTAGTTGATCATTTTGATCCTATCTTCCTCTTTATCTACCTGAGGTTCTTGTGGAGTCACATCTTCCTGTGCAGGACTTTCTTGAACTGGTGAGAGAGTAGGAGCATGCTTGTAAAGTCTTTTCTGTCTCTTCTCCTCTTTGAGTTGGAGAAGTATCATTGCATCCTCTTTCTCCTTCAACTCTCTTGACACTTCTCTGTCAGCCAGTTCATTTAGTTCTTCTAAGGGGAGGGAGATGATCTCATCAATGTCATAGTTTCTGGTCTGTAAGTAGGTAATCCTGACTGCCCTTAACTCATCATCTTGAGTATTTGGTCTGGGAGCAGCCCTGATTGCAGCTTGCATGAAGCTAGATGACCCAGTGGAACTTTCTCCCCTTAGTCTCCTTTTCCTCTCTCTCTCTTCCTCCTCAATTTCCTCAGGAGTCATTATCCTTTTCCCTTTGTCACCAAGAGACCTTTGTGACTCAGGGTGGATTGAAGCTTGGCCTTCATTGCTTGGAGTAGCTTCCATGCTCTGGCCAGAGAGAGGCTGAGAAACACCTTCACCAGCAGGTGTCTCAGATGGAGTTTGGACCTCAGCAGCAGTTGTTGATGATGAGACAGGGGTCTCAGGTTCTGTCACTGGGCCTTCAGTCAAGGTTTCCCCTATGAAACTAATCTTAGGGTCCACCTCAACATCCAGTTGACCGATGACATTGCCTGATTGCCTAAGTCTCCTTCTTAGAGAGAACTCTGCAAGGATCCTGTCTTGGATTCTTTGAGCCAGCCTGTCAGCTTGTCTTGAATTGCTTGGATTGACAAGTGGCAAGTTGACTAAATCCAGTCTTTCATAAAAGCTCAGGCTTTGGAATTGAAAAACTTCTTGTTGGCCTTGAACTCTTTGAAGTATGAGGGCTCTCCTGTCATCATCATACCTCCACCTTATGATGTGATTGCCAGTTCCTAGTGGTGGAGATGAGACAGCCCTTGGTATACCTTCCTCAAAGAGACTCCTGATGAGAGAGTCTATAGAGTCCACATTAATGTGAACTTGAGGAAGTTGCTGAGAATGCACAACAGCAAGTGAGGATGGTGAGTCCTCTATGTCCATTCTCTCTGAAGAACTCCCAGGTTCTGTGGTTGTAACAACTTTCTCCTCCTTTTTGGTAGCATCACCCACTTGCATAGGTGAGCTGGAGGATAAGTCAATCACTTCCACAGGTTCTTGTGTTCCTGGTTGAGCTCTCCTTAAAGGTCTCCCAGCTAGTTTTTCCTGCAGATATGAAATCTGGAGTTGCTGATCATTGACCCTGTTTTGCAGGGTAGTCACCTGAGATTCCAAGTGACTAACCTTAGAGACTAGGTAGGTGCATGTTTTTGACAGTTTTTGCACCTTTAGCCTCAAATTCCCCTCATCTTCATCAGAAGATTCATTGGGGGATGAGATGATTGGACCAAAGTCCTCTCTCTCACCACCAGCTTGAGTTTCTTGGCTGCTGGTTTTCCTCTGCTCACTGGCAGCCTCAGTTGAGATGCCAATGGGCTGAGTTGCCAGGGTTGAGGTCTTAATGATGTAATCACTTTCAAAAGTGAGAGCCTCTTCCATATGGACATCCTGAACAGGTTCAGAAGTGTCCACCTTAGTAATAGGTGACTGATGGGGGATAGACTGAGGAGAGTCAGAGGTACTCATCTCTCTTTGAGTAGGGGAGGAGAAGAGAGACTCATGGTATTCACTGAATCCTAAGTCTTCATCAGTGTAAAAGGATAGGTTGGGAATTGGTTGGTTGAGATCCAAAGGCTGGGGATGGTAGCTGTCCCCTGAAGGTTGTCCACTTGAGTGTTGAGACTCAGAGTGAAGGCTTAAGGTTGTTGGGCTATTGAGCTCATCAGGGTGAGCTTGAGGAACCTCAGCTCTGATAGGTGAAGTAATGGGAGTGGTTTGCTCCTCAGGAGAAGTGGGAGCTCTAGTGTCCACTTCTTCCTGTAAGGTTAAGTATTTGGGGGCCTGCACAGACTCAATAGCCTGAGCAGGGGTTCGTTTGGATTTTCTTTGGTAGGTGAGGGTGATTTCTGGTCTTTTTAATGGTAGGGACAAAAGAGGTGTGGGTTCAACACTAGCTTGTGTTGCTAGGTTGTCACCTTGAGCAATGAGCTCTAACATTTTTGGGACTAGGGCTGTTTCTACCCCAGAGAAGCCTACAGTTGGCTTCTTCATTATTTTAAAGATGCCGGGCTTCATCTGTCCCAATTTAAGAATATTACCTGTTTCCCTCAACTGTGAGCCCAGTTCACAGTTGAGAATGTGTTGAACATATCTAGGAAACATGTAATACTCTAAGGAGTCTAAGTTTGCAAGTAAATTAGTTTAGACAAATTGTGAATACCTAAACTTGACCCCCTGAACCATTCCATGAACTATAAAGGAGAGATCCTCAGGAATCTGGTCCCATCCACCATGCTTGTTTGACAAGCTGTGGATAACCACATGGAGCAGGAATTTCCATTGGGATGAGACCTTCCCTTTCCTAAAGGTCTTTACAGAGAAATCTCCCTCATAGCCCATCTGCTCAAAAGAATGATTAACAGCTTCTTTTGGGAAGGACACTTCACCTTCTTCATCATCCAGCTGTAGATGTTGGTTAATGATGGCCGGAGTGATGAAAATTGTCCTCCCTTGCACTGTGGCAGACAGTGCCTTCTCCCCATCCATAATGACCTCTTGGCAGGTCTTCCAGAATTCAAGCAAATGATCCTCATATAGAGTAGGATCAATGGTTAGGGAGGTGAAATAATTTGACAGAGTCAAGAATTGGCAAATCTCTGAGAAACTTGCATCTTTCTCAGAGCTTAACAGAGCAACTTGATTATGTTGCCTGTGTAGTTGCATGGAGAAATCAGGGTTGTTTCTGCGGTTAAGGTTGGCCATTTCAGAAGCTTAAGGATGAAGAAAGGTAGAAAGCAAAGGCGGTTTAGAGAATTAGGTTAGAGAAACAATAGAATTGAGGAAGATAGTGGGAAAGAGGGGGAACCGTTGGGTATTTATATGAAAAGGGATTTGAACCAAAGTTAATGAAAGAGGATAAACTTTGAAATCCGAAAGTCGGTCCCACCTCTGAAAAGGTAGTTTACTTTTGCTCAAAAAGTAGTTTTCTTGGAATTCGAAAAGCTTCCGAAGTTTATTTGTCTTCGGAAGTTTTGATTTAAAAAGCTTCCGAAGCTAAAATGGCTTCGGAAGATTTTCCTGAGAGTCTTGATAATTTATGCTTCGGAAGAGAAATAAACCCTTGAATGCTTTGTATGAAAATAAACAAAGCTTCCGAAGGTTAATTTTGCTTCGGAAGGAAAAGGTTCTTGAAAATAAATAAGTGTCTGAGATAAGAATTTTAAGCTTCGGAAGATGAATTTGACTTCTTCCGAAGGTAAAATCTCTTAGACAGTTATTTATTTTGAAGACATGTTTTTCTTCCGAAGATAAAATTTTATCTTCCGAAGTATCAAAAAATTTTCAAGAATCTAAGGAAAGTCTTCAAAAAGAATTTTACATCCAAAGAAAACATGAGCTTATGAAAGTGATGAACTAGACAACTTAGGACACACATATTTTAAGAAGAAATAATTAGAATTAGTTTTAATAAAAAGTCTACTCAAAGTTAATCATCCCAATAGCTGATATCAGATACTTAAATCTCTGTTCATCAAAAGCTTTTGTGAACAGATCAACATATTGTTCATCTGTATGAATTTTGACTAGTTTAATTAATCCTTTTTCATAGTTATCCATTATTAAATGATACCTGATGTTGATGTGTTTGGTCCTTGAGTGCTGCACAGGGTTCTCAGTTATAGAGATAGCACTATTGTTGTCTATGTGGATAGGAGTCTCTTTGAAGTTAAATCCATAGTCCAGCATCTGATTTTGAATCCAAAGCACTTGAGCACAGCAGCTTGCAGCAGCAATGTATTCAGCCTCAGCAGTTGATGCAGACACACAGGATTGTTTCTTGCATTGCCATGAGACTTCAGGAATCCTTACAATAGCATTGTAGTATATGCTTTAGTCGTAGGTTTCCAGCTGGTATCAAGTATAAACGGCTGTAGGATCTAGTATATATAGTTTCTCATTGTAACTCTTGTTTCATGCTTGTAAGTGTCTTGTAATCTTGAGTTGAGAAGTAATATATACGAGTACCTTGAAAATACTTCTGCTTGTTCTTTGATTACTTATTATATTATTATCAACTCTTGTTAAAGGCATTGCTTCATCTTGTTTGAGTGATATTATAAGTGAGTTTGAGAGAATCACAAGTGTTTAAGTGACAAATCCCGATCCTGCAATTGGTATCAGAGCTTTTTAGGCTCTTGATTGTGAGATCTTACCATCCTAATCAACCAGTTTTTCACTCCTCCTTATACCTCACTCAAAAATGGCCCTCAACAAATCTGAAGTTGAGATGGGAACGATGACCAAAGCTCCCATCATCGACCCTAAAAACTTCAGGTCTTGGAGCAGAAGAATGGAAGGCTTCATCAGATACCAGGATAGCAAGATGTGGCAATCCATCGTTAATGGCCCGTATAAGCCAAAAGTTGCTGGTGGAAACGGTGCCATGATCGAGAAGGCCGTTGAAGACTATTCCGATGAAGACAGGAAGAAGCTTGACATAGACAGCAATGCTATGACTGTTCTTATGACTGCAATTCCAAACTCCATCATGGTGGGGTTTGAGCATTGTAAGTCTGCCAAAGAACTCTTTGATGCTCTTGCTCAAATGTACTCAAGCTCGAATGATTCAAAGAAGGACTCACTGAAGTAGCAGTTTGAGAACTTCACCTATGTTGCTGGAGAAACTTTTAGCCAGCAATACTTCAGGTATATGGATCTTATCTCTTCCCTTCAATCTGTGGGGATAACTCAAGAACTTAGAGACCTTACTAGAAAGTTTATGAGTGCTCTACCCAATGAGTGGACATTCTACTGTGTCTCCATCAAGAGAACAAAGAATTTAAACACACTCACCATGACCGAACTCTATGGGATCCTTGATGGATACCGTTTGGAAATGGAAAGCAAGAAGGGTCACCAAGCAAGCAGACCTTTGAGCCTTCCTGCTAGCAACGCTTTAATGGTTGCTGAAGGCTCAGGCATCTCCCAGTCTCAGCAGTACCTGTCATACACCCAGCAGCCATCTTGTTCTTCTGGGCCTTACATCACATTCCCTGAGACTCCAAGGTCTCATCAAGCTCAGCAAAGCTCCTTTCAGGAGGGCTGTGCATTTGTCTCAGGGAGTGGACACTCCAATGATCATCAATTCTGCTTTGATGATCTTGAGTGCTTCAGTCCAGATGACATAGAGTATGTGGACATTGTCCAACAAATGGCTCTTCTAACCTACAGAGCGAAGAAGTTCTTTAATAGAACTGGAAGGCAATTCCCTCAAAACCCAATCACCAGCAAGTTTGGGTTTGACAAAAGCAAGGCTAAATGTTACAACTGTAACCAGCTTGGCCATTTTGCAAGGGAATGCAAGGCTCCCAAGTCCAACCCGGGAACCTCACAGGCCTCCACACATCCTTCTACACCAAAGCCCAACGGAAAGTCAACTGAAACAACAGCAATGGCTCAAGAAGTTGACTGGAGCTTTATGGTTCAAGATGTGACTCCTGCTCAAGCACTCATGGCAGGAACAGATGACAATAAGGTATATGAACATCTCTGTACCCCTGCTTGTATTGCTAAGGTTAAATTGTACCAGGACTACAATATGGAAATTAAATCTGATATTGAGTCTTTAAATGTTTTAAAATCTGACTTTAAAAGGGCAGAATCTGACTACCAAAAGAAAATTGAGGAGTTAGAGAAAACTGTGTCCCTCTTAAAACATGAACACACCAACTACAAGACTCAAATCAAGGATTTAATATCCAAATTGACTGAGGCTCAAGTCCAGCTTGTCACTGCTGAGGCTCAAGCCAGAAAGTATGCTATTTCCGAGCAAAACTTCCAAGCCATACTTGCATCATCCTCTCACTCCAAACATTGTTATCAAAACAAAAGTGGGTTGGGAACCAATGAAATTGCTCCACCACACTCTTATGAGTCTGTAAGACAACCAAGGTGTGGTACTGAAGAGCAAGAGGTTCCATCTGTTGACCCACCTTCTCAAGAGTCAAAGAGTGATGCAACTATGGAGACTATGACCATCACAGGGAAGGAACAGGTAATTATGCCCTCCCCATCCAATGATGATCAAACTCTGACCACCAAAGCCAGAAGAAGCAGGGCTAAAGCAGCCAGAAAAACTGCCAAGAAGGTGGCTGAATCCAAACTGAAGATAGACCCAAAGCAAAAGGGTGTATTCATATCAGCTGGATTCCAGGTGGTTGGACCTTCTGATTCAGGAAAAGAGTACAGTACCAGTACTTCTCTCCTACCAAAGGATCAGAAGTTAAAGGGAAAGGTTGCTGATGAGGAAAAAAAGAACAAGAAACAGCAACCCTCTTGTAACATCCGCCATTTTTCCAAGTTAAAACCCAAACCCGAACTCATTTTGAGCTTCCATTATTAATTTACTTAATAAATGGATCAAATACATTAAATATGTAATCAACTTATTGATTGATAAATAATTATTTTTCATAAAATTATAAAGTTTATTAATCATGTTACAAAAAATAACTAAATGGAAAAGACTTATTAAAACTTATAAAGTTATAAAATGAATTTTAATAAACTTATATAAAGTTTTATTAGTAATTATGAATTTTAAATACTGAAAATAAATAATCAAATTATAAAGTTTATAAGTTTTGTAAAAGTTATAAAGATTAACAAATAAATAATTTGATTGATTATTCAAATTTGTTTAATAAAGTCTATAAATATTTTATTAAAAAAAGTTATTAAAATTAGAGTCTTCAAGAATTTAAATTTTAAATTATAATTATTCTTTTATTTATTTAAATTATTTAACTTTATATTTATTTCAAATTCCAATCATAACCCCCTTTTAAAAGCCTTATAAATCACCATTAACACCATTCATAACCTCCTACTAACCTCAAGTATAAAAGCAAGGCTTAGGCCTCACTTTTCATTTGCTCATTCTCTAAAAATCTCACTCTCATATCTTTCTTTCATCTATTGATTATGAACAATTTGAAGAATTTTATTTTACAAGAGATTTCAAGAACTCTTAATATTAAGGTAATCTTTTATTGCTTTTATATTATACATTTTAATCATCCTACCATCCAATTATTTTCATGACTTTATGTTCTTACTATTATTCTTTCTTCTACTAAATCTCTATTTATTTTAATCATTATCATTTTAATAATCACTAACCTTATAACGATCACTAACATCCCTAAATTAAGCTAACAACATACTAACATAAACAAAGAATCCCGTTTGCATATGGACGGCTATGCCGCTGCATTCGGTTATTCAACAAGATTATTGTTCTAAATGATGTCTAAGCCAAAGTATTAGAATATTTTTATAACTCAAATAAAGACTAATATACCATATATTGACATAATAAAATGTCTAACCCGTTTCATGCTTTAACGATTTTAAAAGTGCACATAAGTGCCTTACTATAATTCTGGCAGAATATAATGTTACTTCAACCGACCATAACTTGATCATAACAAACTAAATTTGAGTAAAATCAGACTCCAATATTAAGTTCATTGAATTAACTTTTCAACGACAGTTTATACGTCTTCAAACTCAACCGGACGACTCAACAATAGCCTTTACAAGATAAGTGCGCATATCAGCACCTTCTGTATTGTGCTGCTTGTTTGACCTATTTAAAGATCTTTTCATAAAATTGTTTCTGAATGAAAGTTGTCCGGGAGACGTTGAACTAGTCAAGTATAAATTTTTATAATTTTATGAAACCGTTTGCATTTTTAAAACCTGTTCAAACACGTATCAAACATTTTGTCCAGAATCTAAAATTGGTACAATAATCGTTTATCAATCTACCTTTCGCTTATTGGTATTCCTAAGCGTCCTAACTTCTCGTAATGAATCCCAAACTCAATTTATTGTTTCTTTTTATCATTTAGGACATCACCTTTTACTCTTAAACATCCAAGCTTTCTTATGTACTCTACAACCATCACTACTATTGTGAGTTTTCCATGTGAGTATTTCCATACCCCTTTTTGCTTATTTTCACACTTTGGGGTGAAACATGTTAACTTATTATTATTGCACTTGTAAACTTATTTGAGACTTGTAATCTTTATGACAATTCATCATGCAAAGTTGTGGTTAGTTGAACTTTTGTGGTTACCATGTTATGGCGTTATATGTACAACCATTAACTATTGCTAACCCAGCGAAGTCATAGATCTATGGGCAAGACAAGCCTACTTTGGTTGATCCAAGTACACTTAGCTGATCGTATAATCTTGTAAACGTTTGAGACTTGTAAAACTTTGTCGAGGTTTGATTGTTGCATTGTTCATAACATCCCTAATCACTTTATTCACTAACTTATGACTTGAAATTCCATCTTTTATATAATCTATGTATTGAAAACTATGGAATGCTCACCAACATTTTTATGTTGACCTTTTATTTTTAACATGTTTCAGGCATACCTCAAGTATGTGTTCTACTCTTTGAAGCTTATCACATCTAGGATTGGACCTAGAGATAAAATGGATGATTTTAGTTATTTGTAGCATTTGTACATGATGTATTCTTTGTTGAAACTTTGCTTGTAATGTATTTAATGAGACTTATGAATAATATATTTGGTATTAATAAATAGCGTTATGTGGCTGTGAACAATCGTAACCCTCACATCTCGACGTTTCCGCCGTCAAAGTTGGGGTGTGACAGATTGATATCAGAGCCCATAACTATAGGGATTTAGGTTATTAGAAATGGTGACCTAGACTATAGTTGCATGAACCTCATAGAAAGATCCTTATACCTTTGTGCTTACATGTTGTTTGCATGCTACATAATGCTATTTCTTTTGTGCAACTTGATGCCTTAGCATAGGATTGCCTTATGTATGCTTAAACTTAGTTACTTGTATCCCTAAACTTAACTTTGACTCTTTGACCCTCCCCGACAAATAAACTTCCTAAACTTATTCTCAACGATATGTGGAATCTACACTTATCGTCGTGGGTTCAATTCCTTAGACTCTATGTCTAATCTATGAAAATCTCATCAAGGTTTTGATTTCATAAACCAAAGAAATTTGTGTGACACATAGACACCTGTATTCTGGACTTCCTGGCAAAAGACCCTCGGGCTAAGGCAAGCATATCGTATAAATCTCATTGTGAGACCAGTTATGCTTACCTGGGGATTTCTGGGATGAGTGATAAACTATGGTCAACATACACAAGTCTCTAAGGCAAATGGGTCAATTTACCTTGACGTGTCAACGATTCCAAATGGTAATGCGTTACCAAATGGAACCATCCTCTTTGTATCTTAAAAATCCTTGATTTTCTTGAACTGGTTTATCACTAAAGTTTCAATATCTCCTCACTTTAACATATATAATGTTCCTGTTAATATTGAACCCATTCTACATATCAACTCCTACATTTAAACATCGCTACACGTTGGGCGTTTCATGTATCTATTTCTATACCTTGACCAACTTGTGTATGACTCTTAATATATCCAAAGATATTGGGAATCTAAATCGAATGGCCTTCAAAAATTTAAACCGTTACTTATGGTTCTCAAGTCTTCTTAAGGATGTGTCCCATAACTAAGAACATGAAATGCTGTAGGTGGAATTCCTACATCTCGGGATACTTTGTCTAGGCAAAGTGTAAATGGTGATTTGACTCGATCATTGAATCCATTTACTTGACTCGAAACCCTTGAGATGAGTGATCGCTTATAAGTACGCATGTCTTTAACAAGGTTATGGCTGATCTCATATCTTGAGAAGTCCATGTATTCCCTTCGATTGTGAATCGAATGTTCACATCTCATTATGATGTCGAATTATTCTTGTCCTTGATTTTGCCTTCCTGATTTAAATTATTCAAGATTTGAACACCATCATAACAAATTCTGCTATCTCGAACTTTGATCTTAAGCTTGTAAGCATGATTTTTCCTTTTGTTACATTGATGTAACTTGAAATTTTCCGAATTTCTAATTGATATTATTTTCTTTTCGCTGTTATGTCAAACTTCATACCGTTTGCACCATGGGAGATGCAAGAGTTTGTAAGTCAACCTATAACTAAGAACATTCGTATCTCGTAAATGATTCTAACTCATCAAAACAGGGGTGATTCCCTTACTTTGATGATTCTCTATTCGTTTCGATAAATGGATTCCAATCGCGTGTTTTATGAAATTTCATCCTCTGGATTGGGGTGATTTCCTTATTCCGAGGATTGACTTCAATTATTTTCTTTGGAATGGCATTTCACAAATGACATGATCTCACCAAAATAGGATTGAAACCCGTACTTTGGTGACAAATGTCAATCTTCGATTGTTTTCTTGCTATTATGAAATTCAATCATCAAGATAGGCGTGAATTCCATACCTTGATGATAATATCATCTTTATGAATTGTATTTGTTCAAATGAGACGACTTCATCAAAGTAGGAGTGAGTTCTGGATTTTGATGAAGAAGTTCATCTTGTTATATTTTGTTTTTGTAAAACTTCACCGTTAAGATAGGAGTGATTTCTCTTACCTTAATGGTGAGTTACCTCGTCTTATTTCTATGGATCCTCAACAAGGAGTTGGGATCGAACTTTTTGATTGGTAAGTTAGTGGTCATACCTTGGGAATACACCATCAAGTTAGGAGTGAAAACCACACCTTGATGACTATTCCCATTCTTTGATCTCAAACTTACCAAGGTTTTAAGACTTCAATTGACAAGAAACATGTAATAACTTGAAGGGTGAACACGTTATCTGATTTACCGACGATAGTGTTCCAGCCAGTCAAGCTAAAGCATGAATCTTGAACTCAAAAGGGGTCGTTGTTACTTTGGGGTAACCCTAGTTCCAAGCCTGGAACAGTTAAATTTTAAATCGATTTCTTCTCTCACGCTTTTATATTTCAATTTGACGTTTGATCTAGTTTATGGAACCTTTCTATCGATCTTCATTCTGAGTTATCATCAAAACCTAATTGCATGATGATAACACTCCTAAAACAATCTTTCGTACAAGATAAAATTTATTATAAATTTATGTCATGCCTTTCTGGTTATAGCAATGTACGGTTGTGTTCATGAGTTTGATAAACCGCGTGTCCAAGCTGTACTTTGAAAGCTATTTGTGATTGTCTTCATCATCGATATACTGAATTATTTAAATTCCAATCCGATCATGAACGATGTCTTTGTTTAACTCTTTATAACATTTCTCTTAATGACCATTGAAAATATTTCTAAACATCTTTCCCTAAAAACTACACTTGTCCCGAAAGCCTATTACAATGATGCTTTCATTCTAAATTGAATCCTTAGTCATAACGAACACGATTCTCGTATCAACGTTAAACTAATGAAACTTTGAAAACCTCAACGATATAGTAAACAAGAATCGATCATCTAAGAACCTTGTTAACGTTAGTTGTTGAAAAGCTCTTATGAATTTCGTATTCCATCCAAAAGCATCATGAACTTATCTCCGAGTCTCGTGTCACCCTAATACTTAGTGCTTCACTCATGGCAAAACCTTCCTAACCGTCTTGAACCGTTTAATATACAAACGTTTATCAATTAAAAATTCTAGATTAGTAATCTTGTACCCTTTGCCAAGAAACACATGAAATCATGAATTATGAAACTTGACAAACTTAAGCATAACAAAACATTATAATTAAAACTTGTTGAATGTAAACGCCTCCAAGAGTTCACCTGCGAACGTGAAATGAAATCCAAGTCTTCTCATCTTCTTGAAACTTGTCTTCTCGTGATTAAATTTCGGGACGAAATTTCTTAAAGTAGGGGAGACTGTAACATCCGCCATTTTTCCAAGTTAAAACCCAAACCCGAACTCATTTTGAGCTTCCATTATTAATTTACTTAATAAATGGATCAAATACATTAAATATGTAATCAACTTATTGATTGATAAATAATTATTTTTCATAAAATTATAAAGTTTATTAATCATGTTACAAAAAATAACTAAATGGAAAAGACTTATTAAAACTTATAAAGTTATAAAATGAATTTTAATAAACTTATATAAAGTTTTATTAGTAATTATGAATTTTAAATACTGAAAATAAATAATCAAATTATAAAGTTTATAAGTTTTGTAAAAGTTATAAAGATTAACAAATAAATAATTTGATTGATTATTCAAATTGGTTTTATAAAGTCTATAAATATTTTATTAAAAAAAATTGTTAAAATTAGAGTCTTCAAGAATTTAAATTTTAAATTATAATTATTCTTTTATTTATTTAAATTATTTAACTTTATATTTATTTCAAATTCCAATCATAACCCCCTTTTAAAAGACTTATAAATCACCATTAACACCATTCATAACCTCCTCCTAACCTCAAGTATAAAACAAGGCTTAGGCCTCACTTTTCATTTGTTCATTCTCTAAAAATCTCACTCTCATATCTTTCTTTCATCTATTGGTTATGAATAATTTGAAGAATTTTATTTTACAAGAGATTTCAAGAACTCTTAATATTAAGGTAATCTTTTATTGCTTTTATATTATACATTTTAATCATCCTACCATCCAATTACTTTCATGACTTTATGTTCTTACTATTATTCTTTCTTCTACTAAATCTCTATTTATTTTAATCATTAACATTTTAATAATCACTAACCTTATAACGATCACTAACATCCCTAAATTAAGATAACAACATACTAACATAAACAAAGAATCCCGTTTGCATATGGACGGCTATGCCGCTGCATTCGGTTATTCAACAAGATTATTGTTCTAAATGATGTCTAAGCCAAAGTATAGAATATTTTTATAACTCAAATAAAGACTAATATACCATATATTGACATAATAAAATGTCTAACCCATTTCATGCTTTAACGATTTTAAAAGTGCACATAAGTGCCTTACTACAATTCTGGCAGAATATAATGTTACTTCAACCGACCATAACTTGATAATAACAAACTAAATTTGAGTAAAATCAGACTCCAATATTAAGTTCATTGAATTAACTTTTCAACGACAGTTTATACGTCTTCAAACTCAATCGGACGACTCAACAATAGCCTTTACAAGATAAGTGCGCATTTCAGCACATTCTGTCTTGTGCTGCTTGTTTGACCTATTTAAAGATCTTTTCATAAAATTGTTTCTGAATGAAAGTTGTCCGGGAGACGTTGAACTAGTCAATTATAAATTTCTATAATTTTATGAAACCGTTTGCTATTTTAAAAACCTATTCAAACACGTATCAAACATTCTGTCCAGAATCTAAAATTGGTACAATAATCGTTTATCAATCTACCTTTCGCTTATTGGTATTCCTAAGCGTCCTAACTTCTCGTAATGAATCCCAAACTCAAGTTATTGTTTCTTTTTATCATTTAGGACATCACCTTTTACTCTTAAGCATCCAAGCATTCTTATGTACTCTACAACCATCACTACTATTGTGAGTTTTCCATGTGAGTATTTCCATACCCCTTTTTGCTTATTTTCACACTTTGGGGTGAAACATGTTAACTTATTATTATTGCACTTGTAAACTTATTTGAGACTTGTAATCTTTATGGCAATTCATCATGCAAAGTTGTAGTTAGTTGAACTTTTGTGGTTACCATGTTATGGCGTTATATGTACAATCATTAACTATTGCTAGCCCAGCGAAGTCATAGATCTATGGGCAAGACAAGCCTACTTTGGTTGATCCAAGTACACTTAGTTGATCGTATAATCTTGTAAACGTTTGAGACTTGTAAAACTTTGTCGAGGTTTGATTGTTGCATTGTTCATAACATCCCTAATCACTTTATTCACTAACTTATGACTTGAAATTCCATCTTTTATATAATCTATGTATTGAAAACTATGGAATGCTCACCATCATTTTTATGTTGACCTTTTATTTTTAACATGTTTCAGGCATACCTCAAGTATGTGTTCTACTCTTTGAAGCTTATCACATCTAGGATTGGACCTGGAGATAAAATGGATGATTTAAGTTATTTGTAGCATTTGTACATGATGTATTCTTTGTTGAAACTTTGCTTGTAATGTATTTAATGAGACTTATGAATAATATATTTGGTATTAATAAATAGCGTTATGTGGCTGTGAACAATCGTAACCCTCACATCTCGACGTTTCCGCCGTCAAGGTTGGGGTGTGACACCTCTCATTCCCAAAAAGTTAACATTGCATGCATAATGTGTGGTCTGCAAAACCACATGGCTAAAGATTGTTACTACAATCATGCTAGCACACATTATGCAAATAATGTTAAAAGAGAAGGAGTCAGGGAAGGTTTCACATTTGGACCATATCAAATGGTTCAAGTGATTAAAAAGGGAAAGCTTGTTTCCGAAGCAAGGCTTCTCTCGGAAGAAAACTCTTCTTCCGAAAGGAAAAAGGCTTCGGAAGTTAAAGCTGCAAAGACTCACAAAAGAGTCCCCTTGAAACCATCCCAGAAGAAGACTGCTTCGGAAGAAAAGGTGGTGAAGGTCTCTTCCGAAAAGAAAGAAGCTTCGGAAGAATGCCAAGCTACAAAAGCCTCAACAAGCTCATCTTCTATGATCAACCAAGGGATGGAATGGAAGATCAAGGAAGATGTTGTAGCCCAAACCTCTTCTTCAAAGACATCAATTGAACCCCCATGCATAAACTTTGGTTCAATTATGTCACTCTCATTGGAAGAACCCAAGACCAACAAGGCTTGGGTTTTCAATCAAAACTAATTATCTCACCTTATGTGCAGGGACATCCATATGACAAGAATAACAACATTTGGATTGTAAATAGTGGATGCTCCAGGCACATGACAGGGAACAGATCTATCCTAATTTCAACATTATGATGGAGGTCCTGTCCAGTTTGGAGGTGAGGCCGGAGGATATATTTCTGGCAGAGGAAGTATATCCAATGGAAAGTTAAAAGTTGACAAAGTTAACTTTGTCAAACAGCTTGAACACAATCTGTTAAGTGTTTCTCAATTCTGTGATCAAAAGCATCAAATGCTTTTCACAGAACATGAGTGCATCATCCTCAAACCTGGGATGACAATTCCTCAGGAATTGGTGCTTCTTAGATCTCCCAGGAGAGGGGATGTGTACAAGCTTGATATGAACAATGCTTCCCCAATGGGAGAAGTATCATGCTTTCTTTCCAAAGCTGATAGTGATGAGTCAACACTATGGCATAAACGAATATGTCATGTCAATTTTAAGACAATGAATAAATTGGCTAAAAATAACTTGGTACATGGTTTGCCTAAAAAGGAATTTTTCTGCAAAGATAACTGTGTTGCTTGCCTGAAAGGGAAACAACACAGGTCTTCTCATAAATCCAAAGTTGTTAACTCTATCACCACTCCATTACACTTATTGCACATGGATCTATTTGGTCCCACAAGTATAATGAGCATTGGAAGGAAATCATATTGCCTTGTGGTAATTGATGATTTTACTAGATTTACATGGGTATTCTTTTTAAGAACTAAAGATGAAACTGCTGAAACTTTAAAATCTTTTATTCTTAAAATTGAAAATCAAGTTGATCACAAGGTTAAAATAATTAGAAGTGATCAAGGGACTGAGTTTAAGAACTTTGTTCTTGACTCATTTTGTAATTCAAAAGGGATTGCCAGACAATACACTGCTCCTAGAACTCCTCCACAAAATGGTGTTGCTGAGAGGAGAAATAGGACACTTATTGAGGCTGCTCGGACTATGTTAGCTGATTCAAAGCTGCCTCTAACATTCTGGGCAGAGGCAGTCAGCACTGCATGCTATGTGCAGAACAGAGTTCTTGTAGTAAAGCCACATGGAAAGACCCCTTATGAGTTATGGAACAAGAGGCCACCGTTCATTGGTTTTCTAAGGTCCTTTGGCAGCAGGTGTACCATACTTAACACAAAAGACAATTTGGAAAAATTTGCTGAAAAGTCAGATGATGCTATCTTTGTTGGATATTCCTCCTATTCTAAAGCATATAAGGTTTATAATATTAAAAACCAACAATTTGAGGAATCCTCCAACATTGTAGTTAATGAGCACACTCCTTGTGTTAGGGGGAATGGCCCTGATCATATCTTTGATTTAGAATTGTTTCCAAACTATTCTAAACCATCTTGTGAGAATGTTTCAACTGGAACAGGTGCTCAAAGCAATTCTGATGAAGATCAACTGTTTGAGCTTCCCAGACCTACTCCAAGTTCTCCAAGAGCTACAACAAATCAAGTTCCCACTATTGAAAGATCAGACAACATAACCATTTCTAGAAATAGTGGAACTTCAACAAGGGACTCACCTGATGATTTTCAAATCTCCTCAGGTGATCCTACACAACACCAAGCTGATGGAAGCAGCATTTTGAAGGAACAGGCAACTGTTAACGATGCTTCACAGCAAAGAAATGATGATGTTTCTCTTTCATTCAATCAGTCCTCATTGAATGAGATTGAAACAACAGCTGGACCAAGTATTCAAGCCCCTGAGCAAAATATGTCCAACCTGGACTTATCTTTGAAACTGGAGGTGATTCCAAGACTTAGAATTTACAATATCATCCAGCTGAAAACATCATAGGGGAAGTCTCTGAGGGTGTGAGAACAAGAGGACAAACTCATAATGGGAATGTCTGCTTGTACTCATGCTTCTTATCCCAAATGGAACCCAAGAAGGTGGAAGATGCCTTGAAAGATAGTAGCTGGGTTGAATCAATGCAACAGGAGTTGCTTCAATTCAAAAGACAAAAGGTTTGGAACCTATGTCCGCTACCATCTGGTCAAGTACCTATAGGCACCAAATGGGTATTCAGGAACAAAAGAGATGATAGAGGCTTGATTATCAAGAACAAGGCAAGACTGGTGGTTCAAGGATACACTCAAGAGGAAGGAATCGATTATACTGATGTCTTTGCACCTGTTGCGAGACTTGAGGCAGTTAGGATCTTCCTTGCTTATGCTGCATCCAAGAATTTTACTGTCTACCAACTTGATGTCAAGTGTGCCTTTCTATATGGGGATATAGATAGGGAAGTCTACGTATGCCAGCCTCCAGGATTTGAAGACCCACAGCATCCAAACTGTGTGTGCAAATTGGATAAAGCTCTATATGGGCTGCACCAAGCACCTAGGCTGTGGTATGAGACATTGTCTCAATTTCTCCTGAAAAATGGGTATACTAGAGGTACCATTGATAAGACTCTCTTCATTAGAAAGTCTGGGAAAGACATTTTGCTAGTTCAAGTCTATGTTGATGACATCATATTTGGTTCCTCAAATGACCAAATGTGCAAAGACTTTGAGAGCATAATGAAGAAGAAGTTCGAGATGAGTTCTATGGGAAAAATGGACTTTTTCCTTGGAATTCAAGTAAAGCAACTGAAGGAAGGGTTCTTCATTAATCAATCTAAGTATGTCAATGATATCTTAGAAAGATTTGATATGAAGGATTGTAAAGCAGCAAAGACACCCATACCCAGAAACCATGATTTATGCCCTGATTCTAAGGGGGAGGATACTGATCAACATCAGTATAGAGCAATCATTGGTTCTCTGATGTATCTCACAGCAAGTAGACCTGATATCATGTTTGCAACCTGCATCTGTGCAAGATATCAGGCTGCTCCAAAGGTGTCTCACCTAATTGCTGTCAAGAGAATCCTCAGATACCTTAAAGGAGCACCTAAGTTAGGTCTCTGGTATCCACGAAATAGTGATTTTAATCTCTATGGTTACTCTGATAGTGATTATGGTGGCTGCAATATCAACAAGAAATCAACATCTGGTGGATGTCAATTTCTTGGTGGAAGGATCATCTCATGGCAATGCAAAAAGCAATCCTGTGTCTCTACATCAACTGTTGAAGCTGAATACATTGCTGCTGCAAGTTGCTGTGCTCAGCTGCTGTGGATTCAAAACCAGATGATTGACTATGGATTCAACTTCATGAGCACTCCTATCCACATTGACAACAATAGTGCTATATCCATTACTGAAAACCCAGTAAAGCACTCCAAGACAAAGCACATTGATATCAGGTATCATTTCATTAGAGATATTCATGAGAAAAATCTTATCAAGCTAATCAAAGTTTATTCAAATGAACAATATGCTGATTTGTTCACCAAAGCATTTGATAAACAGAGATTTAAATATCTCATTACAGCTATTGGGATGATAAACATTGATTAGTTTATCTCAATTGAAAACCTTTTTAATGTGTAAAGTCTTATGTCAAAACAATCTAAGCCCTGTTACAAAAGATATTTTCTTAAATTTATCTAAGTATAAGTTCTTCCGAAGAGAAATTAACCTTCAGAAGATATCTGGCATATCTTCCGAAGCAAATTTCTCACAGGATAATTTTCTTCTCGGAAGAGTGTTAAGTCTCGGAAGAAGCGATTGAATTCAACTCAGATCTACTTCCGAAGCACTTAACACACTCCATCTGAATGCAACATATACTCTCGGAAGTAAGCAATTTACCTTCGGAAGTAAATTTGCCTTCGGAAGAACATTACCTTCGGAAATACATTATACTCGGAAGAAAAGATTTTACTGTGTAACGGAAATCTTTTGGGCCCCACACTGTAAAAAGTAAAGATTTTGTTAATGATGTCGGATTATTTAAATGGTCTAACCTTACCGCCCATGTCACATCATCCACTGAACCCTCACATCATCTTATCCAAGCCATCCTTTAAACCGCCATTTCACCCATTTAAATACTTCCGGTTAATCACTTACACTCTTTTTACCCAATTCACTGCCCTAAAAGCTTTCTTCCTCTCCACTTTACCTTACTCAGAACTCTTATACTGTTATCTTTCTCAAATAGCCTTAAACCCTCAGCACAACCAGGTGGCACTCCTTGACTCTTCAAGGGATGACGACTTCTCTGATATCATTTTTTTCCTAGCCCAATCTTCATACTACACTTCCTTGACCGTAAACCCTACCATCTACTCCAACCAAATGTCCGAATTTTGGACAAATGGACGGATTGAAACCCTAAACGGGGTTCGTGCTATTAGGTCAAGCATTTGCGGCCAAGAGTTGGTCATCACTGAACAGATCATCAGGGAGCATCTCGAGCTCCATGATGAGGGTGCTCCGACAGAATTCCCCAAATCTGAGTTAGATAGTTCTTATCTCCAAATGGGATACGGTGGAGATGTAAGCAGGTCAACGGTCTACAAGTTCAAATTCTCCTACAAGTGGAAGTTCCTGCTGCATGTGGTTCTTCACTGTCTATCTAACAAATCCGGGGGATGGGATCAAATCCCTTATGAACTCGGGTGCTTAGTTCACAGGTTGGTACAAAGCCTCCGCTTCAACTATTCAAGGTTTGTGCTGATTAACCTTATGGGAAATCCGCAAAGGGACACATTCTTTATGTATCCCAGATTTCTCCAGCACATAATCAACTGCGAGCTAGATCAGGGTAAGCTTGTCTGTGCAGCTGCTCTGTCTGCTCCCCAAATGAGGCCGACCATCTTCAAGATCTTGAAGAGAGTGTCTACCAACTACACTGGAAGGGATACCGCACTACTTCCAGGTATGATTGAGCCAATGGCTCCTGGTGACATCCCTGTTCACCCCACAGGTGATGAACCCACACCAGCAACTACCCTGACTATCCCAAATCTACCTTCTCCTCCCATCACTGTCACCTACCAGAGACGTACCAAACGAACCCTTGTTCAATCTACTCTGGTTGAACAAGCCCCTCCTCTTCAAACCAAAAAGGCTAGAGTGGAACAAAGGGCTCCCACTCAGCCAGAGGTCCACCCATCCTTCACTATTGACCTCAATATGGGTTTTGAGTCTCCTCAGTCTTAGACCCATGAGCCCAAAACCCCAGCTGATAGCCCTCAGGGTGAGTCTCTATACTCCCCTGAGCAGCCACAAAGGGACAGCTCAATGCCTCTTGACATTGATCAAAGTCCCGGGTCCTTAGGTCTTCATTCCTTTTCTTTCACTGACCTATTGACCGGAGCTGGTGAAGAGATTATGTCTCTTAAAGGCGATGAAGTTGATCCACTACACCCTCTCAAGGATCAACAGAGCCTAGAGAAACCTCTTATCTCTAGCCCACACCAGCAAAGCCCTACTGAGGTGAGTCCTACTGATGTGGAGGGGACTCATGTAGATTTAGCTGCCACTACTGAAGGAGCCTCAATGGATTCTCAGGACAGTGGTAACGACAGTCAGACTGAATCTACGGCAACCATGCCCTTTGATGCCTCTGAAAAAGACATCATTGTGCAAGGGAAACCAGGGTGCCAAGAAACCACATCTGGTGGTGAGGATGAACATACCAGGTATGTTACCTCATCTCCCCGTGATTCTTCAAAAGCAGATGAGGGAAGTATGCAACTCACCATTCGAGACCTACTTTCTAAAGTCTCAAACCTTGAATCAAAGGTTAAGACTTTAGAAGATAGGTCTGCCACTCAGCAACTTGAGATTGAATCTCTCAAGGCAAAACTAGCTGAGAAACAGATTGAGAGATCTGTTAGGCATGTACCAGTTCAGGTCTCCTTGACCTCTTCCTCTAGCTCATCTAGCTCTCAAGATGATGCTACCAAAAAGGGGGAGAGTGTTAAGAGACAAAGCCAAAGACAGGAAACCCAAGGTAAAGCTCTTACTTCTTTGAGCTCAAGATATCCAATGCAACAAGCTGCCATCTTCCCTGAGCCTCCTCCAGTTGTCTTTCAAATGGACCAAAGGATGCTCCAGGATCTAAATAGGTTCTTCAACAAGTTCCTTTTAGAATCCATCATAGAACAGCCTAGTCCAGATATGTCTGTGATTTACTTTGGAGCTCAAGAGCTTCAAAGGCTGAATGCACCTCCTACCACTGTTGAGGAAGTTGGTCAACCTAAGGCCCAAGTGGAACCTGAGATTGATTTCGAAGGGGAAACTAGGACTGATGGCCCAGCAACTGAAACAGTTGGGACAGAAGGTGTATTTTCACAGACTTCCGAAGCACAATTCAAAGCCTCGGAAGAACAAGCTCAAACTTCCGAAGCTGAGATTGCTGCAGCGGAAGGACTATTTTCTCTTTCCGATGATCTAATAGTCACAGATGCAATTTTGGAACTTTCATCTGAGGTTAATAGGGAGGACTTTCTCAGCCAACCTTTGGCTCTAACATCTGCACTAACTCCAGCTCCTACCTCTACCACCCAACCTGGATCTTCTATCTAAGAACCCCCAAAGTCTAGCACTTCCGAAGACATAAAAGGCAAGAGGAAGATGACTTCGGAAGAGCTTCTGGAAGAAGAAAGGTTGGAAAAGCTCAAAAGGAAAGGTAGACTACCAATTGGGAAACTGTTAGCTGCAAGTACCAAAGCAGCTGCAGCCAACCAGGAGGCAGTCAACAATCGAAGAAGGGTAGAGGTAATAGATAGACTTGTCAGTCTAGGGGCTGCTTCGGAAGATGTACTCCTGCTACCATTAGAGGAGCTGATAGAGCTTGAAAAGGCAACCTTGCTGCAAAGACAGCAAAAAAGAAGAGGCTGCAAGGTTGGCCTTAGAAGAAGAAAGGCAGAGAAAAGAAAAGGAAGCTAATCTGCAGCTCAGGAGAGAAAGGATCACTTTCCTACTCTCCAGAGGATTCTCTCAAGAGGAGTTGTCTCTACACAATAGTGATACGATCTTATGTCTCTTCAACAAAGAGCAAGATCAAATGGAGAAGGAGAGAAAGAGAGCTGCAAGGGAGAAGCTGGTGGAGAAGAGAAAGAAAGAAGAAGAAGCTGGACTGTCTGCCGCCAAGAAGATAGGTGAGAAAGCTTGGATGAAGAATTATCTTAAAGCTCACGGCTTCTCTGGCAGGCAGGTGGGTCCCATGTCTGAGAAGACTCTCCAACGACATGTCAGCGACATCAAGGCTGACATTCGTGCGGGGAGAAGAAAAGAGATGTATAGAAGGGGACAGGGGATGACCTTCAAAGCAACCTCTCAACCCAAAATCCAAACCCAACCTCAACCTGAACCTATACCCTTTCCCTTCCCAATCAAAACTGAACCAACTTCTGAACCTTTCACCCCTGAACCTACATCATCACACCTACCAACCTCTTCACCTCAACCACCTAAACTACCCATCATCCAACCCAAAACCTTAGCCAGAACCCAAACTCCTAAACCTACCCAACAACCAATCAAACCATCCCCTCAGCCTTCCAAACATCTCTCTATGGAGGAATTCAAGACGATCAAAACTAAGCTCATCAACTGTACAACTCTGAGCGACATCTCCTATGAGGAGGATTCAGTCAACTTGACTTATGTTGATGGATCCTCAAGTTCCCTCACAAGAGATGAGTTTCTTGATCTGCCCAGAGGAACTTTGGACCAAGCTGCAAAACTCCTTGGCCTCAATTCAGATACATTGAATGAGGAAGAAAAGAAGCTGAGGAGAAAGCTGGTGACTCTGCTGGATACAAAGAAAGGAGACAGGGTACCAAGACAATCTCTTGTACCCAGAAAGAAGATAATCCAGTGGAGGTTCGAAGACTCTTCTCACAATTTTGTTGTTGAGAGAGAGAATGGAGAGGTTAACAGACTGAGTGCCTCATCTCTGCTACACTTAAGCAGATTTGATATTGCTGAGTTAGCAAAGAAACCATTCTTCAACCCTTCAAACTCCGATGTAGCTGCCCACATCAGAAATCATCTAGGCAGCCTTCATATGGCTGAGCTTACTGCTAGAAGCAAGGTCGAAGAGGAGTTGAAACTGAGAGAGGAGGAGGAAAGGAAAGGATCAGCAACCAAAGGCAAAGCCTTTCTTCAAATGGTTGAAGGACCTGAACTTGAGCCCATAGTTAGATGGGAGTATGACTATAACTCCCGTCAACTAACTCTCTTCAGGGGGTCACAACAAAGGGTACACGTCATACAAAGTGATAGACTGGATCTCCTATCCACGAATGACTTGTACAAGCTTCTCAGCACTACTTCCGGGAAGAACAGAAAGACAGACAAATATCTTTTGTCCCTGGTGCTGAAAGCTTTGAGAAGCAGAAATAAGTGAAGTTTTGGTAGCATCAGCCTAGGGGGAGTTTGTTGGACCTAGAGAGGCTGTTGCAACCAAAACTAAGTCACTTAGAAGATTTTGAGTACAACATACAAAGGACTTCCGAAGCCAAGTGTAGAACTTCCGAAGGAAGAAGGAGCTCTTCCGAAGTCTAAGTGTAAAATACACTTCCGAACGAAAACTCCAACTTTCGAAGACAAAGAAGCTACTTCCGAAGATCAAGACTTAAAGACAAAGTTCTGAAGTCAACTTCCGAAGTATAAAGAAGTCCTCAAAGCCTCGGAAGCATAGAAGCATCTTCCGAAGTATAAGTGGCTTCGGAAGAACTTGTTCTTCCGAAGCCAGTTAACCTTCGGAAGACACTTCTATTATCCAGTAGACATAAGTATGGTCTGTCTGACACTCCGCTGCAAATCTCTGAGATACTGCATGGCGTTTTCTCAAAAGCCATGTAGTTGACCATACTTTAATCTACTGTATACCTTTTTATGTTAAGTACAGTTGCCATCTTTAGTTGGTGACAAAAGGTAAGTCATGGACATGTCATGACTACCATATCTTAGATAATACTTTATCTAAGATACCTTAACTATAGCATTGTAGTATATGCTTTAGTCGTAGGTTTCCAGCTGGTATCAAGTATAACCGGCTGTAGGATCTAGTATATATAGTTTCTCATTGTAACTCTTGTTTCATGCTTGTAAGTGTCTTGTAATCTTGAGTTGAGAAGTAATATATACGAGTACCTTGAAAATACTTCTGCTTGTTCTTTGATTACTTATTATATTATTATCAACTCTTGTTAAAGGCATTGCTTCATCTTGTTTGAGTGATATTATAAGTGAGTTTGAGAGAATCACAAGTGTTTAAGTGACAAATCCCGATCCTGCAGACATCTTGTATACGTGAAATATGCTGACGAAAGATAGACGAAATCCAATATTTTAACCTGTTTATATTGTTTAATTGTTGATCTCTGACAATCGATGAAAACTCATTAGTGTTTTGTGATACTCTGACACTATTTGATGTTACTTTTAGTTCAGAAGGCGTTCAACGACTACGTTGCATGGCAGGCTTTTGAGGTTTACCATTGAACTTGTTCTTCCGGTAACGTGAGACGCAATAAATGAGCTATGTCTCGGCATCTCACACGTACTTTGTTGAGTATCATGCTTTTGTTGTTGAACCTTTAACGTTGGACGACCGCAAATAAATGAGCTATGGACCCATACGCACGTATAGGTTTTCCACGTATGCCACGTATAGTGCTATACGTTGCGTATATTCGTACTATGTACAAAATGCTTTTATAGTACGTTTGACACATATACAAAGCGTATGGACCCATACGCCACGTATAGGTTCTTCGTCTGACACCTATACGCGACGTATGGATCCATACGCTACGTATAGGTCTCAGCTGTACTATAAAAGCAATCTTATCCGAAGCATATGGGACTATACGACACGTGTGATTTTTTGAAAGAAAATAAGGTTATGTGGTTCAACTATTTCTCCAAAATAATTTTTCAGGTAAATTATAACTACCACTTCATTTATATACATACTTACGTATACATAAATGTATTGATTACTTAATAATCATTTCAACCAACTCGTGTTCCACGATACTAGTCGGTTATGATAAAAAAAAATCTTGAGAATTATTTAAGTTAACCGTACCGACTAGTATCGATGGAACCCGAGTCAGTTTAAACGATTCTTAAGTATACAATTCAGATATATGTATATATGTATGTAAATACTTAGTGAAATAAGAATAAAATGTTTACCAAGTAAATTATGTGCCACAAGAAAATGTTAAACAACAAGAAAATGTTAAACAACATAACACTAATTTCTTGTGATAATATGTTTTTGAGAACATTAAACGTTGTGATTACTATCAATCACTGAATGTATCAAACGTTACCTCCGAAGAAAACGAATATGTTTTGAATACAACCGAATTCGTTTGATATCCACTCTCTTTATATATTAGCGAAAGGAATCTTGTGTCGCGTCAAATAATTCGAAATCAAACGTTCGAAGTAAATAAAACAGGCTATACGCGTCGTATGGGCCCATACGCCACGTATAGCCCTGTGGCGTATGAGTTAAGCATGTAGGTCCACCGACACCCTTAACCCATACTCCACAGGGCTATACGCGGCGTATGGCCCCATACGACGCGTATAACCGTGCTGAATAATTGATTAGACTTAGTCCAATTTTGTCGTCTGAAAAAGCTATACGCGGCATATGATGCTATATAAGGCTTGTAAACACCACGACAACGACTGATGCGACATGGAATGTCAGACATTAATTGTGGATGCCTATACGCCGCGTATGGACCTATACGCAGTGTATATTGTGTATCGATTTATCCGGATGGATGTCTCTATATTAGGACCCATTACAAATTTACCTCACCATCTTTTATAATTAATATGGGTTAACATCATTGAAATATAAATGTCATTTAAGAAAAATGACAAAATCTTCCTAATAAACTAGAATCCCTCAAATAAATTAAAATCCCTCAAACGTATAAAAGTTACATGATAAAAACCAGTATACTAATTTTACATAATAAAATCTTTTGATTAGACGTAATTTCAAATATTTTCACAAAATAAGAACTTGTTAGCTCTCTAGTCTTAATTTACAAAACAATAAATATATAATTTTTCTTCTATAAAATATACTGATAGTACGGAAAAAATCATTTTGATATTAGTTTTAGAGCCTTAGAACTATTATATTAACCAGGAAAAGAAAGATCAACCAACAACTAACCAAAAGATTAAATAAATAGAATAGAAAGGGTTCATTCTACATATACATACATACATATATATATATGCTTTGCATATACACCCTCCCACCCCTTGGTCTTATATGATATGTCCAATAACATCAGAGAGTTTTCAACTCTCGTCTTTCAAAGGGAGAGAATTCACCAAAAAGAAACCCTCCAGAAAAAGGACTAAAAACCTAAAGCACCAAAGCTTGTTTATCCACCATGCCAAAAGGCCCCAACAAAAAATCATATATGTCAGCATCACAACTACAAACATTTGAGCTCTTCGCGCCCAGTGACCCCTCAAAAACTTTGATCCAAAACTTCTTCTCTTCCAGGGAACCAAACCATACAGACCTGACCCATCGTACCAGCACAGCTCCACCACGAGCAGCTTCTACTTCTCAGGCTGCCATGTACGCAAATTGTCATTTTCTGGTCAAATTTCCTCATAAACTTAGTGTCCTCAATTCAAATTTGAGAACAAACACAAAAAAACACCTTCTGACTTTCCAATCTCTAGAAAACTCAAAGAATTTCACAATGTTTCATCTGCTCTTAAACTGAAATCAATTAGTATTTGTCATTAAATGTATGAAAAAAAACCCAGGCTATAAAATTGGCCTACTCACCAGCAGGTTGTTTTTGCTCGGCAGGTTTGACCTGAACTGCAGCAGCAGCTGCTGCTGCTGCAGCAGCAGAGGCATTATGAACATACTGAGGGAAGCCAGCTGGCATTGAAGAAGGTGCAGCAGCTGCACTACCACCATATGGAGGTGCATGAAGAATCCCTTGCTGTGAGGCCAACCCAGCACCACCTTTCAAGTTGCTAGTGGCGGCTGCAATTGCTTTTGCAGGATCAGACGTGGTGGTATTTGCTAGTGTCACAGGGGGGCAAAGTGATAGCATGGCAGTTGAAGATGATGACTGCTGCTGTGATGATTGCTGCTGCTGCTGCTTTCTAGGAAGATTATACCCTGATCCTGCAGTTGACCCAGCCGAATGTTGTTGAGCCTGAGGTGGTTGGACTATGTAAGGTTGTGTGTACATCATTTGTGCATATGCTTTGGCTTGAGCTTGCTGCTGTTGCAATGTTTGCTTGTGTAGCTGTTGGTGGGGTACTTGCTGCTGCTGCTGCTGTTGTTGTTGTTGTTGAGATTTAGTAGAAATTGAATTGTGGGGGTTACCAAGAATAGAAGGTGAGGATCTCTGGGTTCCTACAAGAGTGTTTTTAGGTTGTGATGACGAAAAAGAATTTGTAGGTGAACCAACTAACATTGGAGGTGAAGCACACTGGTTACCACTGTTACTACTAGGGTTTTGATTCTGCTGTTGCTGCTGCTGCTGCTGCGTCATCTGTGATGATGTAGTGGATTGTAGTTTCGGACTAGCAGCAGCTGCACCAAAAGAAATCTGGGTGTGTGATTGTGGGAGGGACCTACTTGACTGTTGCTGCTGGGTTTGATGAAGGTATTTGAGAGATGATGTGGTTGTTGAAGCAAGGGAAGATGGAACTTGATTATTGGTGGGACCTCTGACTGAGTTCCTCCACTGAGGAGATTGAACCGGACTACTATTGGTGTTGCTGGTTTGGAGGGGAAAAGAAGAGAGGGAGTTTGGAAACTTGGCAGCCATCGAAGGAGATGAAGTTATTAGATGTTCAGGGTATGCACTTCCGTTACCCGATTGTGGTGGATTTTTACTTCGAGCATTCATGCTCTGGTGCTGTTGCTGTTGCTGCTGGAATTGAGCATGTAAATGATGTGAAGATTGAACAGTAGCTGCAACAGAGGTTGACATTGCAGATCGTGTTGACCGATTATTAGAACCAAGGTGTATGTTCCTTGCAGAGCTACTATCAATCACAGAAGTCCCGCTGAAAGCAGCTGCTGAAGAACCAGAGGAACCTGTTGCAAGGTCTGGTCTTGAAAATGCAATGGACTGCCCGGATTTTGTGGCCAACCCTGTACTGCCCTTTCTGTCCTCATCTGCATTGGAAGATTCATGGCCGGTTGTTCGGGTAGCTTCTTCAGATATTCTGAAATCCTTCTTTTGCTCAGAATGATGAGCTGATGCTGCCACTGCAGGTGATGTCATCATATGCTGATAACTTTGTCTTAATGATTCTGGCAAGCTTTGGAAAATTGCATGGTTTTGAGCCATGGATGATATGGTACCAGTAGAACCATTCATAGGAGCAAAAGACATAGCAAATGTTTGAGGTGGCAGAGATGGTAACTCAGCACCAACCCTTTTTAACACCTGCTGCTGAGATTGCTGTTGTGGTTGCTGTTTCTTGTCATGTGTGTTGGCACTAGCAGCTTGAGGGTACATCATAGCAAAGCTCTGAGCATGACCAGGCATGGCATAATTTTGACCATAAACACTCATTGTGTTTGTTGCTGCCCGTGAGACTCGACTATCAGCAGTTGAAGGGCTATCCTCACCACCAGTCACTTCTTTTTCAAGATGCCGTGCTTGTGCTGGTAGGTTCATGTGCTGAGACGGATGCTGTGATAGGCTTTTATGGACAGCAGAATGGCTGTTGTGCAAACCCCCAACACTCCCACTACCACTTCCATTAGCAGCGACAGCACTCCCTTCCTGTCTCTGTTGAGCTTGCAAATGTTTCTGTGACGATGAGGTGGAACCACTACTGTTCTGGCGGGTTTGTTGGGGCTGAGTTGGTGGTGGAGCCTGCTGGGGTAGTTGTGGAATTTGTGATGGGTGCACCATTTGTGAAGGATAAAAAGAGCCATTGAATATTGGCATAGCTTGTGCATGAGGATGGCTACCTTTGTAATTTGGTGGGGCTCCTACCGCAGGTATTGGGAAGGCGTAAGGGTGGTTCTGAACAATTGCCAAGTATTGGGTTTCGTTGGCACTCATATTGGGGTAATTAAAGCTCAATGCAGGGGCAGCAACTGCTGTAGTTGAAGAACTCACAGTGGCAGAATTGGCTGCACCTGAAGCAGCACCCAAACCACCTGTTGCTGTGCCGCTACTAAGCTTAGAAGAACCAGGCCGTACAGATGCAGAAGCTGCCATTCCTTGCTGCTGATTAAAGGGGAAGATGAAAGCAGGCCCATGCTGTAAATTTGACACAACAACAAAGCAAAATAAATCAAAACTTCAAACATGGACATCACCCTTTTTACATCACACTTTCAAGAAAGTGAAATTGGATTAACATACTAATATATTGTTGGAAGTGACGGGAGGCATTGCTTGCTGAAGCAAAACCTGTTGCTTCCTATGGGCAGGGTCAGAAATTGATGTCGTTTGAGAGGACTTGGTTTCTTTTCCGGTGGTATGACCTGGAAAGCTGCCAACTGGTTGACCTTTGTCTTGCATTGACAGTGGGATGTTTGCATGTAGTTCAGTGGAAGGCATTCCATTTATATTGTTCTGTTTGGCACCAAACATAGGTGCTACAGGACCAGAAGCAGCTGGCCAAAATGGGTTTATCTTCATCAACTGCTGAAGGTAATTAATGTTCCTTGCAATGTAACAATGTGTGGCACACCTTTTTGGCCTTGGATGTGTAAATAATGGCTATAAAGAGTGAATCAAGTAGCAGCCAGTAAGATATACAAAAAAGGCAAGTAACTGAGTGATTATAGATGGTGAAGAAGCAAACGACAGAAACATAGTACCTGAATTGCTGCTGAAGGCATTGTGTTCCCATCCATAGATATGACTCCCTGCAAAGGTGCCACATACCTGCTAATTGTTTTATAATCAAGGCACGTTTTTAATATGTTAAGAAGAAAAGGAAAGACTTTAATGAGCTTACCCCATTGGGGGCCAATTTGCCACTGACATGGGCACTGGCAAAGAACTTGGCTGAGCTGTGATTACGAAATAGAACATTCAAAACACAGATGAGTTGAAAGTGTGGGATAGATTAAAGAAATGAAACTTCTGGCAATAAATTACCAGTCTTTTCTGTGTGGATTTCAGATTTAGATGATAACTGCGGATGTTTAAGAGCTTGATGCAGTGATCTGTTGTTGGTACCACCTACAGGGCTGGCGCTATCCTTGCTGGGCTTTTCAAAATCAATATGGAGCTCCACATTCCTTTCTTCATTCATGGCTTGCTTTGATGGTTCTCCAGTTTCCTGAACACTCCCTGCCTTTGACTTTTTCTGCTCTTCTGTCAAAATCATCTTCTCTTTGCAAGTTCTGAGCTTGTCATCTTCCTTAGTTTTCAACCTCTCTGATGAAGGCTTTAGAGAGAGAAAAAAAGTCAAAGCTTTGAATGGAAGTAGAAGATAAACTATACCAATTTGAAAAACCAGATGGAAAGATGAAGAAAGCTCGGTTACCATCTGTTTTTTATTAGATAAATCAATATCGCCATCACTTTCTTGGGAGGTTTTCAGTTGAGGAGGTGGAGCCTAAGATTGCAACCAATAAGAAAAATCCTATTAGAATATCATACAAAAATCAAGAAAGCAAAACTTGATATGTTTCTCACCATCAGATCTATTTCAAATTTTCCTTCCTTCTGCCTTTCAGTCTCCGGATTAGCTGGTTTTCTGCAAAATTATCAACAGATCATCAAACCCCTTGATTTGGGTTAAGATTTTGTGAAATGAATACACCAAAAAGAATACTTAAGTCGTAAGATCTCTAAATTTACTCACAAATCCGTCGTATTTGTCAATGCAGCTGTCTTAATCGCTGCATCAGAATTACTATTTCCATCATTTACCCCGACCGCCTCTTCCTTAGTCAGTACCACACGCACACCACATTTCCCCTCGTCTTCTGCCGCCTGCTGTGGCAAGGGCACCACCGGTGGCTCTGACGATGGAGCCGTTGAAACCTGCAAAGTTGTGAACCCAAAAGATGATTCACCATTTTCAGCAGCAACAGCAGAAGCTGGACTACTGTTTTCCAAATAAGATGAAGAGATTTCAGTCTTGGGAGACTGATGATGCTGATGATGATCGATCTCTGACACTTGCCGTGGTTTCTTCCTCTTAGGTGCTGTAAATCATTGATATTGAATATTGTAATCATCAATTACAAACCAAAAATAGCAAGAAGATTTTGTTACTTTTGAAGGACATTAATTTGGCCTACCTATGGTTGACAAAGAAGATGCATTTTGAGGAAGGGCTGTGGAGTTTGAGACAGGAGATGTGACTCTAGATTTGGTTTCATTAGAATCGAACTTCGTTGTTGAATCGTTTGATGGGAGTTCTTTCTTGGATGGAGCTTGTGACTGAGTCATAAGACCGTATAGAACCTCTGCTATCTCAATTTCAAGCTCTTCTGGATTCGAAGATGATGACTTTGCTGAAGATTTTGGTGGTCTCGGTTTCGACCCTCCATTCGCTTTCTGCAAAAGAAGAGATAAGAAAGTCAGAAAGGATAAGAATTTGACATAAAAGCTGATGGTGATTTTTTATTCCAAAGAACACAAACCATCTTCTTGCGAACTGATGCATTGGAAGATGAAGGTGAAGGAGGAGCCAACGGTGCGGGTGAGGCGGTTGAAGAAGCCAGCCTTACAGGTGAGGTTGAAGATTGCCGGTGATTCTGCTCTGTTCCACCAACAGCAGCACCACCAGAAATCCACTCGTGAGACCGCTTTGTAGAAGCTGAAATTTCAACAAAGATGAAAACATGAGAAATTTGCCCTAAAATTACTCAAAATCATCATCGCATGGTGCTTTTGCTGCTACCTGAGCGAGCCTTTCTCGGCACCGTTACACCAATCATCTCGTCTGCAGCCTTCAACACAGGCGGCGACGCTGCAGCAGAAGCTCTAAACACCTTATTACTACCAGAAGAAGGAAAACTCTTCCGATGGTGAAGCTGCTGCGAATACGAACCATGACTATGATGATTACTCGTCATAGACGTTGATGGATTCGCCGGAGGCGGAGGCAACATTCTCATACTATTTCCGCCATCATCATCATCTTCATCTTCATCATTAACACTCTCGTCAGACGTATCATCTCCGTCATCTCTATTACTCCCCTGATGAATCATCATCCTACTTTCTCTCCGCCTCTTACTCCGACTCGACCGCTCCCTCTCTCGTTCCCGATCTCGATCTCGATCTCCTCTGTCCTTCTTCACCGCACCTCTCTCTCTCAACCTCCCTGCTTCATGTACCTCCAATCCTCCATCTTCATCTACATCAAAAGTTAACAAATTCAACAAATTAAACATCAAAACTGGTGATAGATCTGAGAAAAACATATAGAACAAAACCTACCTGGTGAATCTCTTAAACTACCGCTTCGATGTCTCCGTCTGGACGACGATAAGCCGTTAGACGGAGCAGCCATATTAGTACTTCTTCTAGCTTCTCTGTTTCTCTCCATCAATCACTTCCTTCAATCTATACAACGTCAGATCTACTACTGTTGTGTGTATCATCACAAGCTTTCTTCTAGCATAATTCGCCTAAACCTAACCCTACCGCTCGCCGGAATAACTCTGAAACAACAAACTCGCCGTTGTCGTCGTCGTCGTCGCCGCCGCCGTCGTGTACTCCGGCGGATTCCGATGAGAGAAATGAAAAATGATATTTTTATGGGTTGATGATTCACTCTCTCAGATCTCTTCTGCCTCCTTTTTCTCTCACTTTCTATCGCTTCTTTTTCTCACACACACACACTCTCTCTCTCTATCTCATCGTCTGAAGCCTACTTCCAATGGAAACGGACGGTTCAGATGCGTTCGGTGTCCACGTATGCGTCCATCTGGACCCTCCATTTCCACTAGAGTATCTGACGGCTCATCTTCATTTGGCGTCCTACATGGCTTTATGTCCTCCGTTGGATAGTTTGAACTACACGTGGCGGTCTTTGCTTACTCAACAAGGTTCCATCATTTTGTTAATAAAATAAGAGAATGAAATTAAAAATGTGTTTGTTTTCAGGATGAAAGGTCAATAAAGAAAAACCAGTCGAGTTTTTTATATTATTCAGTTTAATATAGTTATTTTATTTTGAAGTAAATTACGTAAAAGGACCTTTATCTTTATAACTAGTTTCATTTTTTAACATTTATATTTAATAACTACAGTGGACAAGCTTTATGTATATGATTAGTTTCATATTTGATCCGTTAGTTTGCATCATTAAATTAGACATATGATTATCACATGAGTAGACGTTTAAAAAACAACAGCACTATCCAAAATCGAATCAATGTATTAGAAAAATATGATCAGCAATATGTTGAAACTGACGAGTAACACCTCAAACAACTTATATATTTCTTATCATAACCTTTTTCAAAAGTGGTTTTATAAAAAATACTCTTTCATCTGATTTAATTATCAATAATAAACTTAATACATAGAAATCAGAATGTAAGCTACATGAAGTTAGTTTGAAAAATATGACCAGTAAACATTGAGATTAACGAGTAAAGTCTTAAACAAATTTTATATATTTTTATCATCACTTTTCCTAAGTTAGGTTTATAAAACACATTTTGTATCATATGAGTTAAGTATCGATATTAAACTTAATGTATAAAATTAGAATACAAGCCATTGTGATTTTATTTAGATGCTTTTGTTCAAATTAGAATGCATATGCTTTAAAAATTATTTATATCATATGATTTCCATAATTGTATAATTGTGGAAAACATTTAAATTACTTCATGTGATATGGATTTTAATTTTTATGAGTTAATTTTTTATTGATATATAAATCATATGATACAATCATTTTTTTATAAAACTAGTTTTAGAAAAAGTGATGATAAAAAATATATATAACTTGTTTGAGATGTTATTTGTCGGTCTAAACGTCTTATCGATCATATGTTTCTAATACATCGATTCATTTTTGGATAGAGCTACTGTTTTTTACGCATCTACTCGTGTAATAATTATGTGACCTAACTTAACGATGCAAACTAAAGATTGTTAGAGTAAATGACCAAAGATGAAAAAAAATCATATACATAAAGGTTGTACAGTGTAATTATTAAGGATAAATGTTGAAAAATAAAAGTAGTTATAAAGATAAAGGTCCTTTTGTGTAATTTACTCTTTATTTTGAGATGGAAATGTGTTTGTTTTAGACTTTAAATAATCTTTAAGCTTGTGTTGATTTTCATAGAATCAACGATTGTAAAATACTAATGAGTAACCCGTGTGTTCTAGCAAAATAAATAATTTAAAAGTTTATGCTTGTTTTTTGAGATGTTAAAATAAGTAAAATCACATCAAGCCATCTACTTGAAAATAGTCACGTGTGTTCCGCATAGCCTAAACATCACAAAAAGTCAGCGTAGAACAACTCTACAACCATGCACCGCCACAACCCAGCCATCGCTGCCGCCTCCACCCGCTGGAACACACCACAATCACCAAAATTTACTATCCTACCTATCTGAATCTCTGAAATTACGACTTGAAAGTTGCAGAATCCTTTTGTCACCGTTGGGCTCCTAACCGATAACATCTTCATCGGTGAATGCCAAGAACCCGACACCGGCGCCTGACCTAGTGGTTTCTCTCGCTTTCAGCCATCACCACCACACACTTCGTCCACCATTGTCAACCTTTTGATCTTATTTGTCGTCATCATCAAAAGTCATCATCAAAACCCAATCAACCACCACCGACAACACGTTGCGATTGTTTGAGAACTTGACCGTCATCATCAAGAGTCATCATCGAAACCCAATCAACTACCACCGACAAGACGTTGCGATCGCTTGAGAACTCGACCATCGTTAGTGACCATCGATGAAGCGAAAAGCGGGGCATACTGCCTTTTGTGCTATTTGCCACCGCTCCAAAATTTCATTTTTCAATTCAAGTGGTGGGTATGTGCTCAAGTTTATAAGATTAAACTTATGTGGTTAAAAACCAAAAAGATAAAGTGACATGTAGCACCATAGTTGCATTTTAATATAAGTAATAATGTTTATAAGGTCCCATTAAAGTACCTGATTGTATATTTTATTTAAAAAAAATCAAGACCATTGATCTTAATCTAGTTAAGAGCTAGGATTCTTTTTATAATTAGTTTTCTCAATTTCTTTTGCTTTTTATTTGAACCACACCCAAATAAAAAAATCACTTAACCTAAATAGTTAAAATAAAAAACAGGTATGATGGTCATAAAACTATTTCTACTATTTTTTTACACATGTACATTAAACAAACTAATTTTAATATATCCAACTAAGTTAAATATTTCAACTAGCTTGTGTAACAACTTATTGATGTAGTAATGTGACATCTCTTAATTTTGTTAACTTAGAAGTTAACTTTGTTAAATCTTAAAAGGGCCTTTTGTGCCATTTTGAAACTTTGGGGTTTGTTATACTTAATAATTAATTTGGTGATTAACAAATTAATATAATAATAATAACATTATAAGTGTTATAATGTTTGCTTATTATTATAAAATTTAAGGTGTTAATAATCTTAAATAAAATAATAACTATTATTATTATTATAATAATGACACTAATAATAATAATATTAATGATAATAATATTAATAACAATAATAATAATAATGTAATTAATAGTTTGTAAGAATTATTAAAAATTAAAACTTTGATTTAAAAGTCTAGGGGGTTATAATGCTAATGTTGAAACTTCAAAAGAAACCTTTTAACATGAAATAACAAAATGAAAACCACAGGGGCTAATTGTGAAACATTTCAAACCCAAACCACTCACCCCATGTTCCCCTCGATTTTCCGGCCTTGGCTCCGGCCAAGCGCCGGCGAGGTCTCAAAGTCCCCTAAACGGCCCCATTTTGATGCCAAAACGACCAGATCGCTTCGTGGGTATGATTCGAAACCGATGATAAGCATTAAACACATTTAATCCTCGGTTACAAAGACCATTGATCGAATAACCGAAACTCTCATAATTGTATAGCCGTTCAACCATTAAACACTAATAATAATCAAATTAATTCAACCCAAACGAACATCCATCTATCTTTATTCGATTGTTACTTCCAATTTCACCTGGAAAACACAATTCTAACACAATTCTAACACCAACGAGCCACGTACGATTCGTGACCTGCAACTATTCGAACGCCACCAATGGAGCTTTCTAACTTGCAATTTATAGAGGGCTTTTTCTCCTTAAGATCATTAGAAGCAACCTGTACAATGAATTGGATTATCATCATCGTTTGGGTATCAAACAAGCAATACGCGGTCGCGGTCTGCTCGTGTACTCGTCCTTCATCGAAATTACATCAAATATGGTAATTGAATTCATCTGTGCATTCGGTTTCATACTGGGATCAAAAGCCCCATGAATGATTTCGTTAACATTAATCATTGGGGTTCAATCTGTATCACAATTGAATTAGGGTTTATATGGATTTGGGGGATTTATCAGATAATGAATATTAAAATCGTTTGGATTATAAACAGATATCGGGCTTTGGCCCACTGGTAAAGTAACCGGATCTCAGAAAGGAGACCCGGGTTCGACCCTTGTCCCCCTCAACTCTTTTTTTTAAGCTCTTTTCTTATAAATAAAATTACAGAAATTAACAATTTCTTATGAAATTAAATAAAAATTATTTTTGTTATTTAAATTTATACCATAAATTATTACATTAATTTCTGTAAATAATAAACAATATAATCTTATGTTTTCATGTGAAAACAAATATTTTAATAATATAAAAAAAACTATGACAAAAATTATTTAGAAGTTTATTTTTTTATTACTTTATAAAATAGTTTTTCTTTAAATCAAATAAATTATTGTATAACCTATTTAAATAATTAATTATCCAATTAATTATTTTTTTATCAAGTTTTAAATAATTGATTATTAAATTAATTATTTTACTCTCAACCATTACTTAATCAATATTTATTATTCATCTAATCATTTAAGCATGTTATATCATAATTAGTTAATAAATTTATTCGTTAACTTTTATTTAAATTCTTGAAATTTATAAAACAATATAATTTGCTTTATTCTTATTTTTATGGTTTTGTATTATAAAACCTTTATAATAAATCATGTAAAAGTTCAAAACTTTATAAAATGATTTTAAATAATTTTAAAGTCATTTAATAAGTATGCAATTGATTATCTTTATCAAGTTTTAAATAATTAATTATTAAATTAATTATTTCTTTTCACACATTATACTTAATTTCTATTAAATCAATAAATCATATTATTGAATCATTTGTAATATATTCTTGGTCTTAATTAATTTATACCATTTTTTAAACCAAAACATAAACGATTCATTATTTCATTTAACTATTTAAACCCTCAAATTCCAATTGAAACCCTAGTTCACGTTTATTCATTAATCTTACCTTAAAACTTAACATTGGAATATATATACATTTTAGGTACCTTGTAAAAAGGAATCGTTGGAGCATCATTAATTTCTTATTATCATTTTATTATTTCATGTGAGTATTTCCATACCCCTTTTTCTTATTTTCACACTTTGGGGTGAAACATGTTAACTTATACTATTGCACTTGTAAACTTATTTGAGACTTGTAAACCTATGGCAATTCATCTTGTAAAGTTGTGGTTAGTTGAACTTTCGTGGTTACCATGTTATGGCGTTATATGTACAATCATTAACTATTGCTAGCCCAGCGAAGTACACTTACATGATCGTAAAATCTTGTAAACGTTTGAGACTTGTAAAACTTTGTCGAGGTTTGATTGTTGCATTGTTCATAACATCCCTAATCACTTTATTCTCTAACTTACGACTTGAATTGCCATCTTTTATATACTTATTATTGAAAACTGTGGAATACTCACCAACATTTTTATATTGACCTTTTATTTTTAACATGTTTCAGGTATACCTCAAGTTTGTGTTCTATTCTTTGAAACTTATTACATCTAGAATTGGACCTAGAGATAAAATGGATGATCATGTTATTTGTAGCATTTGTACATGATGTATTCTTTGTTGAAATTTTTGCTTGTAATTTTACTAATAAAACTTATGAATAATATATTTGGAATTAATAAATAGCGTTATGTGGCTGTGAACAATCGTAATCCTCACATCTCGACGTTTCCGCCGTCAAGGTTGGGGTGTGACAAGTAACACCCAATAAGCTGATTAAAAATGTTAATTAAAAATCTAAAATAGTTTAAGTTTTTTATACATTTCATATTGTTGTTTTGTTTTGATGTGTTGGTCATTTATGTTGTTTTGTTGTGTTTGTGCAGGATCGGTTATGGTAATTCAACACAAGGATTATCTCTCAAACTCACTAAGACACACTCGACTGATGATGTAGAATCTTAAAAAGAGTTGATAATAATATACTAAGTAAACAAACACAACAAATGGTTTTTCAAGATACTGGTATATATTACTTCTCAACTCAAAGTTTTACAAGACTCTTACAAGCATACTAACTGAGTTACAATGAGAAACTATATATACTACTATCTACAGCCGGTTATACTTAGATTACCAGCTGGAAACTTACTAATAAACAAATACTATATTGCTAGGAGTAAGGTATCTAGAATAAAATATTATACTAGATTAGGTAGTCATGACAGGTCTATGACTTACCTTTGTCACCAACTAAACATGGTAACTGTACTAACTGAAACGGGTGAACAGTAGAATAAAGTATGGTTAACTACATAGGCGTGGAAAAATGCCATGCAGTATATTAGAGGTTGCAGCGGCTTTGTCAGACGGACCATACTTATGTCCACTGGTTCATAGTTGGTTCTTCTGAAGGTAAACTGGCTTCAGAAGAATAAGTTCTTCCGAAGCCAGTTATACTTCGGAAGAATCAACTTCTTCCGAGACTTCTGCTAGTCTTCAAGACTTTGTTCTTCGGAAGTCTTTGCCTTGAAACTTCTAAGTTTGTCTTCGGAAGAGAATTTACTTAGGTGGTGTTTGTTTTTTTGCAAAACCTCTTCCCCACCTCTTCATCCGCGTGCACACAGACGCGGGAAGAGGTTTTGAGTGCGCAGAGTGTTTGTTTTTTTGGAAGACGTTTCATTAAAAAACGTCTTCCTGACGTCTACGTGGAGAAGACGTGGACTTACCACTTCTCAACCTCTTCTCACTTCTCCTTTGATCCCCCAACCCTGAAAATCTTCACTTCTCCTTCAAACTCTTTAGCCCACTTCCTGCAGCCATAAACCACCGACCACCTCCGAGCCCGCAGCCCACCTCCGCCTCCCCCTCCGTCGCGCCGCCTCACCCTCCGTCGCGTCCTCTCCCCCTCCGCCGCGACCTGCCCCCGCATCGGACCCCTCCCCTGCGCGCTGCCCTCCCCCTCCACCGCGCCCTCCCCATGCATTGGACCCCTCCCCTGTGCGCCGCCTCCCCCTTTGACGCGCTGCCCTCCCTCTCTGCTGTTCGGCCGTGCTGCTGTAACACCCCCGCCCCAACGCGGAACAGGAGGTCACTTCAAATGTTAACAGAACATTATAAATCCAAAATAATACTTAAATTACGAACGCCAAATTAAAATGTCAACTTATGAAGTCTAAAACATCCACCAAATAAATACTAAATAAAAAATTCAAGTCTTATGAAATAAAAGAAATAAATCTCCAAGCATGTGTTCCAAACTCCTACTAGCTCTCATCACACAGCCCCGATCAACCCTGATTACCTGCCGCGAAAACAAGAAAGCGGCTGAGCTACAAGCTCAGTGCACGAATGTAGATCACAATAAACAAAAATAATATATATATATATCGAAGCATGACGCTAGGGAATTTGAAAAGAAACCAAACTCTTAAGTTTAAATCATCTCCATCAAATCCACCCTTTACACCAGAATAAACAAGAAATTAAAGGCTGAAGCAACAAGGGGTTAGGGTTGTTGATACCGAGTAACCTACAAACAAGTATATATAAAAATGCACATCCACAATGCCAACATATCATATATCATAATCACAATGGCACACTGGTCGCGACTCCAATGCACCCCTAAATCGGAAGGTGTGTATGGCACTACACAACTCAACCGCGAACTAAACATATAATCAAAATCCTAGGATGCATCCATACGCCTCCCAAATAATCCAAAAGCTCTTCCGCGAGCAAAATCATATAACAAAGTGGAGACGCCGTGAACTGATCACACCGTCACGGATAGTGTCAAGTCGTCGGTAGCCACAACGACAAGCCTATGGTACCTCCATAGGTAGTTGACTCGGTATCCCTATCTCCTGTCTACAAATCTAGGGTTCTATGACCGCATGAGTGAACAATGATCCAACCGCCACCAAATATATTCATCATGCGTAATGATCCTAATTTGAATGAAATCAAGCACGGGCACACAAACAATACGTTCACAAGCATGTCATAAAAATATATTTTTCTCAAGTGTATAAAAAATAGCTCAGTATCACACATCAGAGTAGCTCGACAAACGGAAGCAGATCATAACAAGGAGTCATAGATCAACGGAGTGATTTCAAAAGCAACATTATCTATAGTAAAGCACATAAAAATAACAAGGAACATCCGTACCTCAATAAGTGTCTAATGCTCTTAATGTCTCAAAGTCCCACCGACGTGTTCAACGAACCTACAACGAGTAATTTGACCTCAAAATTAGAATTGTTTTCGTATTAATCCAATTTATCATCCTCTAACATCTTAACCCCGAATATAATTTTTATTCTTTAACATCATTGTTCTTATTAATAGTAACAGTAGCAAGCCTGCTGTTATCTTTCTTATAAGAGTTTGTTTGCTACCAAATAGAGAGCTATTGACATTACATGTTCTTAAACTAAAAGATCATATTAACATAAGAATCTATAGGTTGAAAGGTTTAATTTAATTCATTGTGAGCTACTGTCGAAAAGGGACTACATATTCATCTTTTTGAGTAGTTGGGAATGTTGTGCCAAAGGGGAAAAGAAAATCTGCTGGAGGCCACAAAACTAAAGATTCATACAGGGAACAAGATGAACGCAGCAGAAACATGACACGAAAACTCCCGTGAACTCCCAACGGAGAACGTAAGAAACCGAAACTGAACCGTACCCAATTGGTTTCATTTGTTTATTTCAATCCTTGACCCAACAACACGAACTTGTAGAACACTAACCAAACCTACCAGTTTATTTACTTATTATAACCCGTTGACGTGTTCGTAAATCTTTAATTAACCAAGGATCAAAATCAATTTGTAACCCATTACATAAACTAGGCAGCTTCTATTCCACTGTAGTTACGTCTTATTATTGATTAATTCAACTATTAAATTTTGATATATTATGCATTGGCTTTGGTGGTTAGTTTATGGAGACTAGAACTTGATATTTTTGAGTCAAAAGAAAAAGTATTTGGCTGAAACATAAGCCAAAAGAACAACAGCAGCAAACAGGAATCACTCGAATTGTTTTGTATATTATGAGGTATGATTAGTAATGTTAACTACTTCAAAATTCATGAACCTACATAGATTATCACATTTATTATCACTACATAATGTGCCTTAAGTAATTATGAGTGGAACATGATATTAGGCACATAACAACAGCAAGGCTCTAGTGATTACCTTAAGTGCAATTAACAAGCTTTTGGTTCGGGTCGATATCTCGATGTCGGGCTCTTCAAAACAGGGGCTGTACCACAATCTCCAGAACCCTATTTGTGAGAAGGTTTTGGGAGTAATAAGATTGAAACCAACAAAAAACATAAAAGGATGCACGAGGGTCTTGATTTACCTCAGTTGCGAATTCGATTGCCGGATCTAACGGACTTCGAACCGAAGATCAAGCGTTCACGATTTTGGTAACCAAAACAGGGAGATCGAACGAGACGGCGAAGGAGTTGTTTGTGAAAGTGTTTTTGTGAGGATGATTTTCGATTGGGGATCCATTTAATAGGGCTTCCGATTGAAGTTGCCTGATTTTTGATGGTGTTAGTTTGCTAGAGATAAAGGAGAAGAAGAATTGGGGATGAGTAGATTAGGTCAAATATAGGCTCATGTTTCCCCCTTTTAGTTGTTTATTTTTATTTGAGTTTATTTATTTATTTATTTGTATTAGTTTAACTTTGGGTTATTTCATCACTACCACGTTAATTTAATTTCGT
This sequence comes from Flaveria ramosissima, assembly GCA_025215565.1. Taxonomy (NCBI): domain Eukaryota; kingdom Viridiplantae; phylum Streptophyta; class Magnoliopsida; order Asterales; family Asteraceae; genus Flaveria; species Flaveria ramosissima. Next base: position 52,086,776 of record CM046034.1, on the reverse strand, counting down.
CCTCGAAATTCTAAAACACGATCGATCGGTGGAACGCTATTTTTTTTTTTTTACTCAAGTTTCTAATTAGAGTAGTACAAATTACTAGAGGTGACTTAAGAGTAGTGACTACAACATACTATTTTATCTAAACGACGGGTTATTATAGCTGCCCTCCCCCTCCGCGCTGCTGCCCTCCCCCTTCGAAGACATCACATCCGTTGCTGATTTCGAGGATGTGGGCTTTGAGGGTGTTGGCGTTTTCACGGGTGATAATGACCGGCGGATTAGGTTTGTTTTTGGAGGCCGGTGGGCGGCCGTGGGGGCGGTCGTGGGGGCGGCGGCCGGAGCCAGTGGGGGTGGTTTGGTTGGGGTCGTCTTCTTCGCTGGAGTCTTGAGGGATTTTGCAGGTGGAGATCAGGGTGGAGGTGAAGAGTACTTGAGTTCAAGAAGAAGTGAAGAAGAAGTTAAAAGAACAATTAGTATTTTTATTACAGACTGCAGACGTTTGGTCCACCTCTTCTGCTGCATATGTCTGCAGATGTGGTCCGCAGACTGCAGACGTGTTCCTGCAGAAAAAACAAACACCTTAGTCTCGGAAGACTTAGTTTCTCTTCAGAAGATCTTCTTGCATAACCTTCAGAAGTTCTTCAACTTGGCTTCGGAAGTGCAGATAAGCTTCGGAATACTTTCTTCAGTTGCACCAAAAAATCTTTCTAAGTGTTGTTTTGGTTGCACCAGCCTTATTTTGTTTATTGTATTGTATTGTTGTGTTTGTTTGTTGTGTTGTTTTAATGTTTTGTTGTATTGGTTTGTTATTTATAGTACTTTAAAGATATATAATGTGAAGTTTTACGTTTTTGTACTGTTATATTATTTAATCCTAAAATGTGTATTTTTAGTAGTGTTGTTTTCTATAATATTGTAATATTTAACCAAATAAATGTCGTGGTTTTGTTATAAATTATGTGTTGTTTTATTCATTATATGTGTTGTTTTACTATTCATGTGTTGTTTTATGGAAAACATCATAATTTCGTATAAAACAACTCAATTTTGTACGCAACAGTTTTTTATATAGAAAAAGTATAACAATACTAAACTTAAATTAAAGAGAAAAAATGATTGATTTTTATGGTATAATTTTTTTAAAAACAATAGTATTGTATGAAAAAGCAATCAACGTTTAAAAGAAGTAGGAGAATTTGAAAAATGTGAACAATAGTGTATATTTTCCAAATATACGCCTCTACCTTTTTTGTCTCCTGCACTTTGAAAATATTTGTTTAAGGAAATTTGCCTTTGGAAGATAGATAAAAATATCTTCCGAGGGTAAATTTCCTTTCGGAAGGACTCATACTTAGAGAACTTTTGAAGAGAAACCTTTTGTAACAGAGCTTAGATTGTAAAGAGACAACAAAAACAAAACATATCTTAAAAGAATTATCAAAAGAGATAAATTTGTCAATGTTTATCATCCTAATAGTTGTATTTAAGTACTTAAATCTTTTTTTATCAAAAACTTTGGTGAACAAGTCAGTATATTGTTCATTTGAGTCAACTTTGACTAGTTTGATCATGCTTTTCTCATGAATATCTCTAATAAAATGGTACCTGATGTCAATGTGCTTTGTCTTGGAGTGCTTGACAGGATTTTCTGTAATGGAAATTGCACTCTTTTGTCAATGTGAATAGGAGTCTCTATGAAATTGAAGCCATAGTCCAACATCTGATTTTGAATCCATAGCAGCTGAGCACAACAAAAACAAACATATCTTAAAAGAATTATCAAAAGACAACAAAAATAAAACAAACATATCTTAAGAGAAACCTTTGTATCAGAGCTTAGATTGTAAAGAGACAACAAAAACAAAACATATCTTAAAAGAATTATCAAAAGAGATAAATTTGTCAATGTTTATCATCCTAATAGTTGTATTTAAGTACTTAAATCTTTTTTTATCAAAAACTTTGGTGAACAAGTCAGTATATTGTTCATTTGAATCAACTTGACTAGTTTGATCATGCTTTTCTCATGCATATCTCTAATAAAATGGTACCTGATGTCAATGTGTTTTGTTTTGGACTGCTTGACAGGATTTTCTGTAATGGAAATGGCACTCTTTTGTCAATATGAATAGGAGTCTCCATGAAATTGAAGCCATAGTCCAACATCTGATTTTGAATCCACAGTAGCTGAGCACAACAACTGGCAACAACAATGTATTCAGCTTCAACAGTTGATGTAGAGACACACGATTGCTTCTTGCATTGCCAGGAGATGATCCTTCCACCAAGAAATTGACATCCTCCTGATGTTGATTTCTTGTTGATATTGCAGCCACCATAGTCACTATCAATGTAGCCATAGAGATTGAAGTCTTGATTCCTAGGATACCAGAGACCTAGTTTTGGAGCTCCTTTAAGGTATATAAGGATTCTCTTAGTAGCAACTAGGTGAGACACCTTTAGGGCAGCCTAATATCTTGCACAAATACAGGTTGCAAATATGATATCAGGTCTACTTGTTGTAAGATACATCAGAGATCCAATAATCGCCCTATACTGATGTTGACCAGTATCCACCCCCTTAGAGTCAGGACAAAGATTGTGATTTCTGGGTATGGGTGTCTTTGCTGGCTTACAATCGTACATTTCAAATCTCTCTAAAATGTCATTAACATATTTGGATTGATTGATGAAAAACCCATCTTTCATCTGCTTCACTTGAATTCCAAGAAAAAGGTCCATTTTTCCCATGGAACTCATTTCAAACTTCTTCTTCATAATGCTTTCAAAGTCTTTACACATTTGGTCATTTGAAGAACCAAATATGATGTCATTGACATAGACCTGTACTAGCAAAATGTCTTTCCCGACTTCCTTATGAACAATATGTGATCAATGGTACCTCTGGTGTAGCCGTTCTTTACGAGAAATGAGACAAAGTCTCATACCACAGCCTAGGTGCCTGGTGCAATTCATAGAGAGCTTTATCCAGTTTGCACACATAGTTGGGATGTTGTGGGTCTTCAAATCCTGGAGGTTAGCACACATATACTTCTCTATCTATATCCTCATATAAAAATGCACACTTGACATCAAGCTGGTAGACTGTAAAGTTCTTGGATGCAGCATAAGCAAGAAAGATTCGCACTGCCTCAAGTCTTGCAACATGTGCAAAGACATCAATGTAATCTATTCCTTCCTCCTGTGTGTATTCTTGAACTACCAGTCTTGCCTTGTTCTTGAGAATCAAGCCTCTATCATCCCTTTTGTTTTTGAATACCCAGGTGGTAGTGGACATAGGTTCAAAATCTTTTGTCATTTGAATTGAAGCAACTCCTCTTGCATTAATTCAACCCAACTACTATCCTTCAAGGCTTCCTCCACCTTCTTTGGTTCCATTTGAGAAAGGAAGCAAGAGTACAAGCAAACATTTCCATTGTGGGTTTGTCTTCTAGTTCTCACGCCTTTAGAAACGTTTCCAATGATGTTTTCAGTTGGATGAGTATTGTGAATCTTGAGCCTAGGAATCACATCCAGTTGCATGGAGAGATCCAAGTTGGAAAAGTTTTGCTCAGGATTTTGAACACTAGGACCAGCTGATATCTCACATTCATTCAATGAGGACTGATTGAATGAAGGAGAGACAACATCAGTAGTATTTTGCTGTGAAGTAGCATCAACAGTTGGTTGTTCCTCCAGATTGCTGTTTTCATCATCTTGGTGTTGAACAGTGTTTGAGTGTCATCTGATACGTTTTAAGGCTCACTTTGTTGAGAACTTGTTGAAGCTCCACTGGTTCCTGAGAAAGTCATGCTTTCAAGACTTTCATTTGTAGGAGCTTGATTTTCAGCAATTCTTGGAGAACTTGGAATAGGTTTGGGTAACTCAAACAATTGATCATCATCAGAGTCACTTTAAGTTCCTGTTCCAGCTGAAACATTCTCACAAGAAGATTTAGAATAGTTTGGAAACAATTCTAAATAAAATATATGGTCAGGGCCATTTCCCCTAACACAAGGAGTGTGCTCATTTACAACAATATTAAAAGATTCCTCAAATTGTTGATTTTTGATGTTATAAACTCTATAGGCAATAGAGTTACAGGAATATCCAACAAAGATAGTATCATCTGACTTTTCAACAAATTTTGCCAAATTGTCCTTTATGTTGAGTATGGTACACCTATTGCCAAAGGACCTAAGAAAGCCAATGAATGGTGGCCTCTTGTTCCATAGCTCATAATGGGTCTTTCCATGGGGCTTGACTATAAGAACCCTATTCTTCGCATAGCATGTAGTGCTGACTGCCTCTGCCCAGAATGTTAGAGGCAACTTTGAATCAACCACATAGTTCTAGCAGCCTCAATAAGTGTCCTATTTCTCCTCTCAGCAACACCATTTTGTTAGGAGTTCTAGGAGCACTATATTGTCTGGTAATCCCTTTTGAGTTACAGAATGAGTCAAGAACTTGATTTTTAAACTCAGTTCCTTGATCACTTCTTATGATTTTAACCTTATGATTAGTTTGATTTTCTATTTTAAGAATAAAAGATTGTAAAGTTTCAGCAGTTTCATCTTTGGTTCTTAAAAAGAATACCCATGTAAACCTAATAAATTCATCAACTATCACAAGGCAATATGCTTTCCTTCCAATGCTCATTATACTTGTGGGACCAAATAGATCCATGTTCAATAAATGTAATGGTTTAGTGATAGAGTTAACTTCTTTGGATTTTTGAGATGTCTTGTGTTGCTTCCCCTTCAGACAAGCAACACAATTATCTTTGCAGAGAAATTCTTTTTTAGGCACACCATGTACCAAGTTATTTTTAACCAAATTGTTCATGGTTTTAAAATTAACATGACACATTTGTTTATGCCATAGAGTTGACTTATCACTATTAGCTTTGGAAAGAAAGCATGATACTTCACCCAGTGGGGAAGCATTGTTCATATCCAGCTTGTACATATCCCCTCTTCTGGGAGAACGAAGAAGCACCAATTGCTGAGGAATTGTCATCCCGGGCTTGAGGATAATGCACTCATGTTTTGTGAAAAGCATTTGGTTCTTTTGATCACAGAATTAAGAAACACTCAAGAGATTGTGTTCAAGCTGCTTGACAAAGTTTACTTTGTCAAATTTTAACTTACCATTGGATACACAATCTCTGCTAGAAATGTATTCTCCGGCTTCACCTCCAAAATGAATAGGACCTCCATCAAAATGTTGAAATTGTTGAAGAAGAGATCTGTTTCCAGTCATGTGCTAGAGCATCCACTATCTACAATCCACACATTGCCATTTTTGTTATGTGGATGTCCCTGCACATATAGTGAAATAGTTAGCTACTATTAGAAACTCAAGCCTTGTTGGTCTTGGGCTCTTCCAATGTAGATGACATAATTGAACCAAAATGTATGCATGGGGGTTCAATTATGGCTTGTGAAGAAGAGGTTTAGGCTGTAGCATCTTTTTTGACAATCCATTCCATCCTTTGGTTGATCAGTGTAGACGAGCTTGGTGAAGCTTGAGCAACATGGCTTACTTCCGAGGCTTCTTTCTTCTTGGAAGAAACTTTCACCACCTTTTCTTCTGAAGCAGTCTTCTTCTCAGAAGATTTCAAAGGAATCCTTTTGTTTCTTTGATTATTCTTTGGCTTGTCTTCCGAAACTATTTTCCTTTCAGAAGAATGAGTTTCTTCTGAAAGAAACTTGGCTTCGGAAACAAACTTCCCTTTTCTTAACACCTGAACCATATGGTAAGGTCCAAATGTGAAACCTTCCTTGACTCCTTCTTTATTAACATTATTTGTATAATGTGTGCTTGCAGGATTGTAGTAACAATCTTTAGCCATATGATTCTGTAGACCACACATTATGCACTCAATGTTACTCTTCATGGGGCCTGAGGATTGTTTCTTCTTGCACTTCATCTTTTCTGCAACATCCTTTGCCTTTTACTTCTGAACTTTCAGCTAGAAAGGAGTGCTAGTACTACACTTCTTTCCTAGATCAGAGCTGCCAACCACTTGGAATCCTACTAAGATGAATACACCCTTTTCCTTTGGGTCTATTTTTAGTTTTGACCCAGCCACTTTCTTAGCTATTTTTCTGGCTGCCTTGACTTTTTTTCTTTTGGCTTTAGTGGTCAAAGATTGATCATCAGCAGTGTTGATAAGGTTTTCTACCTGATCCTTCACTGTGGTGGTAACCGCTGTTGCATCATTCATCTTCTTATTGGGTAGTAGGTTAGCAGTTGGAACCTCTTGCTCTTCAGTACCATATCTTGGTTGTCTTATAGATGGATAAGAGTGTGGTGGAGCAATTTCATTGGTTCCCAACCCACTTTTGTTTTGATAGCATACCTTTGAATGGAGGATGATGCAATAATGGTTTTGAAGTTATGCTCTTCAATAGCATACTTCTTTGCTTTAGCCTTAGCTATTACTAGCTGGGCTTGAGCCTCAGTCAACTTGGAAATCAAATCTTTTATTGAGCCATGTAGTTTGAGTGTTCGTGTTTTAAAGAAGACAGTTTCCTCCAAATCTTTAATTTTTAGTTTGTAGTTAGATTCGGCCTTTTTAAAATCAGATTTAAGTATATTCAAAGACTCAATATCAGATCTGATCTCCATGTTGTAGTCCTGATAGAGTTTAACCTTAGCTATACATGCTGGAGTACAGAGATGTTCATGTACATGTTTATCATCTGTTCCTGCCATGAGAGCTTGAGCTGGAGTCACATCCTGCACCATAAAGCTCCGGTCAACTTCTTGGGCAATAGCAGCTGTTTGTTGTCCAGTTGGCTTTGTATCAGCTTTTGGGGTAGCTAGATGATATTGAGAGGCATGAGTAGCTTCGTGGTTGGAATTTGGAGCTTTGCATTCCCTTGCAAAATGACCAAGTTGATTGCAGTTGTAGCACTTGGCCTTTGATTTGTCTAGCCCAAATTTGTTGTTGGTTGGGTTCTAAGGGAACTGCCTTCCAGTTCTTTTAAAGAACTTCTTCGCTCTAAAGGTTAAAAGAGTCATTTGTTGGACAATGTCCATGTATTCAATGTCATCTGGGCTGAAGCAGTCTAGATCATCAAAGCAAAACTGAAAATCACTAGATTGCCCATTTCCTGACACAAAGGCACAACTATCCTTAAAAGGACTTGATTGTGTCAGTTGAGACTGGGGTGTTTCAGGAAAAGTGATGTATGGCCAGAGGAAGATGATGGTTGTTGGGAATAAGTCAGGTACTACTGGGCTAAGGAGTTCTTGAGCCTTCAGCAACAAGTAAAGCGTTGCTAGCATGAAGGCTAGAAGTTCTGCTCATCTGGTGACCTCTCTGAGTCTCTATCTCAACACGGTATCCATCAAGAATGCCATATATTTGAGTCATGGTGAGGGTGTTTTGTTTAGATTTCCAGTCCTCTTGATAAAACACAATAGAAAGTCCATTCATGAGGAAGTGTACTCATGAATTTTCTTACAAGATCTCTCTTCTCAAAAGTCACTCCCACAGACTGAAGTGATGTGATTAGGTCCATATACTTGAAGTAATGTTGGCTCAGGGTATCTCCAACAATACGAGTGAAGTTTCAAACTACTGCTTCAGGGTATCTCTCTTGGACTCTTTTGACTCGGTTGAACCAGAATACATCAATGTCAAAATGTTAAAGAGTTCTTTGGCAGACTGACAATGCTTAAAGCCTACCATTATGGAGTTTTTTATGAATGTAAGCAATACAGTCATCGCTTTGCTATCAATGTCCATCTTTTTAAAATCTTTATCGGAGTAGTCTTCAACAACTTTCTCTATAATGGCACCGTTACCAGCCCGGGATTCCACCTTTGGCTTGTATGGTCCATGAGTGATAGATCTCCATATTTTGCCGTCTTGATACTTAATGAAGCCTTCGATACGTTTGCCCCAAGATCTGAAGTTATCTGTGGCGACGATAGGAGCTTTAGTCATCGTTCCCATCTCAGATTCTGATGATTTCTGGTTGAGGGCCATTTTTGAGTGTAGTGAGTGAATGAGTGATGAAACAAGGTGATTTGGGATGGTAAGATCTCACAATCAAGAGCCTAAGAAGCTGTGATACCAATTGCAGGATTGGTTATGGTCACTCAACACAAGGATTATCTCTTAAATTCACTAAGACACACTCGACTGATGATGCAGAATCTTAGAAAGAGTTGATAATAATATACTAAGTAAACAAACACAACAAATGGTTTTTCAAGATACTTACTTCTCAACTCAAAGGTTTACAATACTCTTACCAGCATACTTGTTAGGACCGTTTTCGTATGGAGTACAAACGGATTCTGCGTGAGACCAGATCAAATAACGCGGAATTCTATTTGATTGGCGATCCAATCAGTGAGAACGACAACCTGATCGATCTAATGATGAAACAAACATTAAGAATTGATTAGAAATTGATCATGAACGAACTTTGAAGTTGGATATGCTGTTTAGGACGCTCTGGACGGCTAGGGTTTAATTGTCTTTGAAGTCTCCCTTTTTCCACGAATTATGTGGTATTTATAGGTTTCTTGTGTTCATTCGTACGACTGAACCATTAGCATGGTTCAGTCATGCGACTGACTCATGCGGTTGATTCATACGCACGACTGAAGGTTCAGTCGTACGACTGAGTCAATCTTATGTCTTAGTCATACGACTGATCCAGTCTCCTGGTTCAGTCGTGCGACTGGTCCATAAGTATGATTCATTCATGCGTATGGTGAATAAGTATGATCCATTAGCATGAACAACCACCAATACTATGAAATATTTAAAGATAAATAAACATCAAGAACATATCATATTTCATTAAGTATTTACATTACACATGTGTAAGAAATGAAAGACTTTTACATTAAGAACATAAACTAGGAACATGATGTATCAACAAACTCCCCCTTGGACCTAGTTTATTCTATTGTCTAACATGCTTTTCTCCAAGTTCTTCTATCTTTCTTTTGCTGTTGCTCTCGTGGCATGCAATTGCTCCAATATTAAAACCAAATCAGACTTCAATTCTAATTTTTTCTCTTCAACTTGCTTCCTCTGTTCTTGGTCTTCAGCTCTTGCCAAACGAGTACACCACACAGTCTTCAATCGGTTTCTAGAAGATACTTTATCAGGCTGAATTTATCAAACTATAGATGCACCAAGAGCTTAGTTTCAACTTCATGGTCATCACCTTCTTCTAGGATCTTTAGTACTTCTTCAACAAGCTTTTGGCTCTATTGTGGATCAATCTGCTGTTCATAAGCTTGGGAGATCTTCCTCTGAAGCCAATACGCTTAGCCTATTTACTAACCTTCTTCACATGCTCTTGAAATTTCTTGTACTTCTCTTCTTTGGTGACTCCTACATGTATCTCAAATGCAAAGCAGAGTCGTATAACATGTTAGAACTGTAGAGCTTGTACAATATCTTGAGTGTCATAGAATAGTGGCCACTTGTATAGAGTGTAGACATCTTCAGCAGACAAGTTGGTAAGCCACATTGGGTCAAATACCCTGATAGTATCGATCTTCCCTTCCTTGTTCAAAACTATGACCGCTTCCCCCGTCCTCCAGTCATAATACCACCATTTCAAGTGTGGAGTGAAGTCCTGAGGCATCTCCCGTAAAGGAATCTTAGACATTGTGCGTGGGGGACTCCACTTCAACACCACCTTAGGTCTTCCAGATATAGGATTAACTTCAGTCTTATGAATGAACCACTTAGGTTGTTGAGGCCTGAAGTTGACCCATCTCGTGTAGTATTCCTTCTTCAGCGCTATCTCAAACCATCCTGACATCTCCCTCGGGTTGGCATACAAAAGATCTAAGCATGCCAATCGGTTGAGCTCAAAATTAGGAAGTGTCTTCAGATCATGTGGATATCTGAAGTATTCAATCCCTTTCTCCCTTTAACAGCATAGACTTCCAAATCTTCAAAATATGCCCACGCCTATAATCTTGCCTGGCACTTTCTGATGTCTCTTGACTCTGTAAAGTTTGGTGTAGGCATTTTCCTTTGGAGGTACGCGTTGGGCTTTCATTTCAGCATAACAAGCTGCCCATTCAGCTTTCTTAATATCAACATTTGCATCTGAAGCTTGGGCTTTACTTTCATCCTTCTCTTTTTCTTTCTCCATCTCCTCCAGCTTATCAAAGGTATCACTGCCAAAAGTTTCACCCAAGTTGGGGATAACGTTGCCCTCAGGGTCAATGTACTCAAGATAGTGGTCAGCTGTGACATCTTCAATCTCTATTTCATCCACATCCTGTAGCTCCTCGTCACTTAAGACATCAACTTCTGGAGCATCTTTAACAATTTCTTCTAGATTTAATCTGAACATATCAACTAGCTGCTCATCTATCAGATCATGGATGATCTCTCATTCTTCAGGGGTATAGCTAACAGACCTTCTTACAATCCCTTACAAATCCATAATCATAGTGAGCTGAGTCTTGACTTGCTGAAGGGGTATAACATCATAGTCATCAGGATATTGAGCTTCATCTGTTTGATTAAACATTCAACACATCACACATAAATCATTAATCAAGACCTTTAAACATAAAAAATCATTAATTATATTAATGTAATACACAATTCAAGTACAAAAGTTTCAAATACATAAACATCTAATCATTACTTTTGCCTTGATCGGGTGTCTCTTCAGCTTGAGGAGCTGAGGACGAGGCTCTTTGATCCTGATTTCGCTTGGTGCGCCTCTCCTTTGCTGATGGATTTCAGGCTGATGCAGATGCATCACCTTCTTGATCATCATCCTCATCATCATCATCACCTTCTTTTCCTTCCACTTCCTCCCGCTTCTTCCTCATCATCATCTTCTTCTGATTCATCATTAGACGAATCATCATCATCATCATCTCCACCATCATCACCATCACCTTTGATCTTTAAGGGCTCTCCCTTAGTTCCCTTCAACCTCAGCATCAACCTTTTGTTCTTTTTCTCCAACCCCTCAATCCTCTTGACAGACTCTCCTCTACAAGCTCATTTTGAACGTTTAGTACACGGTGAGCTCGAACTAATGCTCTCTCGTGAGCAATGTTCTTATCTGTCAGCTGTGCAATCTGCTTGCCTTGGGCGTTGTTGACCGCTATCAGCTGGTTAATCTGATTTGCTCTCAGCTCATCTGTAGCTAACAGCTTCAACACCAGTCTGTTGACATTTGCCAGCTGTTCCTCTAACCTAACAGTGGGTAGAGCAGAGCCCGATGTAGGTGGGAAGTGGGTGGATGTTCCGGCTTGGGGAATAGTGGATGTAGTGGTGGATGTGGTGAAGATGGGAATAGGTATGGAAGTGGGTTGTGGTGGAGCTGTGTTGGGTATTGTAGGTGAGATGGCTGTGAATGTATGTGTGGTGGTGGGAGTGTTAGTGGCTGTGGTGGTGGAAGGACTGATCAAGATAATCTTTTGCCTCTTTCCCTTCTTTCCATGGGGTTGGGCCATCCTTTTCTTCCTGGTGCCCTTGGCTATCTTGGGTCCCCCTGAGCTGATTGGCTGGTCAGGTGTGTAGGTTGGATCACTGACATCAGTCTCATCACCCTTAGATCCAGCTTGGCGTCCACCAACCACCTCTTTCCCCTTCTCGGTAGCCACAACCCGGCTACCGACTCTCCTGACGAGAGGCTCATCATCCGACCCTTCATCTTCATCTAACTGGAAGTCCTGGTGGAAAGCAGCCTGCTCAGATCCACCAGGTGCATCGAACGTACCATGTGGAGATGGTGGAGATATAGTAGAAGTGTAAGTGGCCCTTGATTGACTAAGACCAGTATCTCCACCACCTTGACCGTCCTTCTGATCGTCATCATCATCATCCTCTTCATCAGTGGGTACTACAATAGGCTCAACATCGGAATCACTATCATCGTGACGCCATTTCTTGCGAGGAGGCGCCACATAGTCTTCATTGGCTAGATGCCCAAACAATCTCCTGACCGGGGGTTTCACCTGCTTCCCCCGGTATACTTTCATCCAGCCCAAGGTGGTATCATCATCATCACCTCAAGCACCACAGCATCATCTTTCTCTTTAGGCAGCATATGAAACTTCTCATCTATGATCATGTGTAAGAAACGTGGATACATACAGAAGCCTTCCTTGCCTTTGGCTTCAAGGTTCTCGATCATATAAGAGAATAGCATGCGAGAGAAACTGAAAGGGTGGTTCAGTACCAGCGCAACGTATGCATTCTGGATTTGGTCCGACATCTCATCAAATCCTCCCCGCCTGGAGGCTATAGACTTTAGGATCACATGTGCCAAGTACTTGAACTGGGGGCACATGTTGCTCTTGTTTAGCACTCCGGCATTGATGTCCCCAGTGTACTTTATCCTTAGAAAGCAACCTCGAACTGTCAGTGGATGCAACTTGGTTGGGTAGGCTCCGTCCTCACCCAGATCTAAGACCCTCCTCAGGTCATCTTCAGTGATCTCTATGTCTTGTCCGAAGATAGAGCTCCAGATATAGTGTGGCTCAACCGACCGGTCAACTGAGGCACTTTCCCAGAAGGCCTGCTGAATAGATCTGTATGGTGTGCAAGGAGTCGAGATGGCCTTGTAGATCCTCGATCTACGTAGGAAGGCAATAATCCCACTAAACTCAGAGGCGTTCCGGGAAGTAGCATCGAGGTGAGCACATATGTTGTGCTTGGTGCTCATCGTCCATCTTTCAGCCATATTGCTGCAACACAAGAAATATATACATTAGATTGGTTGTAAGAGTTAACAGTTGAATTTTGAATGATTTTGATCAACTGATTCAATCGTGCGACTGAACCATACGACTGAGTTCAGTCGTACGATTGAGTTCAGTCGTACGATTTAGCCTGCGACTGAGCTCAATCGTGTCGGAGCCATGCGGTTGAGTTAGTCATGCGAATGGACTCACATGCATGATTCACTCGTGCGATTGAATCATGCGTCTGGCTCAGTTTGGCGACTGAAGTTCATCAGCATGTCCATTCGTATATCTCACTGTTTAACACCATAGACTTGAATCTTTGTCAAGACGTGACCATACACTTCGTGTTTAGATTCATTTGGACCGCAGAGACTCGAAATAACACCTAGTGTTGTTTAAACCATCATTAGTGTCCATTTAATAGGTCTATTTTAAGAGTTTAGTCCCGGTTATTGATTTTAACAGTTTCGGTCATTTAGGGTTCGATTAAACCCTTCATTTGGGTCGATTTCAGTTGCACAGTACCTGTAGATGAGTAGGAAACAAGTTAGTATCACAATCAAGCGGTAATTTCAATACACCAAATTTTTTGCAGAGTGTCGTCGTATGAGCGGTTTTTGAGAGTTTTGAAGAGTGATAAAGAATACGATCGACTAACCCTCTTATTTATACTGATTTTAAGATTCAGTCATGCGACTGGACCTATACGGATGATTCAAGCGTGCGACTGGGGTTCAGTCGTGCGACTGGCTCATACTCCTTCATCCAGTCGTACGAGTGGTTCAGTCTTATAATCCAATCGCATGATTGTTTCCATACTCATGGTCCAATCGTGTGACTTGTTCATACTTATGGTTCATACGTACAACTGGCTCACACTTATGATTCAATCGTGCGAGTGGTTCATATTTATGATTCAATCATGCGATTGACTCATACTTATGAGTTTGACCTCATATATTTCTATACACTCAGAATCTAACTTGTGATACATAACATTATAAACAACGATCATCTCAGACATGACCTTTTTTAACTGAACATCATTTGATCACCTCAGATGTGATCTTTTTAATTTGAAAACATTTGATCACCTCAGACGTGATCCTTTTAATTTGAAACCATTTGATCACCTTAGATGTGATCCTTTTAGTTTATAAAAATTTGATCATCTTAGACGTGATCCTTTTAGCTTGTCACAGTGTTAATCTAGTCATATGGTCCGACATCTACGTAAAGCAAATAACAAAAACATAGAAACAATTTGAAATAACACAAACAAAGAGAGAAAACAAAATTTTGTGTTTTTGGTTTGAGGTGGATTGAAACCTTTTAAAATCCATTAACTGATTTTTCCTCCTGAACAGAACAGCTTCATGTTATTTTAATCATTTCTGGAGAGATTCATATGGAATCATACAGGTATATCACAATTATTTGGGACCCTTTTAGGTCTATGTGAATAATAGATTCTTATTTGTTTAAGAGTCAATAGCACTTGTAGGAAATCATACTAGAGCTATAAGATGCACACACTGATTTTGACAGTCGAGAGTTGCAGTCACGATGATTGTCAATATGTTTGTCCACTTAAATCCATACACAGATTTTTGACTCACATTGGTGATGAGTTAGGTTATATTATTTCAACAATCATTTGTGGATCCCACACTTATATGGTAATCAACATTCCTCAGGAGATTTTTGAGCGGTCTACGGGTATTTGACAAGAAGAAACTATTCTAAGAGCTTTCAGAGAGATGCCAAGCCTCAGGTCAGTGCCATCGCACAACAGAGAGGCGCAAACAACAATGAATTCTAGAATATTTAGGTTATGCTTATCCTCAGGTTAGTGCCATCGCACAGCAGAGAGGCACACAACCTATCTTCTTGTTAGAGCACCTTTATTTCTTTTGCACATAACGCACCAACAACATTAGTCATTAGCTTGATTGCGCTTAACATTTTTTTTCATGTGCTTTGCTCATTTTTATGGTCATTCGCACACATTTGTGGCACTTATTTTGCTCGTCACCCCTTATTGGAAATGCGTTGATTGTGTTAACCAGGGATAAGATGAGAACCCACAACAAGTTGAACAACTTAGTTTGAATTTGATTCACCAATGAAGTCTACTCGTCTATTGTGTGGAATTTACCGACACATCATATAATGAACTAGCAACCTCTAGGTCTACTTTCTTTATGTTACCTCAGTAGCAGACTAGTTTACTATTTTTTTTTCTCTATTTTGCTTAGACTTCTCAGACTTGTAATTTGAATATAACATGTTGATCATTTAAATCCTTATGATGTCCTAAATAATTAGTTCTCTGTGTACTATCATTTTCCATAATTGTTGAATCAATCTCACAGATTTGATTTCTTAACTTTCAGCTAATCTGCCCGCCCTCGTATTTATTTTTATTTTTATTAAGTAATTAAATACTGAACTAAACTAAACTATTTCCCCCTAAAATTCTAAAACCGAAAATATTTTTTTGTTTTTTGAATTTTTAAAATAGGAAAATAAAATAAGAGAAATATGGCGGACTATGAACTCGACTCTTCTGGAATCACAACACTTTTCTTTTTCACGCCATTGACCTCCAACAGATATAAAAACTGAGGTTTGTCAAACGCTTATGTGTAAAGGTCGGCGCGTTGAAAATCCGTATAATTTTAACAACATTGATTAATTTCTTTTCAAATAGTCACGTATAAGTGATATTTAATACCGATGTTTGTTTAGTTTTTGGGTGTTGGACTGGATTTTTAGTAACAACAATTGCAGCAGAATTATCAACAAAGATAGGGTGTTAGAAAATTGCAAACCGTAGTCTCGCATTTGCTGTTGAATCCAAATGATTTGGGAGCAACAGCTTGAGCAGCAACATATTCAGCTTCACATGTTGACAGAGCAACATATGTTTGCTTCTACACTGCCAGGTGACTAACCGTCTTCCAAAGACTGACATCCCGCTGATGTTGACTTGTAATTCATCTTGCAACCACCATAATCTGAGTCACTATATGTTAGGATCTGGTATTTGAACGAAACACCAACTGATTAACGTGTTAACCAAACCAAATAGTCCGGAATCCTATTTGATTGGCGATCCAATCAGTGAGAACGCACATAGAAACAATAATGTATTGAATCTAACGTCAAGAATCGATTAGGAATCGATCTACAGCGTTCTATGTACTTGGAGTATGAACTTGGAGGTTTCTGGACGGCTAGGGTACGTCTGGAGTCGAATTGGAATGAATGCTTACGTTTTTCCACGAATTAGGTGGTATTTATAGGTTAGGGTTGCTCATTCGGGAGACTGAACCATTAGTATGGTTCAGTCGTGCGATTGAGCCATGCGGTTGATCCATTCGCACGACTGAGTGTTCAGTCGTGCGACTGAGCCAATCTCATGTTACAATCATACGACTGATCCAGTCTCCTGGTTCAGTCGTGCGACTGAGTCATTCGCCTGAAGTTGTTCATGCGTATGGTCCATTCGCATGGGCCATTCGCATGAGAACTTCATATTGCTAAGTTTGAATGTATTCATTAATATAACATTATGTGTATCAATTCAAACAATCACAAACCTATATAACCATTCAATATCAACTCATTAATGAAATATTAAACATTATAAATCACAATCAAACATTCTCATTTCATTAATATCCCAACCATTACATAAGTGTAAGACAAACAAGACATATTACATTCATATCAGGATCTAGGTACATATGTATCAACAAACTATTGACCTCCTAGATCTATCTAATGTCTTACCTTCTGCATCACCTCTTCATACTTCTTGTACTTTTCCTCTCTTGTGACTCCTGCGTGTATCTCAAACGCAAAGCAGAGTCTTATGACATTTTGGAATTGGAGGGCTTGTACAATATCTTGCGTGTCATAGAACAGTGGCCACTTGTATAATGTGTAACATCATTAGCAGACAAGTTAGTGAGCCACATGGGTCAAACACCCTGATGGTATCCATTTGTCCCTCTTTATTTAGAACTATGACCGCCGCCTCCCCGTTCTCCAATCATAGTACCACCACTTAAAGTGTGGAGTGAAGTCCTGTGGCATTTCCCTGAGAGGGATTCTTGACATTGTTCTTGGGGGACTCCACTTCAGCACTATCTTGGGCTTACCAGTTATGGGATCAACTTCAGAACGTCTGATATACCTCGTAGGTTGTTGAGGTTTGAAGTTGACCCACCTGGTGTGGTACTCTTTCTTCAGGGCAGCCTCAAACCAGCCTGACATTTTCCTCGGGTCAGCATATAGTAGCTTCAATTTAGCCAGCTGGTTGAGCTCAAAACCAGGTAGAGTCTTTAGATCATGTGGAAATCTAAAGTACTCAATGCCCTTCTCCCTCTTTATGGCATAAACGTTAAGATCCTCAAAATGTGCCCACACAATAATCTTGCCTGACACCTTGTGATGTTTCTTCACTTTGTAGAGTTTGGTGTAGACATTCTGTTTAGGAGCAGCGCGTTGGGCTCGGATTTCCTCGAAACATGCAGCCCATTCTGCCTTTCTGATATCAACATCGGCGTTTGAGGCTTGGGCTTTTCCTTCAGTCTTCTCAGACTCTTGCTCCATCTGATCCAATACCTCAAATGTATCACTGACTAGGGATTCACCCAGATTGGGAACCACATTTCCCTCGTTGTCAGCGTACTCAGGATAATGTTCTGCTGTGACGTCTTCGATTTCTATCTCATCAATGTCATTCAGCTCTTCTTCACTGGTAGACTCAAAAGTTGGAGCATCCTTAATGATCTCATCTGGATTCAGCTTGAACATCTCAGCCAGTTGCTCATTTGTAAGATCATGAATTATTTCCCCCTCTTCAGGGGTATAACTCACTGATCTCTCTGACGATCCCTTGCAGATCAAGAATCATAGTCAGTTGAGTCTTGACCTGCTGAAGGGGAGCAACATCATATTCCATCCCTTTGAAAGTTTGGATCTGCTTGATTTAAACATGTAACACATCAAACATTAGTTAATAATCAAGACAGAAATACATTAACCTTATATAAACATTAAGTACATAAGTTTAATACATGATTCAAGTACAAAAGCTATCAAATACATAAACGTCTAATCATTACTTTTGTCCTGAATAGCTGGATCATCACTAGGTGAGGCAGAAGAAGAAGCTCGTTGGTCTTGATTTCTCTTTGATCGTCTTTCTTGACCCTGAGCTGAGGCAGATGCAGCTGCATCTCCTCCTTCATCATCATCATCCTCCTGCCTTTCCTCTGTCTTTTCTTCCTCATTCCCTTCATCATCATCACTTTCTTCATCTTCATCCTCATCCTCATCATCATCATCATCATCATCATCATCATCATCATCATCATCATCATCATCATCATCATCACCACTCACCATCTCCTTCCTTTATCTTCAGAGGCTCATCTTTAGTTCCTTTGAGCTTGAGCATGATAGTCTTTTTGGCATCCTCCAACTCCTCAATCTTCTTTGCTGATATGACTTTATGCTCCTGGAGTTGGGCAATCTCTTGGCTCTGAGCAGCCATTTGCTGTGCCTGCTGCTCAATCAGCTGAGCCTGCTGAGAGATCTGCTGGGATTATGCAGCTGTGAGATCTGCCAGCTGACGAATCTGTGCAGTCTTCTCGTCATCGGCTGCTAACAGACGCATCACCATACGGTTCAGCGCTGATAGCTGTTCCTCTACCCCAATGGGAGGTAGAGGTGATCCATATAGATGGGTGGGATGTGATGATGGCCCGGCTTGGTGGCTAGTGGTGGTGGTGGTGGCAGTGGTGAAGATTGGGTTAGGTCTAGATGATAGTGGTGGTGATGTAGGTGTGGTAGATATGGTGGTGGATTGGATATATAGTGGTGGGAGGTGTGGGGTGACTGTGGTAGAGGGTATGGTAGTGGTGGTAGGAGCTATGTGGTGGCTGTGGTGGTGGCTGTGGTGGTGGCAGTGGTGGTGATCAAAGTAAACCTTTTCTTCTTGCTCTTCATGCCATGAGGCTGAGCCATCCTCTTTTTTCTAGTTCCCTTTGAGGAGGATGCTCCCCCTTGGCTGCTGGGTGGGTCCAGAGTATATGATGGATCTGTATCAGCAACTGCAGTGTCTCCGGACTCCCCTTGGCGTCCACCAACCGCCCTAATACCTCTCTCAGTGGCAACCACCTTGCTGCCCACTGTTCGTACCAGAGGTTCTTCATCTGACTCCTCCTCCTCTTCTATTTGGAAGTCAGGGTGAATAGGAGCTGATTCGGGTCCACCCTGAACATCTCCTCCCTGACCACCATCAAGATCATCGTCATCCGAGTCATCGGAGGGTAGAGCAATCTGCTCAACATCTGAATCACTGTCATCGTGGCGCCACTTCCTCCGAGCTGGCGCCACATAATCCTCACGGGCCAGATGCCCAAACAGTCGCCTGACAGGGGTTTTCACCTGCTTCCCCCTGTACACCTTCATCCGGCCTAAGGTGGTATCATCCATCACCTCAAGCACCACGGCATCTTCCTTCTCCTTCGGCAAGGAAGGGAGCTTCTGGTCAATAATCATCTGCATGAATCGGGGGTACATGCAGAAGCCCTCCTTCCCTTTCCCCTCAATGTTCTCCACCAGGTAGGTGAAGATCATCCTGGAGAAGCTGAACGGATGGTTCAGCACCAACGCTACATAGGCGTTCTGGATCTGATCCGACAGCTCATCAAATCCTCCCTTCCTGGACGCTATGCACTTCAGCAGTACATGAGCAAGGTACTTGAGCTGGGGACACAGGTTGCTCTTGTTGAGCACCCCTGCGTTGATGTCCCCAGAGTACTTAGCTCGTAGAAACATCCTCTGACAGTAAGGGGGTGTAGTCTAGTAGGACATCAGCATCGTCCCCAACTGCAGCACAATCCTGAGATCCTCCTCTGTGATCTCAATAGCCTCTCCAATAGTACTCTCCTGATACAATGAGGCTCAGAAGATCTGTCAACTACTGCACCTTCCCAGAAGGCCTGCTGTATAGAGCGATACGTGTACATGGAGCAGATATAGCATGAGCAATCCTCGATCTCCTCAGAAAGGTGATAATGCCAGAAAAGTCTGAAGCATTTCTGGATGTCAGATCCAGATGAGCACAAATGTTGTGCTTAGTACTCATGGTCCATCGACTCGCCATCTGTTACACAATGAAATAAACATTAGTATCCGTGGCTAAGATGTCTTGAATCACTTGGACTTGAAAACATTCTGTTCTGTCATGCGAATGAGGTTGTGCGACTGAGATCAAGTCGTGCGAATGAGCAGTGCGACTGAGATCCAGTCGTGCGAATGACCCCATACGTACGACTGAGTGTGCGACTGAACTCATACGTATGTAAACTCATGCGTTTACACCAGTCGTGCGACTGAACTCATACGCATGGTTCAGTCGTGCGGTTTAGCTATTCGCACACCTCAGTCGTGCGACTGAAGTTCATCAACCTGTCCATTCGCATGTTTTTCTGACTGTTCAATTCAAATTCAAATTTTCACCAATTTTGAAGTTTAGACGGCGTGTTCTGGTTCATTAGACTCGCAATCCATTAGTTTATCACCCAACTTTAATTTCATTTGTTTACTTCGTTTCGTTAGGTTATTTGGTCACACATGTTTCGGTTATTCGAATGAGTCCGATTGTCCAGATTAGGTCACAAATTGAATGATATAACGATGGTTTGCACCGCAAATACCTGTAGAATCAGTGTAGATAGTCAGTACACGAAAATCAAGGGTTTATGGTGATCAAACGAAAATTTGGCAGAGTAACGCTAGTCGTGCGAATTAGGGCAAATATGTGGGTGATGAGTCTCTGCGACCGACTCCCCCTCTATTTATACTAAACCTGAATTCAATCGTACGACTGGGCTCATACGCTCATTTCATTCGTGCGAATGGGCCTCAGTCGTGCGATTGGTTCAGTCGCCCCCCTTCAGTCGTCCGACTGGAGTTCAGTCGTGCGACTTACTCATTCGTTCGCTCTTAATCATCCGACTGGGTCATTCGTATGGGCCATTCGGTTGAATGGTCCATACTCATGTCCATTCGGCTATAGAAGGCATAAGTGTGGTCCATTCGCACGATTGGCCCAACCTCATGGTCCAGTCGTGCGACTGGGTCATACTTATGAATTTTTCTGCATTTTTTACCATTTGACATTTAAACCCTTTTAAACTGTAGAATCAACATTATAACTCATTTGATCATCTCAGACATGATCATTTTAACTTGAAAAACTTTGATCACCTCAGACTGTGATCCTTTTAAACACTTTGTCACCTCAGACGTGACCCATTTATCTTTTGAAAACACATGTGGTCATCTCAGACATGACCCTTTTTGGTGATTTAATCCCTTACTGAATTCCATGATGTAGTCCGACAACAAACAAACTGAAATGACTAAATAAATAGAAAATTAAACTGAAGTACAAAAATTAAACTTGTTTTTGACTTTTTGTGAGAGGTAAATCCTAAGATAGAAATCTACTGGATTCGGTTCCGGAATAGGCAGCTTCTATTTAGTTTGACCATAACTGGAACCAATTCATTCTTGGTGGTTCATCCAGAGTCGCTAGCAAGTTTAGGAAATCATACTGGTACTATTAGATTCCCACATTGATTTGGACTTTCAAGAATTGTAGCCACGATGATTGTCAGTATATTTTTCCTCTTAAATCCATACACAGACTTTTGACACAGATTGGTGATAGTTTAAGGTTTAATTATTTCAACCAACATTTGTGGATCCCACACTTATATGGTAATCAACATTCCTCAGGAGCTTTTGAGCGGTCTACGGGTATTTTGACAAGAAGAGACTATTCTTAGAGCTTTCAAAGAGAAGCCAATCCTCAGGTCAGTGCCATCGCACAGCAGAGAGGCGGCAAACAACAATGAATTCTAGAATATCTAGGTTATGCTTATCCTCAGGTCAGTGCCATCGCACAGCAGAGAGGCACACAACCTATCTTCTTGTTAGAGCATCTTTAATTTCTTTTGCACATAATGCACCAACAACATAAGTTATTAGCTTGATAGCATTTGCTTTTCATTTTTTTCGTGCTTTGCTCTATTTATGGTCATCCGCACACATTTGTGGCGTTTACATGCTCGTTACCCCTTATTGGAATATTGTTGATTGTGTTAACCAGTGATAAGATGGGAGCCCACAGTCAGTTGAACAACTTAGTTTGATCTTGAGATCACCAGTCAGGTCTAATCATCTATTGTGTTGAATCTACCGACATATCATCTGTGGTCTAGCAACCTCTAGGTCTACTTTCGTTGTGTTACCTTAGTAGTTACCAGTTTTCTATCATCTTTCCTTTTATATTGCTCAGACTACACAGACTTATACTTTGAATTTTGCATCTTGTCTAAATTAAATTTTTTAAGTCCCACTTGATTTGTTCCTGTGTACTATCATTTTCCAAAGTATTTGAATCGGTATCACAGATACGATCTACCTTCTATCAGCTAGCCTCTCCTTCTCCCTCGTTTTTTTTTTATTTTTAATGTTACTGGCTGACCTATTCTCCCCCTAAAATTCTAAAATCATAACCGATTTACATATTTTAGGATTTTAATAGACAGCTAAATAACATGATTTAATTTAAACAGAAATAGAATAAATAAAGAAATAAAAGAAAAAAATTAAAAATTAGACTAAACTGCATCGGACTACACATGGTCATCATCAGGAATGACATCACTTTTCTTTTTAACGCCGTTGACCTCTAACAGATATAGAAAACGTGGTTTGTCAAAAGCTTTTGTATAGAGGTCAGCGCGTTGAAAATCAGTATTTATCTTTACCACATCGATTAAATTCTTTTCAAAACAGTCCCGTATAAAATGATATTTAATACCGATGTGTTTGGTCTTAGGATGTTGTACTGGATTTTTAGTTACTGCAATTGCAGCAGAGTTATCAACAAAAATAGGAGTAGAAGAGAAATTTAAACCGTAGTCCCGCATTTGCTGTTGAATCCAAATGATTTGTGAACAGCAACTTGCAGCAGCAACGTATTCGGCTTCACAGGTTGACAATGCAACCGAGGTCTGCTTCTTACACTGCCAGGTCACTAATCTCCTCCCAAAGAATTGACACCCTGCTGATGTAGACTTGTAATTCATCTTGCAGCCCCCGTAATCCGAGTCACTATACGCCGTGAGCTCAAAGTCATCATCATGAGGATACCACAACCCAAGTGTGGGTGTGCCCTTCAGATAACGAAATATCCTTTTGACCCCGATCAGATGGTTAACCTTTGGCTTAGCCTGATATCTAGAACATAGACATGTAGCATACATGATGTCAGGTCTTGAGGCAGTGAGGTACATGAGAGATCCAATCATTCCTCGGTACATTGTTGCATCTACCAGATCTCCATTTTCATCGGGTGCTATATCATGGTTTGTAGCAAGTGGAGTCCCAGCTGCAGAAGCATTCTCCATGTCAAACCGACTGAGAATGTCTCCCACATACTTGGTCTGATGTAGAAAAATCCCTTTGGGTGTCTGATCCACCTGTAACCCGAGAAAGAATTTCATCTCCCCCATGGCACTCATCTCAAACTCCGCCTTCATTACTGCTTCAAATTCTTTGCATAATTCTTCGTTCTTTGAACCGAAGATTATGTCATCGACATAGATCTGTACTAGCAGTAAGTCTCCATCTTTTTCTTTGATAAACAGTGTGCAGTCAATGACTCCCCTGCGAAAGCCGTGTTTCACAAGATGAGTCGAGAGTTTCTCATACCAGGCCCTTGGAGCTTGATGAAGCCCGTATAAGGCCTTGTCGAGTTTGTAAACTCTGTCCCGATGATAAGGATCTTCAAATCCCTCGGGTTGACTGACATAAACTGTCTCTCGGATTTCACCATGAAGGAATGCACTCTTCACATCTAATTGATAGACTTTGATCTTCATATACGATGCATAGGCAAGGAAGATGCGGATGGCTTCCATCCTTGCCACGGGTGCAAACACTTCATTGTAATCAATGCCCTCGACTTGTCGAAATCCCTGAACTACCAGTCGAGCCTTGTTCCTGATAATGACGCCTTGGTCATCCTTCTTGCATTTCAAGACCCATTTGGTGCCAATGACCTTAGCACCTTTAGGTCTATCTACCAGAGTCCATACACCTAACTTCTTGAACTGAAGAAGTTCTTCTTGCATGGCACTCACCCATGCCTCATCATTCAGTGCTTCACTGACGTATTTTGGCTCAAACTGCGAGACAAAACACCGATAAGCACCATCGTGAATGTATCCTTTTTCCATTACCGAGGCATAATCAGCTGAGTACAGCTGATTTCTGGTCTGCACTCCTGATCTGACATCCCCAATGACATTGTCTAGGGGATGATAGACATTTAGACGTGATCCTGGAGTGGTAGGAACAACTACCTCAGAGCCAAGATTATGAACATTTGGTTCTGCATCTGAGGTAGAAGGAGTTTGAGGTTCCGAAGTCGAAGAGGCATCACTGTTAGATGCTTGTGGACTTGCAGGAATTGGAACCTGTCCCTCCTGATTGTTCTGGTCATCTTCTTCAGCTTCATCTTCTGAGGAGGAGTCACTGTCTTCGAGTGCTCCCCCTGAGTGGTGAGATGATTCTCCCTGTGAGCTCGATGATGTTGAATCAAGTGATGGTGTATTCAAGATATCATACATCATCCGTGTAGCTAACTCGTCATCAGAAGGGGAGATAGGTATGTTGAAGGACTTGAAGAATCCATCATAGTCGAAAAAGTAAGCGGGTCCTTTTCCAGTAGGTGGTGTGGTATATCTCTGAACATCAACATTACACCACACTACTTCTACTAACCCGTTGAGTTGTTGTAAACTCTCTTGTTCGGTATGTTGTATCCTAGGAAGATACCTTCATCAGCCTTCTCGCTGAATTTTCCTTCTTGAGTCTTCTTCAGAAGTGTGCACGGCGCGCCAAATGGTTCGAGATACTCCAGATTAGGTTTACGTCGTTGTAGTAACTCGTAACATGTCTTGCCATGGCGCTTGACTACCAGAACTCGATTTAATGTAAACATGCATTTGCCACTGCCTCATTCCAGAATTGGATAGGCAGTTTCGAGTCTGCTAGCATTGTCCGTGCTGTCTCTATCAAGCTTCGATTCTTTCTCTCAGCAACACCATTCATCTGAGGCGTGTAGGCAGAAGTGAACTGGTGCACAATTCCCTTTTCCTTGCAGTAAGCCTCCATCCACTGATTCTTGAATTCGGTCCCGTTGTCTGAGCGTACCTGTCTTACCTTCAGCTTGTAGAGAGATTCCAGTGTGGTTACTAATTCCTTGAATGACTCAAATGTTTCTGATTTGGACTTCAGAAACATTACCCAAGAGAATCTTGAGTAGTCATCAGTAACCACATAACAGTACAAGTCACCTGCAATGCTTTTTGTACTGACTGGACCAAACAGATCCATGTGAAGAAGTTCAAGAGGAAGCTCGATAGAATGAACTTTCTTTTCCTTATGAGACTTCTTCGTCTGTTTGCCTTTCTTGCATGCTACACAGAAATCCGGAAGTTGGAAATTTTTGACGTTAACTCCTCACGAGATCCTTCTGGATCAAGTGATTCATCTTCCGTTGATTAATGTGTCCCATTCTCCTATGCCAGGAAATGGAGTCCTTCTCAGTAGCTTTTGATAGAAGCACTGAACTTCATGATCCGTTGTAGAAGCCGTTGAGAGATCCAAAACATAAAGGTCTTTATATCTTGAAGCTGTCATCAAAACTTGGTCCTCCGGAATCACATAGTCTTTCTTTAGGACATAACACTTCTTGTTGTCAATATGACCTTAAATCCTTTGTCACATATTTGGGAAACAGAAAGTAAGTTGTTTTGAAGTTGTTGAACGTAGTTCACTTTATCAAACTTAACTTTCTGATTTCCAACCTCTCCCTGAGCTGTGATATAACCTCCTTTGTTACCAGCAAAAGAAACATGCCCTCCTTTTATTTGTTTGACGTTTGATAAAAGAGCCCTGTTTCCTGTCATGTGCCTGGATGCTCCGCTATCTACAATCCACGTGTTGGTTTCAGCACTGTAGCGAACACCCTGCACATACAATTTAAAATTAGTTTAGGTTAGGAACCCAAGCCTTTACTGGCTTGGGTTTCCCAGAGGCATCACACATCATGAATTCAACCCATTGACCCTTAGAAGGTGAGGGTAGCTCAGGTGCCTTCTTGTCATCATTATCAGACACAGAGGATGACTTTTCTTTCCATAAGCCAGATTTGTGTAAGGCCTGTTTGTGATAAACAGACGACTGGCTAATGGGTTGAACTTTGGGTTCACTAGTTCTTCTAGGTGGAGTTAAAGAACTCCTCTTAGAAGACCTAGGTTTTGAATCCTGAAGTTCAATTTTCTTCCTAGGTGTCTGATAGTAAGGACAAAAAGAAGCAATGTGTCCACACTCTCCACAGTTGTAGCATGACCTGCTATCAACTTTATGATTAAACTGTCTATGTGGAGATGTGTGTGACACCCTAGTGACATCATTATGTTTGGGTTTTGACTCTGCTTCTTTTGATGTTTTCTCTTGTTTAACAAACTTAATTGTTTTAACATTTTTAACATCTTTTCCATTTTGGTTAACTGGACTTTGACATGAGACTCGTGAAGGTTAACATTAACAGTCTTTTTAGGTTCAGATTTGACTTTGTTTGACCCTGACTTTATATTAACCTTTTCAAATTCTTTTTCCAGATTAACACAAGGCATTTTACCCTTTGCCTTTGAAGTGGCCTCCTTTTGTTTTGTTCCAGATTCAATTGAAGAACATGAGGAATCTGGATCACTTACAAGAGGAGTAGACACCACATGATCCTTGATGGGATTGTTATTTATTGGTCTACTCTTAGTGTTCATCAAGGTCTCAGGTGGTGGTGGAACCACTTTATAACCCAAACCCTCCCCATTGTTACGCTCTCTCACTAAGTGTTGGACAATATGAGATGAACTTGTCCAACTGTGCAGTTTTTGCTTTAATGAGTTGACTTCTACTTCTAAAACTGCTTTTTGTTTCTTAGTGTCTTCTAGGGAGTTAAGATAGTACCTAATGTCATTAGCTTGGTTAAAGGCTACTACTTCAGTTTCCCTAAGCTGTTTATTCAAAAGGTCTATCTTTTCTTTGTAACTATGCTCATTTTGTTTTAAAACTCTATTTGCCTCAGTGCACAGTTGCAAATCCTTTACTAAGCTATCATTATGATCTAATAACCTAGCAAATTTCTGATCTATGCTTTCTCTAAATTTATTACAATCAGAACAAGCATGATTTTTGAAAAGTTGGTCAGTAGTACTTACCTGAGGAGGTTCTGATGAATCAGCCATCAACGCAGCATCTGATGTCTCTGGTTCTGGTGATTCTGTCTTTGTTGTAGACGTCCCTTCTTCAGGCTTGTAGCTGACCTCAGTTGCAGTCTCTTCACTGTTTGACATCGCTAGCTCAACTGCAATATCTCCTTCACTCGCGGAATCATCATCTAAGTCTTCCACGCTCGCAATATTGGATTCTCCCGGAGAGACAAACCGAAAGCTCCAGTCCTGTCCTTCATCATCATGGGCAGTCAAGGCTTTTGGATCCTTGCTTGATGAAGTAGAACTGCTAGCTTGCTTGTCTTGACGAGTGAAGGACGAGAATGGATTCCCGTTTCCAGTCTTCTTTGGCTTCACACACTCTCTTTTGAAGTGCCCCTTTTCTCCACAGTTGAAGCAGGTCACCTTGCTCTTGTCAAAGCCAAAAGTGTGTCCTTAGTAGCAACCAAGTTTTGTCCGGTCTTCTTCACAAACTTCTTCGCTCTCCGGACAGCACTTGCTAAGGCCCACATAATATCCATCCTCTCCAGTTCAGTCTCATCTACCTGCTCGTAGTCCTCATCTGCCAGATGGCAGTTTCCAATTTTCCCAGCAACAAGTCCATCATAGGAATGGACCACTGCTGCCAAGAGATCCATGTGCTCTCGTGCTACTTCTACTGTCACTGTCACGTTTCCGAGATTCTCGGTCTTCAGTCTTGTAGCATTTGCTTCAGATCCAATGTATTGGGTACTAGAAGACCCTGACGTTTCTGATCCTGAAGGAGAGGCTTGTGAAGGACCAGATGAGCTTGACACAAAGGCGGTCTGAAGAGGTGCTCCAGACGTCTTAACTTGAGGAGTTGGCATTGTACAAAGCTGGATTCTGAGTGTATGAAGACTTCTGAGCTCGGTACTTCATCCTTAGTGCTTCTTCTCGCAGCTTTAGAATGAAATCATTGATGTCCAAACTTGCTAACAATCCATTCTGTCTCAGATTTGAAACAAAAGAAGCCCAACTTTTTCTGGCAACCCGTCTGCAAAATTTGACACTTTATCTTCCATGGTAGTTGTGACACCATGTGTGTGCAGCTCGCTCATCAAATGGTAGAATCTATCAATGACATCGTCTAAACTCTCATTTCCCATCGATGAGAAGTTGTCAAATTCTTTCTTCCAACTCCTTAGCTTTAATGGCCTTCAACGAAGCATTCCCGTCATATCTTTTCTCCAGCTCATCCCATAACTTCTTGGCTTGCTTATTCTCTGAGAATGGTGAAAAATATCCTTAGGATAGACTGTGTTAGCAATGCATATACTCTCTTTTCAGCATTATATTTAACTTTCTGTGCATCAGTCATTCCTCCTAAAGTAAGTTTCACCCCATCAGCTCCCACCGGCATACTGTACCCCGTCTCAATAGCTTCCCACATATTTGGATCCACTCCATTTAGGTAGATCTCAAAACGTTGTTTCCAGTGGGGAAACTCATCTAACGTTATAAGCTTCGGGGGTTTATTGTGATTCCCCACCTCACTCTCCAGTAGCAGTAAGTTCTGAATCCGTGAGTCCTTCCCGGCTGTAAACGCTGAAAACTGATCCTCCATCTCGATTAACTTTAAGTCTCTTAAACAATCTGTTTAACTGGTGCGAATGGAGTGGTGCGAATGGGCTACCCGTGCGAATGAACTATGCGACTGGTTCAATCGTGCGGCTGAACTAAGCGATTGGTCCAGTCGTGCGAATGAAACTGATGCGGATGAACAATGCGAACGGTTGGCTTAGTCGTACGAATGAAGATGCGACTGAGTCCAATCGTACGTCTGGGGGATGCGAATGAAGTCCAGTCGTGCGATTGGGTCAATCGTGCGACTGAAGCTGCTGTATTTCGAAAATTTCTAGGTTTAACTTCGTGTTTTGGCCGTAAAACCCGAATTTTCACCAACCCTAATCGCCTTATGCCGGAGAAACCAAAACTTGATGAGCAGGGGACGTCCAAGACAACGTTTGACACAAAAAGATTGCGTTTTTAGTGAAAAAACACAACCTTTGTATCAAAATTGATTGAATCACACGTAATCAAGAGCCAAAGCTCTGATACCACTTGTTAGGATCTGGTATTTGAACGAAACACCAACTGATTAACGTGTTAACCAAACCAAATAGTGCGGAATCCTATTTGATTGGCGATCCAATCAGTGAGAACGCACGTAGAAACAATAATGTATTGAATCTAACGTCAAGAATCGATTAGGAATCGATCTACAGCGTTCTATGAACTTGGAGTATGAACTTGGAGGCTTCTGGACGGCTAGGGTACGTCTGGAGTCGAATTGGAATGAATGCTTACGTTTTTCCACGAATTAGGTGGTATTTATAGGTTAGGGTTGCTCATTCGGCGACTGAACCATTAGTATGATTCAGTCGTGCGATTGAGCCATGCGGTTGATCCATTCGCACGACTGAGTGTTCAGTCGTGCGACTGAGCCAATCTCATGTTACAATCATACGACTGATCCAGTCTCCTGGTTCAGTCGTGCGACTGAGTCATTCGCCTGAAGTTGTTCATGCGTATGGTCCATTCGCATGGGCCATTCGCATGAGAACTTCATATTGCTAAGTTTGAATGTATTCATTAATATAACATTATGTGTATCAATTCAAACAATCACAAACCTATATAACCAATTCAATATCAACTCATTAATGAAATATTAAACATTATAAATCACAATCAAACATTCTCATTTCATTAATATCCCAACCATTACATAAGTGTAAGACAAACAAGACATATTACATTCATATCAGGATCTAGGTACATATGTATCAACCTATACGCTGTAAGCTCAAAGTCATCATCATGAGGATACCATAACCCGAGTGTTGGAGTACCCTTCAGATAACGAAAGATCCTTTTAACCCCAATTAGATGATTTACTTTTGGTTTAGCCTGATATTTGGAACAGAGACACGTGGCATACATAATATCAGGACGAGAGGCTGTGAGATACATAAGAGATCCGATCATTCCTCTGTACATAGTGGCATCTACCAGATCACCATTATCATCGGGTGCCACATCGTGATTTGTGGGAAGTGGTGTTCCAGCAGCCGTAGCATTCTCCATGTCGAAGCGACTGAGGATATCTCCTACATATTTGGACTGATGCAGGAAGATCCCTTTTGGTGTCTGATCCACCTGTAACCCAAGAAAGAACTTCATCTCTCCCATAGCACTCATCTCGAACTCAACTTTCATCACAGATTCGAATTCCTTACACAAAGCTTCATTTTTGGAGCCGAAGATGATGTCATCCACATATATCTGTACCAGTAGTAAATCATCATCTTTCTCTTTGATGAACAACGTGCAGTCAATGACTCCTCTGCGAAAACCATGTTTCAGCAGATGAGTTGATAGTTTCTCATACCAGGCTCGTGGAGCTTGATGAAGCCCGTATAGAGCCTTGTCCAATTTATAGACTCTATCCCGATGATACGGATCCTCAAATCCTTCGGGTTGACTGACGTACACTGTTTCATGAATTTCACCATGAAGAAATGCACTTTTCACATCCAATTGATAAACTTTAATCTTCATGTAAGATGCGTAGGCTAAGAAAATACGAATTGCTTCCATCCTTGCCACCGGTGCAAACACTTCATTGTAGTCAATGCCTTCTACTTGTCTGAATCCTTGAACGACTAGCCTGGCCTTGTTTCTGATTATGACTCCTTGATCATCTCTCTTACTTTAAGAACCCATTTAGTGCCAATCACCTTTGCACCTTTTGGTCTATTCACAAGAGTCCATACTCCTAACTTCTTGAACTGAAGGAGTTCTTCTTGCATAGCACTAACCCATGCCTCGTTGTTTAAGGCTTCTCTTACATATTTTGACTCAAATTGAGACACAAAACATCGATAAGCACCATCGTGTAGATAACCTTTTTCCATGACTGCAGCATAATCAGCTGAGTATAGCTGATTTCGTGTCTGAACTCCCGATAGAACATCCCCAATGATGTTGTCCAGGGGATGATACACATTTATTCGAGATCCGGGAGTGGTGGGAACAACTACTTCAGTGTCCAGATTTTGAATCCCAGGTTCAATATCTGTGGCTGTTGGAGTATGAGGTTCAGAAGTGTTAGTGGCATCAAGATCAGATGCATGTGTACTTTCATTAGAGGGAACCTATTCCTCTTGGTCCGTATTTGAAGTGTCAACTGCCTCATCATCAGAGGAAGATTCACTAACTTCAAGCTCTCCCCCTGAAGGGCTAGAAGTATCATCTAATTGAACCGATGATGTCGGGTCTAGTGGAGGAGTATTCAGAACATCGTACATCATTCGAGCAGATAACTCATCATCAGGATAAGAAGGAGGTAGATTGAAGGACTTGAAGAATCCATCATAGTCAAAGAAGAAGGAAGGTCCTTTTCCAGCAGAGGGAGTGGTGTATCTTGGACGTCAACATTGCACCACACTTCTACATGACCTGTTGAGTTGTTATAAACTCTCTAGTTACAGAATTGAATAGACAGTTTAGATACTCCAAGTTGGGTTTTCTTTAAAAGCATGCACGGTGCTCCAAATGGTTCTAGATACTCCAAGTTGGGTTTACGTCGCTGGAGCAATTCATAGCATGTTTTTCCATGACGTTTGACCACTAAGACTCGATTGAGAGTATAGCATGCATTAGCCACTGCCTAGTTCCAGAATTGAATAGACAGTTTAGAGTCGGCTAACATTGTCCTTGCTGTCTCTATCAAGCTCCGATTCTTTCTTTCAGCAACCCCATTCATCTGTGGAGTGTAGGCAGACGGAAATTGATGAACAATTCCTTTTTCTCGACAGAATGCCTCCATGATTCTTGAACTCTATTCCGTTGTCTGATCGAATCTTTTTGACTTTCAGCTTGTAGAGTGATTCTAATGTAGTGACTAGATGCTTGAATGATTCAAATGTCTCTGACTTTGCTTTCAGAAACATCACCCAGGAGAATCTTGAGTAATCATCAGTTACTACAAAGCAATACAAATCACCAACAATGCTTTTTGTACTGACTGGGCCAAACAGATCCATATGTAGAAGCTCGAGAGGAATGTCGATAGAATTGACTTTCTTTCCTTTGTGAGACTTCTTGGTCTGTTTCCCTTTCTTACATGCTACACAGAAATCTGGGAGCTGGAAATTCTTAACTGTAACTCCATTCACCAAATCATTTTGAACCAGATGATTCATCTTCCTGGGATTAATATGTCCCATTCTCCTATGCCAGGAGACAGAATCCCTCTCTGTTGCCTTTGATAAGAAGCACTGGGCAGTAGACTCAGTTGTGGAGGCTTTTGATAGATCCAAAACATACAGATCGTTATATCTTGAAGCTGACATTAGAATTTTAGCCTCCTCGACAACATACTCCTTCTTCAACACGTAGCACTTCTTGTTGTCAAACATAACTTTGAATCCTTTATCACAAATTTGGGAGACAGAAAGCAAGTTGTTCTGCAATTGTTGAACGTAGTTGACCTTGTCAAACTTCACTTTCTCATTTCCCACTTCGCCTTGAGCTGTGATGTAACCTCCTTTATTCCCAGCGAATGATACGTGTCCCCCTTTAATTTGCTTGACGTTGAAAAGGAGAGACGAATTCCCGGTCATGTGCCTGGAAGCCCCACTATCAATAATCCAGGTATTAGTGATAGCACTGTAGCGGACACCCTGCACATACAAAGGAAATGATTAGTTCAGGTTTGGGACCCAAGCCTTGACTTGCTTGGGTGTCTTAAAGGTATCACACATCATGAACTCAACCCACTGTCCTTCAGAGGATGAGGGCACATCTTTCTCCTTCTTATTCTCACTATCAGATACATTACTTGTTTTGATTTTCCATAAACCAGTTTTGTGTAAGGCCTGTTTGTGGTAAACAGACGACTGACTTATGGTTTGAACTTTAGGTTCACTAATAATCTTAGGTGTTACCTTAGATGACACGTTAGATTTAGTTTCAGAAAATCTTGGTTTTTCATCAATAAGTTCAATTTTCTTTTTAGTTGTCTGATAATAAGGACAATTTGGAGAGATATGTCCTCGTCTTCCACAACTGTAGCAGGATCTCCCTTCAACAGATTGAGGAATGTTGTGAAGTGGGGTTGAGTTTGGTCGGGGTTTCGATGAAGACTCTTCCTTTTTAGATGTTTCACCTTCTTTAACAAACTTAATTGTTTTAACATTTTGAACATCTTTCATTTTCATTTTATTTGGATTTTGATGATTAACACGTTTAAGGTTCATTGGATTATTCCTCTTAGGTTCTGAAATAGACTTTTGTGAACCGGACCCTGATTTAACCTTTTCACTTTTAGCATCCAAATTCTCAACAGGTATATTATTTGTTGATTCCAAAGAAGAATCCTTCTGTTTAGTGACAGATTTCACAGGTTGACCCATGGAATCTGGATCACTAACCAGAGGAGTAGACACCACATGATCCTTTACAGGGTTATTATTAATTGGTCTACATTTAGTGTTCAAAAGGATTTCATGTGGTGGCGGTACAACCTTATAACCCAGACCTTCCCCTGTATTTCGTTCTTTCACAAGGTTCTGAACAATGTGAGAAGAACTTGCCAAACTGTGCAGTTTTTGTTTTAAAGAATCAACTTCAACTTGTAAAACTGCTTTTGCTTTCTTAGTTTCCTCCAAAGAATTTAGATAGAATTTGATGTCATTTGATTGATTTAATGCAACAACCTCGGTTTCCCTTAGTTGTTTCCCTAACAGTTCTATCTTTTCTTTGAAGCTGCACTCATTTTGTTTTAAAATACAATTTGCTTCAGTGCAGAGTTGTAAATCATTTACTAGATTATCATTATGTTCTAATAACCTAGCAAATTTTAAATCAATTCTTTCTCTAAAGTTATCACATTTAGTACAAGCATGGTTTTCAAATAATTCGTCTTTAGAACATACCTGTGTAGAACTAGACGAATCAGCCATCAAAGCAGTGTCAGAATCTTCGGTGACCGGAGATTTTGAGTTTGTAGCACCTAGCTCTTCTTCAACCAAATGATCAACAACATCTATAGCTTCTTCGATATCGGAAAGTGAATGCTCAACTATGATGTCTCCTTCACTTGCAGATCCATCATCCAATGTATCAACTAAGGCAATGTTTGATTCACCCTGAGAAATAAATCGGAAGGACCAGTCTTGTCCTTTATCACCTTGAGCAACCAACGCCTTAGACTCTTGACTTGAAGATGAAGATCCAATCTTATCCTTGTATTGTCGGTTGAATGTAGGAAAAGGATTTCCATTTCCAGTCTTCTTTGGCTTCACGCACTCACGTTTGAAGTGCCCTTTTTCACTACAATTGAAACATATGACTTTGGTTTTGTCAAATCCAAACGTCGTATCTTTCGTTGCAACCAAATTGTGCCCTGTCTTTTTCACAAACTTCTTGGCTCTTCTAACAGCACTAGCCAAGGCCCACATTATGTCCATGCGTTCTAGCTCATTTTCATCAACTTGCTTGTAGTCCTCATCAGCAAGATGACAATTTCCAATCTTACCAGCAACTAATCCATCATAAGATTGAACAACAGTAGCTTGAAGATCCATGTGCTCTTTGGCAACTTCCACGGTGACATTTCCGAGATTCTCGGTCTTCAACTTGGTAGTATTTGCCTCAGGAACTATGTATTGGGTTCCAGATGACTTTGACGTTACAGTTCCTGAAGCACTGCTTTGGGAAGGAGCAGAAGAGCTAGACACAAATGCCGTTTGTAGTGGTGCACCTGAAGCAGCCAGAGTTGGAACTAAATTGTATAGTGCAGGATTCTGAACATAGGACCCTTTCTTTGACTTGTATTTCATACGTAGTTCTTTCTCTCTTAAGTTCAAAATGAAATCATTTATGTCTAAAGTAGCAAGAATGTCGTTTTGTCTCAAATTAGACACAAATGAATCCCATTTTTCTGGCAGGCCATCTGCAAAACTAGAGACTTTATCTTCCATGGATGTGGTCACGCCATGAGTGTGCAACTCACTCATCAGATGATAGAATCTATCAATGATATCATCCAAGCTCTCATTCCCAATCGGAGAGAAATTGTCAAATTCCTTCTTAAGAGCTTTTGCCTCAGTGCTTTCAGAGTTGTATTCCCTTCGTATCTCTTTTCTAATGCATCCCATAACTTCTTAGACTGCTTGTTATCAGAGAACTGATGAAATATGTCCTTAGGTATAGACTGAGTCAACAAGGCATATGCTTTCTTTTCAGCATTATGCAGATTCTTCTGGGATTCACTCATTCCTCCCAAAGTCAATTTGACTCCATTTGCACTGACTGGTACCGTGTAACAAGACTTAATGGATGTCCAAAGATTTGGGTCAACTCCATTCAAGTAGATTTCAAACCGCTGTTTCCACTGTGGGTATTCATCCAAACTTAACAACTTTGGCGGTTTGTTGTGGTTTCCTATCTCATTCTCCAGAAGTAAAAGGTTCTGGATACGTGAGTCCTTTCCAACAGTGAATGCAGCAAACTGATCTTCCATTGCTATAGACTTGGTAAACTTAGAACATGACAAATTCACTAGTGCAAATAAGCTATGCAAATGGATCACTCGTGCGAATGAAAGATGCGAATGAATTCAATCGTGCGATTGGATTCAGTCGTGTGAATGAACAGGACGAATGAAAGCAAACGACTGGAGTTGTTTAACTGTGCGAATGAGAGACACGACTGAGTTCAGTCGTGCGAATGAGTGTATACGAATGAGTTCAGTCGTACGAATGGTCCAGACGTGCGACTGAAGGCTGTTGTGTTTGAAAAATCGAATATTTTGAATACTTTGACACAAAATACGAATTTTCCAGAAACCCTAATCTGTTGTTTGATGAAAAATCAAAACTTAAACACATGCAAACGTCAAAAACACCTTTTGAAGCAAAACGGTGACTCTTTTGATTGAAAAACGTAGATTTTAACACCAAAACCAATTGAATCCACGCAAAATCACGAGCCTATGCTCTGATACCACTTGTTAGGACCGTTTTCGTACGGAGTACTAACGGATTCTGCGTGAGACCAGATCAAATAGCGCGGAATTCTATTTGATTGGTGATCCAATCAGTTAGAACGACAACCTGATCGATCTAACGATGAAACAAACGTTAAGAATTGATTAGAAATCGATCAGGAACGATCTTTGAAGTTGGATATGCTGTTTAGGACGCTCTGGACGGCTATGGTTTAATTATCTTCGAAGTCTCCCTTTTTCCACAAATTATGTGGTATTTATAGGTTTCTTGTGTTCATTCGTACGACTGAACCATGCGACTGACTCATGCGGTTGATTCATACGCACGACTGAAGGTTCAGTTATATGACTGAGTCAATCTTATGTCTCAGTCATACGACTGATCCAGTCTCCTGGTTCAGTCATGCGACTGGTCCATAAGTATGATTCATTCATGCGTATGGTCAATAAGTATGATTCATTAGCATGAACAACCACCAATACTATGAAATATTTAAAGATAAATAAACATCAAGAACATATCATATTTCATTAAGTATTTACATTACACATGTGTAAGAAATGAAAGACTTTTACATTAAGAACATAAACTAGGAACATGATGTATCAACAATACTAACTGAGTTACAATGAGAAATTATATATACATTATCTACAGCCAGTTATACTTAGATTACCAGCTGGAAACTTACTACTAAACAAATACTACATTGCTAGGAGTAAGGTATCTAGAATAAAATATTATACTAGATTAGATAGTCATGACAGATCCATGACTTACCTTTATCACCAACTAAACATGGTAATTGTACTAACTGAAAAAGGTGAAAAGTGGAATAAAGTATGATCAACTACATAGGCGTGGGAAAGCACCATGCAATATATCAGAGGTTGCAACAGCTTTGTTAGACGAACCATACTTATGTCCACTAGTTCATAGTTGGTTCTTCCGAAGGTAAACTGGATTCGGAAGAATAAGTTCTTCCCAAGCCAGTTATACTTCGGAAGAATCAACTTCTTCCGAGACTTCTGCTAGTCTTCAGGACTTTGTTCTTCAGAAGTCTTTGTCTTGAAACTTCTAAGTTTTTGTCTTCGGAAGAGAATTTACTTAGTCTCAGAACACTTAGTTTCTATTCGGAAGATCTTTTTGCATAACCTTCATAAGTTCTTCAACTTGGCTTCAGAAGTGCAGATAAGCTTCGGAAGACTTTCTTCAGTTGCACCAAAAAATCTTTCTAAAGGTTGTTTTGGTTGCACCAGTCTTATCTGAACCAACAGTTTGTTTATTATATTATATTGTATTGTTGTGTTTGTTTGTTGTGTTATCTTAATGTTTTGTTGTATTGGTTTGTTCTTTATCTTTAAAGATATATAATGTGAAGTTTTACGTTTTGTACTGTTATATTATTTAATCCTAAAATGTGTATTTTTAGTAGTGTTGTTTTCTATAATATTGTAATATTTAACCATATAAATGTGGTGGTTTTGTTATAAATTATGTGTTGTTTTATTCATTATATGTGTTGTTTTACTATTCATGTGTTGTTTTATGGAAAACATCATAATTTCGTATAAAACAACTCAATTTTGTACGCAACAGTTTTTATATATACAAAAAGTATAACAATACTAAACTTGAATTAAAGAGAAAAAGATTGATTTTATGGTATAATTTTTTTATAAAAATAGTATTGTATGAAAAATTAATCAACGTTTAGAAGAAGTAGGAGAATTTGAAAAATGTGAACAAAAGTGTATATTTTCCAAATATATACATCTACCTTTTTTTTCTCCTGCATTTGAATCTTAGCCGTTCATTAGTGTTACATTAGAAAATTAAATGACCCAAATTGTTTCTCAGGCTTTTTACATAAAATGAACTTCTTATTTTAACCAATCTATGTGTGTGTATATATAGGGAAGGGATCCCTAGAAAACCATGTTATAAATAAAAGCCATGAAAACCAAGGTTTAAATTTATATAAGTACGTGTTACAAAGTATGATAGGTTCAAATGGATCGATCTGTGACTGTTATCAAGCAATTGACAATTATATGAACAATGTAATCAATACAAACAAATATCAGAAAAATTCATAGAGTTCTCATTAATATTAGAAGGATTGCAAAGTGCAACTGAGAGAATATGAAAATATCTCCAAAAGTCTTAACCTGCACTAAAACAAGCAATCCTATTTATACTAATAACATGAAAACAATAACGAACATATGTATAGATAATAAGTCCCTACACTATGACAAAAACTCATCTAAAGACTAAATTGCTAATCTTTCTTGGGTTCCAACAATACTCCCCCTAAGATTTGCATTTGTCTTCAGCAAAAGAAACCTTCTGGTTCTTCCTTGATCTTATACATTGGCTTTTCTTTATATAACTCTAGTTCTCGAAGAGCTTTCTTTATGGAAGACTTAAACTTCTCAGCTAGAATTCCTTGCTCTGGCTTAGAGTCATTTGTCTTTATCTCCATTGCTTCCATTATCAACAATGTATCTTTAGATAAACCTGCAATGTCAACATTAGCATACATCTCTATTGGCTTTGGATTCTCTTTGGTGTAGATTTCCAATACTCCCTTGCTTGAAATTCTCATGAATTCTATATCTTTGATGTCTTTCTTCACAATATTAGCGTACGCCATTGCCTTCCTCAAAGATATTCTCTCCATTGCTGCAT
Organism: Flaveria ramosissima; assembly: GCA_025215565.1. Taxonomy (NCBI): domain Eukaryota; kingdom Viridiplantae; phylum Streptophyta; class Magnoliopsida; order Asterales; family Asteraceae; genus Flaveria; species Flaveria ramosissima. The sequence continues at coordinate 52,047,949 of CM046034.1, read as the reverse complement.
TCATTACTTTGATTATGGCCATAAAATACTTTCTATCATTTTCAGCTTCAACGGAGGATACTTGATCAAATTTCTGATTTGACAAAAATGATATGTAATTTGGATGAAGTAACTTTAGCTCAAAAACTCCAAACAAGCTTATCATGTCGTTCTCCCAATCATCTTCATCTCTTACAAGCTTTAAATGAAAAGTATAAGAATCATAAAACCACCTTTTGATAGGTTTTAATGTCTCAGTACCATCTATCACTTTCAGACCAGGATTGGTTACTTTCTCAAAAAATTGATCTCCAAAGGCCTCTAGATATTTATCTGCCGTTTCAGATCTAGACTTACTCTTCTTCTCATCTCTTCTCAAAGTATCAAAGTATGCCTTATCCTCTTGATCACTTCTAGTTTTCAGAAAAGATGGCATTCTGGAGATTCCTCTATCAAGTAGCTTTACAAAATTTTCTCCACTGATAGCCTTTGATGGATTAATGAGAGGCAACTTATGCAATTCTTTTAGATCTTGCACTGGAAGAGTAACAATGCTAGAATAGAAATGATACACATCACAAATTGCATTTACTCTCTTTATCAGAAAAGCATCAAATACTTCATCATACTTCCATGCAACTATCTTCACATCTTTCATCTTATCAGGCACAATCATAGCATTTAACAGCAGTGAAATAGATTGTCCTGTTTGCAACACATTTCTCACTAAGTCTCCAGCAGATCTTGCTTTGTTCCATAGTTGCTTTTGACTCAAATCTACTTTGTAAACTTGCTGCTCTGTGTTGGGAAACATTTTCATTAATTCTTTTCTTCTTTCATGAGTTTTTCGTACTAACTCCATTAATTTTATCTCTTGAGGCTTCAAAATCTTTGTTCTCTTTGTGATTTCCAGATATTGAGGATTATCCATGTCAAGTACAATCATCTTATACATTTTTTCAGTCTGTTGAAAGCTTCTCACTAACTTCCTCAATGATTCTCCTTGTAATCTTTGAAGTCTTTTCCATGGATAGTTTCTTGATTGCAACCACATCCTCAAAGCAGGTATACTCATATCATCAGGATCAGGATGGTGCAATTCCTTCTCAGGAATATCATCAATGTTAATGCTTTCACTCATAGGAGCCCATTCTCCATGTTCTAGACTTATCTCATTTTGATCAACAGGTGTTGTTGATTCTGCTATCATGCACTTCTCATATTCTTCATTAATTTAAGATACAGTTGGTCCATCCAAGAATAATCTATTGTACTTCTGTCTGACTAGATAATTGTATTTGTCTTCAAAATCAATTGGTATATCATCTTGAATAATAGGAGTTTCAATAAAATCACATATATCTTCATCTTCTAATACCTCGTCATACCATTCGTCTGGTAAATCAGAATCCAAATCCTCAAGTGCTTCTATTCTTTGTTGCATTTTAGATTCTTCTAAATCTTCAGTTATATCACCAATCTTTTGAACTTTAGAAGGAACTGATGATGGTTCAACTTCATCTATCTTCCTCTTTCCTTTTTTAGCTTCAGAGAACTTTCTAGTTTGCATCTCTTGGATATCTGATAAAGTCTCTTTCTTACCAGCCATTCCTTCTTTTTCTTTCTCTGGCTCTTTCAAACTTTATTTTAACCTTTCTATTTCTTCACACATTCTTTTCACATTTTCTTCAAGATCAATCATCATGATGTTTTCTTTTCATCATTTGCTTTTAACAATGCATTTTCTTCTTTTAATCTTTCAATTACATCATCTTGATCTGCAATCTTGGCCTTCATCTCATCAATTACTTCTAAGTTCTCATCAATTTCTGTTTGCACACAAACATCATTTGTTTGTTTAAATTCCTTTTCTTTCTCTTTCTCAATGACAACCTCCACACTTGTTGATTGCACAAGAGAAATAACATTCTATGTGATAAGCTCAGACCAAATAGCATCAAAATCAAAAGCTTGATTGAAATCAACATTCTCAACATTTTCATTCTCAACATACTCATCATCTCTTTGATCATTCACTTCAGTATCAATATCAACATCTACATTTCTATCATCATCATCTCTATGATCAGAAACAGTTTGTTCACTATCCATCTCATGAATAGATTTTTCATTATTCCCTTCTACCTCACCACCTTTATCACCACCTTGGTTGTTGTCATCATCATCATCGTCAGAAGAACTTTCATCATCATCATTTTCTTCATCATCATCAACATTAGAAGATCTTTCATCATCATTATCTTCTTTATCATCATCAGCATTAGAAGATCTTTCATCATCATTATATTCTTCATCATCATCATCAGAATCTTCAACAACTTCTTCCATAACATCTTCAATAAGATCATTAGGATTTACAGGCTCATCCTCAGTCAAATGAAAGTGTTGTTGATTAATATCAACAATATCTTCAGCTACATTTCTCATATACTCAAACAAAGGTATAATTATCTGCTCCTGTAATCACAGCAAGTCTCTTATATACCACCTTAGACATACGCTCTAACTCAAGTCTATCTGTAACACCCGGAAAATTTCTTTGAAGTCGACGAAAGAAGAAAAAGAAATAAAGTCCAAATTCGAGAAACCAAACTTGCCAAATGGGAGAAGGTTGAATGAGTGGGAGTATAAAAGAGGGGAGGGCAGCCCACACCCTCCCCCACACTCACAAAATCAGGCATAGAGAGAAAAGAGGAAGAAAGTGGTCTCAAGCTTCGGGTTTTCGTGGATTCGAGCGTGAAAGTTGTGGTGATGGTGTAGGTGATGTATGATTGATGTATGATGATGTATGATTGATGCTTATGCATGATGGTGTGTATGATGTATGTTATGTATGTGTGATGATGCAGTGTATGGTGATGCTGTATGTTTATGCTTATGTTCCTTAATATGTGTGGTTATTTTCCTGTGGCTTTACGTTGAATGTTAATGAATGAAATGAAAGTATTATGTAACGTAAAGTGAAAGATAACGAAAAGAGGAACATGATGAATGAATGCATGCATTAGTGAATGAACGAAAGTATGAAAGGCTTGCAAGCAAAATGTACAGAGGTGCATGGCTCTAAAATGCCGTAAGCTCAACTGCGTATGGTTTAGCTAACCCTTAAGGATACACGCAGGGGTTACAGTCTTTGTGACTAACCAACGATGTGGTACATGGTGTATAGTGATTACTCACCTTGGTGCTGGTGCCAGGCTATGTGCAGTGTGGAAGTCATTTATGATATTCGGCCCAGTACTCGAGTTATGCATATCGTTGGGGTGGAGTAGTGATTACTCACCTCGGTGCTGGTGCCAGGCTATGTGCAGTGTGGAAGTCATTTATGATCTTCGGCCTAGTACTCGCGTTATGCATATCGTTGGGGGTGGAGTAGTGATTACTCACCTCGGTGCTGGTGCCAGGCTATGTGTAGTGTGGAAGTCATTTATGATCTTCGGCCTAGTACTCGAGTTATGCATAATGTGGGGGTTTAGTATACGGATGGGATCTTTGTCGCTTACCCCAGTGCTGGTGCCAGGCTATGTGCAGTGTGGAAGTCATTTATGAACTTCGGCCCAATACCCCATTTGTTTGGGGCATAGCTGATGACACTGATCCAATTTGTGATAAGAGAAATAATGTGATAAAGAAGGAAAGGGCTAATGAAAGAAGTAATGATGAACATATGAATGAAAGTAAGAAAGTGTGAACGAATGAAAGTAAATGAACGAATGATGATGATAATAATGATATTATCTATGTGTACGTATAATGTGTGATCACATGTAAAAGGGAAGAACAGTTTTAAACCAAAGAAAAGTATGTTTTATTATAAACTAGAACTCACTCAGCAACGCTGACGTTTATGTGTTTCCAGTTGGCAAGTAATGGTTGTTGAGGATGGCACGGGGCGGCTACTCAGCTCTTTTGGATGTCATTCTTTTGTTTTAAATGTTTTTGCATTGTAATGCAAACGAACGATGTTTTGAAATGAACGATTGTATTAACTTGTAAGAACATATATAATGAAATGAGATGTTTATTTTGATGATTCCGCTGCGTTGTTTATAAAAGTTAAATGTAATTATAAGTTTTATGAGCAATGATTAACCACCTGTGAGCGTCCAGGCAACGGGGCCTTACAAGTTGGTATCATAGTCAAAGTTTAAGTGAAATGGGTAAATTTTCAAAATAAACCTTAACTTAAACTGAAAATGGGACAGAAGGGGAATGGGATGCCAATCTGAGTAGCTGCGTGCCATCAGGTATTTTCTTAATGATAATCGGTATTACGTGCGCATGTAACGTGGTTTATGTGTTGTATGTAGATTTAGATACTGATGTAGTCAGGAGAGGTAATGCTCGGGGTATGAAGAGTAAAGTAAGTGGCTAATCACAAGAGGCCACTGTTATTAGGGACTTACTATACTTGACATAAACTGAGTTGTTCCCTTCAATACCTGTGTTAGTGTTTGAATCTTTCAGTGTGTTTAGAGGATGACCGGTGGTAGATCATCTAAAGCTTCGCGCGGTGAAGGTCATAGTGGACGTGGTGCTGGAACACGAGTCACGAGAGGAAGACCCAGAGCTGAAGAGTTGGTTCATGAAGAACCTGAGACCCCTTATCCAGAGGCTGGTGATGAGAGTGCGAATTTGAGGGCCTCAATGAAAGAGGCAGTTGTAGAGGAGGTTCATCAAGTCATGCAGACGATCCTACCGTCTGTGGTGACCGAAGTGATTAAGGCTGTAAAGGAAGGAGAAAGGAAAGAGAGGAACAGGTCCGCGGGAGGACAGGAGGGGTCGGAGACCGAAACGGTTCTCTCCAAGGATGAAGAAGAGGAAGAGGAGCCTGCGCTAGAGACGGCACGAGGCTGTAACTACGGGGCTTGTATGAGATGCAAGACCCCGACTTTCGATGGAAATGGCACTGCTGCTGCTGCTCACCAGTGGGTGAGAGAGTTGGAGGCTGTACTTGATATCAGCGAGTGCCGAGAGGACCAGAAGGTGAAGTTTGCTGCCCACTCGTTTGTGGACTCGGCTCTGTGTTGGTGGGACAATATTGTCCAAGCTGAGGGTAGCAGGGCTATCGGGAGGATGAGGTGGACAGAGTTGAAGAGGCTGGTGATTGAGGAGTTCTGTCCTCACCGTGAGATGGACAAAGTTGAAAGAGAGTTCCTGCAGCTGGAGGCGGGAACCATGACACATCAACAATACACCATTAAATTCAACGAAATGGCATGACTGGTGTTGGATCAGGTGACGTCTCTGTCACGAAAGATTAAGATGTACATTCAGATCTTGCCGGCGGATGTCCGTAGGCACATGATCGCTGCCCGACTGAGCACATTTAGGTCGGCGGTTGATTTGGCGGGGAGATTATACGATGAAAGAACTGTGGTGGTGACAGAAGCTAGCAAGAAAGGAGAGGGTGATCAGAATTGGAACGGGAAGCGATTTGGACGTGGCGGAGCCGCTCCAAGTAACAAAGGTGCACGGGTGGATGACCGGCGTGTGGTCACATCCGGTGCGGGGTCAGGAAGGCGTGAGAAGTGTGGACAAAAACACCCCGGAGAATGTAGATTAGGGACTAATGTCTGTTTCCATTGTGGAAGGACCGGATATGTGGCGAAGAATTACGGTGTGAGGATGTGTTATTCTTGTGGTGAGGAAGGCCACATGAGCAGGGATTGCAAAAAGCCGAGGGCTGAAGGTTCGGGAGTGAAGGAGGCTAGAGGGAAGGGCAGAGAGCAAGTGCCAAAGCGTTCATAATGACGCAGAGGGAGGCTAGGACGGACCCCGATGTTGTGTCAGGTACGTTTCTAGTAAACCAAACTTTACCTTCTGTGTTATTTGATTCTGGTGCTATTAAAAGTTTTATTTCTGTTGTTTTTTGTGCTAAATTGCCTGTTAGTAATAAGAATATAGATACGCCCTTCGATTTGGTTCTCGGGATGGATTGGTTAGCGGACTTCAAGGCGAACATTGTGTGTCGCAAGAAGATGATACGGTTGACAGCGCCTGACGGGGTCACGGTGACGGTTTAAGGTGATCGAGGCTACGACTGAGAAGCTCGAGAGGATCAAAGCCTTTATGAAGGCAGCCAAAGATAGACACAAGTCGTATGCCGATAGGAGACGTAGACCGATCGAGTTCCAGGTGGGTGATAGAGTTATGTTGAAAGTCTCACCTTGGAAGGGTATCATTCGGTTCAGAAAGCGGGGCAAATTGAGCCCGAGATACATAGGGCCTTTCTGAATCATTGCTCGAGTAGGAGAGGTGGCCTATAGACTGGAGTCACCAGAAGAGTTAAGTGGAATTTATCCGACATTCCACGTATCTCACCTGGGGAAATGTTTGGCAGACGAAGACATGATTGTTCCACTCGAGGACATCGAGGTAGGCGAACGACTCAATTATGTGGAGCAACCAGTGGCGATCATCGATCGTATAGAGAAGAGAGAGGAATGAAGTGGTCCCACTTGTGCGCGTACAGTAAAAGCACAGGAAAGGATCCGAGTCAACGTGGGAGACTGTAGAAGAAATGAGGTAGCATTACCCACATTTGTTCGAGGAATAACAGGTTTCGGGGACGAAACCTAAATAAGGGGGGTGGACTTGTAACACTCGGAAATTTTCTTTGAAGTCGACGAAAGAAGAAAAAGAAATAAAGTCCAAATTCGAGGGACCAAACTTGCCAAAACGAGAGAAGGTTGAATGAGTGGGAGTATAAAAGAGGGGAGGGCAGCCCACACCCTCCCCCACACTCACAAAATCAGCCATAGAGAGAAAAGAGGAAGAAAGTGGTCTCAAGCTTCGGGTTTTCGTGGATTCGAGCGTGAAAGTTGTGGTGTAGCGGGTTGGATCGAAGCTCTACTCGTCGGGGTTGTTTGTGTGAGTTTTAGGACCCCTCTTTTAAACACTTTTGAATGAATTTGTGCTGGAACACATTTGAAACCCGCTTTTTGAAAAGTTGGGTGTTGAACCCGTTTGTATGCGTATATGTATGTGTTTGATGCGGGTGGGGTTTGATTTTGGGCTTGTGTGTGCTTGAATGATGTTGTGGTAGGTGTTTCTAAGGTCTATGATGGTTGATTTGGGCTTAGAACGAGTTTGGGAGAGCTTGGAGGCCGAAAAGGGCAGTTTGCGTTCGGGATGAACTGCATTCTGCATCAGCTAGGGCTAGGCGACCGAATGGGATGTGACTGGAGGCCATACGGCCGAATGGCATGCGACTGAGGTCCATGCGCATGATTTCGATGCGACTGAGGTCCATACGCATGAAAGTCACGCGACTGAAGTTCATGTGCCTGTAAGGCATGCGATTGAAGGTTATGCGAGTGAGGTCCATGCGCCTGGAGGCCATGCGACTGAGGTTCATACGCATGAAGGGTATACGACTGAAGCCCATGCGCCTGAAGTCATGCGGCTGAAGGTCATACACATGAAAGCTATGCGACTGAGAGTCCATACGCATAGGAGTCCATACGCCCATAGGTCCATTCGCATAGGGTCCATTCGCCTGATGTCCATTTGCCTAAGTGTCCAGTCACTTGGGAGGTCATGCAACTGGAGGATGTCATAGATGTAAGTTTTGACGTGGGAGGTTCCCGGAGGTTTATGTAAGTTGACTTTGGAAGTCATAGATGATATGATGGGCATGTGCGATGTATGATTGATGCTTATGTGATGGTGTAGGTGATGTATGATTGATGTATGATGATGTATGATTGATGCTTATGCATGATGGTGTGTATGATGTATGTTATGTATGTGTGATGATGCCCTGTATGGTGATGCTGTATGTTTATGTTTATGTTCCTTAATATGTGTGGTTATTTTCCCGTGGCTTTACGTTGAATGTTAATGAATGAAATGAAAGAATTATGTAACGTAAAGTGGAAGATAACGAAAAGAGGAACATGATGAATGAATGCATGCATTGATGAATGAACAAAAGTATGAAAGGCTTGCAAGCAAAATGTACAGAGGTGCACGACTCTAAAATGCCGTAAGCTCAACTGCGTATGGTTTAGCTAACCCTTAAGGATACACGCAGGGGTTCCAATATTTGTGACTGACCAACAATGTGGTACATGGTGTATAGTGATTACTCACCTTGGTGCTGGTGCCAGGCTATGTGCAGTGTGGAAGTCATTTATGATCTTCGGCTCAGTACTCGAGTTATGCATATCGTTGGGGGTGGAGTAGTGATTACTCACCTCGGTGGTAGTGCCAGGCTATGTGCAGTGTGGAAGTCATTTATGATCTTCGGCCCAGTACTCGAGTTATGCATATCGTTGGGGTGGTGTAGTGATTACTCACCATGGTGCTGGTGCCAGGCTATGTGTAGTGTAGAAGTCATATATGATCTTCGGCCCAGTACTCGAGTTATGCATAATGTTGGGGGTGTAGTATATGGATGGGATCTTTGTCGCTTACCCCGGTGCTGGTGCAAGGCTATGTGCAGTGTGGAAGTCATTTATGAACTTCGGCCCAGTACCCATTTGTTTGGGGCATAGATGATGACACTGATCCAGTTTGTGATAAGAGAAATAATGTGATAAAGAAGGAAAGGGCTAACGAAAGAAGTAATGATGAACGTATGAATGAAAGTAAGAAAGTGTGAACGAATGAAAGTAGATGAACGAATGATGATGATAATAATGATATTATCTATGTGTACATATGATTTGTGATCACATGTAAAAGTGAAGAACGGTTTAAAACGAAAGAAAAGTATGTTTTATTATAAAACTAGAACTCACTCAGCAACGCTGACTTTTATATGTTTCCAGTTGGCAGGTAATGGTTGCTGAATGGCACGGGGCGGCTACTCAGCTCTTTTGGATGACATTCTTTTGTTTTAAATGTTTTGCATTGTAATGCGAACGAACGATTGTATTAACTTGCAAAAGCATATATAATGAAATGAGATGTTTATTTTGATGATTCCGTTGCGTTGTTTATGAAAGTTAATTGTAATTATAAGTTTTATGAGCAACGATTAACCAGTTGTGAGCATCCCGGGAACGGGGCCTTACACTATCACCTTGTATACCATAAGCATAGATGTCTGGATATTCTTCATTTATGATCAATTGGAGAAATCTAGGATACATCAAGTACTTGTTCCTTTTTCATTTCTCCAAATTGAATATGAACCCATTCATAATCCACTTAGCCATGTTGAATCTTCTATTAGTGGCTATTGCTACTATTGGAGATGCTATATCAACTGGAAATGAGTTCGATCCTGCACTTCTCTTTGACATACAGTGCTGAAAAATATAGCAGAGCAACTTCCAGTGATTGTAAACTCTTGCTCTAAAGAATTGCTTCTTTGGAAAGTTATCTGGGTGACCCATCTGCATGAATGTCTCTCTACATTCATTGAAAGTGTATTCAGATAAATCTTGATCATCATTTTCACCTAGTCTTAAAGCACTTCTTATTGATTCTTCAGAGACTTCTATCATTCTGTCATTTGAAATGAATCCTCTCAAAACTTTCCTTCTATTATCATCAAGATCAATCTCTGCTGTTCTCCAGAACTTCTTGATCACTCTTGCCTATATTGTTGGTCTTGCCCCACATGGCATACACATACTTTGTTCTTAGAAGAAATCTGATCATCTCTTCATAACCAGCAAATTCTCTAACTTCTTCATTTAGAAAAGCAACAACATTATGCTTTGGCTCAAACTTTAAAGTATTCATCTGTCAATCAAAAAGAAACATGAATTAGTTTGAAAGATTATACTCAATGAAGTTTTATTAACCATGAAATAAGTATAATTCATCCAATTCATTTATATTTACTTAATAATTTTATATTTTTAAAATTTGATCATTTAAAAAGTTCAAAAATATGAACTTACTGTAAGATATCGAAGTAGATGAACGGTTCAATTATGTGGAGCAACCAGTGGCAATCATTGACCGAAAGGAGAAAGGCTGAGGAATAAAGTGGTTCCTCTTGTGCGTGTACAGTGGAAGCACAGGAAGGGATCCGAATCAACGTGGGAGACTGAGGAAGAAATGAGACAGCATTATCCACGTTTGTTCGAGGAATAACAGGTTTCGGGGACGAAACCTATTTAAGGGGGGTGGACTTGTAACACCCGGAAATCTATTATTTTGAAGCCGGCGAAGAAAAAAAGGAAATAAAGTCCAAAGTTGAGGGACCAAACTCGCCAACGAAGAAAAGCCGGGAAATGAGGTGGTATTAGTGGGGAGAAGGCAGCCAACCCTCCCCATTTCCCCCACATTTCAGCCACCTTAGAGAAGAGAAGAGAGAAAGAGGAGAAAAAGAAGAAAAAGTGGTGTTTCGGGTGATTCGAGTGTCCAAATCCGTCGAGTGACAAGCCAAATCGAAGCTCTTGTCTTTGTGCTCGATTGTGTGAGTTCTAGGACCCCACTTTTACTTGTTTTCAACTGATTTTGGGGCTGGAAGATGTTCAAAACCCGTTTTTATGTGTGTGATTGTTTGACCCATTTGGGTGTGATGTGTATGATGTGTTTAGAGTATGATTTCGGGCATGTGTGTACTTGTATGGTGTTATGGTATGCATTTCTAAGGTCCAGGAGGGCTAATTTAGGCTTAGAATGGGTTTGGATGAGCTTGGAGGCCGAAAATGGCAGATTGGGTTCGGGATGAACTCCATTCTGCATCAGCTAGGGCTAGGCGACCGAATGAAGGCCATACGGCCGAATGAGGGCGATTGAGGGTCATTCGCACGATTGGGATTCATCCGCACGATTGAAGGTTCAATCGCACGACTAAGGTTTCAGTCGCACGACTGGGAGTCCAGTCGCATGAGGGTTGTACGACTGAGGGTTCAGTCGCATAGATGCTTAGTCGCATGAGTCCATTCGCATGAGGTTAGTCGCATAGGTGCCCATTCGCAGTAATCCCATTCGCACAAGGTCCATACGCACGATTGGATGTTCATTCGCATAGATGTTCATCCGCATGAGTCCAGTCGCATGATGTTCAGTCGCATGGAGGCCATGCGACTGAAGGGTGTCCATACGCCCGAATACGGCTGTTGCACTCGAAGGAATGTGTAGTTTGACTTCTGGCCTTCGGGGAAAGGTGCAGATGTAAGTTTTGATGTAAAGTAACCCGTAAGAGCATGTAAGAGGATGGTTGTGGCCTTAGAGAGCATGTAGTGCATGATGATGATGATGTTGCATGTTTATGCATAATATAAATGTATGATGTTGCCCCGTATGATGATGATGAATGTGTATGATATGTTCCTTATTATGTTGTATGCTTATCTTTCTTGTGGCTTTACATGTCATGCTAAGGAATGAATGAACGAATGAAGTATTATGTAATGTAAAGCGAAAGATAATGAAAGAGGAACATGAAGTAAGAATGCATGCATTAATGAACGATGAATGAACGAAAGAAAGGCTTGCAAGCATATATATTGGGGTGAGCGACTTTGTGTTGCAAAAGACTCGGATGAAGTGCAATCATTGAGATTGCCTATGAGGTGAGCAACCTTGTCGTTGCAAAAGACTCGAGTAAGTGCTATCGTGATGTTGCCTTGGGGTGAGCAACCTTGTTGTTGCAAAAGACTCGGATAGCTTGCTATCGTGATGGGCAATTGGGGTGAGCAACCTTAGGGGTGCAAAAGACTCGGATAGCGAGCAATCATTGAGATTGCCATTGAGGTGAGCGACCATGTTGTCGCAAAAGACTCGGAAGAAAGAATGAACGAAAAGAATGGAAGATAATGAATGAGATGAAAGATAATAATGACATTATCTATGTATACGTATGTTGAATGATCGCTTGATAAAAGGAATAGTTTTAATGAAAGTAAAGTACGTTTTATTATTAAAACTAGAACTCACTCAGCAACGCTGACTTTTATTACATTTTCCAGTTGGCAGGTAAATGATTGCTGAGGATGGCACGACGAGGCTATTCGGCTCTTTTGGGATGGCATCCAATTATATAGCTTTTGTGATGTAATGCAAACATGAATTTTGTAACCGGATAATGATGTATTATTTGGCAAAAGTAATTATAATGAAACGTGATGTCATTTTTGAATGTTTCCGCTGCAATGATTTCTTAATGTAATGTAATTATATGTTTTATGTTCGATGAATGACCAACTGTAAGCGTCCCGGGAACGGGGCCTTACAAGTTGGTATCAGAGCCAAAGTTTAAGTGAAATGGGTAAATTTTCAAAATAAACCTTAACTTAAACTGAAAATGGGACGAAAAGGGAATGGGATGCCAAAATGAGTAGCTGCGTGCCATCAGGTATTTTCTTAAAGTTAACCGGTTTATGTGCGCATGGTATATGTTATGTGTTGTATGTAGATTTGAATACTGATGTAGTCAGGACAGGTAATACTTGGGGTATGAAGAGTACAGTAAGTGGCTAATCACAACTGGCCACTGTAATTAGGGACTTACTATACTTGACATAAACTGAGTTGTTTCCTTTAATGACCGTGTTGGTGTTTGAATCTTTCAGTGTGATAGAGAATGGCTGGTGGTAGATCTTCTAGAGCTTCTAGGGGTGGAGGCCGTGATGGCCCTGTTGCTGAACCACGCCCTAAAAGAGGAAGGCCTAGAGCTGAGAAAGAGGTTCCTGCAGAACCTGAGACTCCTTATCCAGAAGCTGGGGATGAGAGCGCGAACTTGAGGGCCTCGGTAAAGGAGGCTGTTGTTGAGGAAGTACACCAGGTCATGCAAACAATCTTACCGTCTATGGTGACCGAAGTCATCAAGGCTGTGAAGGAAGGGGAAAGGAAGGAGAGAAACCGGGCCTCGGGGGAGCAACCGGAGCCTGAGACGATTTTCTCCGATAATGAGGAGGAAGAGGAAGAGGAGCCTGTGCGAGAGGTGGCACGAGGCTGTAACTACGGGGTGTTTATGAGATGCAAGCCCCCTACTTTTGACGGTAATGGCAATGCTGCCGCTGCTCACCGATGGGTGAGAGAAATGGAGGCTATTCTCGACATCAGCGAGTGCCGAGAAGATCAGAAAGTCAAGTTTGCCACCCACTCCTTCGTGGACTTGGCACTATGCTGGTGGGACAACATTGTCCAAGCAGAGGGTAATCGGGCGATCGGGAGAATGAGGTGGCCCGAACTGAAGAAGATGGTGATCGAGGAGTTTTGTCCTCATCGGGAAATGGATAAGGTTGAAAGGGAGTTTCTGCAACTGGAGGCGGGAACCATGACACACCAACAGTACACCACTAAGTTCAACGAGATGGCACGTCTGGTGCCGGATCAAGTGACGCCTCCGTCCCGAAAGATCAAGAGGTATATACAGGGTTTGCCGGCGGATATTCGCAGGCATATGATCGCCGCCCGGCCGAGCACGTTTAGGTCGGCGGTGGATTTGGCGGGAAGATTGTATGATGAGAGGACGGTGGTGGTGACTGATGGTGGCAGGAAGAGCGGTGGTGATCGGAACTGGCAGGGAAAGAGGTTTGGTCGGGGTAATGCCTCGACGGGTAATAAGAAGGCACGGGTGGATGATCGCCGTGTGGTCACGTCAAGTGCGGGATCGAGAAGGTGTGGTAAATGTGGACGGGAGCATAGTGGGGAGTGCAGGTTTGGGTCGAACTTGTGCTTCAGGTGTGGAAAGGCGGGGCACATGGCAAAGGACTGTCGTACGGTCCGATGCTTTAACTGTGGTGAAGAGGGTCACATGCTCAAAGATTGTAAGAAGCCGAGGGCTGAGAGTTCAGGGGCAAAGAGGACGGGAGGTGATGGACCGAGGGCGAGCGCCAGGGCATTCACCATGACACAGGAGGAAGCTAGAACGGACCCTGATGTCGTGTCCGGTACGTTTCTGGTGAACCAAACTTTAGCTTCTGTGTTATTTGATTCGGGTGCTAGTAAGAGTTTTATTTCTGCTGCTTTCTGTGCTAAGCTGCCTGTTAGTAGTAGATATGTTGATGCGCCCTTCGAGGTAGAAACTGCCATAGGTAAGTCTACCAGGATTTCTGAGATGATAGAGAATTGTGATGTGGAGCTCGAGGGTCATAAGTTTCCGGTTAGACCGTTTGTGATGACCTTAGGTGGTTTTGACTTGGTTCTTGGGATGGATTGGTTAGCAGACTTCGAGGCGAACATTGTGTGTCGCAAGAAGATAATTCGTTTGTCGGCGCCTGACGGTAGTTCAGTGACGGTTTATGGGGATCGGGTTACCACGATTCCAAAGGTGATCTCGATGGCGGTGGCGGGAAAGTGTGTGAGGCGTGGATGTAGTGCCTACTTGGCCTATGTAAAGGATGTGGATACGCCAACACCACAACTAGCTGATGTACTAGTTGTGTGTGACTTTCCAGATGTGTTCCCAGAAGACCTATCAGGAGTGCCACCTGACAGAGAGATTGAGTTTCAGATTGATCTGTTTCCGGGTGCCCAACCTGTTGCCAAGGCACCGTATCGGTTGGCTCCGACCGAGATGAAAGAGTTGATGGAGCAGTTGCAAGGGTTGCTTGATAAGGGTTTCATTAGACCGAGTATCTCTCCTTGGGGTGCTCCGGTCCTGTTTGTAAAGAAGAAGGACGGTAGTATGAGGATGTGCATCGACTACCGCGAGCTGAACAAGTTGACAGTGAAGAACCGATACCCCTTACCGAGGATAGATGGTTTGTTCGATCAGCTACAGGGTGCCAGTTGGTTTTCAAGGATAGATCTTCGATCTGGTTACCATCAGTTGAAGGTGAAGGAGCAGGATATTCCTAAAACAGCTTTCCGTACGCGCTATGGTCACTACGAGTTCCTCGTCATGTCTTTTGGTTTGACCAATGCGCCAGCTGCTTTTATGGATCTGATTAACTGTGTGTGTCAGCCCATGTTGGATAAATCAGTGATCGTGTTTATTGATGATATCCTGATTTACTCGAGGAGCGAAGCAGAGCACGCCGGTCACATTCGGGAAGTTCTAGAAACGCTGAGAAGGGAGAAGTTGTATGCAAAATTCTCCAAGTGCGCGTTCTGGTTGCGCGAAGTTCAGTTCTTGGGTCACGTGGTGAATCCTGACGGGATAATGGTGGACCCGGCAAAAGTGGAGGCGGTTATGCAATGGAAGTCACCAAAGACGCCATCCGAGATTCGTAGCTTCTTGGGTTTGGCGGGTTACTATAGAAGGTTCATCCAAGACTTCTCCAAGATTGCTTCTCCACTAACCAAGTTGACCCGAAAAGACGTGAAGTTCGTATGGGGTCAAGCTCAAGAGAAGGCGTTTGAAGAATTGAAGGCGAGATTGACTCAAGCTCCTGTTCTTTCATTACCCGATGGAAGTGAAGATCTGGTGGTTTCTTCTGATGCTTCTTACTCGGGGCTGGGGTGTGTGTTAATGCAGAGAGGAAAGGTTATAGCCTATGCATCCCGACAGTTGAAGGTTCATGAGGTCAATTATCCTACTCATGACCTGGAGCTGGCAGCCGTGGTCTTTGCTTTAAAGATTTGGAGGCACTACCTCTACGGGACGAAGTGCATCATATTCACTGACCACAAGAGTCTGAAGTACTTCTTCGAGCAAAAGATCTGAACATGAGGCAGAGACGGTGGTTAGAACTTATAAAGGATTATGATTGTGAGATCCACTACCATCCGGGCAAGGCCAACGTGGTGGCTGATGCCCTTAGCCGGAAGTAGAGGCCCGCGCCGATTCGGGTGAAAGCGTATCAGTTGATCATGACCTCTGATGTAATGAAGCAGGTTAAAGAGTTTCAAGATGAGGCACTGAAAGAAGATCATCTTAACTCTGAAAGAATAAGAGGTCTGGTTGGAGAATTGGGTGAAAACACGCTCGGTGTTAGAACCCGATTTGACCGTGTGTGGATTCCTCGTTTTGGGGATCTACGGGGAAAGATAATGGATGAAGCTCACAAGACTCGGTACTCCATTCATCCTGGTGCCACGAAGATGTACCATGATATGAAGAAAGATTATTGGTGGCCGGGTATGAAGCGCGACGTGGTGGAGTACGTGAGTAAGTGCCTTACTTGCTTACAGGTGAAGGCCGAGCAAAAGCCGTATGGGAAGATACAACCTTTGGATATACCGGAATGGAAGTGGGAGCACATCACCATGGATTTCATTACAAAGCTGCCGCGTACCTCGAAAGGGTACGATGCCATATGGGTGATAGTTGATCGTTTAACGAAGAGTGCTCACTTCTTACCGATCCGCGAGACATACTCATCTGAGAGGTTGGCTGATCTGTTCATCAAGGAGATTGTGACTCGTCATGGGGTGCCGGTGTCTATCGTGTCGGATGGCGACACTCGGTTTACATCTAAATTCTGGAAGAAGTTCCACGATGCTATGGGGACGAGGTTACACATCAGCACGACTTATCACCCCCAGACTGATGGTCAGTCAGAAAGGACCATTCAGACGCTGGAAGACATGCTTCGGGCATGTGTGATTGATTTTGGTGGAAGTTGGGATGACCACCTACCGTTAGCCGAATTCTCAAACAACAACAGCTATCATGCCAGCATTGGTATGCCCCCATATGAGATGCTATACGGTAGGAGATGCAGAACACCTGTTTGTTGGGGTGACATTGGTCAGAAGGAATTGGGAAGCGTCGAGGTTATCGAGGCTACGTCTGAGAAGCTTGAGAAGATTAAAGCCTTCATGAAGGCAACCAAAGACAGACAGAAGTCGTATGCTGATAAAAGGCGCAGGCCGATTGAGTTCTAGGTGGGTGACCGGGTTATGTTGAAGGTCTCACCTTGGAAGGGTATCATTCGCTTCCGAAAGCGGGGCAAGTTGAGCCCAAGGTATATAGGCCCTTTCCGAATCATTGCTCGAGTAGGAGAGGTGGCCTATAGACTGGAGTTGCCAGATGAGTTAAGTGGAATTCACCCGACATTCCATGTATCTCATCTAAGAAAGTGCTTAGCAGATGAAGATATGATTGTCCCATTGGAAGATATCGAAGTAGATGAACGGCTCAATTATGTGGAGCAACCAGTGGCAATCATTGACCGAAAGGAGAAAAGGCTGAGGAATAAAGTGGTTCCTCTTGTGCGTGTACAGTGGAAGCACAGGAAGGGATCCGAATCAACGTGGGAGACTGAGGAAGAAATGAGACAGCATTATCCACGTTTGTTCGAGGAATAACAGGTTTCGGGGACGAAACCTATTTAAGGGGGGTGGACTTGTAACACCCGGAAATCTATTATTTTGAAGCCGGCGAAGAAAGAAAGGAAATAAAGTCCAAAGTTGAGGGACCAAACTCGCCAACGAAGAAAAGCCGGGAAATGAGGTGGTATTAGTGGGGAGAGGGCAGCCAACCCTCCCCATTTCCCCCACATTTCAGCCACCTTAGAGAAGAGAAGAGAGAAAGAGGAGAAAAAGAAGAAAAGTGGTGTTTCGGGTGATTCGAGTGTCCAAATCCGTCGAGTGACAAGCCAAATCGAAGCTCTTGTCTTTGTGCTCGATTGTGTGAGTTCTAGGACCCCACTTTTACTTGTTTTCAACTGATTTTGGGGCTGGAAGATGTTCAAAACCCGTTTTTATGTGTGTGAGTGTTTGACCCATTTGGGTGTGATGTGTATGATGTGTTTAGAGTATGATTTCGGGCTTGTGTGTGCTTGTATGGTGTTATGGTATGCATTTCTAAGGTCCAGGAGGGCTAATTTAGGCTTAGAATGGGTTTGGATGAGCTTGGAGGCCGAAAATGGCAGATTGGGTTCGGGATGAACTCCATTCTGCATCAGCTAGGGCTAGGCGACCGAATGAAGGCCATACGGCCGAATGAGGGCGATTGAGGGTCATTCGCACGATTGGGATTCATCCGCACGATTGAAGGTTCAATCGCACGACTAAGGTTTCAGTCGCACGACTGGGAGTCCAGTCGCATGAGGGTTGTACGACTGAGGGTTCAGTCGCATAGATGCTTAGTCGCATGAGTCCATTCGCATGAGGTTAGTCGCATAGGTGCCCATTCGCAGTAATCCCATTCGCACAAGGTCCATACGCACGATTGGATGTTCATTCGCATAGATGTTCATCCGCATGAGTCCAGTCGCATGATGTTCAGTCGCATGGAGGCCATGCGACTGAAGGATGTCCATACGCCCGAATAGGGCTGTTGCACTCGAAGGAATATGTAGTTTGACTTCTGGCCTTCGGGGAAAGGTGCAGATGTAAGTTTTGACGTAAAGTAACCCGTAAGAGCATGTAAGAGGATGGTTGTGGCCTTAGAGAGCATGTAGGGCATGATGATGATGATGTTGCATGTTTATGCATAATATGAATGTATGATGTTGCCCCGTATGATGATGATGAATGTGTATGATATGCTCCTTATTATGTTGTATGCTTATCTTTCTTGTGGCTTTACATGTCATGCTAATGAATGAATGAACGAATGAAGTATTATGTAATGTAAAGCGAAAGATAATGAAAGAGCAACATGAAGTAAGAATGCATGCATTAATGAACGATGAATGAACGAAAGAAAGGCTTGCAAGCATATATATTGGGGTGAGCGACTTTGTGTTGCAAAAGACTCGGATGAAGTGCAATCATTGAGATTGCCTATGAGGTGAGCAACCTTGTCGTTGCAAAAGACTCGAGTAAGTGCTATCGTGATGTTGCCTTGGGGTGAGCAACCTTGTTGTTGCAAAAGACTCGGATAGCTTGCTATCGTGATGGGCAATTGGGGTGAGCAACCTTAGGGGTGCAAAAGACTCGGATAGCGAGCAATCATTGAGATTGCCATTGAGGTGAGCGACCATGTTGTCGCAAAAGACTCGGAAGAAAGAATGAACGAAAAGAATGGAAGATAATGAATGAGATGAAAGATAATAATGACATTATCTACGTATACGTATGTTGAATGATCGCTTGATAAAAGGAATAGTTTTAATGAAAGTAAAGTACGTTTTATTATTAAAACTAGAACTCACTCAGCAACGCTGACTTTTATTACATTTTCCAGTTGGCAGGTAAATGATTGCTGAGGATGGCATGGCGAGGCTACTCGGCTCTTTTGGGATGGCATCCAATTATATAGCTTTTGTGATGTAATGCAAACATTAATTTTGTAACCGGATAATGATGTATTATTTGGCAAAAGTAATTATAATGAAACGTGATGTCATTTTTTAATGTTTTCGCTGCAATGATTTCTTAATGTAATGTAATTATATGTTTTATGTGCGATGAATGACCAACTGTAAGCGTCCCGGGAACGGGGCCTTACAAAAATCTTGAAGCAAGGCTTGATTGCCTGTCATGTGCCGGCTACACCCACTGTCAACATACCATGTGTTTACGGGTCTCCGTGGGCGTACCTGCATTCAATATATTTAAGCAGAGTTAGTAACCCAAGCCGAAATGGTCTTGGGCTTTCCAAATTTATTTATGATGGTAAACTGTTTGTAATGGAGTTTGTTTATGTCAGGTTTGTTTTGAGATTTATGATTTTCAAATCCTCTTTGAAACACATTTTGACTGTCTCTTTGTTTGATTTTCAAAACATTAAATCTATTTTCAAGATCATCATCAAGAGATTTTGAACCATTGTTTGAAACATTATAAACATTTTTCTTATTATATGTTTCATTTTTCATTCTCACTGAACGTGGAACAAAAGGTTCTTGATTATACTGTTGTGATCTGACTTTATACTGATTATCATAATCAGAATTGATTCTTCGAAAAGATCTCAAACCCAGAGAAGTTGTTTTTGTTAGATTTTTAAATCCATTATAATGATTTCTTTGAAAAATTGGATTAGCATATCCTTGATTATCAAAATCTTTTCTAGGTGAGTTCTTTCTGAAGTAGCAATCTTCTGTGTTATGATTCCTTTCATCACACAATGCACAATATTTGTTAAAATAACAATCAGTTGTGTTATGATTTGTCATATCACATATGTGACAATATTTGTTAAAATAACACTCAGATGTGTTATGATTGTACATGTCACATATATCATAGTATTTTTGTGATTTTTGAAACAACATTTGCTTAACCATAGAAGTAGATGTCACATTAGATCCTTGTTTGGTTTTAGGAGTAAACTGATTAAGCTTTTGTTTTGTCTGTGTAAGTTTGGTCTTTTGATATTTAGGATTTGTCCTTTTAACATGTTCACAATTCTTTAACTCTTTAGATTCAAATTTTATGTACAGCGGAAGACTTCGGACCTAAACCTGTTTTCAGATCAGAGTTAGATTTGATCTTAGATTTTGATGTTGTTTCAGAAATTGTGTTCATGTCAAATGTTCCTGCTGACACAAACTTTACAGGTTTAATTTGACTTGATTTGTTGTTTTGTTCAGACTGTTTAGCTTTTGGAGTTGGTTTTCTTCTTCTTTGATTTCTTGATGACTTCTTAATGTTTTGTGGCTTAATTGAATCTTGAGAGGATTCTTTTTCACAATCTTAGAAGCTTGAATCATAAGAAGATGAAATGTTTGATTTCTCTTCTTGACATTTTCCTTTCATTTTGAGGTTGATCTCATTAGATCCTTCAATCTCTTGATCAATTTTACACTTCTCTATGACACATTCATCTTTTGGAATGTAACACCCGATTATTTTTCTCTTTTGAAGCCGACGAAAGGAAAAAAATAAAGTTCAAAGTCGAGGGACCAAACTCGCCAACGAAGGAAAGTTGGAAATGTGGTGATATTTGTAGGGATAGGGCAGCCATACTCTCCCCACACACTCACATTTCAGCTATCAAAGAGAGGAGAAAGAGAGAAAGGAAGAAAAGAGGAGAAGTGTTGGTTCGGGCGGCCAAAATCGTTGAGGAGCGAGTCAAATCGAAGCCCTTGTCGTTGTGCTCGTTTGTGTGAGTTCTAGGACCCAACTTTTACTTGTTTTCAACCGATTTTGGGGCTGGAAAGCATCAAAAACCCGTTTTTGTATGTGTGTGTTTATGACCCATTTGGGTGTGTTGCGTGTGATGCGTTTAGAGTTCGTTTCCAGGCTTGTGTGTGCATGTATGGTGTTGTGGTATGCATTCCTAAGGTCTAAGATGGTTGATTTAGGCTTAGAATGAGTTTGGATGAGCTTTGAGGCCAAAAATGGCAGATTGGGTTCGGGATGAACTCCATTCTGCATCAGCTAGGGCTAGGCGACCGAATGGAGGCCATACGGCCGATTGAGAGGCGATTGAGGTTCATTCGCACGATTGGATTCATTCGCACGATTGAGGGTTTATCCGCACGACTAAGGTTTCATTCGCACGATTGGGAGTCCAGTCGCATGGGGAGTCATACGACTGAGGGTCCAGTGGCATAGGTGCTTAGTTGCATGAGTCCATTCGCATGAGGTCAGTCACATAGGTGCTCATTTGCATTAGTTTCATCCGCCTGAGGTCCATACGCACGACTGGGTGTTCATTCGCATAGATGTTCATCCACATGAATCCAATCGCATGATGTTCAGTCGCATGGAGGCCATGCGACTGAAGGGTGTCCATACGCCCGAATAGCGCTCTTGCACTCGAAGGAAAGTGTAGTTCGACTTCTGACTTTCGGGGGAAAGTGCAGATGTAAGTTTTGACGTAAAGGTTCCCATAAGAGCATGTAACATAACATGCATAAACATGCAACATCATCATCATCATGCCCAACCTTTCTTGTGGCTTTACGTGTCGAGTTAATGAAAGAATGAAGTATTATGTAACGAAAAGCGAAAGATAATGAAAGAGGAACATGAAGTAAGAATGCATGCATTATTGAATGATGAATGAACCAAGGAAAGGCTTGCAAGCGTATATATGACGTGAGCAGCCCTGTTGTTGCAAGAGACTCGGATAGCGTGCAATCGTTGAGGTTGCCATGAGGTGAGCAACCCCGTTGTTGCAAGAGACTCAGATAACGTGCTATCATTGATATTGCCATGAGATGAGCAACACCGTTGTTGCAAGAGACTCGGATATTGTGCTATCATTGAGATTAGTAATGAGGTGAGCAACCATATGGTTGCAACAGACTCGGATAGCGTGCAATCGTTGAGATTGCTAATGAGGTGAGCGACCGTGTCGTCGCAACAGACTCGGAAGAACGAACGTATGAAAGGAACGAAAGTAAACGAATGTAACGAAAGATAATAATGATATTATCTGTGTATACGTATGATGTATGATCGCATGAGAAAAGGAATAGTTCTAATGAAAGTAAAGTATGTTTTATTATAAAACTAGAACTCACTCAACAACGCTGACTTTTTATGTGTTTTCCAGTTGGCAGGTAATGATTGCTGAGGATGGCACTGCGAGGCTACTCGGCTCTTCTGGGATGGCATTCTTTTGATTAATGTTTTTGCATTGTAATGCGAACAAACTGTTTTGTAATGAATGTTGTATTAACTTGCAAAAACATTTATATAGAAATGAAAGCTTATTTTAATGTTCCACTGTGATGTTTATGAAATATTAATGTATATATATGTTTTATGTGTGATGAATGACCAACTGTAGGCGTCCCGGGAACGGGGCCTTACAAGTTGGTATCAGAGCCAAAGTTTAAGTGAAACGGGTAAATCTTAAAATAAACCTTAACTTAAACTGAGAATGGGACGAAAAGGGAATGGGATACCAATCTGAGTAGTTGCGTGCCATCAAGTATATTCGTAAAGTTAACCGGTTTTATGAGCGCATGGTATGTGGTTATGTGTTGTATGTAGATTAAATACTGATGTAGTCAGGACAGGTAATGCTTGGGGTATGAAGAGTAAAGTAAGTTGCTAATCACAACTGGCCATTATAATTAGGGACTTACTATACTTGACATAAACTGAGTTGTTTCCTTGAATGACCGTGTTGGTGTTTGAACCTTTCAGTGTGATATAGAGAATGGCTGGTGGTAGATCCTCTAAAGCTTCTAGGGGTGGAGGTCGTGGTGGGCCTGATGCTGATATGCGACCTAAAAGAGGAAGGCCTAGATTGGAGAAGGTGGTTCCTGAAGAACCTGAGACCCCTCATCCGGAGGCTGGGGATGAGAGTGCAAACTTGAGAGCCTCGGTAAAGGAGGCTGTTGTTGAAGAAGTACATCAGGTCATGTAGACAATCTTACCGTCTGTGGTGACCGAAGTCATCAAAGCTATGAAAGAGGGGGAAAGAAAGGAGAGAAATAGGGCCTCGGGGGAGCGGGAGCAACCGGAGCCTGAAACGATTTTCTCTGATAATGAGGAAGAGGAAGAAGATGAGCCCATGCAAGAGGTGGTACGAGGCTGTAACTATGGGGCGTTTATGAGATGCAAGCCCCCAACTTTTGATGGAAACGACACTGCTGCTGCTGCTCACCGTGGGTAAGGGAAATGGAGGCTGTTCTTGATATCAGCGAATGCCGGGAAGACCAGAAGGTGAAGTTCGCTACCCACTCTTTTGTGGATTCGGCTCTGTGTTGGTGGGATAACATTGTCCAAGCCGAGGGTAGCAGGGCCATTGGGAGGATGAGATGGTCTGAGCTGAAAAAGTTGGTGATTGAGGAGTTTTGTCCTCATCGGGAAATGGACAAGGTCGAAAAAGAGTTCTTGCAACTGGAGGCGGGAACCATGACACACCAACAGTACACCACAAAATTCAACAAGATGGCACGTCTGGTGCCGGATCAGGTGACACCCTCTGTCCCGAAAGATCAAGAGATATATTCAGGGTTTGCCAGCGGATATTCGCAGGCACATGATCGCCGCCCGACCGAGCACGTTTAGGTCGGCGGTGGATTTGGCAGGGAGACTGTATGATGAGAGAACGGTGGTGGTGACTGAAGGTGGCAAGAAGAGTGGTGGTGATCGAAACTGGCGGGGGAAGAGGTTTGGTCGGGGTGATGCCTCGACGGGTAATAAGAGGGCACGGGCGGATGACCGCCGTGTGGTCACATCGAGTGCGGGATCGAAAAGGTGCGGCAGGTGTGGAAGGGAGCATAGTGGGAATGCAGATTTGGGTCGAACTTGTGCTTCAAATGTGGGAAGGTGGGGCACATGGCAAAGGACTGTCGTATGGTCCGGTGCTATAACTGTGGCGAAAAGGGTCATTTGAGCAAGGATTGTAAGAGGCCGAGGGCTGAGAGCTCCGGGGCGAAGAAGACGGGAGGTGAAGGACCGAGGGCGAGCGCCAGGGCATTCACCATGACACAGGAGGAAGCGAGGACGGACCCTGATGTCGTGTCCGGTACGTTTCTGGTGAACCAAACTTTAGCTTTTGTGTTATTTGATTCGGGTGCCAGTAAAAGTTTTATTTCTGCTGCTTTCTGTGCTAAGCTGCCTGTTAGTAGTAGACATGTTGATGCGCCCTTTGATGTAAAAACTGCCATAGGTAAGTCTACCAGGATTTCTGAGATGATAGAGAGCTGTGATATGGAACTTGAGGGCCATAAGTTTCCTGTTAGACCGTTCGTGATGACCTTAGGTGGTTTCGATTTGGTTCTTGGGATGGATTGGTCGGCGGACTTCGAGGCGAACATTGTGTGTCGCAAGAAGATGATTCGTTTGACAGCACCTGACGGTAGTTCAGTGACGGTTTATGGTGATCGGGTTACTACGATTCCGAAAGTGATCTCGATGGCGGTGGTGGGAAAGTGTATGAGGCATGGATGTAGTGCCTACTTGGCCTATGTAAAGGATGTGGATACGCCAACACCACAACTAGTAGATGTACTGGTGGTGTGTGACTTTCCAGACGTGTTCCTAGAAGACTTATCAGGAGTGCCACCTGACAGAGAGATCGAGTTTCAGATTGATCTGATACCGGGTGCCCAACCTGTTGCCAAGGCACCGTATCGGTTGGCTTCGACAGAGATGAAAGAGTTGATGGAGCAGTTGCAAGAGTTGCTTGATAAGGGGTTCATTAGACCGAGTATCTCTCCTTGGGGTGCTCCGGTCCTGTTTGTGAAGAAGAAAGACGGTAGTATGAGGATGTGTATTAATTACCGTGAGCTGAACAAGTTGACGATAAAGAACCGATACCCCTTACCAAGAATAGATGATCTGTTCGATCAGCTTCAAGGTGCCAGTTGGTTTTCAAGGATAGATCTTCGATCTGGTTACCATCAGCTGAAGGTGAAAGAGCAGGATGTTCCTAAAACAGCTTTCCGTACGCGCTATGGTCACTACGAGTTTCTTGTCATGTCCTTTGGTTTGACCAACGCGCCAGCTGCTTTTATGGATTTGATGAACCGTGTGTGTCGGCCGATGCTGGATAAATCAGTGATTGTGTTTATTGATGATATCCTGATCTATTCGAGGAGCAAAATTGAGCATGCCGGTCACATTCGGGAGGTTCTGGAGACGCTGAGGAGGGAGAAGTTGTATGCTAAATTCTCCAAGTGCGCGTTCTGGTTGCGCGAAGTTCAGTTCTTGGGTCATGTGGTGAATCCCGACGGGATTATGGTGGACCCGGCGAAAGTGGAGGCGGTTATGCAATGGAAGTCACCAAAGACGCCATCCGAGATTCGTAGTTTCTTGGGTTTGGCGGGCTATTATAGAAGATTTATCCAAGACTTCTCCAAGATCGCTTCTCCACTAACTAAGTTGACCCGTAAAAGATGTGAAGTTCGTATGGGGTCAAGCTCAAGAGAAGGCGTTCGAGGAACTGAAGGCGAGGTTGACTCAAGCTCCAGTTCTGTCATTACCCGATGGGAGTGAAGATCTGGTGGTTTATTTTGATGCTTCCTACTCGGGGTTAGGGTATGTGTTAATGCAGAGAGGAAAGGTCATAGCCTATGCATCCCGACAGTTGAAGGTTCATGAGGTCAACTACCCCACTCATGACTTGGAGCTGGCAGCCGTGGTGTTTGCGTTAAAGATTTGGAGGCACTATCTTTACGGGACGAAGTGCACCATATTCGTTGACCACAAGAGCCTGAAGTACTTCTTCGAGCAGAAGGATCTGAACATTAGGCAGAGACGGTGGTTGGAACTTATAAAGGATTATGATTGTGAGATCCACTACCATCCCGGCAAGGCCAATGTGGTGGCTGATGCCCTTAGCCGGAAAGAGAGGCCCGAGCCGATTCGGGTGAAAGCATATCAACTGATCATGACCTCTGATGTAATGAAGCAAGTCAAGGAGTTTCAAGATGAGGCACTGAAGGAAGATCATCTTAACTCTGAAAGAATGAGAGGTCTGGTTGGGGAATTGGGTGAAAACACACTCGGTGTTAGAACCTGATTTGGACGTGTGTGGATTCCTCGTTTTGGGGATTTACGCATGAAGATCATGGATGAAGCTCACAAGACTCGGTACTCCATTCACCCAGGTGCCACTAAAATGTACCAAGACATGAAGATGGATTATTGGTGGCCGGGTATGAAGCGCGATGTGGTGGAGTATGTGAGTAAGTGCCTTACTTGCTTACAGGTGAAGGCCGAGCATCAAAAGCCGTATGGGAAGATCCAACCTTTGGATATACCGGAATAGAAGTGGGAGCACATCACCATGGATTTCATTACAAAGCTGCCACGTACCTCGAAGGGGTATGATGCCATATGGGTGATAGTTGATCGTCTGACGAAGAGTGCTCACTTTCTACCGATCCACGATACATATTCATCTGAGAGGTTGGCTGATCTGTTCATCAAGGAAATTGTAACTCGCCATGGTGTGCCGGTGTCTATTGTGTCTAATCGCGACACCCGGTTTACATCTAAATTTTGGAAGAAATTCCACGACGCTATGGGGACGAGGTTACATATTAGCACGGCTTATCAGTCAGAAAGGACCATTCAGACACTGGAAGACATGCTTCGGGCATGTGTGATTGATTTTGGGGGAAGTTGGGATGACCACCTACCGTTAGCCGAATTCTCATACAACAACAACTATCATGCCAGCATTGGTATGCCACCATATGAGATGCTATACGGTAGGAGATGCAGAACACCCGTTTGTTGGGGTGATATTGGTCCAAAGGAATTGGGGAGCGTCGAGGTAATCAAGGCTACGACTGAGAAGCTTGAGAAGATTAAAGCCTTCATGAAGGCAGCCAAAGACAGACAGAAGTCGTATGCTGATAAACGACGCAGGCCGATTGAGTTCCAGGTAGGTGATCGGGTTATGTTGAAGGTCTCACCTTGGAAGGGTATCATCCGCTTTCGAAAGCGGGGTAAGTTAAGCCCAAGGTATATAGGCCCTTTCCGAATCATTACTCGAGTAGAAGAGGTGGCCTATAGACTGGAGTTACCGGATGAGTTAAGTGGAATTCACCCGACGTTCCATGTATCTCATCTAAGGAAGTGCTTGGCAGATGAAGATATGATTGTTCCATTGGAAGATACCGAAGTAGACGAAAGGCTCAATTACGTGGAGCAACCAGTGGCAATCATCGATAGAAAATACAAAAGACTGAGAAATAAAGTGGTTCCTCTTGTGCGTGTACAGTGGAAGCACAGGAAGGGATCCGAGTTAACGTGGGAGAGTGAAGAAGAGATGAGACAGCATTATCCACGTTTGTTCGAAGAATAACAGGTTTCGGGGACGAAACCTATTTAAGGGGGTGGACTTGTAACACCTGGTTATTTATCTCTTTTGAACCGACGAAAGGAGAAAAAAAGAAATAAAGTTCAAAGTCAAGGGACCAAACTCGCCAACGAAGGAAAGTTGGAAATGTGGTGATATTTGTAGGGAGAGGGCAGCCATACTCTTTCCACACACTCACATTTCAGCTATCAAAGAGAGGAGAAGATAGAAAGGAAGAAAAGAGGATGAAGTGTTGGTTCGGGTTGGTTCGGGCGGCCAAAATCGTTGAGGAGCGAGTCAAATCAAAGCCGTTGTCGTTGTGCTCATTTGTGTGAGTTCTAGGACCCTAATTTTACTTGTTTTCAACTGATTTTGGGGCTGGAAAGCATCAAAAACCCGTTTTGTATGTGTGTGTTTATGACCCATTTGGGTGTGTTGCGTGTGATACGTCTAGAGTTTGTTTCCGGGCTTCTGTGTGCTTGTATGGTGTTGTGGTATGCATTCCTAAGGTCTAAGATGGTTGATTTAGGCTTAGAATGAGTTTGGATGAGCTTGGAGGCCGAAAATGGTAGATTGGGTTCGGGATGAACTCCATTCTGCATCAGCTAGGGCTAGGCGACCGAATGGAGGCAATACGGCCGATTTAGAGGCGATTGAGGTTCATTCGCACGATTGGGATTCATTCGCACGATTGGGATTCATTCGCACGATTGAGGGTTTATCCGCACGACTAAGGTTTCATTTGTACGATTGGGAGTCCAGTCGCTTGGGGAGTCATACGACTGAGGGTCCAGTCGTATAGGTGCTTAGTCTCATGAGTCCATTCGCATGAGGTCAGTCGCATAGGTGCTCATTCGTATTAGTTCCATCCGCATGAGGTCCATACGCACGACTAGGTGTTCATTCGCATAGATGTTCATCCGCATGAGTCTAATTGCATGATGTTTAGTCGCATGAAGGCCATGCGTCTGAAGGGTGTCCATGCGATTGAAGGGTGTCCATACGCCCGAATAGGGCTGTTGCACTCAAAGAAAAGTGTAGTTCGACTTCTGACTTTCGGAGGAAAGTGCAGATGTAAGTTTTGACGTAAAGGTTCCCGTAAGAGCATGTAAGATGACTGTTATGACCTTAGAAAGTATGTTGGGCATGATGATGATGATGTTGCATGTTATGTATGTATGATGTTGCCCTGTATGATGATGATGTCTGTGTGTGATATGTTCCTTATTATGATGTATGTTTATCTTTCTTGTGGCTTTACGTGTCGAGTTAATGAAAGAATGAAGTATTATGTAACGAAAAGCGAAAGATAATGAAAGAGGAACATGAAGTAAGATTGCATGCATTATTGAATGATGAATGAACCAAGGAAAGGCTTGCAAGCGTATATATGACGTGAGCAGCCCTGTTGTTGCAAGAGACTCGGATAGCGTGCAATCGTTGAGGTTGCCATGAGGTTAGCAACCCCGTTGTTGCAAGAGACTCAGATAACGTGCTATCGTTGATATTGCCATGAGGTGAGCAACACCGTTGTTGCAAGAGACTCAGATAGTGTGCTATCATTGAGATTGGCAATGAGGTGAGCAACCCTATGGTTGCAACAGACTCGGATAGCGTGCAATCGTTGAGATTGCTAATGAGGTGAGCGACCCTGTCGTCGCAACAGACTCGGAAGAACGAACGTATGAAAGGAACGAAAGTAAATGAATGTAACGAAAGATAATAATGATATTATCTGTGTATACGTATGATGTATGATCGCATGAGAAAAGGAATAGTTCTAATGAAAGTAAAGTATGTTTTATTATAAAACTAGAACTCACTCAGCAACGCTGACTTTTTATGTGTTTTCCAGTTGGCAGGTAATGATTGCTGAGGATGGCACTGCGAGGCTACTCGGCTCTTTTGGGATGGCATTCTTTTGATTAATGTTTTTTCATTGTAATACGAACAAACAGTTTTGTAATGAATGTTGTATTAACTTACAAAAACATTTATATAGAAATGAAAGCTTATTTTAATGTTCCGCTGCGATGTTTATGAAATATGAATGTAAATATATGTTTTATGTGCGATGAATGACCAACTGTAGGCGTCCCGGGAACGGGGCCTTACATGGAACAAACAACTTTTTAGTCTTAAGTCGAGGTTCATAAGATTTGATTCTAATTGGATGACCATTCTTTATCTTCTCAGAATCTTTTTCTTCAAATATTTTAATGTTTATCTTTTCGATTTCACTCTCGACATTAGATTGAACATTTCTTTTCTTCTCTTGAAATTCCTTAAGCTTAGCTTTGTTTTCTGGAGAATGATCATGGGTATTGAAATTTTCTGGTAAAGTATTAGAGATTGATTCAGGCATAGGTTCATGTGTGAAACCTAATCCTGTTTTATCTTTATCCTTTCTTCCATTTACTAGTTGCTCAACTATGGTCTTTAAGCTTTTTACTTTAGCCAAATCAACTTGAGTTGCAACATGTGCCAATTTTTCTTTTTCAAGTGTTTTTGTCATTTCTTCAAGTTGTTTCTTGACAAGTTCAAGTTCTTTTAAAGTTTTATTCCAACTTGCTTGAAGTGACATGATTTTTTCATCAGCAATTTTATGATCATCTTTCAGTTTCTTGTGCATTAATTCTTCTTGCTTCAATTTGTCACATATTTTGAACAAGTAATTTCTATAATGTTCAACCTGTTCAAAACATGCTTTAGTGCATATTTTTTCTCTCACTTCCACTGGAATTTCTGGATATGAGTTTGAAGATTCAGTGTCAGTTTCAGATGTAGAGTTTACAACCTTGGGTTGTTCAGATTATGCCATAAGAGCAACTTCTTCAGAATAATCCTTTGGATCTGATTTATCACTCCAGTCATAATCTTCCTCATCATCTGAATCTCCTTCTGTTTTTGGATCATTTTCTTCAGACCAATCTTCGTCCATTTCAGCAACTAGTGCTAGACCTGCAGTAAGATCTTTAGTGAACTGTTCTGCATAAGCACTCCAAACATATCCATCCTTGATACTGACTACAAGTGCTTTCTTTGGTTCTTCAATGGTTTTTGATTCTTCCTTTGGTTCTGGCATTGGTAGACTCTGATAAGGTTTCTGAAATGTCTTTTGAGTCTGTTGATGATATCTCTGACTGTTATAACTACTTTGACCATTTCCTCCTTGA
Source organism: Flaveria ramosissima (assembly GCA_025215565.1). Lineage (NCBI taxonomy): Eukaryota > Viridiplantae > Streptophyta > Magnoliopsida > Asterales > Asteraceae > Flaveria > Flaveria ramosissima. The sequence continues at coordinate 52,017,358 of CM046034.1, read as the reverse complement.
GCTTTTGGAGCTTTGCATTCTCTAGAAAAATGGCCATAGCTAATACAGTTAAAACACCTTGACTTTGACTTGTCAAAGCCAACTGTTTTATTAGCACTAGGCTTGTAGTTTCTATTGACATATGAGTGATTTTGTGTTCTGTAGGCAATCATCACCATTTTCCAGTTGAGATCCATTTCTTCAACGTCATCTGGATCCATCTCGAACAAATCCTGCAAAAGCATATCAACCTGAGTTAAATGACTACCCTGAAAAGCTTGAAAACTTGCCATAAAGGCTGTAAATGCAGTTTTAGACTCTTCATCCTGTAGAAGGATGTTTATAACATCTTTAACTTTGCTAGGGTTAGCAAAGTTAGAAGATGGAGTCTCATTTTAAGTTTTAGCACTTTGAGCTGTTGGAGGAGACCGTGGTTGTGGCTGAGTTGAATAGACAGGTGTGCTAGTAAAGAATCCTGCTCCTACAAACAGATCACCCTCATCTTCTATAGTAGCTTCATCTTAGCAAGAAAAGCATTCACTACAGTATTTGTTGGAGAAGCAACATACTTGTATTGAGAAGTGGTTGCAGCTCTATCATTATTTCTTGAGCTTTCATCAATTTCCACCGACTCAATCTTTGCAATCAATAGATCAAGATCCATGGGAAACTTTTCTATATGTTTTAACAAAGTTACTGTTAGTTTCCAAGATGATGGAAGTGCATTTAAAAGTCTATCATTTAGGTCTTTAAGATCATTCTTAATTCCTAAAGTTGACATTTCTGTGATAAGCTGCACATATCTGTTCATCATCTGGTTCACAGTTTCTCCAGAGATATGCTCGAACAATTCAAGTTGTCTTTTTAACTTCTGTCTTTTGAGATCTTGAATCTCTTTTCCTCCTTCACATACAACTTTCAAAGCTTTATATAAGGTGTACCTAGTTTGGTAATTCTCAAGCCTTGATAGAACTTCTAAAGGTAACCCTTTACACATGAGAGAATATGCTTTAACATCATTCTTCACTTTCTTCAGATCATCCCCAAGTAATCCATCTTCTGGGTAAGGCTCTTGAGTATCTTTAGTGTATACAAAACCATCAAGACCATCAGAAGTAACAGGGATGTGAGGTCCTTTCACAATTGATTTCCATAAGTCAGTATCAATTGAGTTTAAGTGATGTTTCAGCCTGAGTGTCCAATTCTTAAAGTCTGCTCTGTTCTTCAACTTTGGTACTCTATTCTCTAAATCTTCAGACTTTGTCATTTTTAAACTTTGATTTTAAGAAAATATACTATTTTTGTTGTTTTTAAATTTTAAATGAATATTTTTTTTATTTTAGATTTTGAAAAATTTTCTAAGTGTTAAGTAAGAAGTCTGAATTAGATGCGTCTGAACAGTGGTGAAACGCCTGCACAGTATTAAAACGTCTAAACAGTCCCAACTTGTCTTAGAAACGCCTAAGGGATTTCCTTAGTGAACTTCTGAGATTTTCAAGAGTAGAAACGTCTGAACAGTATCAAAACGCTCAAACAGTGTTGATGCGCCTGAACAGTTGCAAAGCGCCTTAATAGTTCCAAAACGTCTAAGACTTAGATTTCTGAATGAATGTCTGAATAGTGCTTAAACGCCACAAAGTGTCAAAAAAAACTCTCTGAAAAGCCTAAACAGTGTTAAAGCGTCTGAACAGTGTTCATACGCCTAAACACTTAGGTAATTTTTAGATGATTTTAACACCTCAAACGCCTAATTCATCTTCTTTGTAACAACCAGATCTTAACAAACTTTTTAAAACTTGATAAAACGATTTGAAACCTTCAATTACGTCACTAATACACCGATAATCAATCCTTTAGCATCATTTCTTTCAATTAACCGTATTTTGATTCTCAATTTTGCAAATTCAATGTTCGAGTTTCGAAGAACAGTTCGAACACAAAATTGACAAAAATTCAGATTTGATGATGTAAATTCACTCAATTGTGATTCAATTCATGTTTCTAGTGATGAAACACAACTAAATCATCAATTAATTGAACAATTGCGATCAAATCACAAATTCAAGTGATTCAAAAGTGCTCAAAAGTCGATTTTGAACTTCAAATCACTGAATCGAAAGCTCTGATACCATTTGATAGGTTCAAATGGATCGATCTGTGAGTTCAAATGGATCGATCTGTGATTGTTATCAAGCAATTGACAATTATATGAACAATATAATCAATACAAACAAATATCAGAAAAGTTCATAGAGTTTTCATTGATATTAGAAGGATTACAAAGTGCAATTGAGAGAATATGAAAATATCTTCAAAAGTCTTAACCTGCACTAAACAAGCAATCTTATTTATACTAATAACAAGAAAACAATAAGGAACATATATTTACATAATAAGTCCCTACACTATGACAAAAACTAATCTAAAGACTAAAATGCTAATCTTTTTAGGGTTCCAACAAAGTGTACAACTAAGTATTATGTATATGTAGGACTTATGTATATGTAAGTAATTGTTACCAAGTATACAACCAAGAGTTACGTACATTTAACTCATAAAAATTACGTATATGCAAGTCGTTTCGTTATCATTTTTGTTTCGAGGAGTTTAAATTAAAAAATATATAATGACCTCAAAAAATAAAGTTAAATTTTACTCAAATATACTTTAAACAACTATAAAGTTAATCAATTATAAATTATATGATTGGGTCTTGGTGGTTTTAACGGTTTTCAATTATAAACATGGTTTTCATTTGATCCATCTCTTATACATACATACATACATACATATATATATATATATATATATATATATATATATATATACATATCTATATCCATATATATATATATATATATATATATATATATATATATATATATATATATATAATGTAAGGTTCAAATGAGAACCCTACCTTATTGTGAGAACCCTTTAACTCATTTTGATTCATTGATTTAGTTTTGAAAGGACGAGATGATGCCATGTGTCATCATTTTTTTATATAGAAAATGGTATATTAGACATTTTGTATACTATCTCAAAAAGTCAAATGACAAATTCAGTATGGTGGTGACAAGTGTCACCACCTACCATCTTCTACTTCACCCTATTTTTTAATTTTTTATAAAAAAAAGTTTATCCCCTTTTTTCAAAAGTTTTATAACTTTTTTATAGATTGTTATATTTTTATAATAATTACATCATTAATTCCATCTCATTTTTCTCTTTAATTCCAATATAGTCTTGAAAATTTTGAACTTTTTTTTTGTTTCGGACGTTACATATTACATTATTGTAACTTTTAGACAAATGTATGGTATGAATGTAATTTCAATATTACAGTGATGTAACACAATGCATCATACTTAATTACAATTAATTACAGTATGTTTATTTAAATGTACAATGAATTACATTATATTTTAATTCTTTATAGTGAAGTACATAAAAGAAACATATATAAAAAACAAATAAAAATAAAACCTTATAAAATGGGTTCAAATTCCTTTGTTTTTAAAACTTTTATAGATTTTTTATACATTTTTATTTTTATAAAGATTGCACCATTAAATTCATCATATTTTTCTCTTTAATTCCCATATCACCTTTCCACATTTATATTTCTTATCCGGTTTAACAATATTACAACGGTGCAACAAAAAACTTACGCTATTGTTGTACATTGTAAAAAAACTTCTACACCCAGTATTACACCACTATAACTCCCTAAAATAACATGATTATAACAACCAATCGACGTTACATCGTGTAACTACACCACTGTAACAAAACTTCAACATAAAAGTTAATCTTTAAATAAAAACACTATGTTGTAACAAGAAGAACACCAATGTAATTACATTATTTTAATGTAACTGAACAATAAAATCGAAAACCATACCATTGTAATTACACTATTTTAACAAAACCTCAACACGGTAATTAAACAAAAAATAAAAAACTACATTGTAACAAAAAGAACACCACCATAGTTACACTATTATAACATAATTAAACCGGAAACAAAAAACCACACCATTGTAATTACACTATTGTGTTGAAATTACACCATTAACTTTTTTAAGTTGTAAACATATCTAAACTAAAACTAATCACACTGACAAAACCTAAAAATGCTGTAAACCAATGTAAAGTAATAACATCAAGCTGCAGAACAGAATGACCCAAATTTATTATAAAAAATCTCATATTTTGCAACAAAAATCTTATAAAAATATGTAGCAGCCAGATGTGGGCACATTTTATGCATAATCGAAGTTTTCTCTACACAATAATCTTACCATCAAGTTATTAATATATAAAAATAAAACTTCCAAAATAATAAATCAAACAGATATGAATAAAAGCACAAACCAAGAAGCAAATTGGACATTCTTCAAGATCAAAAATGCAATCACCTTCTCCAGGATAAAGGACACTTTTTCAAGTAGACTTTGAATCTCTCTTACATTTTCGATTACATACTCCAACATTTTCTACCAGAACCAACAGGTACCAGATCCAACACGTACGCTGTCCAATAACCACTGGGTTCTAAAATGAGTAGTGTATCGATAATCTACGTAGATTTACCTCACGGCTGGTTGTTTGCTGGATGTGAGCAAGGGGGTGGACTACAAGCGTAATGACGAGTTTGATGGTCAACATTAACGTAACGAATAAGAGAATGAGAACGATGGGGATGGTGATGTTGGTGTAAGGTGGAGGTCGATCCATGGTGGTAGTGGGTGGTGTTTGATAGTGAAAATGGGAATCAACTTGTTATAATGATGAAGATGGCGAGTTTTATTTAGAAAACATATAAAGATTTTAAATATATAAATGAAAGCTGACAAAAGCTAGAAAAGGTACAAAAAGTACAAAACTTCAAAACTGTAAATGGAATATTTTTATTTAACATTAAATCAATGGTTGTAGTTGGGTTAAATGGTTCTCACAATTACTAAGAGTTTTCATATGAACTCAACCATATATATCTATATATATATATATATATATATATATACATATATATACATATATATATATATACATATACATATATATACACATATATACATATATATACATATATAGATACATATATATATATATATATATCTATATATATATATATATATATCTATATATATATCTATCTATATCTATATATATATATCTCTATATATATATCTATATCCCTCTATCTCTCTACTATCTCTCTTCTCTATATATATCTCTCTCTATCTCTATCTCTCTCATCTCTCCTCTCTCTCTCTCTCTCTCTCTCTCTCTGTCTCTGTCTCTGTCTCTGTCTCTCTCTCTCTCTACTCTGTCTCTCTCTGTCTCTGTCTCTGTCTCTGTCTCTGTCTCTCTCTCTCGCTCTCTCCTCTCTCTCTCTCTCTCTCTCTCTCTCTCTCCTCTCTCTCTCTCTCCTCTCTCTTCTGTCTCTGTCTGTCTGTCTCTTCTCTCTCTCTCTCTCTCTCTTCTCTCTCTCTCTCTCTCTCTCTCTCTCTCTCTCTCTCTCTCCTCTCTCTCTCTCTCTTCTTCTCTGGTCTTCTTCCCCTTTTTCTCTGGTCTTCTCGTGTGTTTCCCTATCTATCTCTCTCTCTCTCCCTCCCTACCTCCCTCTCTCTCTCTCTCTCTCTCTCTCTCTCTCTCTCTCTCTCTCTCTCTCTCTCTCTCTCTCTGTCTGTCTGTCTCTCTCTCTCTCTCTCTCTCTCTCTCCTCTCTCTTCTCTCTCTCTCTCTCTCTCTCTCTCTATCTCTCTATCTATCTCTCTGTCCCCCCCCTATCCTCCTATGCCCCCGTTTAGGCGTTTCCCTAAAAAATGGGATTCGTTCTCAAGTTATTAAATTAAAACTGGTTCTCACACATCCTATTCCTATATACACACACTATAATTCTAATAATTATGTCATTTTGATATAAAAATTTATTTGTTTTAGAGTTTGTGTAATCTTTTTGTTTGAGTTAAGTTATATTAACTCATATTATTTAAAAATATAAGTTTTCTCATGATTGGTCAAGCGAACCCTAATGAATTTTTATCCAATAATCATAATGACACAAGAAAGCATATCTCATCTATGTTGATAATTGCATGTATCCCCTTTGGACTTTTCGAGGCTTTAGTGTTGCCAAAATAGCATGTAGCTCATATAAATGTTAAAGCATTTCTAGTGTTATTCCATACAAACACCCAAAATGTGTCACACCTGGTCGTATGTTAGATTTACACTCCCCCTTTTAGAAAAAATGCATTTACTCCAATATGTTCTTTATCATACACTCATATATTTTACACTTCATCACCTACTTTAACATATATTTTTTATAAATCAAACAATCATTTATAACAATATTCCTTTTATATTTCGTATATATTTAAGGAAATACAATATAATGTAACTTATAAAAAATTAAAAATAAGAAATGAAAATTAACATAAATAAAAACCAGAAGTTATATTTCCTAAAAGCTAAAAAATTACATGACCTAAAAATTAAAAAAAAAAAACTTACATAAACTAAATTTAAGCATAAGAAATGTTTGAATATGAGGTGCTAAAGTCCCACGAGCTGACGTAGTAGTCCTCTTTCCTTGAAAGGAGACCGGTTCATGCTATTTTGGCTCTCCATTTACTGTTTGTTATAACACCCATATTTTTATGGGTTAATTTCATATATATTCCTTGAAACTTGTTAAATATCATATATATATATATATATATATATATATATATATATATATATATATATATATCTATATATCTATATATATATATATATATATATATATATATATATATACAAATAAAATTTTAAGTATCGTATATATATCCTTTTAAACTAATCAAATATCATATATATCCAATTTAACATATTTAATAGAATTAAAGTTTATGATATGAACCTTTTAGCCTTTATAAAATTTCATGAATATCAATATCTACGTATAATTTGCAATACCAAATATACAAATAATAAAATTCTCATTTGAGTTTGGAGTCAATCCATGCTAGCCCAAATTCTTTCATTTATTTCCAATTTTCTCACTTCCTAAAAAAGACGTTCAAGCATGTTTTTAGTTTTGGCTTCCCCAATGAGATTTCGATTCAACTTTCTTAGAAAATTTTAATTTTTTATAGAAGATATGTAATGTTGGGTTCTAAAATACTTTGTATCTTGTTTCTACTTTTTGGATGTTAGAATTTTATTTCAAAAAGATTCTAAGAAACCATATCCACAAATGAGTTTAAATACTTGTAACGAATGATAATCGTAAGTCAGAAAGTAATAATAAGTTTTTGATAAAGATTAGCTAGATAAAATCATAAATCAAAAGAAGCAAGAATCGACCCACGCTGACGGTTATTGAATAATCCTAAATGTTGATAATAGATTAGTAATATTTGAGAGCTATTAAAAATATAATAAACTTAAAAAAAATATTATATTTGTAAAGGGTAAATTTGACATTTTGTGAATATTAGTAAGGAAGGATAAACTCTAGGAACCAATCTCAACCACTAGTTTTCAATGACAAAATTATAATTAACAAAAACATATTAAAAAAATTATAAATCAAAAAATAACATAAAAATAAAAAAAACCACAAAAATGTTTCTTACGCTTTCCTCTTTCATAAAAAAAATTTATAAAAAAATAAAAAAATCTCTTTTTTACTAAATTCGTTTTACACATGTGTAATAATGGATACACATGTGTAAATCCGCTATTACAAATCTGTATAACCACATTTACACATGTGTAAATAACGGCTGGATAACTTTTTAAAAAAAGTATATCAATATGGTAGGCGTTGGAAAAATAAAAAATACTGAAATTAATGGTGAATTTTTTTAAAAAAATAATGTTACATATATGTAACTTCAAATAATATAAACACTAAAACCTTTTAAATTGAATACAAGAATCAAGACAACATACTAGTCAAAACCAACCACCAACCTACCCCCTACAATCCCTCGGCCAAGCCCCATACCACCACCATCCCTCCTCAGCCTTACTATTACATGAATACTTACAGACTCCGTCAAAACCATACTTAAATCTAATATTTTAATCAGCTAAGGTATATCCATTTCACCTATAAATACCACCCTAAACACACGAGAACATTGCTCATTCATTCTTTACATTCCTCTTTTCATTATCATTAACTTCCGCTTTACGTTACATAATACTTTACATTCATTTCATAACCATACCATGTAAAGCCACATAAATAATATAATAAGGAACATAAATATAAACATACATAACCATACTTGACATCATCAATCACATCACATACAACATCATTCAACACCATAAAGTCAACTTACATCACCCCCGGGAACATCCCAGGTCAAAGCCTAATACTTCACTTTTTTTTCTCCTAAAATTTTAGAAATAAAACTAAGTCTTAGACGCATGGGCACTATTTGGGCGCATGGCCTTTCAGGCGCATGGGAACACTTAGGCGCATGGGAACTTTCTGGGCGCATGGCCTTTCAGGCGCATGGGAACACTTAGGCGCATGGGAACTTTCTGGGCACATTGGCACCATTTGGGCGCATGACCCTACCCTTAGGCATTTTGGCATTATTCTAGGCGCATGGGTTTCAGGCGTTCTGGGAAACACTTAGGCGTCTGGACAGTTAGGCGCATGGGCCACTGTTTAGGCGCATGGGCAACTAACTTTCATAATTCGACATAATTCAGTTCCCAAATCAACATCTATTATGTTCCAAGCTTAGTACTAGCATTTTAGGCACCATGAACACAAGCAAAAACATAAACATACCATAAATCAAACCCAACATACACCCATCCACTTTCACACACACATACATACGAGTATAAACACCCATTTAATAAAAACATTCATACATGTATTTCCAGCCCCAAAATCAGTTAAAACATATAAAAAGGGGATTCTAGAACTCACCTTATGCAACTTTGAGTATGACTTCCTTCAAACCCGTTTGCTTTGAGTTCAAACACCTAAAATCCACCAAAACACACACAACCGAACACAAATACACACATAAGCACAAAACCGAGGCTAAACTCAGCCAAGAACACTTAAAACATCAGATTCTTACCTTAGAATCCAAATTCTTCTTGTTCTTCTTGAAAACCCAAAGTCCTCTGCTTTCTCTCTCAAGACCCGAACAAAAGGTGATGTGAATGGCATCATGGGCGGCCATGCCCACTTTTGTACTAGATAACATATTACTTTGGTCGTTTATACACTTTTAACCCCTCAACTTGGGTTTAATTGCCTTTCTTTCTTTTTCTATACTTTTATTCGTTCTTTCTATCTCTTTTAAATTCCCGGGTGTTACAAGTCCACCCCCTTATATAGGTTTGGTCCCCAAACCTGTTATTCCTCGAATAGATGTGGGTAATGCTGTCTCATCTCCTCTTCAGTCTCCCACGTAGACTCGGATCCCTTTTGGTGTTTCCATTGTACACGCACCAAGGGGACCATTTTATTTCGCAATCTCTTCTCCTTACGATCAATGATCGCCACTGGTTGCTCCACATAATTGAGTCGTTCATCTACTTCAATGTCGTCCAGTGGAACAACCATATCCTCGTCAGCTAAATACTTCCGCAGATGAGATACGTGGAATGTTGGGTGAATTTCACTTAACTCATCTGGTGGTTCTGTAAGGCCCCGTTCCCGGGACGCTTACAGCTGGCCAATCATCGCACATAAAACATATAATTACATTAACTTAAATAAAACATTGCAGCGAAAACATTAAAACAACATTCCATTTCATCGTAAAAGCTTTTGCAAAATAATACAATCGTTCATTTCAAAACATCGTTCGTCCGCATTACAATGCAAAAACATTAAACAAAAGAATGCCTACCAAAAGAGCTGAGTAGCCGCCCCGTGCCATCCTCAGCAACAATTACCTGCCAACTGGAAACACATAATAGTCAGTGTTGCTGAGTGAGTTCTAGTTTTATAATATAAAACATACTTTACTTCCTTTTTAAAAATATCCGTTAATTTCGTACGTGATCACACAACATACATACATACAAATAATATAATTATTATCTTCCGTTACATTCGTTTCATTCTTCCATTCATTAATCATCCCACGGTACTTATCATTCGCTTCATTAGTTCATAACTTCTTTTCTTACGCTCGTTCATATCACACATATCGCACGCTCACACATTTTACATATTCGTATCTTCGTACCCATCGTACATATCGCACAAATCGCACAAATGGAGTGGTCACTAGGACAGACTCCCCCTGTGTGTGTGAACTCTTACGGGTTTAGCAAAAATCACATGCTATCTCATGGGTTAGCCAAAATCGCACGCTACATAGCACACAGTGAATACCACATCGCACGTATCGGGGCAATTACAAAAATTGAACCCCCTACTATGTGTATGAACCCACATGAGTTAGCCAAAATCGCACGCTACAAAGCACACAGTGAATACCACATCGCACGTATCGGAGCTGTCACCAAGACTAAACTCTTACTGTGTCTATGGTCCCTTATGAGTTAGCCAAGATCACACGCTGTGAATACACACACAGTTGAGCTAACAACTCTCAATGAGTTGTGAACCTCCTTTCTTTTACTTGCAAGCCATTCTTACTCTCATTCATTCATTCATGCATGCATTCATTTATCATGTTCCTCTTTTCGTTATATTCCACTTTACGTTACATAATACTTTCATTTCATTCTAACATTCATCACAAAACCACGGGAAGATAAACATACATAAACAGGAACATCAACAAGATCATGCAAATCATTATACATATCAGCATGCATACATAACATATATCACACATACCATCATGCATAACATCATACATAACATCATCATCATGCCCATCATAACGTCTATGACCTCAAAAGTCAACCTACATAAACCCCCGGGAAACTCCCAAGTCAAAACCCACATCTGCACTTTCCCTCGAAAGTCAGAAAATAAACCATTGTTCTTTCGGGCGTATGAGCCCTACTTGGGCGTATGGACACCCTCCAGTCGCATGGCCTCTCAGGCGACTAAAGACTTAGGCGAATGGACATAAGGCGAATGGACCCTATGCGGATGGACCTATGGGCGTATGGACACCTATGTGTATGGACTCTCAGTCGCATAGTTTTCATGCGTATGACCTTCAGTCGCATGACTTCAGGCGCATGGGCTTCAGTCGCATACCCTTCGTGCGTATGAACCTCAGTCGCATGGCCTCCAGGCGCATGGACCTCAGTCGCATAACCTTCGTGCGTATGAACCTCAGTCGCATGGCCTCTAGGCGCATGGACCTTCGTCGCATAACCTTCAATCGTATGCCTTACACGCACATGAACTTCAGTCGCATGACTTTCATGCGTATGGACCTCAAACGCATGGCAATCGTGCGCATGGACCTCAGTCGCATGCCATTCGGCCGTATGGCCTCCAGTCGCATGCCATCTGGTCGCCTAGCCCTAGCTGATGCAGAATGCAGTTCATCCCGAACGCAAACCGCCATTTTCGGCCTCCAAGCTCACCCAAACTCGTTCTAAGCTCAAATCAACCATCCTAAGCCTTAGAAACACCTACCACAACACCATTCAAGCACACACAAGCCCGAAAACAAAACCCATTCGATTCACACACAAACACATACACACGGGTTCAACACACACATTTCAAAAATGGGTTTTTAGATGTGTTCCAGCCCATATCAGTTGAAAACGTGTAAAAGAGGGGTCCTAGAACTCACACAAACAATCTCAACGAGTAGAACTTCGATCCAACCCGCTACACCTCAACTTTCACGCTCGAATCCACGAAAACCCGAAGCTTGAGACCACTTTCTTCCTCTTTTCTCTCTATGGCTGATTTTGTGAGTGTGGGGGAGGGTGTGGGCTGCCCTCCCCTCTTTTATACTCCCACTCATTCAACCTTCTCCCGTTTTGGCAAGTTTGGTCCCTCGAATTTGGACTTTATTTCTTATTATTCTTTCAGCGACTTCAAAGAAAATTTCCGGGTGTTACAAGTCCACCCCCCTTATTTAGGTTTCGTCCCCGAAACCTGTTATTCCTCGAACAAACGTGGGTAATGCTACCTCATTTCTTCATCAGTCTCCCACGTTGACTCGGATCATTTCCTGTGCTTCTACTGTACGCGCACAAGTGGGACCGCTTCATTCCTCAATCTCTTCTGTTTACGATCGATGATTGCCACTGGTTGCTCCACATAATTGAGTCGTTCGCCTACCTCGATGTCCTCCAGTGGAACAATCATGTCTTCATCTGCCAAACATTTCCCCAGGTGAGATACGTTGAATGTCGGATAAATTCCACTTAACTCTTCTGGTGACTCCAGTCTAGGCCACCTCTCCTACTCGAGCAATGATTCGGAAAGGCCCTATGTATCTCGGGCTCAATTTGCCTAGCTTTCTGAACCGAATGATACCCTTCCAAGGTGAGACTTTCAACATAACTCTATCGCCCACATGGAACTCGATCGGTCTACATCTCCTATCGGCATACGACTTGTGTCTATCTTTGGCTGCCTTCATAAAGGCTTTGATCCTCTCGAGCTTCTAAGTCATAGCCTCGATCACCTTAAACCATCACCGTGACCTCGTCAGGCGCTGTCAACCGTATCATCCTCTTGCGACACACAATATTCGCCTTGAAGTCCGCTAACCAATCCATCCCGAGAACCAAATCGAAGGGCGTATCTATATTCTTATTACTAACAGGCAATATAGCACAGATAGTAGCAGGAATAAAACTTTTACTAGCGCCAGAATCGAACGACACAAAGGCTAAAGGTTGATTTACTAGAAACGTACCTGACACAACATCGGGGTCCGTCCTAGCCTCCTCCTGCGTCATCGTGTAGGCACTGCGCTTGCCCTCTATCCTTCTCCTCTGGTCTTCTTCACTCCCGAACCTTCCGCCCTTGGCTTTTTACAGTCCTTGCTCATGTGGCCAATTTCTCCACAATTGTAACACCTCACAACCCCACATTCTCTAGCCACATGACCAGGCTTCCCACACTTGAAGCAGGTATTTGGTCCCCTTTTGCATTCTCCCGAATGCTCCATCCCGCATTTACCACATCTATTCGACCCCGCACCAGGTGTGACCACACTACGGTCATTCCCCCGTGCGTGCTTATTATTCGTCGGGACACCACCCCGTCCAGTCTTCTTCCCACTCCAGTTCCGGTCTCCATCATCCTTCCTACTCACCTCCGCCATCACCACAGTCCTTTCATCGTACAACCTCCCCGCCAAATCCACTGCTGACCTAAACGTGCTTGGTCGGGCAGCGATCATGTGTCTGCGGATGTCCACTGGCAAGCCCTGAATATACCTCTTGATCTTTCGTGATAGAGGTGTCACCTGATCAGGCACCAGCCGTGCCATTTCATTGAACTTGGTGGTGTATTGCTGATGTGTCATCGTTCCCGCCTCCAGCTGCAGGAACTCCCTCTCAACTTTATCCATCTCACGGTGAGGACAGAACTCCTCAATCACCAGCCTCTTCAACTCTGACCATCTCATCCTTCTGATGGCCCGACTACCCTCAACTTGGACTATATTTCTGATCAACTCGACATTCGCTGATGTTCAAAACAACTTCCATTTCTCTCACCCACCGATGAGCAGCAACAGTAGTGCTGTTACCATCAAAAGTAGGGGGCTTGCATCATTGAAACGCCCCATAGTTACAGCCTCGTGCCGCCTCCGGCGCAGGCTCTTCTTCTTCCTCTTCTTCATTGTCAGAGAGAACCGTTTCAGGCTCCGGTTGCTCCCGTCCTCCCGAGGACCTGTTTCTCTCCTTTCTTTCTCCTTCCTTTACAGCCTTAATTACTTTAGTCACCATAGATGGTAAGATCGTCTGCATGACCTGATAAACCTCCTCTACACCTGCCTCTTTCACTGAGGCCCTCAAATTCGCACTCTCATCACTAGGCTCCGGATGAGAGGTCTTGGCCTCTTCATGAGCCACCTCTTCAGCTCTGGGTCATCCTCTCGTGACCCGTGGTCCAGCACCATGTCCACCACGACCTCCATCGCGTGAAGCTTTAGACGATCTACCACCGGTCATTCCCTAACACACTGAAAGATTCAAACACTAACACGGTCATTCAAGGGAACAACTCAGTATATGTCAAGTATAGTAAGTCCCTAATTACAGTGGCCAGTTGTGATTAGCCACTTACTTTACTCTTCATACCCCGAGCATTACCTATCCTGACTACATTAGTATCTAAATCTACATACAGCACATAAACCACATAACATGCGCACGTAATACCGATTATCATTAAGAAAATACCAGATGGCACGCAACTACTCAGATTGGCATGCCATTCCCTTTCCGTCTCATTTTCAGTTTAAGTTAAGGTTTATTTTGAAAATTTACCCATTTCACTTAAACTTTGGCTCTGATACCAACTTGTAAGGCCCTGTTCCCGGAACGCTTACAGCTGGCCAATCAGCGCACATAAAACATATAATTACATTAACTTAAATAAAACGTTGCAGCGGAAACATTAAAACAACATTCCATTACGTTCGTTTCATTCTTCCATTCATTAATCATCGCACGGTACTTATCATTCGCTTCATTTGTTCATAATTTCTTTTATTACGCTCGTTCATATCACACCTATCGCACGCTCGCACATTTTGCACATTTGTATCTTCGTACCCATCGTACATATCGCACAAATCGCACAAATGGAGTGGTTACTAGGACAACTCCCCCTCTGTGTGTGAACTCTTAGGGGTTTAGCCAAAATCACACGCTGTCTCATGGGTTAGCCAAAATCGCACGCTACATAGCACACAGTGAATACCACATCGCACGTATCGGGGCAATTACCAAAACTAAACCCCCTACTGTGTGTATGAACCCACATGAGTTAGCCAAAATCGCACGCTACATAGCACACAGTGAATACCACATCGCACGTATCGGAGCAGTCACTAAGACTGAACTCTTACTGTGTCTATGGTCCCTTATGAGTTAGCCAAGATCGCACGCTGTAAATACACACACAGTTGAGCTAACAATTCTCAATGAGTTGTGAACCTCCTTTCTTTTACTTGCAAGCCATTCTTACTCTCATTCATTCATTCATGCATGCATTCATTCATCATGTTCCTCTTTTCGTTATATTCCACTTTACGTTACATAATACTTTCATTTCATTCATTAACATTCATCGCAAAACCACGGGAAGATGAAAATACATAAACAGGAACATCAACGAGATAATGCAAATCATCATACATATCAACATGCATATATAACATATATCACACATACTATCATGCATAACATCATACATAACATCATCATCATCCATCATCATCATGCCCATCATAACGTCTATGACCTCAAAAGTCAACCTACATAAACCCCCAGGAAACTCCCAAGTCAAAACCCACTGTTGCACTTTCCCTCGAAAGTCAAAAAATAAACCATTGTTCTTTCGAGCGTATGAGCCCTACTTGGGCGTATGGACACCCTCCAGTCGCATGGCCTCCCAGGCGACTGAACACTTAGGCGAATGGACATCAGGCGAATGGACATCAGGCGAATGGACCCTATGCGAATGGACCTATGCGGATGGACCTATGGGCGTATGGACACCTATGCGTATGGACTCTCAGTCGCATAGCTTTCATGCATATGACCTTCAGTCGCATGACTTCAGGCGCATGGGCTTCAATCGCATACCCTTCGTGTGTATGAACCTCAGTCGCATGGCATCTAGGCGCATGGACCTCAGTCGCATAACCTTCGTGCGTATGAACCTCAGTCGCATGGCCTCCAGGCGCATGGACCTCAGTCGTATAACCTTCAATCGCATGCCTTACAGGAACATGAACTTCAGTCACATGAATTTCATGCGTATGGACCTTAGTCGCATGGCAATCGTGCGCATGGACCTCAGTCGCATGCCATTCGGCCGTATATCCTCAAGTCGCATGCCATTCGGCCGTATGGCCTCCAGTCGCATGCCATTCGGTCGCCTAGCCCTAGCTGACGCAGAATGCAGTTCATCCCGAACGCAAACTGCCATTTTCGGCCTCCAAGCTCACCCAAACTCGTTCTAAGCTCAAATCAACCATCCTAAGCCTTAGAAACACCTACCCCAACACCATTCAAGCACACACAAGCCCGAAAACAAAACCCATTCGATTCACACACAAACACATACACACGGGTTCAACACACAGATTTCAAAAACGGGTTTTTAGATGTGGTCCAGCCCCAAATCAGTTGAAAACGTGTAAAAGAAAGGTCCTAGAACTCACACAAACAACCCCGACGAGTAGAGCTTCGATCCAACCCGCTACACCTCAACTTTCACGCTCGAATCCACTTCTTCCTCTTTTCTCTCTATGGCTGATTTTGTGAGTGTGGGGGAGGGTGTGGGCTGCCCTTCCCTCTTTTATACTCCCACTCATTCAACCTTCTCCCATTTTGGCAAGTTTGCTCCCTCGAATTTGGACTTTATTTCTTTTTCTTCGTTCGTCGGCTTCAAAGAAAATTTTCGGATGTTACAAGTTCCAACCTATAGGCCACCTCTCCTACTCGAGCAATGATTCGGAAAGGCCCTATGTATCTCGGGCTCAACTTGCCCCGCTTTCTGAATCGAATGATACCCTTCCAAGGTGAGACTTTCAGCATGACTCTATCACCCACCTTGAACTCAATCGTTCTGCGTCACTTATCGGCATACGAGTTTTGCCTATCTTTGGCTACCTTCATAAAGGCCTTGATCTTTTCCAACTTCTCAGTCGTAGCCTCAATCACCTCGACGCTCCTTAACTCTTTATGGCCAATATCACCCCAACAAACAGGCGTTCTACACCTCCTACCGTATAGCATCTCATAAGGAGGCATGCGAATGCTGGCATGGTAACTATTATTATATGAGAACTCAACTAACGGTAAGTGGTCATCCCAACTTCCACCAAAATCAATGATGCATGCCCGAAGCATATCTTCCAGCGTTTGAATGGTCCTTTCTGATTGACCATCCGTCTGAGGATGATAAGTCGTGCTAATATGTAACCTTGTCCCCATCGCATCGTGGAATTTCTTCCAAAAGTTGGATGTAAACCGGGTGTCCCGATCAGATACAATGTACACCGGTACACCATGACAAGCTACAATCTCCTTGATGAACAAAACCGGTAGTCTTATTGAAGAATACGTCTCTCGGATCAGCAGGAAGTGAACACTATTCGTCAAGCGATCAACTATCACCCATATGGCATCATACCCCTTCGCGGTACGCGGTAACTTCATGATAAAGTCCATGGTGATATGCTCCCACTTCCACTCGGGTATACCCAAAGGTTGAATCTTCCCATATGGCTTCTAATGTTCCGCCTTCACTTGCAAGCAAGTAAGACACTTACTCACATACCCCGCTACATCACGCTTCATACCCGGCCACCAATAATCTTTCTTCATATCTTGATACATCTTTGTAGCACCGAGATGGATGGAGTATCGATTCTTATGAGCCTCATCCATGATCTCTCCACGTAGATCCCCATAACGAGGAATCCACATCCGTCCGAATCAGTTTCTAACACTGAGAGTGTCACACCCCGACCGACGGCGGAATCATCGGGGCGGACGAAGGTGAAACGATTGCTCATAGCTCATGGAATTAAATAAGTTGAAATAATATTAAATGCCATTTTTATTTAAATAAAACTAGACAATTAAGTCATTACAATACAAAAAAGAATTAAACAACAACATAAGATATTTAATTAAACTAAGTCCAAGTCCTATATGAGCAAGAAGAATCCTCATGTAGCAATCCTGAAACATGTTAAAAATAAAGGGCCAACTTTGAAAATTGGTGAGTTTCCATGGGTTAATCATACATATATATATATATATATATATATATATATATATATATATATATATATATATATAAGATTTACAAGTAGCAATTCATGTCAATGTTTATGAATTATGCAAGTTTATAGAACACATATAGCTACAATAAAACCTCGACCAAAATTAAGATTACAAGTTTATAACGATTGTTTAAGTGTACTTGGTTCCCATGATGAACAAGTCATACATCATCAGGAGCCGGCAATACATCGGCTTTAGCACCAAATAGGCTTGTCATGCCATAGATCTATGAGGTCGCCAGGCTAGCAATAGTTAATGATTGTCAATATATAATGTATCTCATATAACACTCACAATAATACCAATAACCATGACTAAAAGTAAAGATGAATTGCATGTGCATTTACAAGTATCAAGATGTTTACAAGTGTAAGTTTATAAGCTTAACATGTTTCACCCACAAAAGGTGTGAAATAAAGTAAAAAATGGCATGGGAAACTCACATTGTATAACGATGGTTGTAGAGTACATAAGGAAGCTTGGATGTTTAAGGGTCAAAGGTGATATCCTAAAGGATAAAAAGAAACAATAACTTGAGGTCGGAATTCATTACAAGAAGTTAGGACGTTTAGAGAATGCCAAAAACAAAAGGTAGATTGAAAAAGGATTATTGTACCAATTTTAGATTCTAGACAGAATGTTTGGTACGTGTTTGAACACGTTTTATAAATAGTTAACGGTTTCATAAAATTATAAACATTTACAGTTGCCTAGTTTAAAGTCTCCTGGACAACTTTTGTTTAGAAATGTTTTTATGAAAAGACCCGTAAATAAGTCAAAACAGCAACACAAAACAGAAGGTGCTGAAATGCGCACTTATCTTGTGAAGGCTATTTTTAAGTCGTCCGATTGAGTTTGAAGACGTATAAACTATCGTTAAAAAGGTAATTCAATGAACTTAATATTGACATCTGATTATACTAAAATTTAGTTTGTTATGACCAAGTTATGGTTAGTTGAAGTCAGACTATATTCTGCCAAATATATAGTAAGGCACTTATGTGCACTTTTAAAATTGCTAAAGCATGAAACGGGTTAGAAAAAATTTATTATGTCGATATATGGTATATTAGACTTCATTTGAGTTATATAAAAAATATTCCAAGTCTTTGTAATAGCCATCATTTAGAGAAATAATCTTGTGGAATAACTGAATGCGGCGGCATAGCCGTCCATATGCAAACGGGATTCCTTGTTTACGTTAGCGTGTTCTTAGTTTGATTTAGGAATGTTAGTGATTGTTATAAGGTTAGGGAAAGTTAGAATGTTAATGATCAAATGATAATGATTAAAAATAAGAACATGAGAACAATTGAATGTTAGGATGATTAGAACAATATAGATATACATAATATAAAAGCAATTATAAGGTTACCTTAGTATTAGAAACTTTTTGAAATTACTTGTAAAATAAAATTCTTGAAATTAATCATAACCAATGGATGAAAGAAAGATATGAGAGTGAGATTTTTGAAGAATGAACAAATAAAAAGTATGGCCTAAAGCTTGCTTTTATAGTTGAGGTTAAGAGAGAGTTATGATTGGAATTTGAATTAAATATAAAATTAAATAATTTAAATAAATAAAAGAATAATTACAATTTAAACTCTAAATTTATTAAAAATCTAATTTTAATTTAACAACTTCTTTTTTTATTAAATCTTTGTAGACTTTATAAATCTCATAAGAACTTGTAATTTGATTATTTATTTTAATTGAATATTCAAAATCTTATAAATATTAATAACCTTTTATAATTTATTTTATAAATTATAAAAATTATTATAAGTTCTTTAAATGATATAATATATGGAAATTGAATAAAACAATTGTCAATATTGGTTAAATTTCACATTTAATGTATTTGATTCATTAAAATTATTAAAATAATTTAATAATGAAAGTTCAAAATGGGTTCGAGTTTGGGTTTTAAATTTGAAAATGGCGGATGTTACAGAGAGTGTTTTCACCCAATTCCGCGACTAGACCTCTCATCCTTTCGGAGTTAAGATGATCTTCTTTCAACACCTCATCTTGAAACTCTTTGACCTTCTTCATCACATCAGAGGTCATAACCAACTGATAAGCCTTCACCCAAATTGGCTCGGGTCTCTCTTTTCGACTAAGGGCATCCGCCACTACATTGGCCTTGCTCGGATGGTAATGTATCTCACAATCATAATCCTTAATGAGATCCAACCATCGCCTCTGCCTCATGTTCAAATCCTTTTGCTCGAAGAAATACTTCAAGATTTTGTGGTCGGTGAAGATGGTGCACTTCGTCCCAAATAGGTAGTGCCTCCAAATCTTTAGCGCAAAGACCACGACCGCTAGCTCCAAATCATGAGTAGGGTAATTAACCTCATGAACCTTCAACTGTCGGGATGCGTAGGCTATAACCTTTCCTCGCTGCATCAACACGCAACCCAACCCCGAGTAAGAAGCATCTGAATGGACCACCAAATCCTCGCTTCGTTCGGGTACTGACAAGACAGGAGCTTGAGTCAACCTTGTCTTTAACTCCTCAAAAGCCTTCTCCTGATCTTGAACCCATGCAAACTTCACATCCTTACGGGTCAGCTTAGTCAACATAGAAGCTATCTTGGAGAAGTCTTGGATGAATCTTCTATAATATCCCGCTAACCCCAAGAAACTGCGGATCTCAGATGGCGTCTTTGGAGACTTCCATTGCATCACTGCCTCCACCTTGGCCGGGTCTACCATAATCCCCTCAAGATTAACCACGTGACCCAAGAAATGAACTTCGCGCAACCAGAATGCGCACTTGGAGAACTTAGCATACAACTTCTCATTTCTCAGCGTCTCCAACACTTCCCGAATGTGACCGACATGCTCTTCTTCGCTTCTTGATAAATCAGGATATCATCAATAAACACAATCACCGATTTATCCAACATTGGCCGACACACTTGATTCATCAAGTCTGTAAAAGCAGTTGGCGCGTTAGTCAAACCAAAAGACATAACGAGAAACTCGTAGTGTCCATAACGCGTACGAAAGGCCGTTTTAGGAATATCTTGCTCCTTCACCTTCAATTGATGGTAGCCAGATCGAAGATCTATCCTCGAGAACCAACTGGCACCTTGGAGCTGATCAAACAAGTCATCAATCCTCGGTAACGGATACCGGTTCTTCATCGTCAACTTGTTCAATTCGCGGTAGTCGATACACATCCTCATACTACCGTCCTTCTTCTTGACAAATAAGACCGGAGCACCCTAAGGAGAGATACCCGGTCTAATGAACCCCTTATCAAGCAACTGTTGCAGTTGCTCCATCAGTTCCCTCATCTCGGAGGGGGCTAACCGATACGGCGCCTTAGCAACAGGCTGGGCACCGGGTATCAAGTCGATCTGAAACTCGATTTCACGGTCTGGTGGCACACCTGGTAGATCTTCTGGGAACACGTCTGGGAACTCACACACAAACGGTACATCAGATAGTTGTGGTGTTGGCGTATCCACATCCTTAACGTAGTCCAGGTAGGCACTACATCCACGCCTCATGCACTTCCCCGCCACCGCCATCGAAATCACCTTCGGGATAGTCGTAACTCGATCACCATAGATTGTCACCGGACTCCCGTCAGGCGCTGTCAGTCGAATCATCTTCTTTCGACACATGATATTCGCCTCTTAGTCCGCTAACCAGTCCATTCCTAGGACTACATCAAATCCGCCTAAGGTCATAACGAACGGTCTAACAGGAAACTTATGACCTTCTAATTCTACGTCGCAACCTTCTATCGTTTCAGAAATCCTGGTAGACTTACATATGGCCGTTTCTACATCGAAGGGTCATCAATGTTTCTACTACTAACAGGCAACTTAGCACAGAAAACAGCAGAAATAAAACTCCTACTAGCGAATCAAATAACACAGAAGCAAGAGTTTGATTTACTAGAAACGTACCTGACACAACATCAGGGTCCGTCCTAGCCTCCTCTCTGGTCATCGTGAAGGCTCTGGCGCTCGCCTTCTGCCCTTCGGTCTCGGCTGCCTTCTTCGCTCCAAAACTCTCAGCCCTAGGCTTCTTGCATTTCTGGCTCATGTGGACTTCCTCGCCGCAGTTAAAACAACTCGTCATTCCACAATTCCTTGCCGCATGACCTATCCGCCCACACTTGAAGCAGACGTTTGATCCCCATCTACACTCCCCAGCATGTTCCTTCCCACACTTACCACACTTCTTCAACCCCGCACCGGGTGTGACCACACGCCGGTCATCCACCCGTGCACTCTTGTTGTTTGTCGGGGCACCACCCCGTCCAAACCGCTTCCTGTTCCAGTTCCGGTCACCACCACCTTTCTTGCTCACCTCAGCCACCACCACCTCCCTTTCGTCATACAGTCTTCCCGCCAAATCAACCACCGACCTGAACGTACCTGGCCGGGCGGCAATCATGTGCCTACGGATGTCCGCCGGCAAACCTTGAATGTACCTCTTGATCTTTCGTGACGCGGGAGTCACCTGGTCCGGCACCAGCCTTGCCATTTCGTTGAACTTGGTGGTGTACTGCTGGTGTGTCATGGTTCCCGCTTCCAGCTGCAGGAACTCCCTCTCAATCTTGTCCAACTCCCTATGAGGACAGAACTCCTCAATCACCAACTTCTTCAGCTCTGCCCACCTCATCCTTCCAATCGCCCTACTACCCTCGGCTTGGACGATATTGTCCCACCAACACAGAGCCGAGTCCACAAATGAGTGGGCAACAAACTTCACCTTTTGATCTTCCCTGCACTCGCTGATATCGAGCACAGCCTCCACCTCTCGCACCCACCGATGGGCAGTAGCAGCGGTGCCATTGCCATCGAAAGTCGGGGGCTTGCACCTCTGAAATGCCCCATAGTTACAGCCTCGAGCTGTTTCGGGCATAACTTCCTCCTCCTCCTCGTCATCAAAGACAACCGTTTCAGTCTCGGGTTGTCCCCTTTCTCCTGCAGGCCTATTCCTCTCCTTCCTCTCACCCTCTCTCACAGCCTTAATCACCTCGGTCACCACAGACGGTAGGATCGTCTGCATGACCTGATGAACCTCCTCGACCACCGCCTCTTTCACCGAGGCCCTTAGATTGGCACTCTCATCACCACCCTCCGGGTGTAGAGTCTCGGGCTCATCTTGAGCCGTCTCAGCAGCCTTAGCCTTGCCTCTTGTGACCCGTGGTCCAGCACCACGTCCACCGCGACCTCCACCTCGCGAAGCCTTTGACGATCTTCCTCCAGCCATACCTAAACACACTATAAGATCCAAACACCAACACGGTCATTCAAGGTAATAGCTCAGTTTATGTTAAGTATAGTAAGTCCTAATTATAGTGGCCAGTTGTGATTAGCCACTTACTTTACTCTTCATCCCCCAAGCATTTTCTATCTTGACTACATCAATATCTAAATCTACTAAAGGAAATAGATCAAATAACATGCGCACATAATACAGGTTATCATTAAGAAAATACCTGATGGCACGTAACTACTCGAACTGGCATCCTTTCAATTTTGTCCCATTCTCAATTTAAGTTTAGGTTTTAAAAAATATTTACCCATTACTCTTAAACTTTGGCTCTGATACCAACTTGTAAGGCCTCGTTCCCAGGACGTTTACAGTTGGACGATCATCGCACGTAAAACATAAAATATACATTTACATCTATGAAAACATCGCAGCGGAATATCTTAAACCATTTATATATTAATGGCTGCTTTTGCAAAATAATACATCATTGTTAATTTTTACAAAATATAATTGTTTGCATTACATCACAAAAACGTCATGGTTATACAAAATGGAGGCCATTCTCAGCAACCATTACCTGCGAACTGGAAACACATAAAAGTCAGTGTCGCTGAATGAGTTCTAGTTTTATAAATAAAATACTTTACATTTGCTTAAAATCGTTCTGGACAGTTAGGCGCATGGGCCACTGTTCAGGAGCATGGGCAACTAACTTTCATAATTTGACATAATTCAGTTCCCAAATCAACATCTATTATGTTCCAAGCTTA
Organism: Flaveria ramosissima; assembly: GCA_025215565.1. Taxonomy (NCBI): domain Eukaryota; kingdom Viridiplantae; phylum Streptophyta; class Magnoliopsida; order Asterales; family Asteraceae; genus Flaveria; species Flaveria ramosissima. The sequence goes on along the minus strand of CM046034.1, from coordinate 51,993,375 downwards.
GTACAAGCATTTTAGGCACCATGAACACAAGCAAAAACATAAACATACCATAAATCAAACCCAACATACACCCATCCACGTTCACACACACATACATACAGTATAAACACCCATTTAATAAAAACATTCATACATGTATTTCCAGCCCTAAACTCAGTTAAAACATGTAAAAAGACGATTCTAGAACTCATCTTATGCAACTTTGAGTATGACTTCCTTCAAACTCGTTTGCTTTGAGTTCAAACACCTAAAACTCACCAAAACACACACAACTGAACATAAATACACACATAAGCACATAACCGAGGCTAAACTTAGCCAAGAACACCTAAAACATCATATTCTTACCTTTGAATCCGAATTCTTCTTGTTCTTCTTGAAATCCTTCTGCTTTCTCTCTCAAGACCCGAACAAAAGGTGATGTGAATGGAATCATTGGCGGCCATACCCACTTTTGTACTAGATAACATATTATTTTTGGTCCTTTATACACTTTTAACCCCTCAACTTGGGTTTAATTGCCTTTCTTTCTTTTTTTGTACTTTTATTCGTTCTTTCTATCTCTTTTAAATTTCCGGGTGTTATACGGAAAATCACCGGATGTCACAATATGTCCATGTTAAAAGAATTTTTGTCCCAGAAATTACGTTACATAGTTGTGTTACATCACTGGTCTACTGCATTAGCACAGCGAAATCGAGTGAGTTGTCAAATCATCGCCATGTTGAAAGAAATTTCATCTCGCAATTTAATCATTACCTTTGCTAGCTGTCGTCATCGTTTCAAACAATTGAGGATACTAAAGCTTCATCTGATCCACACGTTCCCACGTGAGTTCTGGTCCACGTCTTGACTTCCAACGAACTTTGACTATGGGTATTTTGCTTTGCTAAAGGGTCTTGACTTCACGATTCATTACCTTAACCAGTTCTTTAATAAATCATAATTGCTCATCTGCTTTCACCTCCTCAAGTGGTACAACCAAAGTCTTGTCAGATAAACACTTATTTAGGTTCAAGATGTGAAAAACATTATGAATTCCTTTCAACGAGTTATGCAGATTTAATCAAGAGTGAAAAACATTATGAATTCCTTTCAACTCGACCGATTCTTTTCCAGAATCTCAAATGGTGCAACATACCTTGGATTAAGCTTGACCCTTTTAACGAATCAAATCTCAAATGGTCCAACGTACAATAGCAGCAACAACAGTAGCAACAACAACAAACAACACCAGCACCAACAACAATACCAGCAACAACAACATCAAAGACAACGACAACAGCAACAAAAACAAAAACAACAACAACAACAACAACAACAACAACAACCCTAAAAACAACATCAGCAGCAGCAGCAACAACAACAACAACAACAAGAACGACAACACCAACAGCAGCAGCAACAACAACAACAACAACAAAAACAACAACACTAGCAGCAACAACAATAACAACAATAGCAACACCAACAACAACATCATTATCAATAACAATTACAACAACAACAACAACATCAACAACACCATCAATAACAACAACAATAACGCAGAAACATGCCATACCCACAAAATCCACCAGCAGAGTTCTACCGCGAGGCATGTGACAAACCGGGATCTTAGACACAGTCATATTAAATGACACTATATGCATTTTAAAATAAGCATTTGACCTTATATCAAAGTATCAATGTAATCAATGCGGAAGAGTAAATGTTTGAAAAACCATAAGTAATAAAATGCGCAAAGCAAAGCGCCCAATGAAAAGTAGTAAATATAAATGAACTTGCATTCAAATAATAAAAAATGATGCATGAGCCTCAGATGTGCGATCCTAGCCTAAGGTATGCTAGCAACCTAAGAAGACATGCTAAAGTGTGTCAACACAAGGTTGGTAAGTTCACAAGTTTAAATAAGTAAATATGTTTGAGTGTTTGCTTGTTAAAAGTAAACAACGGTATACCATAGGTAGCTAATGTCACACCACAAAGGTATACCATAGGTAGCTAATGTCACACCCAACCCCTCACACCAACAATATTGTCCGCTTTGCCACGAGAAGCTCATGGATTTGCTTTTGGTTGCCCGGGTGAAAACTTCCCAAGGAGGTCACCCATCCCTAGATTGCTCCCACCTGGCACGCTTAACTGTGGACTTCTCCTCTCATCCATAGCCAATACGCCAAAAACGCGTTATTGATGTTAGAGGCAGGACATTCGTTATGAACCATGAATCTCTCCAGTCCACGACCGATGTGGGATTTATGTAGGGTGTCACAAGCACCCCTTGTTTGGACTCATTGTCCTCGATGAGCCCGAGAAGTCACCATCTTTGGTGAGGTATGTCCCACATCCCGAACGACACAGGAGTGGCTCTGATACCATTCTGTCACACCCGGACCCTCACATCAACAATATTGTCCGCTTTGCCCACAAGAAGCTCACAGATTTGCTTTTGGTTGCCCGGGTGAAAACTTCCCAAGGAGGTCACCCATCCCTGGATTGCTCCCACCTAAGCATGCTTAACTATGGACTTCTCCTCTCATCCATAGCCAATAAGCCCAAAATGCATTGTTGATGTTAGAGGCAGGACATTCCTTATTAACCATGAATCTCTCCTGGGCCAATGTGGGATTTATGTAGGGTGTCACGGCTAGCCTATATCGAGTTACTTAGCGTTTCAAACCGAAGCTGGCTGTTTCTGAGTTGTTTTGCATTCCGCCATGTCTTATCACAAAACAATGGCAACTCTCTAGGTCAATTAAACACCCGTTCGACCTCCAGTCGAGTTAGCACGACTAACACGGGTGGGGTTTGTCAAACTCAGTAGTACTACTCAAAATTACCTGGTTAGCTCGTTATTAATGGTTCGAGTGTGTAAGGACTTGCGTCATAATATTTGCACTACTGTAACAAACGATATACCAATAATACTAAAGCCAGATAAAAATAGTTTGCATGCTTCTCCCTTAAAATAGAAAGTAAGTAAAAGTGAGGCCATGAAGACTTACCTTAGATGCGTAGGAAAACCATGAATTGTAAAAGCCAAAAGCTAATCATTACCTAACAAATGTAGGTCTATAAGTATTTGTACAAAATGGTCAAGATGAACCCCTTTGTATCCAAACAACGTAACTGTTAGCATGTTCGAGAAATGTTTTACATGTTTCACCAAGTTGACTTTTTGACCAAAGTTGACTTTTGTTTACCAAAGTTGACTGAACTGACCCGACGACCCATTGGTGACTCAAATAAGTAAAACATGTTTAGTCATGCTCAAATAGATCAAATAATGATTCAAATAGAGTTTTATTTTGGAAATCTATTTTTGAAAAGTTTCTATTTTTTGAAAAGTATGACATCGATACACATGTGCAATCCATTTTAAGATTATGAATCATACCGCAGCAACCATCTCAATTATACATGTAACATATCCAACAACATCCATAATAACCTAGAACTTCATCATGCCCAAAGTTTCCTAACTTAAACGTAAGAACACAAGTTTCACAAATTTCATCCAAATCTCCTAACATGTTTCTATGATCATTTCAACATCAATCACATCATCATATCATGTTCTACACATATCATATTCAACATTTAACACATCAAGTCACGAAAGTTTCCCTAAATAGCAAGCATGTTCATACGATGCGTTTTTCGCCATTCTATTATTCCCAATCCATTTTTATGCCCTAAAAATCATATTACAATTACCACATCCATCGAACATGCATAAATCATCATCTATAAACTAACTTACACAAAAAGTTTCCTATAATAGAAAGTACCCAAAAACCAAGCCAAAATCAAAAGTTAAAAACATGACCTTTCATCCATTAGCATCAACTAACATCATAGAACCATCAATTCAATTCAATTTCATCAAAATCATAAAATTTATGCAAAAGCTCCAAAATAAAGTGTTCATTGTAAGTAAGTCTCGGGTTTGATCAAAACAACACAATCTCGCGCAACCAATACGTACAAACATCATTATATTGAATACTAACACATAATCAATCATCGATTTCAATCAATTTCAAGTTTTGATTCGTGTTTGGATAACTAGGGTTTATGTTCGTCATGATAATCAAAGGATATGAAATCTAACATAAAACTTACTTGTTATGATTCATGGATGCAAGCTAACATGTTTTTGATGCAAGAACAATCTATAATCATCATCAATTGCAAGAAGAAATCAAGATATGTATGTGTTCTCATATGTGTGTGCTCGAAAAAAGGGAGGGGTTTGCCACAATTGAGGGGGATAGGGTAGGGGTTAGGTTTTATTTTATTTTTTACAAGAAAAGCCCCCGTCTTTTATAAAAACCGTTTTTATGTTACCCGATTGAATGTTTTTTACACCGAAACCACCAAATGATCACATTATATCAAATAAAAATTAATAACATGAAATAATATTCATTTTTCTATTTTAAGGACATATTTATAATAATTAGACGTTAAAAATCGAAAATACGCGAAAATGTGTAAATGACAGAAAATTCCTAATTTTCATAACCAAACTACATATTTAACCACATAAACACATGACACATAATTTCACACCAATTATCATTCTTGTAAACTATTTTGACAAAATACCAACATTCGGGGGCAAACGTGTGTGCAATCCAACAATTCATCGAATTATCGTTTTGTGAAAGGTTCATGAATGTTTGTGCAATAAATGACACATTTAAGTAAACAACTTTATATGCATGAATGTATGATTGAAAAACCATGTTCATGTTGATTGGAAAGTGACCAAAAAATTCTAGGTGTCACATCATCCCTTTGTTGAAAGACTAGCTCCGATAGAACACAGTCAAAATTTCCTGGTTGTTACACAACAGCAACAGTAGCAGCAGCAATAACAACAACATCAATAACAACAACAACAAAAACACATTTACTAATTGTATTTAAAGTAATGATACTTGTTATTTATGAAAAAAATTTAATAATAATTTTAAAAGTAATTATATTACCAATGACTACTAATAAGTTTAATAATAATAAAACTTAAAATTAAATGTGTTGAATATTGAAATAATACTTATAATAAAATTAAAAATAATTTCAAGTAGTAGATTTTTATTTATATCAAATAATTAAAAATTTTGATTACATGGGTTTAAATTCAAATAAATTAAAATTTTCATTAATCATGTTTAAAATCAATTGTTTTAGAACCTTTGTGTAATATGATAAGGAAAAGGTTCAAATAAAAAGTATTTAAATCTAAAATGTGTAAAAAGTAATCTTAAGCGTCAATATTTTTGTAAGGCCCTGTTTCAAGGTAACCTCACATTTGGATTTGGACATCAGAAACATATGTTCTCGAACGTAAAATCTTATTAATAAAAGCAGCGGAACGTAAATCATTGTTATCAATCAAACATTTACATCGTAAAAGATAACTTCAACTATCTATCTTTAATCTATGCCAGGATGATAGTCTTGACCATATGCCAGGTAGCTTCCAATCCATGCCAAGCTCACATCTCACTTCTGTAGCATACCTGTCAATCTAATATGCATACAAAAGTCAAACACTGAATGAGCTCTAGGTTTACTTTAACAAGTACTTTAACCAAATCTTTATCATGATCATAAATCTTGCTATACTTTAACAATACATAAACTTTAACTTTACGCTTACATAAGGGTAAGACTTCTTTAACTACTATAATACACATTCGATAACTATACTTTAGCTTTTACTTTATTATTTCTTTATTAGTTACTTTATCTTTTTTTTATCTGTACATTAGCTTTATTATTTTACTTTATCTTTGAGCTTAGCACAAATGCTTAGCTCCTTTATTAGGTGAGAATGCACAAGGCATATCTCCTTTATCAGGTGAGCATACATGAGGTATAACTCCTTTATCAGGTGAGCATACACGAGGTATAACTCCTTTATCAGGTGAGCATACACGAGGTATAACTCCTTTATCAGGTGAGCATACACGAGGTATAACTCCTTTATCAGGTGAGAGTACAACAAATGCATGTCTCCTTTATCGGTGCTTGCAAGACTTCTTTAGCATACTTTTATCGTTTTCACAGTTGTGCTTTAATTATTATTCAAGTTGTTTAACGTTTCACATGTTACTTTACTATCCTTCTTTAAACTTTAACTGTAATATTACTTATACTTTAATTCTTTAATTATAAGTTCTCTGATATATCTATCTTTATCATACTCTATACAAACGTATCTACACCTTCATAAATCTAGGGTTTCACGCGAGAACATCATGATAAGAACACTATAACTCGTGTGACAATTTACTCATCACTCTAGAACTCTTTAAGGCGCGACAACTTGACGTTTAAGTCATCCCCATCGCACAAGAACTAGGAAAAGTAACCGTCTCTCGCGATAACTAACCCTTTCGCGTGAGAACCATACATATCACACAAGAACTATACAGCTATTCAAAACTTCATCCCCAAGTCATATTCTTTAACTGTTTTAAAGCTTGAAAACATGCCATAGTAATCTATACTATTATACTTTATCATATCCTTCATTAAGGTATGCATATTAACCTCAAATCATGGAAAACATGTAAAAAGAGGGGTCTAGAACTCACCTTTGATATTTTGCACAAGAACAACACTGAACTGAGAGTCTTTCGATTAGAAACTACATAATCGTGCGCAATATCATTACATACTATTCATAAATGCATACATACATCGAATATCATCGAATACATACCTTAAAGACCACTTAGCACCGATCTCCTCTCTTCTCAAGCACAACATTAGGGGTTTTTGCATGAACTGGAGAAGATTGAGTGCTTGGGCCTATTTATAGTGTTTGCCCCAGTGTTCGCAATTATTCTCGCGCGAGAATCTTCAGTCGCGCGAGAACTCTCTTCCACGCGGGAACTTTGATTTTCTTTTGAAGATTCGGGGTGTTACAATGTTTAATCAATGATTGAGATCAAATTCTAAAAAAAAGTTTGTCAGACACATGTTTTATGAATAGCCACTACTATTAACTTTTTCAAAATTTACCAATGTTGTTGTACTCTGTTACAAAAGTCTGATTCTAAATCAAAATTTGATAAAAAAAACTTATAAATGTTATTTTGTTGGATACTCAGCTATTAAAGTTGCATACAGGATTTATAATAAAAGATCTAAACACATATTTGAGTCGTTTGATATAGACGGGCATGAATCAAACAAAAGAGATGCAAGTTATGCTCCTTCATGGGTATACAATTATGCTTTATTATTTGAAACATTTAATTGATTAGCTCAACAGCAAACATAACCAAGACGAGGCTTGGTGTGAGTCAATTACAAGGCACAAGCCTTGATTACAAGGCAAAATTAACTTTTTAAGGAGTCCCACTTTGTTTTTTTATGTTCATAACTTTTATATACGATCTTATTTTTTTATAAAAATTTCATCATAAAAATAAGCATTTTTTATGTTTAAAAAGACAACAGTATTGTTATATAAAAAGATAATATTTTTTTATATTTTTAATCTCATATATCGTCATTGTGTCTTTAATGAAGTTCATTGTGTCTTTACTAAAGTTAATTGTGTATTATTTATTGTGTTTTCCTGAATACCATTGTGTTTTTCTAAAATGGTTAACTTAAGAAACAATATATATAATAGTGGAATAACATTATTGTTTATCTCTAATATATAAAATATAATAATAAATTAACAACTAATTAATCTAATATATTAAAACAACAAAAAATAATACAATTTCTCATTGTGTTTTTTATCATTATTGTGTAATCTTAAACACTATTAGTTATGAAAAATACATCAGTGAAATAAGATTATTGAGTACTCCTAATTATAAATCAAAATGATAAATAATAACAAGTTTATATAAATTATAAAAAATAATGACAAAAATAACATTTCATGTAATCTTTAACACTATAAGGTTTGAAAATGAATTGGTGAAAATATATCATTGTGTAGTTATAAGTGTAAAACATAATGATGAATAACAAATTTATATAATTTATAGAAATAATGACAAATATTATACAAAAAAATACAAAAATGATCTAAATGTTAAACAGAATGACCTATGCATAAAAGAAATGGTGTAAAATATATGACACAACGAACCGATATTTAACACAATAGATATATAAAACACAATGAGCTGATATATTTGACATAATAACTAAAATGCTCTCCTTTTTAAAACAATTAAAGACACGTGTCAAGCACGCAATCGTTCTTACACTTTGGAGGTAAATGGTGACTTTGGTCATCAATTACACGAATATTCTATTAGGAGGTTAATTCTTTCGGTTTGATTAAACACTCTGACATGTTGAACACAGGACCGCCTGGATGCACATACAAGGCATTCATGGATTGTAAACCCTATACCTACAGTGGAGCTGAGGGAGCTGTAGGATTGGAAAGGTGGTTTGAGAAGGCTGAGTCAGTCTTCGCCAAGTGCAACTGTCCAGCTGCGAACCATGTGAAATATGCCACGGGGACGCTTGACGGTGCAACACTCACATGGTGGAATGCTCAGGTGCAATCTATACTATTATACTTTATCATATCCTTCATTAAGTATAATCTATACTATTATACTTTATCATATCCTTCATTAAGGTATGCATATTAGCCACAAATCGTGAAAAACATGTAAAAGGAGGGGTCTAGAACTCACCTTTGATATTTCGCACAAGAACAACACTGAACTGAGAGTCTTTCGATTAGAAACTACATAATCATGGGCAATATCATTAAATACTATTCATAAATGCATACATACATCAAATATTATCGAATACATACCTTAAAGACCACTTGCACCGATCTTCTCTCTTCTCAAGCACAACAATAGGGGTTTTTGCATGAACTGGAGAAGATTGAGTGCTTTGGCCTATTTATAGTGTTTGCCCCACTGTTCGCAAATGTTCTCGCGCGAGAACCTTCAGTCGCGCGAGAAATCTCTACCACGCGGGAACTTTGATTTTCTTTTGAAGATTCGGGATGTTACAATATTTAATCAATGATTGAGATCAAATTGTAATAACAAATGTTTGTTAGACACATGTTTCATGAATAGCCACTACTGTTAACTTTTTCAAAATTTACCAATGTTGTTGTGCTCTGTTACACAAGTCTGATTCTAAATCAAAATTTTAAAAAACTTATGAATGTTATTTTGTTGGACACTCAGCTAATAAAATTGCATACAGGATTTATAATCAAATATCCAAACACAAATTTGAGTAATTTGATATAGATTGGCATGAATCAAACAAAACAGATGCAAGTTATGCTCCTTCATGGGTATACGATTATGCTTCATTATTTGAAACATTTAATCGATTAGCTCAACAGCAAACATAAACAAGACGAGGCTCGGTGTGAGTCAATTACAAGGCACAAGCCTTGATTACAAGGCAAAATTAACTTTTTAAGTAGTCCAACTTTGTTTTTTTATGTTCATAACTTTTATATACGATCTCATTTTTTAATAAAAATTTCATCATAAAAACGAGCATTTTTTATGTTTAAAAAGAGTACAGTATTGTTATATAAAAAGATAATAATTTTTAATATTTTTAATCTCATATATCGTCATTGTGTCTTTAATGAAGTTCATTGTGTCTTTACTAAAGTTAATTTGTGTGTTTTTATTATTTATTATGATTTCCTGAATACCATTGTGTTTTTCTAAAATGGTTAACTTATAAAACAGTGTATATAATATAGAATAACATTATTGTTTATCTTTAATATATAAAACATAATAATAAATTAACAACTAATTTATCTAATATATTAAAACAACAAAAAATAATAAAATTTCTCATTGTGTTTTTTTTATTATTATTGTGTAATATTAAATACTATTAGTTATGAAAAATACATCAGTGAAATAAGATTATTTACTCCTAATTATAAATCAAAATGATAAATAATAACAAGTTTATATAAATTATAAAAAACAATGACAAAAATAACATTTCATGTAATCTTTAACATTATAAGGTTTGAATATGAATTGGTGAAAATATATCATTGTATAGTTATAAGTGTAAAACAGAATGATAAATAACAAATTTATCTAATTTATAGAAATAATAAACAAAAATAATACAAAAATGATCTAAATGTTAAACAGAATGACCTGTGCATAAAAGAAATGGTGTAAAATATAAGTCACAACGAACGGATAAATGACACAATAGACATATAAAACACAATGAGATGATATATTTGACAAAATAACTAAAATGCTCTCTATTTTAAAACAATTAAAGGACACATGTCAAGCACGCAATCCTTCTTACACTTTGGAGGTAAACGGTGACTTTGGTCATAATTCTATTAGGAGGTTAATTCTTTCAGTTTGATTAAACACTCTGACATGTTAAACATAGGACCGCCTGGATGCACATACAAGGCATTCATGGATTGTAAACCCCATACCTATAGTGGAGCTGACGGAGCTGTAGGATTGGAAAGATGGTTTGAGAAGATTGAGTCAGTTTTCGCCAAGTGCAACTATCCGGTGGCGGACTAGGTGAAATATGCCACAGGGACGCTTGAGGGTGCAACACTCACATGGTGGAATGCTCAGGTGCAAATGCTTGGCCAGGTGATGGCAAACGCGTTGTCATGGGACGAATTCAAAAAAATGATGACGGAGGAATACTGTCCTCGAAATGAAGTTTAGAAGCTGGAAGCTGAGTTCTGGCAGTTAAAGATGGAACGGTCTGACATCGAGGCTTACACTACGAGGTCTCATGAGTTAGCGACACTCTGTCCTGGAATGGTTGACCCGCCGAACAGGCGAATTGAGCTTTATTTACGTGGTTTGGTTCCAGAAATTCAAAGTATGGTGACTGCTGCAAATCTCCCTACTATTCAACAGGTTATTCGACTAGCTCACAAGCTCATTGATCAAGTTGTGAAGCAAGGAAAGTTACGCAAGTGGGGTGTTGTGGCAAGCGTACCCGATAACAAATGCAAGTGGGAAAATAAAGCCGCTCCGATTGCACGAGCACCTTCTCGGTTGGCACCGAACGAACTGCAGGAACTATCTACACAACTTCAGGAGCTATTGGATAAAGGATTTATTCGACCGAGCTCATCACCATGGGGAGCACCTGTTCTCTTTGTTAAGAAGAAGGATGGCACTTTCCGAATGTGCATCGACTACAGAGAGTTGAACAAAGTCATAGTCAAGAACCGATACCCTTACCTCGTATTGATGACTTGTTTGATCAGCTTCAAGGATCAAGCTATTACTCAACGATTGATTTGAGGTCAGGTTATCATCAATTGAGAGTTCGAGAAGAAGACATCTCGAAAACTGCATTCCGTACTCGTTATGGTCATTATGAATTCTTGGTCATGCCTTTTGGGTTGACTAATGCACCAGCGGTGTTCATGGATCTCATGAATCGTGTGTGCAAACCCTATCTCGATCAGTTTGTTATCGTGTTTATCGACGACATCTTGATCTATTCAAAGACCAAGGAAGAACACGAGGAGCATTTACGTTTAATCTTGGAACTACTTAGAAAGGAACAATTGTACGCCAAGTTTTCTAAGTGTGATTTCTGGATTCATGAGGTGCAATTTTTGGGTCATATTGTTAACGAGAAGGGAATACATGTGGATCCTGCAAAGATTGAGGCTATAAACTGGTTGGTACCCAAGACGCCTAGTGAGATAAGGCAATTTCTTGGACTGGCAGGGTACTATCGACGTTTCATTGAAAGATTTTCTAAAATCGCTCAACCTCTCACAGCCTTGACCCATAAAGGAACAACTTATAAATGGGGTGAGAGTCAAGAAGATGCTTTTTAGTTGTTGAAACAGAAACTCTGTAGCGCGCCGATATTAGCATTACCAGAAGGAAGTGATGATTTTGTGGTTTACTGTGATGCATCTATCCAAGGACTTGGTTGTGTCCTGATGCAATGTGACAAGGTAATAGCCTATGCCTCATGACAACTGAAGGTGCACGAAAAGAACTACACTACTCATGACTTGGAACTAGGTGCAGTGGTCTTTGACTTGAAGATATGGAGACATTACTTGTACAGTACCAAATGCACTATTTACAACGATCACAAGTCTTCAACACATCTTTGAGCAGAAGTGCTGAACATGAGGCAGCGGCGCTAGGTGGAATTGCTAAATGATTACGATTGTGCTATCAAATATCACCCAGGTAAGGCGAATGTAGTTGTCGATGCCTTAAGTAGAAAGGATACTGCTAAGCCTCGACGAGTGCGTGTCTATTAGCACTCACTTGCCCGATCAAATCAAGGAAGCTCATACGGAAGCTTTGAAAGCGGAAAACGTTGGCTCCGAATCTTTACGTGGGATGGACAAACAGTTGGAAGTCAAATCCGATGGAATCCGGTATTTCATGGATAGACTTTGGGTACCTTTTTATGGGAATCTGATAGACTAGGTTATGAGTGAAGCACACAAGTCTAAGTATTCTATACACCCGGTACCCGACAAAATGTATCATGACTTGAAGGCACACTATTGGTGGCCTAATATGAAGGCAAACGTAGCTACGTACGTGAGCAAGTGTTTGACAGGTTCTAAGGTTAAGGTGGAATATCAAAAGCCATCTGGGTCATTGCAACAACCCGAAATCCCCTTGTGGAAGTGGGAACAAATTTCTATGGACTTCATTACTAAGTTGCCTAAGACTCCTAGTGGTTGTGACACGATATGGGTGATCGTGGATCGATTGACTAAGTCAGCTCACTTCTTGGCGATCAAGGAGACTGATAAAATGAACAAGTTAACCCAAATTTACCTGAAGGAGGTGTTTCGAGACATGGTGTGCTGATCTCGATTATATCTGATCGTGATGCATGTTTTACGTCTCATTTCTGGCAGTGGTTATAGAAATCTTTGGGTACGCATCTGGATATGAGCACGGCCTATCATCCGCAGACCGATGGGCAAAGAAAGCGTACTATTCAAACTTCGGAATATATGTTACGAGCTTGCGTGATTGATTTCGGGAACAATTGGGAAGTTCATCTACCGTTGGTCGAGTTTTCGTACAACAATAGTTATCATACTAGCATCAAGGCAGCACCATTTGAGGCGTTGTATGGGCGAAAGTGTAGATCACCAGTTTGTTGGGCTGAAGTTGGTGATAGTCATCTGACTGGTTCTGAGTTGGTACACGAGACTACTGAGAAGATAGTGCAGATACGGAACCATATGGCTGCAGCGCTAGACAGACAGAAGAGCTATGCAGACAAACGACAAAAACCTTTGGAGTTTCAAGTCGGTGAAAAAGTTTTGTTGAAGGTCTCACCGTCGAAAGGTGTGATTCGGTTTGGCAAAAGAGGCAAGCTTATTCCGAGATACGTTGGACCATTCGAAATTTTGGAAACAATAGGTCCGGTGGCGTATCGATTGGACCTGCCTGACTCACTAAGTGGTGTTCACAATGTATTTCATGTCTCGAATTTGAAAAAGTGTTTATCTGACGAGACACTGGTCGTACCACTCGAGGAAGTACAAGTAGATGATCAATTACGCTTTGTTGAACAACCTGTTGAGGTAATGGATCGTGAGGTCAAGACTCTTAAGCAAAGTAAGATACCTATAGTCAAAGTTCGTTGGAACTCAAGATGTTGACCGGAGTTCACGTAGGAATGCGAGGATCAGATGAAGCTTAAATATCCTCATTTGTTCAAAACGACAACGACATCCGGGGAAGGTAGTGATTAAATTTTCGGGACGAAAATTCTTTCAACGGGGGATGATGTGACAACTCACTCGATTTCGTTATGCCAATGCAGTAAACCATGGATGTAACACAACCATGTAACGCAATTTTCGGGACGAAAATTCTTTCAACATGGGGATAATATGACATCCGGTAATTTTCCATTACCAATCTTCGTTAGTTCCGTTAGGTTTTGCATATACGTGTCGTGAGCACACACTAGTTGTCGTTGAACGTTGGTGACTTAATAACAATTATCTATGATAATCAGATTATAATCTAATTAATAATGTTTATTATTAGTTGTGATTATGTGATTCATGAATTTATAGATTTTAAATATTATTTGTGAATTTTACGTGATAACGTGACTACGTGTTATATATTTCCTATGTTGTGTGACTTATTGTAAATGTTTATGATTATGATTATTGACTAATAATACTTGTAACTTGTAGTTAAAATTATTTAAAAAAATGCTACAAAGGTTAATTTTTATAAAACATAATTAAAGGAGGGTTTAAGGGTAAAATCTAAATAAGTAAAGTTTCACAAAAACCCAACCCTAGCCTCCCTAATCCCATTCGGCCGTGAACCATCACCATACACCCCCCCACCTTGCGAAATTGATCCAAGAAAAAGCCTTCAACATCGATTTTGATTAGTTCCAAGGGATTACAAGGTGTTAGCAAGTTCCATTCTTGATTTCACACCTAAAGGTTAGTTTTGATTAGTTTTTCATGGATTTTGTTCTTGATGAACCCTAATTAAAAATTGGGGATGAAAAAGTGAAATTGATGATTGTTATATGTTAATATGATGTTAGTTAGGTTGTATGAATGTTAGATCATGTTGATTATGCAAGAAATCTATGATTTGATCATGAATTTCACACATTGCCTTAAGAGGAAACTTTTTGTTCTTGGAATTCATGATTTGATGATTGTATGAGGTTAGATACATTGCTTGGATGTTAGTTTACATGGTTTATGCAAGAAAATTCATGAAATTGATGTGTTGATCATAACTTACCATAAGTGGAAACTTTTATGCATGATAATTGGGAATTTTATGAGTTAGTAATGATTATCATGTTAGAATGTATGTTATGTGTCACACCCCAACCTTGACGGCGGAATCGTTGAGATTTAAGGGTAAAGATTGTTCAGTACCACATAACGCTATCTTTAAATGAAAATATTATTATTATAAGTTTTAAAAGTAAATACAACCATAAGTCTTAACATGAAACAAATCAAAACATAACAAATAAACCAAGCTTTTTATTCTTTAATCTAGGTTCAAATCCTAGTTTTAGGCCAACTTCAAATGATGACTTCAAACTTGGGCATTTCCTGAAACATGTTAAAAATAAAAGGTCAACTATGAAGTTGGTGAGTTTCCAAGGGTTTAAGATACATAATATATCAAACGATTACAAGTAGCAATTCATGGTCAAATGTTATGAGTTATGCAAGTTTATAGAACACATATAGCTACAATCAAATCTCGACTGATTACAGGTTTACAAGTTTATACTATTGGCTAAGTGTACTTGGTTCCCATGATGAACAAGTCATAGGTCATGAGGAGCCGGCAATACGTCGGCTTTAGCACCAAATACGCTTGTCAGGCCCATAGATCTATGACGTCACCAAGCTAGCAATAGTTAATGATTGTCAACATATAATGTATCTCATATAAAGCTCGCAATAACACAAATAACCATGAAAAAAGGGTAAAGATGAATTGCATGTGCGTTACAAGTATAAAACGTTTACAAGTGTAAGTTGATAAGTTTAATATGTTTCACCCCAAAATGGTATGAAATAATATAAAAAGGGGCAAGGAAACTCACATGATATATATATAAGATGATTACAAGAATTTAAACAACGTTCCAACGAGTTCTCTTACAAGATACCTAAACGTATATATTACAAGTTTAAGTTTAATAATAAATTTAACGATTAACCGTGAACTAGGGTTTCAATAGGGATTTGGGGTTTTTGATAAACAAAGGAATTAACTAATGGATTTATTTATAAAAAGAATTACGCAATTTAAGTAATTAAATATAAGAAATACAATTTTATCATTTACAATAGTTGGTAAATTTTAAATATAAAGTTTTAATAAATTTTTACAATTATATAAAACAATCAAGATTTAAACAATAATTTAAAGGTACCATTTGGCCAAAAATTATTTATTAATCTAAACCATCATTTAAAATCCATTTTACCAGAAATAATCTAAGAATGACATTTGCTAAAAAAATGTTTTATTAATATATATATATATATATATATATATATATATATATATATATATATATATATATATATAGATATATATATATATATATATATATCTATATATATATATATCTATATATATATATATATATATCTATATATATATATATATATATATATATATATATATATATATATATATATATAAGCATTTAAATTAAGAAATTTACAAAAATAATTTGGTGATTTTTAAAAATTATTAAAGTTTACAAAAAAATGATTTTTATAATTATTATGATTTTCATGTAATTAAATTTATAAAAAACAGTTTTTAAAAATGAAATGAGGGTGCCCCGGGTTCGAACCCGGGACCTCAAGAGTGACAGTGTAGGCTCTTAACCGGTAGGCTATGCGTCTATGACTGTTAAGAGCGTGGGTCTTAAATCTTAAAACCACCATCCAATGGTTTTCCCCAAATCACATGAACCCTAGAATCGGGTTGCTACAAATTGAACCCTAATTCATTGTTGGTAATGAAATTAAACATAGGGCTTTTGTTAATGACGTAAATACGAATTGTTTTATGTGTTTAATTACCTGATTAATGCGCAGATTAAAGAACACACATCGGTGATAGTCGTGACAGAAAAAGAGTTCGATTCGAGGTGATTCCGTTAGTGGTAACCCAATTGCTTGGAAGATAAGCTACCTTGGATGATTAGAACCAATAACCCTCTGTCAATTGGGATGCAGAATGAGTGAAAGATGATGAACACCTTGATGGCAGGTTGTGGTAAAATGTGAGGGTAATTTGGATTGTTTAGGAGTGATTCAAATGAAATTATGATTGTTAAAAGTTTAGTAATAGTTAAATGTTCGATTAAGTTACAATTAATTTGATTATTATTGCATCTTGATGGTCGAACAATTTGGTGATTGAAGGCATTGTTTAATCGGGTGATTCAAGTTCGTAACTGGTCGCCTTAACTCGATTGATGTACGTCTCAAGGTTCGAAACCTCCTCACGAAGCGATTGGAAACGGTTCTGGGTAGAAATCCGAAGGGTTTTGAGGTCTTTAAAGCTTGCCGGAGTCGGCCGGAGGGTAGCTGGAATTACGGGTGGTGGGGAAATTGGGTTTGGTTTTTAAAATTTTTACACAAATGGCCCCTGTAGATTTCAACTTATCAGTTCATGCCATAAACTTCAATTTAAAGTTTCTGATTTGACACAAAGACCCGCTCAACCTAATAAAACTTTTAGTTTTAATTATTTTTACAACTTATTAATTGTTTAACTTTAATAAATTGTTAACTTTTATTATTATTATTATTATATTATATTTTTCAAAATTTACCATAATAAGCAAATGTTGTAATTACTTATATAATTACAATTATTAGTATTATTATTATGATTATTATTATTATTGTTATTATTATTATAATTTATTATTATTCTTTTTATTATTACTATTATTATTATTATTATTATTATTATTATTATTATTATTATTATTATTATTATTATTATTATTATTATTATTATTATTATTATTATTATTATTATTAAGCAAATTAATTTATTAACTTCCAATTTAACTCAACATGCATAACAAGCCCTCAAAGTTTCATAAATGACATAAATGGTCCTTACAAGGACATAACAAAGTTAACTTTTAATTTACAAAAGTACGAGATGTTAAATTCTCTTCAACTTATAAGAATTTCGTCCCGAAATTAAGAATGAAACTATACGAACAAATACGGGTACTTCTTCTTCATGTGCTCCTCACGTTCCCAAGTAAACTCAGCTCCACGCTTATTCTCCCAGCGAACCTTGACGATTGGGGTAGTTGTGGTTCTAGTCTTCTTCATAATGCGATCCATGATCTCAACGGGTTTCTCAACAAAGTGTAATGACTCGTCGATCTGGATGTCTTCCAACGGAACATGCAGACTTTCGTCAGCCAAGCACTTTCTCAAATTTGAGACGTGGAACACAGGATGAACTCCACTAAGGTCGGAAGGTAGTTCCAGTTTGTAAGCCACTTTCCCAATCCTTTTCAGGATCTTGAAAGGTCCTACAAATCTTAGAGCTAGTTTACCCTTCTTTCCAAAGCGAACAACGTCCTTCCACGGTGAGACCTTAAGAAGAACCATATCCCCAACTTGGAACTCCAATGGCTTACGTCGCTTATCGGCATAGCTCTTTTGTCGACTTCTTGCCACTTCAAGATTCTTGCGAATTATAGAGACTTTATCAGTCGTTTCTTGTATAAGTTCAGGACCAGTGATGAAGTTTTCACCAATGTCGGTCCAGCAGATCGGTGAACGACATTTACGACCATAAAGTGCTTCGAATGGTGCCATCTTGATACTCGAGTGGTAACTATTGTTATACGAAAATTCCGCGAGCGGTAAATGCGTATCCCAATCACCACCAAAGTCAAGGACACAAAGGCGTAGCAAATCCTCCAAGGTTTGGATGGTTCGCTCGGTTTGACCGTCCGTTTGAGGATGGTAAGCCGTGCTTAGATCCAATTGAGTACCCAAGAGTTCTTGCATAGACGACCAAAAGTGCGAAGTGAAACGAGCGTCTCGGTCGGATATAATATGCAGAGGTACCCCATGACGACTTACAATTTCATCAACGTATATACGAGCCAACCTTGATGTCTTGTAAGTGTCACGTATGGGTATGAAATGTGCCGACTTGGTCAATCGGTCAACGATCACCCATATGCTATCATGTCCACGGGAGGTATGGGGTAGTTTTGTTATGAAGTCCATGGATATGTGTTCCCACTTCCACATAGGAATCTTGGGTTGTTCAAGTAATCCACTTGGACGTTGATGTTCAGCTTTGACCTTCATACACGTAAGGCACTTAGCTACATAAGTCGCTATGTCTTTCTTCATTCCAAGCCACCAATATTTTCACGCAGGTCCATGTACATCTTATCGGAGACAGGATGGATAGAATAACGAGTTTGATAAGCTTCGTTCATGATAAAGGTACGAAGATTATCACGATTCGGAACCCAAATTCGATTCGCGAAATACATCAACCCATTGGGTTTTGTTTCCAATTGAACTAGAAGGTTATGTTCCAATTCATCCTTCATTTTTCCTTCTTGTTGAACCGCATGTTGAGCCTCTAGGATACTAGACTCGATATCACTATATATCCTCAAGTTTTGTAGCAGTACGGTAGTCTTGTTGACATCTAAACGAATCTCGGTATCAAACTCTCCCAAAGTGTGTAAGGCCCCGTTCCCTGGACGCTTACAGCTGGATCCACATCGCACATAAAACATATAATTACATTTTCCTTTCATAAATCGTTGCAGCGGAAACATTAAAAACAACAATTTTCATTTCATCAAAATGCTTTTGCAAAATAAAACAACCGTTCATTACACAAAATCATTTTTCATTCATTACAAAAGCATTAAACATAAGGATGCCATCCAAAATACGCTAAGTAGCCGCCCTGTGCCATCCTCAGCAACATACCTGCCAACTGGAAACACATCAAAGTCAGCGTTGCTGAGTGAGTTCTAGTTTTATAATAAAACATATTTTCCTTTTGTTAAAGCCGTTCTTTACTCTCTTTTAAATCATACTATACTTTCGTACATGATCACACATCATACGTACATACAGATAATATCATTATTATCTTCATCATTACGTTCGTTAACTTTCGTTCGATCATACGTACTTTATTATCTTTCACTTCTCTCTCTAGACCCGATCAGACTTTACCCTCTTCGTGGCACTCAGCCACGATTACTGAGGTCGAATGACAAGGGTCTGTATCGTACATTATTATGATATTTCGTTAATGTTCATTTCATACATTCGTTCTTCCCATCATTATTTTTCTAATTCATTAACTCACGCCATACTCCCGACTCATGTCCGAAGACTGATACTGTGCCGAGGTCTGTACACAAACCCCCGACTCCTGTCGTAAGACTGACATAGTACCGGAGTACGCAACAAGGACCTCTATCGAGTCTACTGCGACACAGAGTCGCTCACCTCATAGGCAATCCCAACGATTGCACGCTATTCGAGCTGAACCTAACGTCACACTTTAGGATTAGCTGAACCTCACGCTTTTGAGCTTAAGGCATTTAGAGCCGTGCACTTCACTACGCTTCACTTGCAAGCCTCTCACGTTTTCATTCATTCATTAATGCATGCATTCATTCATTACGTTCCTCTTTTCATTATCTTCCACTTTACATTACATAATACTTTCATTTCATTCATTAACGTTCAGCGCAAAGCCATGGAAAGATAAACATACATAATAAGGAACATAACATAAACATAAACATACAGCATCACCATACAGGCATCATCATACATACATAACTCACATCAGACATACTATGCATCACGCACCGCCAGGCATACAAGACACATAACATCATACATATCATCATCGTCAACATGTCCAGCATAACGCCTATGACCTCGAAAGTCAACTCTCACGAGCCTACGGGAACCTCCCGAGTCAAAACCCATAACTGCACCTTCCCTCGAAGGTCATAAGATAAACCGTCGCTCTTTCGGGCGTATGAACCCTACTTGGGCGTATGGACACCCTCCAGTCGCATGGCCTTCCGGGCGACTGAACACTTAGGCGAATGGACATCAGGCGAATGGACCCTATGCGAATGGACTATGGGCGAATGGACATCTATGCGTATGGACTCTCAGTCGCATAGCTTTCATGCGTATGGCCTTCAGTCGCATGACCTCAGGCGTATGGGCTTCAGTCGCATACCCTTCGTGCGAATGAACCTCAGTCGCATGGCCTCCAGGCGCATGGACTTCAGTCGCATATCCTTCGTGCGAATGAACCTTAGTCGCACAATCCTTCAATCGCATTCCTCACAGGCACATGAACTTCAGTCGCATGACCATCATGCGTATGGACCTCAGTCGCATCGCAATCGTGCGCATGGACCTCAGTCGCATGCCAATCGGCCGAATGGCCTCCAGTCGCCCTCCAGTCGGTCGCTTAGCCCTAGCTGATGCAGAATGCAGTTCATCCATTGCAGCCGCGGGTTTTCGGCCTCCAACCTCTTCCAAACCTCTTTTAAGCTCAAATATACCATCCTAAACCTTAGGGAAACGTACCACGACCTCATTCAAGCATAACCACGCGAGAAATCAAGCTTCAAACGCATCATACATTTACACACATGCATAAAAATGGGTTTTCACCCAAAACTCGAAAAATGAGTTTTCAGATGTGTTCCAGCCCCAAAATCAATTTGAAAACGTGTAAAGAGGGGTCCTAGAACTCACCTTAACGATCCCGTAAAGTAGAGCTTTGATTTGACTCGCTCCTCAACGATTTTGGCTACTCGAACCAACCCGAGCCAACACTTTTCCTCTTTTCTCTTCTTTCTCACTTCTCTTCTTAATGGCTGAAAAATGAGAAGGGTGGGGTGTCTCCCCCCTTTTATACCCCCACTCATCAAGTTTCTCTCGTTGGCGAGTTTGATCCCTTCGACTTTGGACTTTATTTCTTTTTCTTCTTTCGTCGGCTTCAAAAGAAATTTCCGGGTGTTACAAGTCCACCCCCCTTAAATAGGTTTCGTCCCCGAAACCTGTTGTTCCTTGAACCATTGCGGGCAATATTGTCCCATCTCTTTTCCAGTCTCCCACCTGGAGTTCAATCGGTATACGTCGTTTATCCACACACGACTTCTTGTCTATCTCTGGCTACCTCATTAAGACTTTGATCCTTTCGAGCTTCTCAATCGTGGCCTCGATCACCTCAATACTTTCTATACGGCATTTGGTGCTCGGCCTTCACTTGTAAACAAGTAAGGCATTTAATCTCGTACTACACCATATCACGCTTCATGCACTTTCCCGCCACTGTCATCGAAATCACATTCGGAATCGTCGTGACTCAATCACCTTAAACCATCATAGTGATCCCGTCAGGCGCTGTCAACCGTATCATCTTTTTGCGACGCACAGTGTTCGCTCCGTAGTCCGCCAAACAATCCACTCCTAGGGCTACGTCGAATGGCGTATCTATATTCTTACCACTGACAGGCAATTTAGCACAGAAAGGAACAGGAATAAAACGTTTACTAGCACCAGCATTGATTAACACCAGGCTAAGGATCTATTTACTAGGAACATACCTGATACAACATCGAAATCCGTCCTAGCTTCCTCCAATCTTCTTCACTCCCGAACCTTCTGCCATTGGCTTCTTGCAGTCCCTGCTCTTATGACCTTCCTCACCACAAGAATAACACCTCCCCATACCGCAGTTCTTCGCCACATGCCCGGTCCTTCCACAATGGAAACAGACATTGGTCCCCAATCTACAGTCCCCGGGGTGCTTGTGTCCACACTTGTCACACCTTTCCGACCCCGCATCAGTTATGACCACACGTTGGTCATCCACACATGCACCTTTGTTACTTGGAGCATCTCCGCCACGTCCCAATCACTTCCCGTTCCAATCCCGATCACCATCTCCTTTCTTGCTAACCTCTGTCACCACCACCAATCTTTCATCATATAATCTCCCCGCCAAATCAACTGCCGACCTAAACGTGCTCGGTCGGGCAGCAACCATGTGTCTGCGGATGTCCGCTGGCAAGCCATGAATATACCTCTTGATCTTTCGTGAGAGAGGTGTCACCTGATCCGGCACCAGCCGTGCCATTTCGTTGAATTTGGTGGTGTACTGTTGATGCGTCATTGTTCCCGCCTCCAGCTGCAGGAACTCTCTTTCAACTTTATCCATCGCATGGTGAGGACAGAACTCCTCAATCACCATCCTTTTCAACTCTGGCCATCTCATCCTTCCAATAGCCCTGCTTCCCTCAACTTGGACTATGTTGTCCCACTAGCACAAGGCTGAGTCCATGAAAGTGTGGGTAGCAAATTTTACTTTCTGATCTTCTCGGCACTCGCTGATATTTAAAACAGCTTCCATTTCCCTCACCCATCGGTGAGCAGCAGCAGCAGTGCCATTGCCATCAAAAGTTGGGGGCTTGCATCGTTGAAACTCCCCATAGTTACAGCCTCGTGCCACCTCCGGCGCAGGCTCTTCCTCTCCTTCTTCCTCTTCGTTATTAGAGAAAACCGTTTCAGTCTCGGGGCGTCTCCTTTCGCCCGAAGGTCTACCCCTTTCCTTTCTCTCCTCATCTCTAACAGTCTTTATCACTTCGGTCACTACAGACGGTAGGATCGTCTGCAAGACCTGATGCACTTCCTCCACGACCGCCTCTCTCAACGAGGCCCTCAGATGAGCATTCTCATCACCACCCTCCGGATGAGGGGTCTCGGTTTCTTCATGAACCACCTCTTCGGCCCTAGGCCTTCCTTTTGTGACCCGTGGTTCAGCACCACGTCCACCACCACCTCCACCACGAGAAGCTTTCGAAGATCTACCACCGGCCATTCTCTAAACACACTGAAAGATTCAAACACTAACACGGTCATTCAAGGAACAGCTTAGTTTATGTCAAGTATAGTAAGTCTCTAATTACAGTGGCCTGTTGTGATTAGCCACTTACTTTACTCTTCATACTCCGAGCATTACCTATCCTGACTACATCAGTATCTAAATCTACCAACAACACATAAACCATATAACATGCGCACGTAATACAGTTAACTTTACGAAAATACCTGATGGCACGTAGCTACTCAGATTGGCATCCCTTCCCTTTCCGTCCATTCTCAGTTTAAGATTAGGTTTTTGAAAATATTTACCCAATTCACTTATACTTTGGCTCTGATACCAACTTGTAAGGCCCCGTTCCCGGGACGCTTACAGTTAGATCTTCATTGCACATAAAACATATAATTACATTTTCCTTTCATAAATCGTTGCAGCGGAAACATTAAAAACAACAATTTTCATTTCATCAAAATGCTTTTGCAAAATAAAACAACCGTTCATTACACAATATCATTTTTCATTCATTACAAAAGCATTAAACATAAGGATGCCATCCAAAATACGCTGAGTAGCCGCCCCGTGCCATCCTCAGCAACATACCTGCCAACTGGAAACATCAAAGTCAGCGTTGCTGAGTGAGTTCTAGTTTTATAATAAAACATACTTTCCTTCCGTTAAAACCGTTCTTTACTCTCTTTTAAATCATACTATACTTTCGTACATGATCACACATCATACGTATATACAGATAATATCATTATTATCTTCATCATTATATTCGTTAACTTTCGTTTGATCATACGTACTTCATTATCTTTCACTTCTCTCTCTAGACCCGGTCAGACTTTACCCTCTTCGTGGCACTCAGCCACGATTACTGAGGTCGAATGACAAGGGTCTGTATCGTACATTATTATGATATTTCGTTAACCTTCATTTCTTACATTCGTTCTTTCCATTGTTATTTTTCTCATTCATTAACTCACGCCATACTCCCGACTCATGTCCGAAGACTGATACTGTGCCAGGGTCTGTACACAAACCCCCGACTCCTGTCCTAAGACTGACACAGTACCGGAGTACGCGACAAGAACCTCGATCAAGTCTGTTGCGACACAGAGTCGCTCACCTCATAGGCAATCTCAACGATTGCACGCTATCTGAGTCTGTTGCAACAACAGGGTTGCTCACCTTATACATATGCTGGCTTTATGCTACACCCCTGAAGTTATGCGTAACTCGGGTAACCATCATATATTTCACCCCTAACAACATGGGTACTACACCCCCATCGAAATGGGTACATCACCCCCATCAACATGGGTACTACACTGAAGGTCAGCCACAAAGACTGGAACCCTTGCGTGCACACTTCAGGATTAGCTGAACCTCACGCGGTTGAGCTTAAGGCATTTAGAGCCGTGCACTTCACTACGCTTCACTTGCAAGCCTCTCACGTTTTCATTCATTCATTAATGCATGCATTCATTCATTACGTTCCTCTTTTCATTATCTTCCACTTTACATTACATAATACTTTCATTTCATTCATTAACGTTCAGCGCAAAGCCATGGAAAGATAAACATACATAATAAGAAACATAACATAAACATAAACATACAGCATCACCATACAGGCATCATCATACATACATAACTCACATAAGACATACTATGCATCACGCGCCGCCAGGCATACAAGACACATAACATCATACATATCATCATCGTCAACATGCCCAGCATAACGCCTATGACCTCGAAAGTCAACTCTCACGAGCCTACGGGAACCTCCCGAGTCAAAACCCATAACTGCACCTTCCCTCGAAGGTCATAAGATAAACCGTCGCTCTTTCGGGCGTATGAACCCTACTTGGGCGTATGGACACCCTCCAGTTGCATTGCCTTCCGGGCGACTGAACACTTAGGCGAATGGACATCAGGCGAATGGACCCTATACGAATGGACTATGGGCGAATGGACATCTATGCGTATGGACTCTCAATCGCATAGCTTTCATGCGTATGGCCTTCAGTCGCATGACCTCAGGCGTATGGGCTTCGGTCGCATACTCTTCGTGCGAATGAACCTTAGTCGCATGGCCTCCAGGCGCATGGACTTCAGTCGCATATCCTTCGTACGAATGAACCTCAGTCGCATGGCCTCCAGGTGCATGGACTTCAGTCGCATATCCTTCGTGCGAATGAACCTCAGTTGCACAATCCTTCAATCGCATTCCTCACAGGCACATGAACTTCAGTCGCATGACCATCATGCGTATGGACCTCAGTCGCATGGCAATCGTGCGCATGGACCTCAGTCGCATGCCAATCGGCCGAATGGCCTCCAGTCGGTCGCCTAGCCCTAGCTGATGCAGAATGCAGTTCATCCCGACTACAGCTGCGGGTTTTCGGCCTTCAACCTCTTCCAAACCTCTTTTAAGCTCAAATAAACCATCCTAAACCTTAAGGAAACGTACCACGACCTCATTCAAGCATAACCACGCAAGAAATCAAGCTTCAAACGCATCATACACATACACACATGCATAAAAACGGGTTTTCACCCAAAACTCGAAAAATGGGTTTTCAGATGTGTTCCAGCCCCAAAATCAGTTGAAAACGTGTAAAATAGGGGTCCTAGAACTCACCTTAACGATCCCGTCGAGTATAGATTCGATTTGACTCGCTCCTCAATGATTTTGGCTACTCGAACCAACCCGAGCCAACACTTTTCCTCTTTTCTCTTCTTTCTCACTTCTCTTCTTGATGGCTGAAAAATGAGAAGGGTGGGGTGTCTCCCCCCTTTTATAACCCCACTCATTAAGTTTCTCTCGTTGGCGAGTTTGATCCCCTCGACTTTGGACTTTATTTCTTTTTCTTCTTTCGTCTGCTTCGAAAGAAATTTCCGGGTGTTACAAGTCCACCCCCTTGAATATGTTTCGTCCCCGAAACCTGTTGTTCCTTGAACCATTGCGGGCAATATTGTCCCATCTCTTTTCCAGTCTCCCACCAAGTGTTCAATCGGTATACGTCGTTAATCCACACACGACTTCTTGTCTATCTCTGGCTACCTCATTAAGACTATGATCC
Organism: Flaveria ramosissima; assembly: GCA_025215565.1. Taxonomy (NCBI): domain Eukaryota; kingdom Viridiplantae; phylum Streptophyta; class Magnoliopsida; order Asterales; family Asteraceae; genus Flaveria; species Flaveria ramosissima. Next base: position 51,966,803 of record CM046034.1, on the reverse strand, counting down.
TTTCGAGCTTCTCAATCGTGGCCTCGATCACCTCAATACTTTCTATACGACATTTGGAGCTCGGCCTTCACTTGCAAACAAGTAAGGCATTTAATCTCGTACTACACCATATCACGCTTCATGCACTTTCCCGCCACTGTCATCGAAATCACATTCGGAATCGTCGTGACTCAATCACCTTAAACCATCACAGTGATCCCGTCAGGCGCTGTCAACCGTATCATCTTTTTGCGACACACAGTGTTTGCTCCGTAGTCCGCCAAACAATCCACTCCTAGGGCTACATCGAATGGCGTATCTATATTCTTACCACTAACAGGCAATTTAGCACAGAAAGGAACAGGAATAAAACTTTTACTAGAGCCATCATTGATTAACACCAGGCTAAGGATCTATTTACTAGGAACATACCTGATACAACATCGAAGTCCGTCCTAGCTTCCTCCAATCTTCTTCACTCCCGAACCTTCTGCCATTGGCTTCTTACAGTCCCTGCTCTTATGACCTTCCTCACCACAAGAATAACACCTCCCCATACCGCAGTTCTTCGCCACATGCCCGGTCCTTCCACAACGGAAACAGACATTGGTCCCCAATCTACAGTCCCCGGGGTGCTTGTGTCCACACTTGTCACACCTTTCCGACCCCGCATCAGTTATGACCACACGCTGGTCATCCACCCGTGCACCTTTGTTACTTGGAGCAGCTCCGCCACGTCCCAATCGCTTCCTAATCCAATCCCGATCACCATCTCCTTTCTTGCTAACCTCTGTCACCACCACCAATCTTTCATCATATAATCTCCCCGCCAAATCAACCGCCGACCTAAACGTGCTCGGTCGGGCAGCAATCATGTGTCTACGGATGTCCGCTGGCAAGCCATGAATATACCTCTTGATCTTTCGTGAGAGAGGTGTCACCTGATCTGGCACCAGCCGTGCCATTTCGTTGAATTTGGTGGTGTACTGTTGATGCGTCATTGTTACCGCCTCCAGCTGCAGGAACTCTCTTTTAACTTTATCAATCTCACGGTGAGGATAGAACTCCTCAATCACCAGCCTTTTCAACTCTGACCATCTCATCCTTCCAATAGCCCTGCTTCCCTCAACTTGGACTATGTTGTCCCACTAGCACAAGGCTGAGTCCAGGAAAGAGTGGTAGCAAATTTTTACTTTCTGATCTTCTCGGCACTCGCTGATATTTAAAACAGCTTCCATTTCCCTCACCCATTGGTGAGCAGCAGCAGCAGTGCCATTGCCATCAAAAGTTGGGGGCTTGCATCGTTGAAACTCCCCATAGTTACAGCCTCGTGCCACCTCCGACGCAGGCTCTTCCTCTTCTTCTTCCTCTTCGTCATCGGAGAAAACCGTTTCAGTCTTGGGGCGTCTCCTTTCGCCCGAAGGTCTACCCCTTTCCTTTCTCTCCTCATCTCTAACAGTCTTTATCATTTCGGTCACTACAGACGGTAGGATCGTCTACAAGACCTGATGCACTTCCTCCACGACCGCCTCTCTCATCGAGGCCCTCAGATGAGCATTCTCATCACCACCCTCCGGATGAGGGGTCTCGAGTTCTTCATGAACCACCTCTTCGGCCCTAGGCCTTCCTCTTGTGACTCGTGGTTCAGCACCACGTCCACCACCACCTCCACCACGAGAAGCTTTCGAAGATCTACCACCGGCCATTCTCTAAACACACTAAAAGATTCAAACACTAACACGGTCATTCAAGGAACAGCTCAGTTTATGTCAAGTATAGTAAGTCCCTAATTACAGTGGCCAGTTGTGATTAGCCACTTACTTTACTCTTCATACTCCGAGCATTACCTATCCTGACTACATCAGTATCTAAATCTACCAGCAACACATAAACCATATAACATGCGCACGTAATACCGGTTAACTTTACGAAAATATCTCATGGCACGCAGGTACTCAGATTGGCATCCCTTCCCTTTCCGTCCCATTCTCAGTTTAAGATTAGGTTTTTGAAAATATTTACCCAATTCACTTAAACTTTGGCTCTGATACCAACTTGTAAGGCCCTGTTCCCGGGACGCTTACAGCTGGATCCTCATCGCACATAAAACATATAATTACATTTTCCTTTCATAAATTGTTGTAGCGGAAACATTTAAAACAAAATTTTCATTTCATCAAAATGCTTTTGCAAAATAAAACAACCGTTCATTACACAATATCATTTTTCATTCATTACAAAAGCATTAAACATAAGGATGCCATCCAAACTACGCTGAGTAGCTACCCCGTGCTATCCTCAGCAACATACTTGCCAAGTGGAAACACATCAAAGTCAGCGTTGCTGAGTGAGTTCTAGTTTTATAATAAAACATACTTTCCTTTCGTTAAAACCGTTCTTTACTCTCTTTTAAATCGCACGATACTTTCGTACATGATCACACATCATACTTACATACAGATAATATCATTATTATCTTCATTATTACGTTCGTTAACTTTCGTTTGATCATACGTACTTCATTATCTTTCACTTCTCTCTCTAGACCCGGTCAGACTTTACCCTCTTCGTGGCACTCAGCCACGATTACTGAGGTCGAATGACAAGGGTATGTATCGTACATTATTATGATATTTTGTTAACGTTCATTTCATACATTCGTTCTTTCCATCATTATTTTTCTCATTCATTAACTCACGCCATACTCCCGACTCATGTCCGAAGACTGATACTGTGCCGGGGTCTGTACACAAACCCCCGACCCCTGTCCTAAGACTGACACAGTACCGGAGTACGCGACAAGGACCTCTATTAAGTCTGTTGCGACACAGAGTCGCTCACCTCATAGGCAATCTCAACGATTGCACGCTATCCGAGTCTATTGCAACAACAGGGTTGCTCACCTCACACATATGCCTAGCTTTATGCTATACCCCCGAAGTTATGCGTAACTCGGGTAACCATCATATATTTCACCCCCAACAACATGGGTACTACACCCCCATCGAAATGGGTACATCACCCCCATCAACATGGGTACTACACCCCCATCGAAATGGGTACATCACCCCCATCAACATGGGTACTACACCGAAGGTCAGCCACAAAGACTGGAACCCTTGCGTGCACACTTTGGGATTAGCTGAACCTCACGCGGTTGAGCTTAAGGCATTTAGAGCCGTGCACTTCACTACGCTTCACTTGCAAGCCTCTCACGTTTTCATTCATTCATTAATGCATGCATTCATTCATTACGTTCCTCTTTTCATTATCTTCCACTTTACATTACATAATACTTTCATTTCATTCATTAACGTTCAGCGCAAAGCCATGGAAAGATAAACATACATAATAAGGAACATAACATAAACATAAACATACAACATCACCATACAGGCATCATCATACATACATAACTCACATCAGACATACTATGCATCACACGCCGCCAGGCATACAACACACATAACATCATACATATCATCATCGTCAACATGCCCAGCATAACGCCTATGACCTCGAAAGTCAACTCTCACGAGCCTACGGGAACCTCCCGGGTCAAAACCCATAACTGCACCTTCCCTCGAAGGTCATAAGATAAACCGTCAGTCTTTCGGGCGTATGAACCCTACTTGGGCGTATGGACACCCTCCAGTCGCATGGCCTTCCGGGCGACTGAACACTTAGGCGAATGGACATCAGGCGAATGGACCCTATGCGAATAAACTATGGGCGAATGGAGATCTATGCGTATGGACTCTCAGTCGCATAGCTTTCATGCGTATGGCCTTCAGTCGCATGACCTCATGCGTATGGGCTTCAGTCGCATACCCTTTGTGCGAATGAACCTCAGTCGCATGGCCTCCAGGCGCATGGACTTCAGTCGCATATCCTTCGTGCGAATGAACCTCAGTCGCATGGCCTCCAGGCGCATGGACTTCAGTCGCATATCCTTCGCGCGAATGAACCTCAGACGCACAATCCTTCAATCGCATTCCTCACAGGCACATGAACTTCAGTCACATGACCATCATGCGTATGGACCTCAGTCGCATGGCAATCATGCGCATGGACCTCAGTCGCACGTCAATCGGCCGAATGGCCTCCAATCGCCCTCCAGTCGGTCGCCTAGCCCTAGCTGATGCAGAATGCAGTTCATCCCGATTGCAGCCGCGGGTTTTTGGCCTCCAACCTCTTCCAAACATCTTTTAAGCTTAAATCAACCATCCTAAACCTTAGGGAAACATACCACGACTTCATTCAAGCATAACCACGCAAGAAATCAAGTTTCAAACGCACCATACACATACACACATGCATAAAAACAGGTTTTCACCCAAAACTCGAAAAATGGGTTTTCAGATGTGTTCCCGCCCCAAAATCAGTTGAAAACGTGTAAAAGAGGGGTCCTAGAACTCACCTTAACGATCCCGTCGAGTAGAGCTTTGATTTGACTCGCTCCTCAACGATTTTGGCTACTCGAACCAACCCGAGCCAACATTTTTCCTCTTTTCTCTTCTTTCTCACTTCTCTTCTTGATGGCTGAAAAATGAGAAGGGTGGGATGTGTCCCCCCTTTTATACCCCCACTCATCAAGTTTCTCTCGTTGGCGAGTTTGATGCCCTCGACTTTGGACTTTATTTCTTTTTCTTCTTTCGTCAGCTTCAAAAGAAATTTTTGGGTGTTACAAAGTGTCAAACCATTTATGTCGATCATGAACTTCTTGGAACGAGATCGTCTTGTTATGAATTTTCAGGCTTAGTGCATCGGCTACAACATTGGCTTTACTAGGATGGTAACGAATGTCACAGTCGTAGTCACTATTCAACTCAACCGAACGACGTTGTCTTATATTGAGATCTTTTTTATTAAAATCGTGTTGAAGGGTTTTGTGATCGTTGTAGACTATGCATTGTGTACCATAAAGGTAATGTCTCCAAATCTTCAAGGCAAAAACCACAGCACCAAGCTCGAGATCGTGTGTTGTGTAATTCACCTTGTGGACCTTCAATTGTCTCGATGCATAAGCTACGACCTTTCCTCGTTGCATGAGAACACAACCAAGGCCTTGTTTTGATGCATCACAATACACGGTGAAATCGTCGTTTCCATCGGGTAGGGTCAAGATAGGAGCGTTGCACAACTTGTGCTTTAACGTTTCAAAGGCTTCCTCTTGCCGGACCCCCACTCGAATGGTTTGTTCTTTTGAGTCAAAGAAGTGAGCGGCTTCGCGATCCTCGAAAAGTTGGCAATGAATCACCGGTAATAACCAGCAAGACCAAGAAAAGAACGAACTTCGGTTGGAGTTGTAGGAACACACCAATTCTTCACAGCTTCCACCTTTGCAGGGTCAACGTGAATTCCTTGGCTATTCACCACGTGTCCTAGAAATTGAACTTCCTCAAGCCAAAATTCACATTTCGAGAACTTCGCGTACAATTGTTCTTTCTTCAACAACTCAAGAACTAGTCGCAAATGTAGCTCATGATCGGTGTGGGACTTGGAATAGATAAGTATGTCATCAATGAAGACGATCACAAACTTGTCTAGATAAGGCTTGCATACTCGGTTCATGAGATCCATGAAGACAGCAAGAGCATTTGTTAGACCAAAAGGCATAACCATGAACTCATAATGCCCATAACGAGTACGGAACGCAGTCTTTGGATATCATCGTCGTTGACTCGTAATTGATGATAACCAGATCGTAAATCAATCTTCGAGAAAATGGCAGCTCCTTGAAGTTGGTCAAACAGATCATCGATACGAGGGAGAGGGTAGTGGTTCTTGATGGTAAGCTTGTTAAGTTCACGATAGTCGATGCACATACAAAACGACCCATCTTTCTTCTTTACGAACAGAACGGGTGCACCCCAAGGCGAAGAGCTAGGACGAATAAAACCCTTCTCGGATAATTCTTGAAGTTGACTAGATAGCTCTTGCATTTTTGACGGTGCAAGTCGATACGGTGACTTAGCCACGGGGTTTGCTCCCAGAAACAAATCAATTTTAAACTCGACTTCACGCACGAGAGGTAAACCACTAAGGTCATCGGGAAATACTTCAGGAAAGTCTCGTACAATCGGGACATCCTTAAGATCTTTTTGTTTGACTTTCGTGTTGACCACGTAAGCCAAGAAAGCCATATAGTTCTTGCTTAAGCACTTTTGGGCTTGTGTGCACGACATGAGTTTGAGCCCTTTGGAAGATTTTTCACCGAACACTTTCAATGTATCCCTAGAAGGAAATGGAATTTGAATACACTTCTCGAAAAAAATGATCTCGGCATGGTGTTTGGCTAACCAATCAATACCAATGATAAGGTCAAAGCTTCCAAGTTTCATAGGGATGAGGTCGATAAAGAATTCATGCGCGTCGAGACTCAAAATACAATCATGAATAACGATATCAACGATGATCGGTTCTCCATCGACGACTTTAACGGTGAGAGGTCTTTTTAGTTTCGTATGTGGCTTAGCAAGAACAGCTTCAAACTCTAACGATACAAAACTCTTATCGGCTCCAGAATCAAATAGGACGTAGGCATAAGTATTATTAATAAGGAACATACCTGTGTAGTTTTAAAGGTATTTAACGATACAGGTAAAGCATCAAAAGAATTAGATCATAAAAGTTGAGGTTGGGTTTAGCATACCGTTCATCACATCATTGTTTCCTTGTGCTTGGTTAGCATTGATGTTGAAAGCACATCCTCGGGCTTGTGGAACATTACCCACAAGACGAGGGCATTGTGGGCGGATATGACCAGGTTTAACACAATTGTAGCAAACACGATTCGTAACCATCACAGCATTGTTTGGAGCACGATGACAAGTCGCCACCGAGTGTCCATATTTACCGCACAACGTACAGATGCGGCACGGAGCGTTCCCCAGATGATGGTACCTACAAATGTTGCACATAGGTTGAGGACCAGCATAGGCCCTAGCCACAGGCACTTGTGCCATAGGTGCAGCCGCAGGTACAAGTTGTCTTTGAGGTGGTTTGGGTGCAGCCACAACATAGTTGCGAGCCGGTGTGAACTTGCGCTTCTTGTTGTTGTTGTTGTAAGACGGTTCAGTTTTGGTCTCCTTAATAGCTTCGGTAACCGTCTTCTCCACTTTCTTAGCACCTTTCACAGACATGGTGCCCGCTCGTATATGATTCTCGGTGAGTTGAGCGGTGATAGTGATGGCTTCCTCCAAAGTTGTGGGTCGACTACCCACCACAGCATCTGGGATTTGGGGTGGTACTCCCTTCATAAACTTCTCAATGTTGCGGGAGATGGTGTCGACCATATGAGGCAACAGTATGCTCAACTCATGATGCCTAGTTGAGTAGGCTAAATGGTCACCAGCATCTTGTTTCAAGTTCCAAAATTCCTCCTCCAGTTTTTGTAGTTCACTCCTCGGGCAGAACTTTGCAATGGCTATGTTCTTGAACTTGTCCCAAGTAAGTGCTAACACAACTTCAGCTTTCGAACCACTCCAGAAAACCAGTGGCTCCTTCCTTTCCACTATAACTAGTGGGCTTGCATGAACTAATGTGCTTGAAAGTGCAGGTTTGATTGTTGCGCCCTTGATTCGCACTATTTTCCCCTTGACCATTGCCATTGTTGTTGTTGCTAGCGTTGGTCATCATGGTGCTATGGAGTTCACCAACCATGGTTGGGATGACAGCAGCCATTTGACGTGCAATCATGGCGACTAACTTGCAGTCGGAACTTCCACGCTTTCTATGGTGACGAGACATGCTGAATATAAAATAAGTTTGTCATAGGAATTTAGAGGTAAAAGGACAGTATTTTAAACAAGGATTATTCAAGATTTGTAAGGCACATAGAATGATTCCATTTGGTAACGCATTACCATTGGAAACGTTAACACATCAAGGTAAATTGACCCATTTGCCTTAGAAACTTGTGTACGTTGACCATAGTTTATCACTTATCCTAGAAATCCTCAGGTAAGCATAACTAGTCCCGTAGGATTTATGCGAAATGCTTACCTTAGCCCGAAGGTTTTTTACCAGGAAATCCAGAATACAGGTGTCTATGTGTCACAAAATATTTCTTAGGTTTATGGAATCAAAACCTTGATGAGATTTATATAGATTAGACAAAAAGTCTAAAGATTTAAGCTATAAATATAAGGCGTACGAACCAACGTGTCGTCGAGAATAAGTTTAAGAAGTTTCATTCTTCGGGGTGAATTAAAGAATCAAGAATAAGTTTAGGGGAGATAGGCATCAAAGTTTAATCAATTACAAGGAAAACTTATACTAAGGCATCAAATTGCACATAAGAAGGCATAGCATCATGTAGCATGTAAACAATATATATTTACAAGGATATAAATATTATTCTATAGGGTTGACCATTTCTAATAATCTAAATCCCTATAGTTATGGGCTCTGATAGCAATCTGTCACACCCTAACCGTGACGGCGGAATCGTCGAGATGTGAGGGTTAAGATTGTTCACAACCACATAACGGTATCTTTAAATGAAAATATTATTATTATAAGTTTCAAAAGTAAATACAACCATAAGTCTTAATATGAAACAAATCAAAACATAACAAATAATCCTAGCTTTTTATTTTTTAATCTAGGTCCAAATCCTAGTTTTATGCCAACTTCAAATGATGACTTCAAATTTGGGCATTTCCCAATCAAACCTCGACCAAGATTAAGACTACAAGTTTATAACGATTGACTAAGTGTACTTGGTTCCCATGATGAACAAGTCATACGTCATGAGGAGCCGGCAATACATCGGCTTTAGCACCAAATAGGCTTGTCAAGCCCATAGATCTATGACGTCGCCAGGCTAGCAATAGTTAATGATTGTCAACATATAATGTATCTCATATAACACTCACAATAATACCAATAACCATGACAAAAGGTAAACATGAATTGCATGTGCATTTACAAGTATCAAGATGTTTACAAATGTAAGTTAATAAGGTTAACATGTTTCACCCCAAAAGGTGTGAAATAAAGTAAAAAAGGGTTAACATTGTTCATAACCACATAACGCTATCTTTAAATGAAAATATTATTATTATAAGTTTCAAAAGTAAATACAACCATAAGTCTTAACATGAAACAAATCAAAACATAACAAATAATCCAAGCTTTTTATTCTTTAATCTAGGTCCAAATCCTAGTTTTATGCCAACTTCATATGATGACTTCAAACTTGGGCATTTCCTGAAACATGTTAATAATAAAAGGTCAACTATAAAGTTGGTGAGTTTCCAAGGGTTTAGTATACATAATATATCAAACGATTACAAGTAGCAATTCATGGTCAAAAGTTATGAGTTATGTAAGTTTATAGAACACATATAGCTACAATCAAACCTCGACTGATTACAAGTTTACGAGTTTATACGATTGGCTAAGTGTACTTGGTTCCCATGATGAACAAGTCATACGTCATCAGGAGCCGGCAATACATCGGATTTAGCACCAAATAGGCTTGTCAGTGTCACACCCTCAAATTCCACGTGCGGGGTTTTACCACGAGGCGTGTGACAAACCAGGATCTCAGACACGATCATATCAAACGACACTATATGAACTTAAATAAACGTTTGAACTTTAAATCATAGTGAACATAAACGAAATAAACATCAATGCAGAAGCGTATAGACGAATGTAAGCCAATACTAAAACTTCCCAAAGTACTATGCCAAAATATAATGTTCAAAGCAAAATAAATGAGTTTGATGATGCATGTCCTAAGTGCGTTCTTTAACTAACATGAGCTTAAGCGTTCCTGTGACCTGAGAAAACATGCTAAAGTGTGTCAACATAAAGTTGGCAAGTTCACAGGTTTCATAACAGATAAAAACGTTTGTAACTGTTCAAATGGTAAAGTAATTAAAGCATATCGATAGGTAGCTAGCCTATAACGAGTTACTTAGCGTTTCAAACCGAAGCTGACTGTTTGTAAGTTTGTTGCCTTCCCGTCACGTCTAACCCAGACAGTGACAAATGTTAGGTCAATAACGAACCCGTTTGACCTCCAATCAAGCAAGCGCGACTAGCCCGGGCGGGGTTTGTCAAACCCAGTAGTACTACTCAGAATTACCTCGCTACACATTACTAACGGTTTGAGGATGTAAGGACTTTTAAGTATGTTTGCACTAACGTAACAGGCGATAAACAATAATACTAGAAACCATTTATAAATAAAGTTTGCATGTTTTCTCCCCCAAAAGGAAAGTAATGTAAAATAGGGGCCGTGAAGACTCACCTCGAATGCGTTGCAACAAATAAGTGTAAGCACAAGGGATCGGGTTCCAATTAACCTGGGTTTCATTTAATATTTAATTGAGATTAAATATTAGAAATGGAATTAATTATTCGGAGCAGAATGGTACGGTTCGCGATCACGGTTCAGTTGCGGTGTCAGCTAAACAACATGACTCTCCATACACAAGCAAACACAAGCATACACAAACTCACACAAGCATATAAAATTCAATTATTCATACACCCATTGGACCATACATGAAGGTATTGTTTATATATCTTGTAAGGATTCCTTAAGTCTGATGCAAACCAAAACATCCAATGTCTCTCTGCAACACATGCACTAAGTACTGAAGTATGAAATGCTTCGGAAGTTTTACACCATACACTAGAAAATACTCTAAGTGTAAAATCTTCCGAAGCCAAGACCAATATCTTCCGAAGCCAAACATGAAGTCTTCCGAAGCCTTAGAGACAAAGTCTTCCGAAGCTTCACTCTATGAAACAGATTTCTTCCGAAGACTTTTAGTAAACATGCTTATCTGATGTACTGTTCCATAAAGCTGGACACCTTTCCGCTGCATCTCTATAAAGTCACCAACTTACATGAGTTGGTGAAAAGGTCCATACTTTTGGTAACTGTACATTGAGGTCTTGAGTCTGTAACTTTCTACTTTATGTACTTTATCCTTTTTGTAATAGATAAGGATGTGAGCTATGGCATGTCATAGTCACAAGATCAAAAGGCAGATATGCATTTTGATCCTACAATTGATTTTGTTAGTGTCTAGTCAATTGTATCCAGCTGGCTTTCAAAGTATAGCCTGCTGTAGGTTGTAGTATAAGTATTCCAAGTTCTTGTATCTTTCTTTATGCTTTGTAACACTTGTAAAAGAACTTGAGAAAGCAATATACTGCCTCCTTGAAACCCAACTCTCTTGTTCTGTCTCTTTTACTTTACTTGTGTTCTTTGTATCAATATTGGTTAATCCAGTTCACTGTTTGATCAAGTTTAGTTATTCTCCTCATTGTGTTGTTGTGTTGTAAGTTGTTCAAGCCCTTAACCGGTCCTGCAATTGGTATCAGAGCATTTCAGGCTCTTGATATAAGATCTCACCATCTTAAGATCCCTCACACACATAAAAACTAAACTCTCCAAATGGCATCCATCTCAAAGACTGATATGGAAACTGGAACCATGAACAAATCCCCACTGATCACTCTTGATGACTTTGACACCTGGTGTATGAGAATGGAAGGTTTCATCAGGTCTCTAGACTCAAGAATGTGGGAATCTGTTGAGAATGGACCTTTCATACCCAGCACTCCTTCTGCTACTGGTGCTGGTATGATTCCAAAAGATGTGGCCAACTACTCTGATGAAGATAGGAAGAGAGTAGAGATTGATAGGAAGGCCATGACTGCTCTTCAAACTGCTCTTCCAAACTCTGTGTACAGAGGTTTTAAGAAGTGCAAAACAGCTAAACAGCTGTGGGATGCACTGAAGCTGATGTATGAAGGCTCCTCTGAAGCCAAGGAGAACAAGAAGGATCTCTTGAAGCAGCAGTTTGAAAACTTCACCTTCAAAGCAGGTGAAACCATGACTCAACAATACTTCAGGTATGTTGAGATAGTGGATACCCTAGTGGATGGAGGAGTTCCTCTTGAGAACAGGGACATTGTAAGGAAGTTCATGTCCTCACTTCCTAGGCAATGGACACACTACTGTGTGGTGATCAAGAGGACTGAGAATCTCAAAACTCTTACTCTGACAGAGTTATATGGGATTCTCAGTGGTTACCAGATGGAGATGAACATGCAAGGTTCATCTGGCAACTCCAACAATCAAATGGGTTCAGCCCTTCATGTGGTTGAAAGGGATAGCATAGAACCCCAACATCATCTCATATGCTACCCTGACAACTCACCAAAGGGTCCTTTCATCACCTTCCCAGAGACACCCAGGGAGAACTACACTCAAGGAAGCCCATTCCAAGAGACAAGCTCTTCTCAAGCCTTTGTGTCTTCTGATGAAAGCTGTGGGAACTCTCTCTTCACTCTTGAAGACCTGGACTGTATCCATCCAGATGACCTGGAGTACATGGAAATAGTTCAGCAGATGGCTCTCCTCACTCATAGAGCCAAGAAGTTCTACAAGAGAACAGGAAGGAAGTTTCCAAGCAATGCAACCAGTGGAAAGTTTGGGCTGGATAAAAGCAAAGTCAAGTGTTACAACTGTAACTTGATGGGCCACTTTGCTAGAGAGTGTAAGGCACCTAAAACAAATGGTGGCCAAACACAAACCAGACCAAACTACACTGACAAAGCCCCTCAGATGAGAAGCCAAAGCAACATGCTGTTGTTGCTGTTGAAGAGGGAGGCTTTGACTGGAGCTTTCAGGTGGAAGATGCTTCTCCAAACCAAGCACTAATGGCAGACCATGATGAAGCCAAGGTATTGGAACATCTCTGTACTCCTGAATGCATTGCTAAAGTAAACAGATACAGGTCCTATAACTTAGAAATGAGATCTGATCTTGAGTCCTTAAACATATTAAAATCTGATTTTAGAAAGTCTGAAAATGATTACAAGTTAAAATAGAGGACTTGGAGAAAACCATTTCAGTACTAAAACATGAACATACAGATTTTAGGACTCAAATCCAGGATCTCATAACTAAGTTGACTGAGTGCCAGGCTGAGCTTGTGATCAGCAAAGCCAAGGCTGAAAAGAGTGTTCTTGAAGAAGAGACCTTCAAGAACATGATATCCTCATCCCTGCACAACAAAGTGTGCTATCAAAATAGACAGGGACTGGGATCAAATGAGATAGCTCCTCCACACACAATCTTGTCTGTAAGATCTCCTAGGTGTGGAACTTGTGAAGATGAGCTTCCTCTCATAGATCCTATAAGTGAAGAGGATGAAGAAGAGATAGTGAAGATTTCCTCTGAGAAGAGTGAAGAAGAGGATTCTTCTAAGGGCCACTATCCTTCTGAGGAGAAGAAATCTACTGTGATGACCAAGTCCAAGAGAAAGAACTTGATCAGGAAGAGCAAAAGAAAAGCAAAGAAGGCTCAAGAGATCAAGGCTACTTTTGACTCTAAGCAGAAACAAGTTTTTATCTCTGCAGGTTTTAAAGTAGTAAAGACTGAAGACATCAACCAAGACTCCTCAGCTAAGAGTTCTGGTTCTTGTTCAAATCATCTCAGTACAAAGAAGAAGACTGAGCTGCTGTGTACCACTGCTGCACAGCCTGGACCATCAAACTCCAAGAACAGTTCACAGCCCAAAAGAACTGTCTCAGCATCTACCAAGATGAAGGTGGAGAAGGGATGTGACCAAAGCCAGTCTTGCTCTCATAAGGAGACTCTTTTGAAGAAGAAAATGTTATGTGTCATGTGTGAAAGTACCTCTCACATTGCTAAGGATTGCCCATACAATCCTAAAAGTACTATCCACATGACCAATACAAAGACTTCAAAAGTTTCAAGAAGATTCAAGCTTCGGAAGGAAAGTCTGTTTCCTTCGGAAGCTCCAAATCAAAGAAGAAGGTAAATGGAAAATTACCTTCGGAAGAAAAATTGGTCTCGGAAGAAAGGAGTTCTTCCGAAGCACTGAAGTCTGCTGCAGTGACTGTAGAATCTTCCGAAGGTTCAGTCATCAAAACTTGTGAAGTCCCAAAAGCTTCTAAGGTTTTGAAGGTCAAGTCCAAGACTCCAAAGGTGGTGTGGAAGTCTAAGAAAGACCAAATGACTGAAGTTTCTCCATCAACAACAGCTGAAGATCCCCCTAGTACAACCATAGGATCTATTACTGTTGCATTACCTTCTATTATACTTAGTGAGCCCAAGACAAGTAAGGCTTGGGTTTCCAAATGTAACTAATCATTTTCTTTGTGCAGGAACAGCTCAAGACAAGCAGGAATGTCTGGATAATTGATAGTGGCTGTTCCAGGCACATGACAGGCAATAGGTCTCTACTCCATAACTTTGAGAGAATTGATGGAGGACCAGTTGCTTTTGGAGGAGATGAAGGTGGTTACATTTCAGGAAGGGGCAAGGTCACAAATGGTAAGCTCAGCATTGAAAAGGTAAACTTTGTTAAGGAGCTTGGGTACAATCTTCTGAGTGTATCCCAATTTTGTGATCAGAGTCATAACATGCTCTTTACTGAGCATGAGTGCATTGTTCTCAAGCCTGGAGTGGTCATTCCTCATGAGCATATCCTGCTCAGAGCCCCCAGGAAAGGGAACATGTACAAGATGGATTTGCAAGAAACATCTCCCTCTAGAGAAGTTTCATGCTTTCTATCTAAAGCAAATAGTGATGAGTCTTTCCTATGGCATAAAAGAATGTGCCATGTAAACTTTAAGAACATGAATAAGCTAATTAAACATGATTTGGTAACTGGAATGCCAAAGAAAGAGTTTACAAGTGATGATCATTGTGTTGCATGCCTGAAAGGGAAGCAACATAAGGTATCTCACAAGCCTAAGGAAAGGAACTCCATCACTACTCCCCTACACTTATTACATATGGATCTCTTTGGCCCCACCAGTGTAATGAGTCTAGGAAGGACCTCTTATTGTTTGGTGATCACAGATGATTTTACAAGATTCACTTGGGTTTTCTTTCTTAGAACTAAGGATGAAACCCCTGAGATTCTGAAGAATTTCATCTTAAAAATTGAGAATCAAAGTGATCACAAGGTCAAAACCATAAGATGTGATCAAGGAACTGAATTCAAGAACCAAATCCTTGATACATTTTGTGATGAAAAAGGTATTACAAGACAATATAGTGCTCCCAGGACTCCTCAGCAAAATGGAGTTGCTGAGAGGAGAAACAGGACACTAATTGAAGCTGCAAGAACTATGTTGTCTGACTCTAAACTGCCCATCACCTTCTGGGCAGAGGCAGTAATACTGCTTGCTATGTGCAAAACAGAGTTTTGGTAGTTAAGACACATGGTAAGACTCCTTATGAACTTTGGCACAAGAGAAACCTTTCATTGGTTTTCTCAGGTCATTTGGATGTCCCTGCACCATCTTGAATACCAAGGATCAAATTGCCAAGTTTGCTGAGAAATCAGATGATGGACACTTCATTGGATACTCTTCCCAAGCTAAGGCTTATAGAGTATACAATCTCAGAACTAGAATTGTTGAGGAGTCAGCCAATGTGACTTTCAATGAACACACACCCTGTGTGGCTGGTTCTGGTCCTGATTGGCTATTTGATCTTGATTTAGTTACCAACTGTTTTAACAAATCTTGTGAGAATGTTTCAGGATCTGCAGAAAATCTAAATACAGGTGATCCTGATCCAAGATTTGAGCTAGGAAGACCCTCAACTCATACATCTTCAGCTCCAGTTGGGACTACTTCAGCAAATGAGGTCTCTATCAGCACTACAATGACAAATTCAGCTGATACATCTGGGTGCCTTCAAATTCCAGCTCAGAGGCTCCACAACCAGATAAAGATACCTCAATTGTAGAAGACAACAATGGTGATGGTGAAAGTGATCAGGAATTCCTTGATGCTAATAACCACACCATAGATGACAACATCAATGATGTCACACACTCATTGGATCAAGTTAATCTTGATAAGTGTGGTAATGTGGAGGGTGAATCATCTATGCCAGATCTAAATTTCTCAAATTTGGATCTTTCTCAGCAACTTGCTGTGATCCCTCAGCTAAGGATCCACAAGTCTCACCCCACCACAAACATCATTGGAGATGTTGTCACAGGGGTAAGAACAAGAGGACAAACCCATGAAGCAAATGTTTGTCTTCACTCTTGTTTCTTATCTCAGATAGAGCCAAAGAAAGTTGATGAAGCTCTAAAGGATGGAAGTTGGGTTGAAGCTATGCAACAAGAGCTACTTCAATTCAAAAGGCAGAAAGTTTGGAACCTTTGTCCTCTTCCTCATGGGAAGACTACCATTGGAACCAAATGGGTTTTTAGGAATAAGAAGGATGATAGAGGAATTATCATCAAGAACAAGGCAAGACTAGTTGTTCAAGGATACACACAAGAAGAAGGGATTGACTACACTGATGTCTTTGCTCCTGTAGCAAGATTAGAAGCTGTTAGGATATTCCTGGCATTTGCTGCATCCAAGAACTTCAAGGTCTTTCAACTTGATGTAAAGTGTGCTTTCTTATATGGAGTGATTGATGAAGAGGTTTATGTCAAACAGCCACCTGGTTTTGTAGACCCTGATCATCCTGATTATGTCTGCAAGCTTGACAAAGCTCTTTATGGGCTGCATCAGGCACCCAGGAAATGGTATGAGACATTGTCTGAGTATCTTTGTAAACATGGATACAGGAGAGGTACTATAGATGGAACTCTCTTCATCAAAGGACAGGGAAATGACTTATTGCTAGTTCAAGTATATGTAGATGACATCATCTTTGGTTCAACTAATCCAAAGCTCTGCAAAGACTTTGAGAAGCTGATGAAAGACAGATTTGAAATGAGTGCAATGGGAGAACTCAATTTCTTTCTGGGAATTCAAGTGAAGCAAGTTGAAGATGGCATCTTCATAAGTCAGTCAAAGTATGTTCAGGACATACTCAAGAGGTTCAACATGACTGATTGTAAGATTGCTAAGACACCCATAGCCAGAAACACTCCCTTGGACCTGATCTTGAGGGGGAGTGTGTAGATGAACATTTATACAGGGCTATGATTGGGTCTCTTATGTATCTTACAGCTAGCAGGCCTGATATCATGTTTGCTACATGTATTTGTGCAAGATATCAAGCCAACCCTAAGATGTCTCACTTAATCACTGTCAAAAGGATTCTAAGATACCTCAAAGGTGCTTCAACACTTGGTTTATGGTACCCAAAGAATCCTGACTTCAATCTGTATGCTTATACAGATAGTGATTATGGTGGTTGCAACATGACTGCAAAGTCTACATCTGGGGGATGTCAATTCCTTGGTGGAAGGGTTGTCTCATGGCAATGCAAGAAACAATCCTGTGTGTCTGCATCAACTGCTGAGGCTGAATACATTGCTGCTGCAAGCTGCTGTGCTCAAGTGCTTTGGATTCAAAATCAGATGCTGGACTATGGATTTAACTTCAAGGAGACTCCTATCCACATAGACAACAATAGTGCTATCTCTATCACTGAGAACCCTGTGCAGCACTCAAGGACCAAACACATCAATATCAGGTATCATTTAATAAGAGATAACTATGAAAAGGGATTAATTAAACTAGTCAAAGTTCATACAGATGAACAATATGCTGATCTGTTTACAAAAGCTTTTGATGAACAGAGATTTAAATATCTAATATCAGCTATTGGGATGATTAACTTTGAGTAGACATTTTCTTAAAACTAATTCTAATTATTTCTTAAAAATATGTGTGTCCTAAGTTGTCTAGTTCATCACTTTCATAAGCTCATGTTTTCTTTGGATATAAAATTCTTTTTGAAGACTTTCCTTAGATTCTTGAAAATTTTCTGATCCTTCGGAAGATAAAATTTTATCTTCGGAAGAAAATCATGTCTTCAAAATAAATAACTGTCTAAGAAATTTTACCTTCGGAAGAAGTCTAAATCTATCTTCCGAAGCTTAAATTCTTATCTCAGACACTTATTTGTTTTTAAGGACTTTTTCCTTCCGAAGCAAAATTAACTCTCGGAAGCTTTGTTGTTCCTTATACAAAGCATTCAAGTGTTTATTTCTCTTCCGAAGCAAAATTTTCAAGACTCTCAGGAAAATCTTCCGAAGCCATTTTAGCTTCGGAAGCTTTTTCATTAAAACTTCCGAAGATAATTTACCTTCGGAAGCTTTTCGAATTCCAAGAAAACTACTTTTTGAGCAAAAGTAAACTACTTTTTCAGAGGTGGGACCGACTTTCGGATTTCAAAGTTTATCCTCTTTCATTAACTTTGGTTCAAATCCCTTTTCACATAAATACCCAACGGTTCCCCCTCTTCCTCACTATCTTCCTCAATTCCACTATTCTCAAACCTAATTTCCAAAACCGCCTTTGCTTTCTACCTTTCTTCAACCTTAAGCTTCTAAAATGGCCAACCTTAACCGCAAAAACAACCCAGATTTCTCCATGCAACTTCACAGGCAACACAATCAAGTTGCTCTGTTAAGCTCTGAGAAAGATGCAAGTTTCTCAGAGATTTGCCAATTCTTAACTCTATCCAACTACTTCACCTCCCTGACCATTGATCCTACTCTGTATGAGGATCATTTGCTTGAATTCTGGAAGACCTGCCAAGAGGTCATTATGGATGGGGAGAAGGCACTGTCTGCCACAGTGCAAGGGAGGACAATCTTCATCACTCCGGCCATCATCAACCATCATTTGCAGCTGGATGATGAAGAAGGTGAGTTGTCCTTCCCAAAGGAAGCTGTTAATCATTCCTTTGAGCAGATGGGCTATGAGGGAGATTTCTCTGTAAAGACCTTCAGGAAAGGGAAGGTCTCATCCCAGTGGAAATACCTGCTCCATGTGGTTATCCACAGCTTGTCAAACAAGCATGGTGGGTGGGACCAGATTCCTGAGGATCTCTCCTTTATAGTGCATGGAATGGTTCAGGGGGTCAAGTTCAGGTACTCTCAATTTGTTTATACCAATTTACTTGCAAACTTGGACTCCTTAGAGTATTACATGTTTCCTAGATATGTTCAGCACATTCTTAACTGTGAACTGGGCTCACAGTTGAGGGAAACAAGTAATATTCTTAAATTGGGACAGATGAAGCCCGGCATCTTTAAAATCATGAAGAAGCCAACTGTAGGCTTCTCAGGGGTAGAAACAGCCTTAGTCCCCAAAATGTTAGAGCTCATTGCTCAAGGTGACAACCTAGCAACACAAGCTAGTGTTACCACTAAAAAGACCACAAATAACCCTCACCTACCAAAGAAAATCCAAACGAACCCCTGCTCAAGCTATTGAGTCTGTGCAGGTCCCCATATACTCACCTTACAGGAGGAAGTGGACACTAGAGCTCCCACTTCCCCTGAGGAGCAAACCACTCCCATTTCTTCAACTATCAGGGCTGAGGTTCCTCATGCTCACCCTGATGAGCTCACAAGCCCAACAGCCTTAAGCCTTCACTCTGAGTCTCAACACTCAAGTGAACAACCTTCAGGGGACAGTTACCATCCCCAGCCTTTAGATCTAAACCAACCCATTCCCAACCTATCCTTCTATACTGATGAAGACTTAGGATTCAGTGAGTACCATGAGTCTCTCTTCTCCTCCCCTACTCAAAGAGAGATGAGTACCTCTGATTCTCCTCAGTCTATCCCACATCAGTCACCTGTTACTGAGGTGGACACTTCTGAACATGTTCAGGATGTCCATATGGAAGAGGCTCTCACTTCTGCAAGTGATTACATCATTAAGACCTCAACCATGGCAACTCAGCCCACTGGCATCTCAACTGAGATTGCTAGTGAGCAGAGGAAAACCAGCAGCCAAGAACCTCAAGCTGGTGGTGAGAGAGAGGACTTTGGTCCAATCATCTCATCCCCCAATGATTCTTCTGATGAAGAAGAGGGGAATTTGAGACTAAAGGTGCAAAAACTGTCAAAAACATGCTCCTATTTAGTCTCTAAGGTTAGTCACCTTGAATCTCAGGTGACTACCTTACAAAACAGGGTCAATGATCAGCAACTTCAGATTTCATATCTTAAGGAAAAACTAGCTGGGAGACCTTTAAGGAGAGCTCAACCAGGAACACAAGAACCTGTGGAAGTGATTGACTTATCCTCCAGCTCACCTATGCAAGTGGGTGATGCTACCAAAAAGGGGGAGAAAGTTATTGCAGCCACAGAACCTGGGAGTTCTTCACAAGAATGGACATAGAGGACTCACCATCCTCACTTGCAGTTGTGCATTCTCAGCAACTTCCTCAAGTTCACATTAATGTGGATCTATAGACTCTATCATCAGGAGTCTCTTTGAGGAAGGTATACCAAGGGCTGTGTCATCTCCACCACAAGGAACTTCAAACTACATCATAAGTGGAGGTATGATGCTGACAGAAGAGTCCCTTATTCTTCACAGAGTTCAAGGGCAACAAGAAGTATTTGATTTTCAAAGCTTGAACTTCTATGAAAGATTGGATCTAGTCAACATGCCACTTTTCAATCCAAGCAACTCAAGACAAGCTGACAGATTGGCTCAAAGAATCCAAGACAGGATCCTTGCAGAGTTCACTCTAAGAAGGAGACTTAGGCAATCAGGCAATGTCATCGGTCAACTGGATGTTGCGGTGGACCCTAAGATTAGTTTCATAGGGGAAACCTTGACTGAAGGCCCACTGGCAGAACCTGAGATCCCTGTCTCATCATCAATAACTGCTGCAGAGGTTCACACTCCTTCTGAGACACCTGCTGGTGAAGGTGTTTCTCAGCCTCTCTCTGACCAGAGCATGGAAGCTACACCAAGCAATGAAGGCCAAGCCTCTATCCACCCTGAGTCACAAAGGTCTGTGGGTGACAAAGGGAAAAGGATTATGACTCCTGAGGAAATTGAGGAGGAAGAGAGAGAGAGAGAGAGGAAAAGGAAGCTAAGGGGAGAAAGTTCCTATGGGTCTTCAAGCTTTATGCAAGCTGCAATCAGGGCTGCCCCCAGACCAAATACTCAAGATGATGAGTTGAGGGCAGTCAGGATTACTTATTTACAGACCAGGAACTATGATATTGATGAAATCATCTCCCTCCCCATAGAAGAATTGAATGAACTGGCTGACATGGAAGTGTCAAGAGAGATGAAAGAAAAAGAGGATGCAAGGCTACTTCTCCAATTCAAAGAAGAGAGGAGACAGAAAAGACTCTACAAGCATGCTCACACTCTCTCTCCAGTTCAAACAGGAAGATGTGGCTCCACAAGAACCTCAGGTAGACAAAGAAGAAGATAGGATCAAGATGATCAACTACCTGAGTGCCACAAGCTTCTATCAGGCAGATGCACTTCTTCCCCTGTCCTATGACTTCGTTGAGTTTGAGTACTTGAAACAACTTGAACTTGAGCTAGTCAAAGAGAGAAAGACAATTAAAAGGAAGCTAAGGGAAGAAGCTGCAAAGTCAAGAGCCATCATCCAAAAGAGTATGAAGAAGTCTGCTGATAGACAAAGGATGATGAGCTTCTTGAAGCTATATGGATTCTCCGGAAGGAGACTTGGCCATATGTCTCTGTCCATAATGGATGAGCATATAAGGGTGATCAAGCAGAAGATTAAGAGTGGTGAACTGATTGACTTACACTCTCTTCCAAGTCAAGTCCCACCTGAAGTGGAGGTTAAGTTTGAACAACCTGAGACACCTCAATCAGGACCTCCAGCTGAGCCTCAGCAAGCTTCATCTTCTGATCCAAAGCAGGGTCAAACTCCCTCTCCTTCTGAACCTGTGAGGGAGGAACACCCAACTGAGAAAGACAAGGATGATCAACAAGGTGCTGCAAACCAGTCTTCTCAGTTAAAGTCATCTAAGAGGAAGAAGAGAATGGCTTCTAAACCAAAGTCAAAGAAGAAGAAGCCTAAGTCATCTACCTCTACACCTCAGGCTGAGTCAGATCAACCTGAGGAAGTGCATGATGAGGCAGCCCAATCAACTCCAATGCAAGTGGCTTCTCTAACAACTGAGACACCCATCTTGTCCTGGACTTACTCTACCAATCCAGAAAGATGGCATGTAATCAGAGATCAAGGTGTTGAAAATGTCTATACTTGGCAAGACATAATCGATTACCTCTGCATGATCTCTTTGAGATGAGAAGATACTATGAAGGTCTTGATGATCCTGACCATCTAATGAAGAAGGGTATGGTCATGATTGTACTGAAGACCACTAACATCTGAAGATCTTCTAAATGTTTTGGTAGCATCAGCCTTGGGGGAGTTTGTAAGGATTCCTTAAGTCTGATGCAAACCAAAACATCCACTGTCTCTCTGCAACACATGCACTAAGTACTGAAGTATGAAATGCTTCGGAAGTTTTACACCATACACTAGAAAATACTCTAAGTGTAAATTCTTCCGAAGCCAAGACCAATATCTTCCGAAGGTAAACATGAAGTCTTCCGAAGCCTCAGAGACAAAGTCTTCTGAAGCTTCACTCTGTGAAGACAGATTTCTTCCGAAGACTTTTAGTAAACATGCTTTATCTGATGTACTGTTCCATAAAGCTGGACACATTTCCGCTGCATCTTTGTAAAGTCACCAACTTACATGAGTTGGTGAAAAGGTCCATACTTTTGGTAACTGTATATTGAGGTCTTGAGTCTGTAACTTTCTACTTTATGTACTTTATCCTTTTTGTAATAGATAAGGATGTGAGCTATGGCATGTCATAGTCACAAGGTCAAAAGGCACATCTGCCTTTTGATCCTACAATTGATTTTGCTAGTGTCTAGTCAATTGTATCCAGCTGGCTTTCAAAGTATAGCCGGCTGTAGGTTGTAGTATAAGTATTTCAAGTTCTTGTATCTTTCTTTATGCTTTGTAACACTTGTAAAAGAACTTGAGAAAGCAATATACTGCCTCTTTGAAACCCAACTCTCTTGTTCTGTCTCTTTTACTTTACTTGTGTTCTTTGTATCAATATTGGTTAATCCAGTTCACTGTTTGATCAAGTTTAGTTATTCTCCTCATTGTGTTGTTATGTTGTAAGTTGTTCAAGCCCTTAACCGGTCCTGCATATCTTTAATTATAAGAGTTTTTATAATAAAACTCATATGCGATACGTTTATCATAATGTCTCTAAACACAAATCTATATATTATTTTGAGATGAACCCACTTGGAGTTGCTCCAAGACTCATGGGGTTACTTTCCAATTTATTTATTCTAACCATAAGTTCCTCAAAATACAAATCATGTATCAAAATACTTGACCCTTTGTTTGCTGTAAAAAAAAAACAGTTTTGACCTACCTCCACTAAAAAGGCAATAACTTGAGTTCTACATGTTCAATTTAAGTGTGGTTAGGCTTTCTGGAAAATAGATTAAAAAATACACAATTTGGACCCGAGAAACGCAGTGATTGAGTTTAATATCATTAAGTTATAACGTTCACAAGTTGGCTAACAGAATCTGCCAGACTAGATTTATCAAGTTTTAGACTAAACATGCAACCTAACAATGTTCCATGACTTCACAAGACCATGTTATCATCTAAAAGAGTTTTGACACTCACCAAGGTGTGCTTACACGTTCACAAGTTTTAGAGAAATCCAAACCATACAAGTTAAATCCAAACCCCTTTCTATAATCATTACACGACCCAAACTTCGTTTCTTAATAATCGACAAACACCACTCATTTACCATTCCAAGCCTACCTCACGCCTATGACCCACCCCTTTTCTACACCATAGGGAAAACACACACACATGCACACTCACGGCCAAAATAACACACAAACATCACCACATATGAAACTCTACACACATGCACACAAGCACATGCATACCACACACACAACATACAAGAACATATATTCACACATACGGCAGGGACATATACATGTATACATGTACGACAGAAAAGAACATACATAACGAACAACCTGTACCAAACCATCGACATTCAACACACACGCACATGCGCGAAAGACACACAACACCATAATCACTAAACCGCAACCCACAGACGAGAGTAGAACTAAAACCGCAACGCGACGAACCGCAAGTCATGGGTGAGTAAATCTTACCGGTTAATGTACGGGTTGATTCGATTCTCAATCAACCTATCAGAAACAATGTCGCTGCTCCAAGAACTCTCGGTTGAAGCGGAGAAGGCGTCAAAAGGTGTGCGGTTGCCGGAGGTTAGAAACTCGCGAAAGAGACCGCCGGATGAAGCTTGTTCCAAGAGATTTGAGGTCGACGGCCGGGAGGTGGGATGAGCTTCGGTGGTTTAGGGTTACGATTGTTAAGAATGGCCGAGAAAGGAAGACTTCGGTTCTTTTATTAAGGGGAGTTTGTTTGTTTAAAGTTACACTCGGGCCCCTATAGTTTTCATAATGCAATTTAGGATTTGTTTAATAAATTTTAAAGTTAGTTGCTAATACTTATAATAATTACTATAGTCTTTTAATATTAACAAAATTTATTAATAATAATAAATTTATTGGAGAAACGTTAGATTATGAGGGCGATGGTAATCTGGAAACACGAGTTGTCATAGTCAGGCACATAGATCTATGACGTCGCCAGGCTAGCAATAGTTAATGATTGTCAACATATAATGTATCTCATATAAAGCTCGCAATAACACAAATAATGTAAGGCCCCGTTCCCGGGAAGCCTCACAGTTGGTTAATCATAGCATAAAATCAGTTTAATAATAAAACATTACAGCGGAAATAATTAGACATTCATTTAAAACTTAGAAACCATATTGTACTCATACATTTGTTCTTTAATTTCAAACAAAACATGCTAATTGTTCTTAAATTACAATAAATATTTCATAAATAGGAATGTCATCCATAGCTCCCCAAGTAGCTCTGTGTGCCATCCTCAGCATCAGCTCTTACCTGCCAACTATTATGCATAAAAGTCAGCTTTGTTGAGTGAGTTCTAGTTTTAAATAATATAAGAAAATATTAACTTTATCCTTCATATAATGACCATGAATACAACATAGTACATAACATTACTTGCATCATAATAAGCATGTTCATTATCTTTCATTCTTTCATTATCTTTCACTTTCATCATAAATGAGATTGCACAAAGCAAGAGCTCCATGTTGATCGACAACAAATGTCAATCCCTGTCGGTACACATGAATACGGTAGCTAACCCCCGACAGTTGATCCACACTGCAAGGCACATAGCCCGTTCATGAATACAGATCCATCATCATATATCAGACTCACATAAGTGAAGTCTATCATAGTGCTTGCAAGACTTTACATCATCAAACGGGCCCGGGGGTAACATTCATTAAGTTTCGCTTTTCATTAATATCATCTTCCACTTTAATATATAATACTTAATTTATTAAGTACACAACATGCCAAGTACTAATCATCATAAAACATAACAGACCCGCCGCGGGACAACGGAGGTTCGGGGGCGGCAGCCCCTGACAGCGGGGTCCTAGGGGCAGCAGCCCCTATTTAAACATTTATATAGCACATTTACTTATAGAAAAATCGTTCTTCCTGTTAAAACCCCTTTAAATCTTGGTCATTTAAAAACGTAAATTTAGTATGCATAATAGCCCCAAAACAAGGAAAACTTATAAATAGGGGATCTAGAACTCACTTGGATACCACGAATAACCTCTAGACTAAGCTTTCTAGGCTAGGATCCCAGTACACAACCTGTAGACAAGTTAACACTCTAAGGGGTTAATTTTCTGCCTAAATTCGCTGCTAATTTCGCTGCAAGATCAGCAATTTCGCAGCTAGATTCGCCAACACTTTCGCTGCTAGTTTCACCAGCAGTTTCGCTGCTAGTTTCGCTAGCACATTCGCTGGCAGTTTCGCTGGCATCTTCGCTGCCAGTTTTGCTGCCAGTTTCGCCCAACTTTCGTTGGAAAAACTTGTCTGCGAAACTACCTGCAAAACTATAATTTCGCAGGAAGATCCACAGTTTCGCTGATTGAATATGCAAATTCGCTGGATGAATATACAGTTTCGCAGATCGCATAAAAATTACGAACCAGTCCGTTTTTAACCCAAAATCATAACTTTTTACGTCCAATCTCTTAGTTTATCATCCATGAGGCTAAATCTAAGCTTTATACATGTTTTCATACGTAAAAATATGACCTTTATGCGATTCTTTGCAACTTTTCAAAACCCAAAACCCTAGAATCAGGGTTTGATCTACAGAAGGGTTTAGAGGTCGATTCTTACCTGGATTTGTTGCTTCTTTCTTAGATCTTGATGCTTCAACACCCAGATCTTCAATCTCTTCACCTTGGAAGCTTCAAATCTTGAGTTTTCTTCACTTTCTCTCTCTACTTTCTCTCTCTACGAATTTTGGTGGCTAGGGTTGTAATGAGGAAGATAAAGCTGGTTTTGGGTGCTTAAGGGCTGATTATGGGCCTTTAATCCCATAGGCCACTACCCAATAAGCCTAATTTTAGCCCATGACCATTTCTCTACCTTATTAAAAAACCCAATAATTAAGCCCATTATCCTTAATGACTCGTTTCGACTTTTCGGGGTGTTACAAATAATCATGACAAAAGGGTAAAGATGAATTGCATGTGCGTTACAAGTATAAAACATTTACAAGTGTAAGGTGATAAGTTTAACATGTTTCACCCTAAAATGGTGTGAAATAATATAAAAAGAGGCAAGAAAACTCACATGATATATATATAAGATGAGTACAAGAATTTAAACAACGTTCCAACGAGTTCTCTTACAAGATACCTAAACCTATATATTACAAGTTTAAGTTTAATAATAGATTTAACGATTAACCGTGAACTAGGGTTTCAATAGGGATTTTGGGTTTTTGATAAAGAAAGGAATTAAATAATGGATTTATTTATAAAAAGAATAACACCATTTAAGTAATTAAATATGAGAAATACAATTTTCTCATTCACAATAGTTGGTAAAATTTAAATGTAAAGTTTTAATAAATTTTTACAATTATATAAAACAATCAAGATTTAAACAATAATTTAAAGGTTCCGTTTGGCCAAAAATTATTTATTAATCTAAACCATCATTTAAAATCCATTTACCAAAAATAATCTAAGAATGACATTTGTTAAAAAATGTTATATATATATATATATATATATATATATATATATATATATATATATATATATATATATATATATATATATATATATATATATATATTAAAGTATTTAAATTAAGAAATTTACAAAAATAATTTGGTGATTTTTAAAAATAATTAAAGTTTACCAAAAACTGATTTTTATAATTATTATGATTTTTCTGAAATTAATTTATAAAAAATGGTTTTTAAAAATGAAATGAGGGTGCCCAGGTTCGAACCCGAGACCTCATGAGTGACAGTGTAGGCTCTTAACCGGTAGGCTGGGCGCCTATGCCTATTAAGAGCTTGGGTCTTAAATCTTAAAACTACCATCCTATGGTTTCCCCAAATCACATGAACCCTAGAATCGGGTTGCTACAAATTGAACACTAATTCATTGTTGGTAACGAAATTAAACAGAGGGCTTTTGTTAATGATGTAAATACGAATTGTTTTGTGTATTTAATTACCTGATTAATGCGCATATTAAAAAACACACGTCGGTGATAGTCGCGACAGAAAAAGAGTTCGATTCGAGGTGATTCCGTTAGTTGTAACCCTATTGCTTGGAAGATAAGCTACCTTGGATGATTAGAACCAATAACCCTCTGTCAATTGGGATGCAGAATGCGTGAAAGATGATGAACACCTTGATGGCAGGTTGCGGTGAAATGTCAGGGTAATTTGGATTGTTTAGGAGTGATTCAAATGAAATTATGATTGTTAAAAGTTTAGGAATAGTTAAACGTTCGATTAAGTTACAATCAATTTGATTATTATTGCATCTTGATGGTCAAACGATTCGGTGATTGAAGGCATTGTTTAATCGGGTGATTCAAGTTCGCAACCGTCGCCTTAACTCGATAGATGTACGTCTTAAGGTTTGAAACCTCCTCACAAAGCAATTGGAAACAGTTCTGGGTGGAAATCCAAAGTGTTTTGAGGTCTTTAAAGCTTGCAAGAGTCGGCCTGAGGGTGGTCGGACTCTTGGCCGGAATTACGGGTGGTGGGGAAATTTGGTTTGGTTCTTAAAATTTTTATAAAATGGCCCCTGTAGATTTTAACTTATCATTTCATGCCATAAACTTCAATGTAAAGTTCCTAATTTGACACAAAGACCCCCTCAACCAAATTAAACTTTTAGTTTTAATTATTTTTACAACTTATTAATTGTTTAACTTCAATAAATTGTTAACTTTTATTATTAGTATTATTATTTTTTTTAAAATTTATCATAATAAGCAAATGTTGTAATTAATTGAATAATTACAATTATTAGTATTATTATTGTGATTATTATTATTATTGTTATTATTTTATATTTTATTATTATTCTTTTTATTATTACTATTATTATTATTATTATTATTATTATTATTATTATTATTATTATTATTATTATTATTATGAACTTCCAATTTAACTCAACATGCATAACAAGCCCTCAAAGTTTCATAAATGACATAAATGGTCCTTACAAGAACATAACAAAGTTAACTTTTAATTTACAAAAGTATAAGATGTTACATTATGAACTTGATTTATGTACAAAGATGATGAATTTATGAATGAATTGGATGTTAGAATGCTTTTGGGTGTTACTTTCCCAAAAGGGAAACTTTATTTTTGAAGATCATTGGATATGATGTTTTGGGCATGTTTGTGATGTTAGGATCATGTTAGAATGTTTATGAGTGATGTCTAGTGTGGTGGAATGTGTTACTTGGGTTGTATGGATGCTTGATTGATCATTTAAGGAATTCAGGTTCTTGATAATTATACATGATGATGAATTATGGTTAGTGATTAGGGAATCATGTTTGGGATTGGAATTGATCATTGTTGTGTATGTTGGTTGGAATAAACCTTGTTGATAAATGTGATTATGATTTTCGTACACGCGTGCAAATCTGAGGCCCCTACTTAGTAGGATTGGCAGGGTTTGGATGTGAAGTCCTGAGTGGCTCCACATGGCATGTAGTGCACGATTAGACTCCATGTATGATTGTTTTGTTGTGATGCATTTATAGTTGAGTTGAGCATGTTGATTGTTTGAGATTCGCATGATTTGTATGATAATCTAGTGTATTATGATGACCTTGGTAGAACTTGGGTTGATGACGTGATATACGTGAATAACTTGTATGATAATCATGTATGATAAGTTGATATGTTTGACTAAACGTTATTTCAATTAATATGTCACCAATGGGTCAAACGGGTCAAACGAGTCAGCTAGGTTAAATGTGTCTTGTTTTCTTAAACCTTGGGTCAATGTGTTTATCGAGCATGTAGGGTTGTTAAGCTTTCTGTGTACACGTACTTATGTACTTGCATGTTCTAGGTAATCTTTGAAGGGTTGTCTTTCCATCCATCTTTAGTTTTCTTTTACCATAGTCGTTGCACATCAGGTGAGTTCATGCCCTACTTTTTATACACTCTCTTTTGGGGGAGATAGCATACTTACTACAAATGCTTTATTATTATAAGATGTGTATAGTTTAACATAGTGCATTATACCTTGAAAGTCCTCACACTTTCGGATCGTTAATAATGGTAACTAGCGGGAAATCTTGGGTAGTACTACTAGGTTTGACAAGCCCCACATGTGCTACTCGAGGTCAAACGGATGCAATATTGTCCTAAACACAAACATCGTCATGACCTGGTAAGTCGTGACGGGAGGCAGCAAACGCAACACAGTCAGCTTCGATCGTGAAATCACTATGGTTATTACTTGTGAATATAGACTAGCTATCTATTTCAATGCACTTCTTATGTTATACAAATGTTATTTTTTATGTTAAACACAAACTCTTGAACTCACCAACCATTGTGTTGATATTTTTAGTATGCTATTCTCAGGTCGATAACTCAGGTTGCTAGTAGGAGCACGTCACAAGTCCTGCATGCATTCTAAGATCTCATTTTAAGTCATAACACTTGGTTTTACTTTTGAGTTTAAATATTGGGTTGGTGCATGTTTTGCCAAATTGCATTTTATATACTTTGGGTTTGTCTTATTTACAAAACGCTTCTGCATAGTTTTAAAGTTTGGAATTGTGGTTGGTTTATTTTAAATATGGCATATAGTTTCGTTCTTAGTAACTAGTGACTGTGATCCTGGTTTGTTCACACGCCTCGCGGTAAAACCCCGCACGTGGATTTTCAGGGTGTGACAAGGATAAGTTATGAGACATAATGGAATATGTTATGGCTATAATGAAGCTTAAGATGGGATGCACTATGGCTATAATGAAGCTGATGGACCTCAAGATTTGAACCAAGCAACTAAAGAGGAACGTTGCGAGCATGCATTCTAATATTTCGTAGAATCGTGTTGGGAAATAGGAGTCTAAATTTGATAATAATAAACCCTAATTTTGATAATGATAAAAGTAAGTAAAATGTGTTATTATTTTGCCGATAGATATTGTTAATGTGCCACATACAAGTTTCTATGGGAGGGTAGAATGACATGGGGTGACTCGGGAAAGTTTATGTTGGCAAAAAGAGATCCCGACTACTCACTAAGTTCATTGTTAGGCAATATTTGGTTTCTTTGGAGCCCACACCCCCAAGGGCTGTTGTTCAAATAATACATTTTAAAAATAAGAATACAACTAAACCATCTTTAACACTATTATATGCTCCCAAACATCCTCAAAAAATATAGATTCATCAACATCATGATGATTATAGCTTGTTCGATGTTACGAATGATGATATGACAGTTATGGCTCCAAAAATAGCCTGTTTTTCTGAAACAATCAGAAGTGAGAACATATAAAGATATTGATTGTGTGGTGACTAACAGACGTCTTATTGAAAATTTTATCAAACGGTTGTATTTATCATCATACCAATTTTAAGGAAAGGTTTTGAATGTATAAAGAGATATACTTTTTGCGAATTGTGGCAGACATGAAATGCAACATCCTTATTATAGGGTATCTTGTGATACTAGAGGTAACTACCTTTTCACCCGGTTGCAAAAGTGTAGATTGGCAATACATAAGCCGGCTTTAGGAACATCCTAACGCGTGTGATGAGTATTTAAAGATGCCTAAAGAGAGTTTCATATAAATCACCTAACCTTTTTTGTGCCAATATCATTAAAATGGAAGGATGATAATATTTGTGCAATGTAAACTGATAGTAAGCGACATACAAATTTTATACACGACACATGAAGAAGGGCATGGATTTCCAAGAATGCTTGGCACTATCGATTTTACATACTAGGCTTGGAAGAATTGTCTACCAAAATGCAACGGACATTCATGACAAATGATCACCCACACCTTATGATTATGCTTGATGTGGTAGCCTCACAAAATTTGTGGTTTTAGTCAAACATCATTGAAGAACAATGTGCTCAATGAAATCGCACCTGAGTGTTTATTTCAAGTAAATGGATCACAATACAAACATGGATATTATCTTATTGACATGATATATCCAAACCATGCCTTTGTGAAAACCTTTTCGTTGCTAGACGCTAATGAATGAAAAAGATAATAAAGTGAAATACGTGGCTTGGAAGAACATGAAATATGCTTTTGGTGTAGTCAAATTACATTAGCTACACTTTGAGAACTCGCTGGACCACGCGCAAAAATTTAAAGTGTCATGTACACTAACATCACATTACACAATATGACCTTACAATATGAATGTAATGTTATATGTTTATTTCATGAACATGAGCCCCTTCCCCCTCAAGATGATGTAGAAGAAAATGCCTAGATTGCTAGATAATTGTGTTCCCTAGAAACCCTCAACAATATCCAATTGGATCTCGTTAAGCATATTTTAAGAGTCTATATACCATATATGACGAATAGTTTTATGTTTTAAATTTTTTTGAAAATTAGTATTTTCTTATAATGTATTTTTCTTTAATTATGAAATTTTGTTATTGAATATACATTTTATTTTTTAAATTAACTTTCAAAGAAATTTAATTTTTACTATTTAAAAAAAATAGGGAAGTTAAGGAATATTGCAATGCTTTAGGGAAATGAACGAGGAATAAGGAGTGGTGTGTTATTATATGTGTGTGTGAAGTATGGAAAGGTAAATAATATAGGATCAAAGTAACATTTAGTGTAAATATCTTTTTAGATTAGATTAAATCAAAATCACATTTGCTAAGCATCCTTGTAACTTTTAATTTATAAAAGTAAGTTTAACATTTTGATAAAAACATTTACCAAAGTAATATGAGGTATAAAACCATTTTGTAAAATCTAAAATAGGTGTTATGTAAACAGAATAGCTTTAGAATGTTAAATTGTAAAAAACAAGCAACATGCAATATGTTACATCAAAAAGTTGCACTACAAGTTGCACGGTTGATCCGTTTGTTGATGAGGTCGTTTAGTAGTTGGTTTTTATTCGATGCTGCTTATAAATACCAATTATATTCTATACTACATACTCACCCTTTTGCTTTACTAACTTAGCAAAATCATAATAAAAATATATCCCTCTCATTCCTATCATATCACATCATTTGAGCGAATCAAAAGGTAAAAACAGATCAAGCAAAAGAAGATATTTGAGCCACAACTTCTACATCATATTATCAACATGTTTGAAAGGTCAACATCAAGCAAAAGTGAGAATAATATTTTTCAAGCATAATCATACTAGCATTCCTTATTGTATATGACGATTACTACCAATTTTAATGAGATGATTGTATGTTGAAAGCTACTATAGTAAATTAAGATGAAATAGGTGGTCACTTTCTTTAAATAGTATAACACAGAATGAGTTCACTTCATTTAAATATTAGATGTTTATGCAAAAGGTGATCACTATCTTCCCTTAGTGTGATGTTCGTGTACAAGTACCCTCTACCATTATGGAGTGACTTTTAGTGAAGTTAAGGGGGAGAAAACATAGAATGAATTAGTTAACTTCCACTTGAACATATATTGATCGTTTTTATCATTTTTTCGCTAAATTATTTTCATATTTTTATTAGTTATACTTTAATATCACACTTAGGTTTCAAATACCTTGGAAGTGCGACTAGTTGGTAAATGTGATTTCATTTCATTTTTTCATTTCAAAATAATTTTTACGTGACATAAATAACTTACAAAACATTTCAAATATAAAACAACTCCTGAGGCTATTTAAAATTTTCATATACATATATAGACATATATACACATATACATATATATACATAGTTATACATATATATACACACATATATACACATATACATATATATACAATGTCTTAAACAAAATCTTCTATCGATGACAGTTATTACAAAAGTTTCAAAAACAAGCCACTAGATATAGGCATTGTTTGGTATGCTTAATGATTCTATTTAGGGTCTACCTCTGAGTCGGTCAAAGGCAAAGTGTGTTTTGTTCACTTAAAAATCACTTCTTAATTGTTCATTGAGCCTCTCAATAGGTAAATTTCAAAAACATGTTAAATGATTCAGAGTCGACTTCTTATTCAACTAGGCCTTTTAACGACTCAACATAAGGTTGTCAGACGGTACCAACGTTTGTGCCTAGGGGTCATTTTAGCACATATCCACTAGTTACTTTTATTCATGGTTACGTTTATTCATGATTAGTTGAAAATTATATAAAATAATAAGTTAGCAAAAATTCTAGTGAATGCATTCAATGGACATAGGAACCGTTAAGCATGAATATATAGTTAGATAGTGTACCCGTAATTTGATGGTAAACCACGCATATTGCGGTTTATTTCAAGTATGGTCTTCACCCTTCATGTATACTGGTCTCTTCTTTTAGATAGATAAAGAAAAGTACAATCCGAATCATCATTATCTATAATAAACTTTGAACCAATCCTAGTATGGGATTTCATCTATCCTTAGGATAAAAATTTATCAATCAAATATATAGTTTTGGTCTAAATGTATCTCTTAGCATAATACCTTTATGCAATAAATAATTTAACATATTAACACAATCATCAAATATTTTGTTTGATGTTGAGAATATTCAATGTATTCACCTCGGTGTAGTTGTAAAAGAATAGGTATTTAGAGCCTTTATGACTTCTAGGCTAAAGCAGTATTCTCAAGAGTGAAACTCCGAAATAAATGACACAAGTTTGTTCAACACATCATTGATCAAACCATATCCAATAGTGTTTGATTTCTCCTGTTAGACGCACCGAAATTGTGGTGTCTTGAGTTGAGAAACAATCCCACATTTACTTAGATGTATAGCAAAGACTTAACTAAGATACCCCCCTCTTAGATGTTGTACTTTATTATGCTATAGTTTGAACATTTCAAACGCTTCATGTTTATGCTTCATAAGATAAGCATAACCATATCTACTGAAATCATCAATACATGTAACAAGGTATCTTTCTTCATTTCTATCCAATGATCTAAATGGGCAAAATACATCCATATGTACAAGTCCTAACAAGTCCTTAGCCTTTTGAACGACACCGATAAAAGGAGTTTCGGTCAACTTTCCACTTAAGCATAATTCTTATTCAATAAAAGATTCTTGACTTTTAGAATCTTAAATCCTTGTAGTCTAGAGTTTCTTCATGTGATTCTTGTTAATATGTCCAGCTTTACAATGCCATAAATATGCATCATTGAAATCTAATTTCATATGCTTGTTAGAAATATTGTATATAGCCTTATTATCATGGAGGTGTATCTCATTGCGACCATGATGAGGCTTTGGGTTAAAATAAAACACACCATTCAAATATGCATATAAGTATACTTAACCTTGTTTATGCAAACCAAAAACTGAAATAATATTCCTAGTCAAACAAGAAATGTAGAAAACATGTTCAAAACAAGTTTTAAACCATTAGGAATTAAAAGAACATATTCTCCTATTGCCTTCACTGCAATCTTTTATTCATTGATGATCTAGACTTCCAGGTCACCTTGCTTTGGATTTCTAACCTTCTTTAGTCCTTACAAATCATTACAAATATGAGAACCACATCTAGTTTCAAACACCCAAGATTTTTCAGAGAAAATAAGATATAAATAATGAATATACATGAGGTTCCTACTTTAAAAGACTTTTAGTATTTCAGCTCAGCCATGTATTTTAGGCAGTTCTCCTTTGTTGACCAGCTTCATTATTGTTGGAGCTGGAAAAGATAGTCTATATTATCAACACAATGAAAGTCAACAAAAGTCAACGTCACGGTCAAAGTCAACAAAAGTCAAACCCGACTCGTTCGAGACGAGGAACCGAGACGAGACGTTGAAGATTTAAATGACTAGGAGTTTTATTGTAATAAATATATTTTGTGTGAACAAAATATATTTTGTCTTGTTTTTAGTCATTTTTATGCTTTATATGTAATTTTGTATTAATTAGCCTAAGTCTAGGGGGTTAAGTGCAACTAGTGAATATTAGTCTAGACTATAAATAGGTTAATTGTCATTAGTGTTGGTTAATGGTTGAATGACCAATTGATTGAGGGTTTTACTTGTAAACAATATTATTAGCAATCAATAGAGATCAAAGGGGTTTTATATAGCAGGTTTACTTATAGAAAAATCGTTCTTCCTGTTAAAACCCCTTAAAATCTTGGTCATTTAAGAACGTAAATTTAGTATGCATAATAGCCCCAAAACATGGAAAAACTTATAAAATAGGGGATCTAGAACTCACCTGGATACCACGAATAACTTCTAGGCTAAGCTTACAAGGCTAGGATCACTCTACGCAGCCTGCAGATAAGCTAACACTTAAAGGGGTTAATTTCTACCTAAATTCGCTGCTAATTTCGCTGCAAGATCAGCAATTTCGCAGCTAGGTTCGCCAGCAGTTTCACTGCTAGTTTCACCAGCAGTTTCGCTGCTAGTTTCGCTAGCACCTTCGCTGGCAGTTTCGCTGGCATCTTCGCTGCCAGCTTTGCTGCCAGTTTCGCCCAACTTTCGTTGAAAAAACATGTCTGCGAAACTACCTGCGAAACAATAATTTCGCAGGAAGATCCACAGTTTCGCTGATTGAATATGCAAATTCGCTGGATGAACATACAGTTTCGCAGATCGCATAAAAATTACGAACCAGTCCGTTTTTAACCCAAAATCATAACTTTTTACGTCCAATCTCTTAGTTTATCATCCATGAGGCTAAATCTAAGCTTTATACATGTTTTCATACGTAAAAATGCGACCTTTATGCGATTCTTTGCAACTTTTCAAAACCCAAAACCCTAGAATCCGGGTTTGATCTACAGAAGGGTTTAGAGGTTGATTCTTACCTGGATTTGTTGCTTCTTTCTTAGATCTTGATGCTCCAACACCCAGATCTTCAATCTCTTCACCTTGAAATCTTCAAATCTTGAGTTTTCTTCACTTTCTCTCTCTACTTTCTCTCTCTATGAATTTTGGTGGCTAGGGTTGTAATGATGGAGATGGAGCTGATTTGGGTGGGTTAAGGGCTGATTATGGGCCTTAATCACTTAGGCTCTTGTCCATAAACCCAATTTGGCCCATAACCCATTTCCTTCTTTTATTAAATACCCATTATTTAAGCCCATTATCTTTAATGACTCGTTTCGACTTTTCGGGGTGTTACACCTTCGTTTGTTCCCGTCAGGTTTGTCAAAGAAGGAACAGTTGTTGAATCATCAGGCAATGAGAATCCTACAAGCGAAGCCAACACGATAGGAGATGTCAATCAAGATCCGTTGGAGAATGATCTGTGTATACGAGACTGGACAAGCTCAGATGATGAATCAATCACAGAGGTGCGTGTTGGTTCCTCACAGATCAAGATGTCTCCTAACATTGTCAAGTCACAAAAGCTTCCAAAAGCTGAATCAAGACCAATACGGATCTCTTATCCAATTGCAAAGCAATCCAGTCAATCAGTGAATATCTCATTCCTTATTCAGCATAATAAATGCCAAAACAAGCAAGAATCTGCTACAAGCTCAAAGCAATCCTCATCCCCACCTGCATCACACGGTTCAGTGAAGCATCAAAAGCCATTCAAGGCTTGTTTTGAGTGTGGAAAAGAAGGGCATGTGGTAAAGAAATGTCCTCAAAGGCTTGCTACGAATGGTAAAGGCAAAAAAAATATCTTCTCTGAATGTAAGTATAAAAAGAATGTTCCAGACGGTAAAGGCAACACGGGTCGCTTCTCTGGATCAAGAGGTAAAAAGCACACATCTTTGAATGGTTGGATGAAAACCCCTCCATCCAAACCTTTTCATGTGAAGCCGGTTTCACATGATTCAAAGATGAAAATGACCAAAGGTTTAAAACCAATTTCTTTTCCTTCCGGTCTTAAACAGAAAATGATTTCCAAATTTAATTCATTCAAATCCAAGTTAATTGAACCAAAACAAATTTGGCAAATTAAAAAGAAGGATACAACAATCCCCGATTGTTTAAACGGTTGTGTACAGAAGCTTGTTACTTATCTTGATAAAAAAGGAACTTCCAGGACTACGATGGCCTGGGTTTCCCTTTCTAACTAATTTGTTAATGAGTGCAGGAACAATTCAGGAGGACTATTAGTAATACGGTTTACTGACAGGGATTGTTCCTAATTCAAATTTGAGGCGGAACAAACAGGTTAAGGTCATGGTATTATATCCACAATCTAGATTTTTATCTGCATTATCACAGTTCTCACTTCACAGCCACTGCATATTTTTGAGAATTCATTTCTTATTTTCATATCAGTGTAGTGTGGAAGACTTTCTTTGATAAATTTTTATTTTTGTACAGTTTAAAAAAAATTAAAAAAATTAAAAAAATAATAAAAAATATAAAAAATAAAAAAATAATAAAAAAAATTAAAATAATAAAAAAAAGAGTTTGCAAAAATAAAAATTTAGGGGGAGAGTATAAGTAAATAAAAATAAAAAGAGAACTGGGAACTTGTTTCGAGATGACGAGAAATGATTGTATATCTTCTTCATATGCTTGTTCTTGCATGACTTGCGTTTTAAAATGAGAAATGATCGTAACTGATGCTGTTATCTGATTTGCATCTTATTTTTAATTGCAAATAAAAGAAAAACAAACAGATTTTTTAATGATATGCTTGGTAGACTCAGCCTGAAGAATAAAGTAGACAGCAGCATAATGATTTAAATTAAAATATATGCTTAAGGATGTCTGGATTTACGCAATCATTTTGGCCTGCACGAAAACTGAGTCCCGACAAAAATTGGATTGAGAATTGATCTTTCACCGACCATGATACAAATCATTTAAGCCATATCTTTGAGTCATGTCTGGTGTATTTATGTGTCTTGTGTTTGTGCTAATCTCCTCTGCTGTACGGAAGTACTGACCTGGAGTGATGATCTCCTCTGCTGTACGATAGTACTGACCTGGAGCTCTCATCGGCACATGATTAAATGGTCATCTCCTTTGTTATACGTGAGTATAGACCTGGAGCTCTCACCATTTTGGTCTAAGTAGTGTCAAATCATCTAATTCACAGAATGCTATATTCTGTTGATAATCACTTGCACACTAATGCACACGCCTTGCTCTATAAAGATCGTAACAAAATTCAAGAAATCCTGAGGTTGGGTGAGGGTTTTTGCCAAATGATTGTGGGGTCCTATCATTCAAAAGTATTTAATCGAACCTTAACGAATCATCTACTGCTTGTTGAAAAAGATAGGGCATGAGTTTAAGTGGACAAACATATCAGCAATCGTTATTGATCTGTTTGAGAATTTCAAAATCATTTAAAGACTGTGATTAGATTTAGTTATCAGTGTGATCTCATTGCTTGTCGATGATTAAATTCATCTTTGTGCTAAAGTATATCTTGAGGATATGATCTCATGATCGATTCAGTTCTCGATTTAAAAAAAAACACAAAAAAATTATATAATAGATATAAAATATGTTATAATACATGTATATAATAAAAATAGAAAAATATAATGAAATTTCATTTCAAAATTTTTTTAGGTCTTCCATATTATGCTGTTACAATTT
Source organism: Flaveria ramosissima (assembly GCA_025215565.1). Taxonomy (NCBI): domain Eukaryota; kingdom Viridiplantae; phylum Streptophyta; class Magnoliopsida; order Asterales; family Asteraceae; genus Flaveria; species Flaveria ramosissima. The sequence continues at coordinate 51,927,828 of CM046034.1, read as the reverse complement.
TATCATTTTCATGCATTTCACAGAAATTGGGTACAACCGAACATGGGTTCGCTTGTTTTCAAACACAAATAAACACGGGTTTACTTTTTTAAAATGAAATGATCTAATTAGAAATGTCGAGATTGTGTTTGTGAATGTGTTTCAGATTTTTGCTTTAAGTGATGGCCGATCATCAGTTGAGCAGTGTACCTGATCAAAGAACATGTTCCTCAAGTTTGCAGAAGATACTGAGCTAGGAATCCTCCTCCTACATCTTCTAAAGCACTCAAGATTAGAGATTTGGAAAACCTGTTCCAATATCCTTGTAAAGTTTGCACTCGAATAGGGGGAGCATATAAATAGGGGGAGCTTATGAGATGAAAAATCTTTCTCATCAAATTCAAAAAGCTTTAATTTGAAGATCTTTCTACAGTTGATTTCTCGGGGCTGAATTCGTATGAAGACGTTGATAATGATAGACTAAGGGGGAGTATTGTTGGAGCTGGAAAAGATAGTCTATATTATCAACACAATGAAAGTCAACAAAAGTCAACGTCACGGTCAAAGTCAACAAAAGTCAAACCCGACTCGTTCGAGACGAGGAACCGAGACGAGACGTTGAAGATTTAAATGACTAGGAGTTTTATTGTAATAAATATATTTTGTGTGAACAAAATATATTTTGTCTTGTTTTTAGTCATTTTTATGCTTTATATGTAATTTTGTATTAATTAGCCTAAGTCTAGGGGGTTAAGTGCAATTAGTGAATATTAGTCTAGACTATAAATAGGTTAATTGTCATTAGTGTTGGTTAATGGTTGAATGACCAATTGATTGAGGGTTTTACTTGTAAACAATATTATTAGCAATCAATAGAGATCAAAGGGGTTTTGATTGTGATTATCATATTTTGATCTAATTCTTCATGATTTGATTCAAGTTTGATCATCCTGGAGTTACAATTATAATGATATAATTTGACATATTTTAGAGGATTTTGCTTTGTAGCAACCATTTTTCACTTACCCTTGTCTTTCACGCTCTTTTTTTCATTTCCCTTGTCATTACGTTTAACTTCTCCTTCCTTGATTAGCAACACTATACTAGGTTTACTAGAACTAGGGATATTCATCTTAGTAGTTTTAAGCATCAAATGTAAGTCTAAAAGAGTATTGTCTCCTGCATTCATATGATAGTTCATAAGGAACTGGTATTATGACTTTGGTAGTGAGTTGAGAACAATATCCCCTGCCAGCTCATTACTTAATAGGGCCTCAAGACATGCTAGATGATCAGCATAACTCTTCATCTTCAACATATCAGTAAAAGAAGCCTCTTGCATTCTGGTGGTAATAAGTGACTTCATCACTTAAAACCGCTCATGACAAGCCCGCTTTTGGAACATTTCCTTCAACTACTCGACTCTGTCAAATGAGGACATATTTTTTTAAATTCTTATAAAGTTCTAGATTCATGAAACTACCTTGATACATGAGACTTTAATAAAGTCATCAACATGCTTTTCCTAGTTCTTACGAGTAGCTCCCATTTGGGTAGTGAGTTGTTCAGGAATTGGTCCTTCAAGAACATACATTTTGTTCTCTGCCCGGAGATCTACTTTTAGGTTTCCAAACCAATCCATGAAGTTGGAGTTGTTTGTCCTTTTCAAGGATTGACTTAAGAGAGAAAAGAGTAACATGATTCATTTCGTTAGACATCTACAAAATTCAAATGTTAGTTTCTTTAGTATTTTCATGCTTAACTTCCTAACTACAAAATTATGATTAGGAGGAGATCTCATTCCCAAAACACAATGAATAGCTATAGCACTCTTCACATGTAGGTAACAATTATCAATTATCTCAACTACACAACTCTCGGTTTAGGGTCACCTGACGACCGTTGTCAAGCATTGTTATGTTTCAACTATCCCCACTTAAATGGTTTAAGTGATATTAGCACTTAATTTGTAAAATCGTAGGCCCGAATGCAAAGTAACGCTAACACTAGGAGTTTGGATAGATAGGGTGAAGTGTCACTAAGTTAGGGTGGTGTAAAATATTGATTTTTATGTTTTAATTACCATTCGGGTCAAAAACATATTAGATCACTTCTTGCATGAGGTTAGTGTCAGCTTTAAGTTTGCCTTATCTATTCAATTGTTGGCGGGATGTTATACAGACACATATTAAAATGGAATAAGTATCATTGGACACGTGTCGGTTCCATATGAGTCCTTAACTTGGTCTATCGCAGACTGTTATGAAAATTGGTAGAAGTCCGCTACCAAACATGGTTCAAGCTTAGTTGATATGGCTTTCTAGTAGAGCGTTATAGTTTAAGTAGTTGTCTACCAGCAACATAATTTTTAGAAATTTTCATTCGTTTTTAAAAACCTTGATTTTTAACGGGGTTTACATTTTATCCACCTCTATTTACATTTTCCTCCTCAAGGTTTACTAAATTAAGTGTGCATATTTATTCTTCATTTCCGAATCCAGCTCCCATGTATATTCAGGACCACGCCTGAAGTTCCAGTTAACAACTACCAACACCATTTTCTTTCTTTTTAATTGTTTCTCTTTATTCAACAAATTTTAACTTCTAGTTAACCTCTCCATCTTGTAATGGAAATGCCAAAGATTTGTTGGCCAAACACTATGTAATTTTGACGCATGAAATATAACATGTGTTCCATTCATTTCTTTTGACAATTTAAGCTAAAAGGATACTGGAAGATTCATATTATAATTTTGAAGTTATAAAAAGTAAGCACTTAACTATCCGGTCTTCTTAATTGAACTACGTCTTTCCATGGTGAAACTCTTAATAACATATTATCACTGTCCTAAAACTCTAGTGGTTTATACCTTTTATCAACATAACCTTTCTGATATCCACGAGCTGTTTTCAACCTATCTATGATTTGTAGAACTTTATTGGCCGTCTCATTTGCAATTCAGGTCCCCATATTTGATTTTCTCTGCCTTTAGACTAGCATATTGGGGTTTTACATTTCCCTCCATGTAATGCTTCAAATGGTGCTGCATGAATATTTGAGTGATTGCGAATGTTATAAGAGAATAGCATTACAGGTAGATGATCACACCAACTATCTCTAAAGTCTATCACATATGCTCAAAGCATATCTTTTAATGTTTGAATCGTCCTTTCACTCTACTCATCAGCTTTTGGATGGTGAGTAGTGCTCAAGCTCAAACGAGTTCCTAATGTTTTCTAGAAACTTTGCCAAAATCAAGACGTAAAATGATTGTCTCTATCTGATACAATGGAGAACGGCACACCATATAAAGTTACTATTTTATTAACATACAGTTTGTGATAACTTATATTAACTTAATGATTCTCTCATTGAAATATAATGGGCTAACTAAATCTATCAATGATAACCCATGACTAGTTCAAGAAAGTATAGTGATGAAATCAATGGTTATCATTTTCAATTTCTAGACAGCTTGTAAGTCATTTTGTAACTAATAGTGCTACGCTTTTTTTCATGCCTATCCACCAATAATTTGGCTTCAGATTCTTGTGCATTGTATCACTTCATAGGTTCAATGTAATCTAGATTTATGGGCCTTTTGAGTTTTCTTTATCTCATATTTCCAACAATTGTCACCTACACTTTTTTGTTTAATTCATCATCTCTTTTGACCAATTAGTCAAGCATTCCCTTCATTCACTCTTCTGGACTATTTTTGTGGCATCCGGTAATTTTTCGTGACCAAACTCTGTTAGTTTCGTTAGGTCTTGCATACATGTGTCGTGAACACACACTAGTTGTCGTTGAAAGTTGGTGACCCAATAATAATTAACTATGGTTAACGGATAATAATCTAATTAATAATTTTGATTATTAATTTGTGGTTATATGATTCATGAAATTTTAATATTATTTGTCAATTTTACTTGAAAGCACGACAACGTGTGATATTTATGTGTTTTGTTGTTAGTTGAAATATATAACTATTATTGTTGGTTAATAATTCATGAGTTTTGTATTTAAAAACTATTTAAAAAGTGTTAAAATATTGGTTTTTATAACCAAAAATTAAACCCTAACTCCTCCCCATTCGGCCGCTACATCAACCCTATCCCTCCCTGGCGCTTTTGATTCTAGAGCAACAATTCTCCATCGATTTTGCTATTTGGTTCCTACAACGTGTTAGCAAGTGCCATACTCGATCATTAGGAGATTAAAGGTTAGATTTTGATTGATTTCATTGTTTTTTATTCAAGAGAAACCCTGTTTTAATTAACATGATTAAAGTCAAAATTAATGTTGTTTGATGATAATATCATGTTAGTTGTATTGCATTGATGTTAGTTTACGTGGATTATGCAAGAAATTCATGTAAATTTACGTGTTGTTCATACCTTGTCATAAATAGTAACTTTTGTGCATGAGGTTTGGGAATTATGATGAATTGATGATGTTTATCATGTCTAGATAATTTGTGTGAACTTGATTAGGTATAAAGAGGATGAATTTTAAGAATGAATCAAATGATAGATTGATTTCGGGTGTCACTTTCCTAAAATGGAAACTTTATTGATGTGAATCATAGATACTGTGAATTGGGCATGTTTATGATGTTAGGATCATGCTAGAATGCTTGTTGATGATGTCTAATATGTTAAAATGAGTTAATTAGGTCATGTGGATACTTGATAGATTATTTGGGAAGTTTAGGTTTTCTGGAATATCGCAAGATGTTGGGTTATGTAAGGAGAATATGCAACCATGTTTTGGATTATAATAGATCATTGTTGTTTATGTTAGTTGTATGAATCTTGTTGAGTAATGTGATAATGATCGTCATACACGCTTGCGAATCTGAGGCCCCTACTTAGTATGATTGGCATGGTTTAAGGTGTGAAGTTGTGAGTGGCTTCACATGATATTTAGTGCATGATTAAACTCAATGAATGATTTATTAGTTGTTATGTAATTATATTTGTGTTGAGCATGCTGATTGTTTGAGGTTCGTATGTGTTGTATGATAATCTATGTTGTTATGATGATCTTGATAGAACTTAAGATTTATAATGTGGCATACGTATATAATTTATTTGATAATAATATGTAATGAGTTGCTATACTTAATTAAACAAGATTTCAGTTAACATGTCAACAACGGGTCAAACAGGTCAACTAGGCCAAATGAATCTTGTTTTCCAAAACCCTTGTGTCAACGTGTATATTGACCACTTAGAGTTGTTAAACTTTCTGGTTACACGTACTTATGTACTCACGTGTTCTAGGTAATCTTTGACGGATTGTCTTTCCACTCATCATCAGCTCACTACAATGCCCCACTTTTATTTACACTCTTTTTGGGGGAGAAAGTATACTTTATTTAAAACGCTTTACTATTACAACATGTGTTTAGTATGACATAGTGTGATATACCATTGAAAGCCCTTACACTTTCCGATCGCTAATTAAGGAATCTAGCGGGAAATCTTGGGTAGTACTACTGAGTCTTACAAGCCCCACCCGTACGACTGGAGGTCAAGCGAGTGCAAATATTGTCCTAAAGGACTAACAATTGGTATGTCGTGGCGGAAGGCAAACAAACAAACATAGTCAGCTTCGATTGCGAAATCACTATTGTTCATTGCTAATGAAATTAGACTAGCTATTTATTTCAATGTACTTGTTTATATTTTACAAACCCTCTTGTTTATGATGACTTACAAACTCTTGAACTCACCAACCATCGTGTTGACACTTTTAGTATGCTTTTCTCAGGTTGTTACAAGCAGCTGCCCATAAGAGCACTTACGTGTCAAGCATGTTTTGAATAAACATTGATTTACATTTCACTTATTGCATAGTTACGTACATTGGTTTGGGCATGTGTTTTGTGCAGTTTACATTTATTACTTTGGGTTTGAAATATCTACAAAATGCTTCCACAAATGTTTTAAAGTTCTAAACTCTGATTTGTCGTAGATGTTACATATAGTGTCATTTTGAGTAGCTAATGACTTGCATCCTTGTTTGTTCACTCGCCTCGCGGTAAAAATGCACGTGGATTTTGAGGGTGTGACAATTTCTTGGCATCTTTTAGTTGATCAATAAGTCAATTTGAAGATTAAGCCTCAAAGCACAAATTCTTTTTGGCTTTTATCTTTCCTTTCTACTCAAGGAAACAACTACTATGTTAGCTTTACCTTCCCTATAGTAGATTTCATAATCATAATCACAAAGAATGTCCATCCATCTTATCTGTCTCATGTTTAACTCTTCCTAACCAATGATGTATTTCAGACTCTTAGTGATTAGTGTAAATAATAAATTTGATTGCATAAAGATAGTTTCTCCATCAGTTCAAGGTGAAGATTATGGGGCATAATTTTAAATTCTGAATTGCATAATTCTTTTCATGAGTTTATGGCTAACGTTATACATAAGTAATAACCTTATTTCTTTACATCAACATAAATCCAAGACAAATGTGTGAAGTATCACAATAAACATCAAGTCATCGGTACCATCTTGCAAGGCTAGGATAGGTATGTTTGTCAACTTTTCTTTATGAGTTTTGAAAGCTTGAGTTGTTTTGGTCCCCATTCGTATTTTATAGATTTTGGGGTAAGGATATAGAAGGAACAAATAGTTAAGATAATTTTTGGATGAATTGATGATTAAAATCGGCTAGTCTTAGGAAACTATAGACTTTAGATGGGAATTTTGGAATTTTCCACTTGGAAATAGCTCCAAACCCATAGTGGTCAATGACAGAATTGTACAAACAAATTAAAGTCATTGGATTTGGTAGTTCCCCATGGACGACTCTCTTTAGCCCTTTGTTTTTTCAATTTATCTACTTCAATACCATTAACATTAATAACATATCCAAGAAATAGTACCCCAGTAATCCAAAATTCACATTTCAAAATTTTTACATGCAATTATTGTTCCTTAATAATTCAAGTAGAGTTCTTCGATAACTTATATGTTCATCTCAGGTTTTGAAATAGCTAAAAAATATCATCTATGAACATAATCATGATTTTTTATAAAATAAGATTTATAAATATGGTTCATTAGATCCTTAAAAGCTAGTGGAGCATTATGAGATTAAAAGATACAACAGAAAATTCATAATGTTCATATCTAGATCTATGATCAATTTTAGAAAAGTAACACACATTTCTTAACCCATCATTGATTCATGGAAGTATATACTAATTTTTAATGATGACCTTACTCAACTCACCTTAATTAGTGTACATACGCATCTTTTTCTTAACTAAGAGGATTAAAGCTCCTAAGGTGAAGAACATAGACAAATAAATTATTTCTCAATTTCATCGATTGATTGTTTTAATTCCTTCATCTTTGTTGATTCTAATCTATACGGGGTCTTGGGTATTGGTATCGTACCTCATACTAGATCAATTCAAAACTTGACTTCCCAATCAGGTGGTATTTGTAACATTTGACCCATTTTCAAACTATAAACCCAAAATCAAACCCGTTTGAGTCAATCTTATAAATCAAATTTATTATTTAGTCATTTACTTATTTTTGTGTTCCAAATACAATAAATATGTCATTTAATCAATTCAATTTAATTTTATAATTTATAAAATAAATTATATTAATTTAATAGATATTTAATATTTATAAGATTTTAAATATTAATTCAATTAACATAAATAATCAAATTGCAAAGTTTTTGTGAGTTTATAGAGTTTATAAATATTTTATAAAAAATAAGTTGATTAAATTAGGGTTTTAATATATTTAGAGTTTAAATTATTCATTCATTTATTTATTTATTTTATTTAGGTTTATATTTATTTCAAAACCCAATCATAACCTCATTTTGAAAGACTTGTAACTCACATTAACACCATTTATAACCCCCTCCTAACCTCAACATAAAAGCAAGCTTTTTAGGCCTCACTTTTCATTTGCTTATTCTCTAAAACTCTTACTCACAAATCTTTCTTTCATCCATTGGTTTTGAGCAATTTCAAAAAAAATTACCAGTAATTTCAAGAACTTTCTAATACTAGGTAATCTTATATTGATTTGGTAATCTTATGTTGCTTTTATATTATGCATTTCTATATTATTTCAATCATCCTAACATACAATTATTCTCATAACTTTATGTTCTTACTTTTTTCTTTCTTCTACTAAATTTATTTTTAATTTTAATCATCATCATTTGATCAATTAACCTTCTAACATTCACTAACATTCTAACAATCACTAACATTCATAAATCAAACTAACAACACACTAACGAAAACAAAGAATCTCGTTTGCACATGGACAACTATGCCGCCGTATTCGGTTATTCCACAAGATTGTTTCTCTAATTGATGGTTATGCTGAAGTCTTGGAAAATTATTTATAACTCAAATGGAGTCTAAATACTATATATCAACATATTAAGATTTGTTTTAACCCGTTTCATGCTTTAACAGTTTTAAAAGTGCACATAAGTGATGTAAGGCCCGGTTCCCGGGACGCTTACAGCTGGTAAATCATCGCACATAAAACATATAATTACATTCGTATTTTATAAAACATCACAGTGGAACATTAAAATAACCTTTCATTTCCATGTAAATGCTTTTTCAAGTTAATACAACATTCATTACAAATCGTAGTTTGTTCGCATTACAATGCAAAAACATTAATCAAAAGAATGTCATCCAAAAAGGAGCCGAGTAGCCACCCGTGCCATCCTCAGCAATCATTACCTGCCAACTGGAAACACATAAAAGTCAGCGTTGCTGAGTGAGTTCTAGTTTTATAATAAAACATACTTTACTTTTGTTAAAAACCATTCTTTACTTTTGCATGTGATCACACATCATACGTACACATAGATAATATCATTATTATCTTCATCATTCGTTCATTAACTTTCATTCGTTCACACTTTCTTACTTTCATTCATACGTTCATCATTACTTCTTTCATTCCATCAAAAACCATGAACTTTACCCTACCGTCATGCATAAAGCGGGTACTGGGCCGAGGTCTATCATAGACCTCCCGTCATGGCGCACAGCAGCCTGGCCATAGTACCTAAGGGTAAATTCAGGTGTACCATTGTCATGTGCTATACCCACCGTCATGCATAAAGCGGATACTAGGCCGAGGTCTATCATAGACCTCCCGTCATGGCGCACAGCAGCCTGGCCACAGTATCTAGGGTAAGTGACAAAGGTTCTATACATATGGTCAATCACAAAGAAAGACCCCGGTGTGCATCCTTCTGGGGTAGCTAACCCACACACCGTTGGACTAACACCCTTCATTGGGCGTGTTCCCACATACAAGGCTTGCAAGACTTACTTTACTTTCCTTCGTTCATTAATGCATGCATTCATTCATCATGTTCCTCTTTTCATTATCTTCCACTTTACATTACATAATACTTTCATTTCATTCATTAACATTCAACGTAAAGCCACGGGAAGATAAACATATATAAACAGGAACATCAACAAGATTATGCAAATCATCATACATATCAACATGCATACATAACATATCTCACACGCACCATCATGCATAACATCATACATAACATCATCGTCATACATCGTCATCATACATCTTATATCATTCGTGCCCATCACATCATCTTTGACCTCAAAAGTCAAATTACATAAACCCCCGGGAATCTTCCAAGTCAAAGCCTACTTTTACCCTTTCCTCCCTAGACTCAGATAATAAACTAAGTCCTTTCGGGTGCATGAGCCCTACTTGGGCGTATGAACACCCTTCAGTCGCATGGCCTCTCAGGCGACTGAACACTTAGGTGAATGGACATCAGGCGAATGAACCCTATGCAGATGGACCTATGCGGATGAATACTATGGACGAATGGACACCTATGTGTATAGGCTCTCAGTCGCATAGCTTCCATGCGTATTGCCTTCAGTCGCATGACTTCAGGCGCATGGGCTTCAGTCGCATACCCTTCGTGTGTATGAACCTCGGTCTCATGGCCTCCATGCGCATGGACCTCAGTCGTATAACCTTCAATCGCATACCTTACAGGCACATGAACTTCAGTAGAATGACTTTCATGTGTATGGACCTCAGTCGCATGGCAGCCGTGCGCATGGACCTCAGTCGCATGCCTTTCGGCCGTATGGCCTCCAGTCGCATGACATTCGGTCGCCTAGCCCTAACTGATGCAAAATGCAGTTCATCCAGAACCCAAACTGCCATTTTCAGCCTCCAAGCTCTCCCAGACCTGTTCTAGGCTCAAATCAACCATCCTAAACCTTAAAAACACCTACCACAACACCATTCAAGCACACACAAGCCCGAAATCAAACCCACTCGAATCACACCCAAACACATACACACGGGTTCAACACACACATTTCAAAAACGGGTTTTACTATGTGTTCCAGCCCCAAATCAGTTGAAAACATGTAAAAGAGGGGTCCTAGAACTCACACAAACAACCCCGTTGAGTAGAGCTTCAATCCAACCCGCTACACCTCAACTTTGGCGCTCGAAACCAAGATAAACGAAGCTTTTTGCCCCTTTCTCTCCCTTTCACAAGTGTGGGGGAGGAGAGTGGGCTGCCCTCCCTTCTTAATCCCCCATTCTTCCAACCTTCTCCCGTTTTGGCAAGTTTGGTCCCTCGACTTTGGACTTTATTTCTTTTCTTTCTTTTGTCGGCTTCAAAGAAAATAACCGGGTGTTACAAGTCCACCCCCCTTATATAGGTTTCGTATCCGAAACCTGTTATTCCTCGAACAAACGTGGGAATGCTGTCTCATCTCTTCTTCAGCCTCCTACGTAGACTCAGATCCCTTTCTGTGCTCCCACTTTATTCCTCAATCTCTTCTCTTTACGGTCGATGATTGCCACTGGTTGCTCCACATAATTGAGTTGTTCGCCTACCTCGATATTTTCCAGTGGGACAACTTTATCTCCGTCTGCTAAACATTTCCTCAGATGAGATACATGGAATGTCGGGTGAATTCCACTTAACTCCTCAGGTAATTCTAGTCTATAGGCCACCTCTCTTACTCGAGCAATGATTCGAAAAGGCCCTATGTATCTTGGGCTCAACTTACCCCGCTTTCGAACCGAATGATACCCTTCCAAGGTGAAACTTTCAACATAACTCTATCACCCACCTGGAACTCACTCGTTCTACGTCGTTTATCAGCATACGACTTCTGTCTATCCTTGGCTGCTTTCATAAAGGCTTTAATCCTTTCAAGCTTCTCAATCGTAGCCTCGATTACCTCGACGCTCCCTAACTCTTTCTGACCAATATCACCCCAACACACGGGTGTTCTGCATCTCCTACCATATAGTATCTCATAAGGGGGCATACCAATACCTGCATGATAATTGTTGTTATATGAAAACTCCGCAAACGGTAAGTGGCCATCCTAACTTCCTCCAAAATCGATAACACATGTCCGAAGCATATCCTCCAACGTTTGAATGGTCCTTTCTGACTGACCATCAGTATGGGGATGTTAAGCCGTTTTAATGTGTAACCTCATCCCCATAGCGTCGTGGAATTTCTTCCAAAATTTAGATGTAAACCGGTGTCACGATCAGACACAATAGACACCGGCACACCATGATGAGTTACAATCTCCTTAATGAAAAGATCAGCCAACCTCTCGGATGAATATGTCTCGCGGATCGGTAGGAAATGAGCACTCTTTGTCAAACGATCAACAATCACCCATATAGCATCGTACCCTCGCGCGGTACGCGGTAGCTTCGTAATAAAATCCATGGTGATATGCTCCCACTTCCACTCCGGTATATCCAAAGGTTGGATCTTCCCATACGGCTTTTGATGCTCGGCCTTCACTTGTAAGCAAGTAAGGCATTTACTCACATACTCCACCACATCACGCTTCATACCCGGCCACCAATAATCTTTCTTCATGTCTTGATACATCTTTGTAGCACCAGGATGAATAGAGTACCGAGTCTTGTGAGCTTCATCCATGATCTTCACCCATAGATCCCCCAAACGAGGAATCCACATCCGCCCGAATCGGGTTTTAACACCGAGTGCGTTTTCACCCAATTCTGCAACCAGACCTCTCATTCTTTTAGAGTTACGGTGATCTTCTTTCAATGTTTCATATTGAAACTCGTTAACTTGCTTCATCACATCCGAGGTCATGATCAACTGGTAGGCTTTCACCCGAATTGGCTCGGGTCTCTCCTTTCGGCTAAGGGCATCCGCCACCACGTTGGCTTTGCCCGGATGGTAATGGATCTCGCAATCATAGTCTTTTATGAGCCCCAACAATCTCCTTTGCCTCATGTTCAAGTCCTTCTGCTAGAAGAAGTACTTCAAGCTCTTGTGGTCAGTGAATATGGTGCACTTCGTCCCGTACAGGTAGTGCCTCCAAATCTTTAACGCAGAGACCACGGCTGCTACCTCCAAATCATGAGTAGGATAGTTAACCTCATGAATTTTCAACTGCCGGGATGCATAGGCTATAACATTTCCTCTCTGCATTAACACACACCCCAACCCCGAGTAGGAAGTATCAGAATAAACCACCAGATCTTCACTTTCATCGGGTAACGACAAAACAGGAGCTTGAGACAGCCTCGCCTTTATCTCCTCGAACGCCTTCTCTTGAGCTTTACCCCATACAAACTTTACATCCTTACGGGTCAACTTGGTCAACGGAGAAGCTATCTTAGAGAAGTCTTGAATGAATCTTCGGTAATAACCCGCCAAACCCAAGAAACTACGAATCTCGGATGGCGTCTTTGGAGACTTCCATTGCATCACCGCTTCCACCTTCGCTGGGGCCACCATAATCCCCTCCGGATTCACCACGTGACCCAAGAATTGAACCTCACGCAACCAGAACGCGCATTTGGAGAACTTGGCATACAGCTTCTCCCTTCTCAATGTCTCCAACACCTCTCGAATGTGACCGGCATGCTCTCTCTCGCTCCACGAATAGATCAGGATATCATCAATAAACACGATCACTGATTTATCCAACATCGGTCGACACACTCGATTCATCAAGTTCATAAAAGCAGCTGGCGTGTTGGTCAAACCAAAAGACATAACGAGAAACTCATAGTGACCATAACGCGTGCGAAAAGCTGTTTTAGGAATATCCTGCTCCTTCACCTTCAGCTGATGGTAGCCCGATCAAAGATCTATCCTTGAGAACCAACTGGCACCTTGAAGCTGATCAAACAAATCATCAATCCTCGGTAACGGGTACCGATTCTTCACTGTCAACTTGTTCAACTCACGGTAGTCGATACACATCCTCATGCTACCGTCTTTCTTCTTCACGAACAAGACCGGAGCACCCCAAGGAGAGATACTCGGTCTAATGAACCCCTTATCAAGTAGATCTTGTAGTTGCTCCATCAACTCTTTCATCTCCGTCAGAGCCAGCCGATACGGTGCCTTGGCAACAGGTTGGGCACCCAGTATCAAATCAATCTGAAACTCGATCTCACGGTCAGGTGGCACTCCTAGTAAGTCTTCGGGAAATACATCTGGAAAGTCACACACAACCGGTACATCGGATAGTTGTGGTGTTGGCGTATCCACATCCTTTACATAGGCCAAGTAGGCACTACATCCACGCCTCATACACTTTCCTGCCACCGCCATTGAAATCACTTTCGGAATCGTCGTGACCCGATCACCATAAACCGTCACTGAACTCCTGTCAGGCTCTGTCAAACGAATCATCTTCTTGAGACATGTCACACCCCAACCTTGACGGCGGAAACGTCGAGATGTGAGGGTTACGATTGTTCACAGCCACATAACGCTATTTATTAAATCCAAATATATATTATTCATAAGTTTCATTAATAACATTACAAACAAATGCTTCAACAAAGAATACATCATATACAAACGTTTCAAATAACATGTTCATCCATTTTAATACTAGGTCCAATCCTAGATGCAATAAGCTTCAAAGAGTAGAACATAAACTTGGGGTATACCTGAAACATGTTAAAAATAAAAGGTCAACATAAAAATGTTGGTGAGCATTCCATAGTTTTCAATACATAAGTATATAAAAGATGGCAATTCAAGTCATAAGTTAGTGAATCAAGTGATTAGGGATGTTATGAACAATGCAACAATCAAACCTCGACAATGTTTTACAAGTCTCAAACGTTTAAAAGTATATACGATCAGCTAAGTGTGCTTGGATCAACCAAAGCAGGCTTGTCTTACCCATAGATCTATGACTTCGCTGGGCTAGCCATAGTTAATGATTGTACATATAATGTCATAACATGGTAACCACAAAAGTTCAACTAACCACAACTTAACATGATGAATTGCCATAAAGTTTACAAGTCTCAAATAAGTTTACAAGTGCAAAGTATAAGTTAACATGTTTCACCCCAAAGTGTGAAAATAAACAAAAGGGGTATGGAAATACTCACAAGTATAGTGATGATTGTAGAGTACATAAGAAAACTTGGATGTCAAGAGTCAAAGGTGATCTCCTAAATGATAGAAAAACAATAACTTGATATTGGAATTCATTACAAGAAGTTAGAACGTTTAGAGAATGCTAAAAAGCGAAAGGTAGATTGAAAAAGGATTATTGCATCAATTTTAGATTCTGGACAGAATGTTTGGTATGTGTTTGAACAGGTTTTAAAAATAGCAAACGGTTTCATAAAATTATAAAAATTTATATTTGACTAGTTCGAAGTCTCCCGGACAACTTTCATTCAGAAACATTTTTATGAAAAGATCTTTAAATAGGTCAAACAAGCATCACAAGACAGAAGGTGCTGAAATGCGCACTTATTTTGTGAAGGCTATTGTTGAGTCGTCCGATTGAGTTTGAAGACGTATAAACTGTCGTTGAAAAGGTAATTCAATGAACTTAACATTGGAGTCTGAGTTTACCCAAATTTAGTTTGTTATGATCAAGTTATGGTCAGTTGAAGTAAGACTATATTCTGCCAGAATTGTAGTAAGGCACTTATGTGCACTTTTAAAATTGTTAATACATGAAACGGGTTAGAACAATTTATTATGTTAATATATGGTACATTAGTCTTCATTTGAGTTATAAAAATATTCTAAGACTTTGGCATAGCTGTCATTTAGAACAATAATCTTGCAGAATAACCGAATGCGGCGGCATAGCCGTCCATATGCAAACGGGATTCTTTGTTTATGTTAGTGTGTTGTTAGCTTAATTTAGGAATGTTAGTGATTATTATAAGATTAGTGATTATTAAAATGTTAATGATCAAATGATAATTATTAAAATGAAAAGAGGTTTGGTAGAAGAAAGATTAATAGTAAGAACATAAAGTCATGAGAACAATTGAATGCTAGGATGATTAAAATGTATAATATAAAAACAATAAAGGATTACCTTAGTATTAAGAATTCTTGAAATTTCTTGTAAAATAAAATTCTTCAAATTCATCATAACCAATGGATGAAAGAAAGATATGAGAGTGAGGTTTTTAGAGAATGAGCAAATGAAAAGTGAGGCCTAAGCCTTGCTTTTATACTTGAGGTTAGGAGGAGGTTATGAATGGTGTTAATGGTGATTTATAAGTCTTTTAAAAGGGGGTTATGATTGGAATATGAAATAAATATAAAATTAAATAATTTAAATAAATAAAAGAATAATTATAATTTAAAATTTAAATTCTTGAAGACTATAATTTTAAAAACTTTTTTATAAAATATTTATAGACTTTATAAAACCAATTTGAATAATCAATCAAATTATTTATTTGTTAATCTTTATAACTTTTATAAAACTTGTAACTTTATAATTTGATTACTTATTTTCAATATTTAAAATTCATAATTACTTATAAAATTTTATAAGTATAATAAAATTCATTTTATAACTTTATAAGTTTTAATAAGTCTTTTCCATTTAGTGATTTGTTGTAGAATGATTAATAAAGTTTATAATTTTATGAAAAAGAATTATTTATAAATCAACAAGTTATTATAAGTTGTTTAAATGATAACTTGAGTAAATCAATTTAAACTACACGTCTAATATATATAATTCATTAATATAAATAAAATAAGTTAAATAAAGAAATTCATATCGTAAGATAGTTCGATTTTAGTTCGGGTTCGGGTTTATAACTTGAAAATGCCGGATGTTACAGTCTCCCCTACTTTAAGAAATTTCGTCCCGAAATTTAATCACAAGAAGACTAATTTCAAGGATGTGAGGAGACTTGGATTTCATGACACATTCGCAAGTGACACTTGGAACGTTTTAATTCAAATGAGTTTAATTATGATGGGATGGTATGCTTAAGTTTGTTAAGTTCATTATTTATGATTTCATGTGCTCCTTGACAAAGGTTACAAGATTGTTAATCTAAAATTTTTAATTAATAAATGTTTGTACCTTAAATGGTTCAAGACATTCGGGAAGGTTTTGTCACGTGAAAAACACTAAGTATTGGTGTGACACGAGACTCGGAGATAAGTTTAGGATGTTTTTGGATGGAATATAAAAGCTTCTCAAGTAATAACTTTAACATAGATCTTAGATGATTGATTCTTGTCTACTTATGCCATTAAGGTTTCAAGCTTAACTAGTGTAACGCTGATATAAGGATTGTGTTCGTTAAGGTTAGAGATTCAATTCAGAATGAGGACATCATTGTAATAGATTTTCAGGATAAGTGAGGGTAAGTCATTCGAAAAAGATTATTAAGGACAGATAAGAGATTTGGGATAATCAGTTTAAGATTTAGGAGGACAAAATCAATGAAGAATCAAGCCCATAGGTCAATAATGCACCAAAGGACATCAAGAAGTTCAAGGCAATTTGAACATATACCAAGCTACGTCAACAATTCCTTTATGCCAAACCATGAATACCAATTACGGAAATTCATGATCATCTTTGTCCACATCGGAACAAGTCTCGTGAGTCGTAAACAAGATAGAGATTTAGAGATTTTCAAAATTATGAGTTCAAAGTTATCCAAAATAATGGGAATTGTATTTTTAATTATGGGTAAAGAGTTAAACAAAAACGTCGTTCATGATCGGATTGGAATTTAAACAATTCAGAATATCAACGACAAAGGCAACGGCAAATAGTTTTCTAAGTACGGCTTGCACACGCGGTTCATCATACCCATAAGTACAGTCGAGAACATTCGTATGACTAGAAAGACATAACCACAAGTTGATAATGTCTTTATTTAGTAGAAAGATTGTTTAAGAAGGCTACCATCACACAATCATGTGTTGATGACAACTCAAAATGAAAGTTGATAAGTAAGGAATAAATGGTTCGATGTAGCTAGACCGAGTCAAAACATGAAGATAAAGGGAAAGAAATCGATTTAAGGATTCAAATGCTCCAAGCTCGGAATCAAAATCAACCTAGAGTGATCGGGTCTCCTTTCAAGTTCAGAAATCATGCTTTGGCTTGATAGGTCCAAACACTAACATTGGTTCACCCTTCAAGTTACTACATGTTTCTTGTCACTTGATTAAAACCTTGGTAAGTTGGAGATCAAGAAATGAGAATAGTCATCAAGATGTGGTTTTCACTCCTAACTTGATGGTGTATTCCCAAGGTATGACCACTAACTTACCAATCAAAAAGTTCGATGCCAAATCCTTGTTGAGGATCCACAGAAATAAGACGAGGTAACTCACCATTAAGGTAAGGGAAATCACTCCTATCTTAACGGTGAAGTTTTACAATAACAAAATATAACAAGATGAACTTCTTCATCAAAATCCAGAATTCACTCCTACTTTGATGAAGTCGTCTCATTTGAACAAATACGATTCATAAAGATGATATTGTCATCAAGGTATGGAATTCACGCCTATCTTGATGATTGAATTTCATATTAGCAAGAAAACACTCGAAGATTGACATTTGTCACCAAAGTACAGGTTTCAATCCTATTTTGGTGAGATCATGTCATTTGTGAAATGCCATTCCAAAGAAAATAATTGAAGTCAATCCTCAAGATAAGGTAATCACCCCAATCCAGAGGATTAAATTTCATAAAACACGCGATTGGAAACCATTTATCGAAACGAATAGAGAATCATCAAAGTAAGGGAATCACCCTTGTTTTGATGAGTTAGAATCATTTAGGAGATACAGGTGTTCTTAGTCATAGGTTGACTTGCAAACACTTGCATCTCTCACGGTGCAGACGGTACGGAGTTTGACTTAACGACGAAAGGAAAATAATATTAATTAGACATTTGGAAAATTTCAAGTTACATCATTGTAACAAAAGGAAAAATCATGCTTACAAGCTTAAGATCAAAGTTCGAGATAACAGAATTTGTTGTGGTGTTCAAATCTTGGATGGTATCAATCGGGAAGACGAAATCAAGAGCAAGGAATTATTCAACACCACAATGAGATGTGAACATTCGATTCACAATCGAAAGGAATACATGAACTTCTCAAGATATGAGGTCAACCATAGTCTTATTGAAGACACGCGTACATATAAGTGATCACTCATCTCAAGGGTTTCGAGTCAAGTAAATGGATCCAATGATCAAGTCAAATCACCATTTACACTTTGCCTAGACAAAGTATCCCGAGATGTAAGAATTCCACCTATAGCATTGCATGTTCTTATTTATAGGACACATCCTTAAGAAGACTTGAGAACCATAAGTAACGGTTTAAAGTTTTTGATGACCATTCGGTTTAGATTCCCAATATCTTTGGGTATATTAAGATCCATGTTCACGTTGGTCGAGATATAAAAATAGTTACATGAAACGCTCAACGTATAACGGTGTTTAAACGTACGAGTTGAAATGTAGGGTAGGTTCATTATTAATAGGAACATTATGTATGATAAGAATAAAGAGATACCAGTTCAAGGAATCAAAGATTTTTAAGACACGAAGAGGATGGTTCCATTTGGTAACGCATTACCATTTGGAATCGTTGACACGTCAAGGTAAATTGACCCATTTGCCATAGAGGCTTGTGTATGTTGACCATAGTTTATCACTCATCCCAGAAATCCCCAGGTAAGCATAACTGGTCTCATAATGAGATTTATACGATATGCTTGCCTTAGCCCGAAGGCCTTTTGCCAGGAAATCCAGAATACAGGTGTCTATGTGTCACACAAATTCCTTTGGTTTATGAAATCAAAATCTTGATGAGATTTTTATAGATTAGACATAGAGTCTAAGGAATTGAACCCACGACGATAAGTGTAGATTTCCACATGTCGTTGAGAATAAGTTTAGGAAGTTCATTTGTCGGGGAGAATCAAGGAGTCAAAGTTAAGTTTAGGGAGACAAGTAACTAAGTTTAAGCATACATAAGGCAATCCTATGCTAAGGCATCCAGTTGCACAAAAGGCATAGCATTATGTAGCATGCAAACAACATGTAAGCACAAAGGTATGAGAATCTTTCTATGAGGTTCATGCAACTATAGTCTAGGTCACCATTTCTAATAACCTAAATCCCTATAGTTATAGGCTCTGATAACAATCTGTCACACCCCAACCTTGACGGCGGAAACGTCGAGATGTGAGGGTTACGATTGTTCACAGCCACATAACGCTATTTATTAAATCCAAATATATTATTCATAAGTTTCATTAATAACATTACAAACAAATGCTTCAACAAAGAATACATCATATAAAAACGTTTCAAATAACATGTTCATCCATTTTAATACTAGGTCCAATCCTAGATGCAATAAGCTTCAAAGAGTAGAACATAAACTTGGGGTATACCTGAAACATGTTAAAAATAAAAGGTCAACATAAAAATGTTGGTGAGCATTCCATAGTTTTCAATACATAAGTATATAAAAGATGGCAATTCAAGTCATAAGTTAGTGAATCAAGTGATTAGGGATGTTATGAACAATGCAACAATCAAACCTCGACAATGTTTTACAAGTCTCAAACGTTTAAAAGTATATACGATCAGCTAAGTGTGCTTGGATCAACCAAAGCAGGCTTGTCTTACCCATAGATCTATGACTTTGCTGGGCTAGCAATAGTTAATGATTGTACATATAACGCCATAATATGGTAACCACAAAAGTTCAACTAACCACAACTTAACATGATTAATTGCCATAAAGTTTACAAGTCTCAAATAAGTTTACAAGTGCAAAGTATAAGTTAACATGTTTCACCCCAAAGTGTGAAAATAAACAAAAGGGGTATGGAAATACTCACAAGTATAGTGATGATCGTAGAGTACATAAGAAAACTTGGATGTCAAGAGTCAAAGGTGATCTCCTAAATGATAGAAAAACAATAACTTGATATTGGAATTCATTACAAGAAGTTAGAACGTTTAGAGAATGCTAAAAAGCGAAAGGTAGATTGAAAAAGGATTATTGCATCAATTTTAGATTCTGGACAGAATGTTTGGTATGTGTTTGAACAGGTTTTAAAAATAGCAAACGGTTTCATAAAATTATATGAAGGCTATTGTTGAGTCGTCCGATTGAGTTTGAAGACGTATAAACTGTCGTTGAAAAGGTAATTCAATGAACTTAACATTGGAGTCTGAGTTTACCCAAATTTAGTTTGTTATGATCAAGTTATGGTCAGTTGAAGTAAGACTATATTCTGCCAGAATTGTAGTAAGGCACTTATGTGCACTTTTAAAATTGTTAATACATGAAACGGGTTAGAACAATTTATTATGTTAATATATGGTATATTAGTCTTCATTTGAGTTATAAAAATATTCTAAGACTTTGGCATAGCTATCATTTAGAACAATAATCTTGCAGAATAACCGAATGCGGCGGCATAGCCGTCCATATGCAAACGAGATTCTTTGTTTATGTTAGTGTGTTGTTAGCTTAATTTAGGAATGTTAGTGATTATTATAAGATTAGTGATTATTAAAATGTTAATGATCAAATGATAATTATTAAAATGAAAAGAGGTTTGGTAGAAGAAAGATTAATAGTAAGAACATAAAGTCATGAGAACAATTGAATGCTAGGATGATTAAAATGTATAATATAAAAACAATAAAGGATTACCTTAGTATTAAGAATTCTTGAAATTTCTTGTAAAATAAAATTCTTCAAATTCATTATAACCAATGAATGAAAGAAAGATATGAGAGTGAGGTTTTTAGAGAATGAGCAAATGAAAAGTGAGGCCTAAGCCTTGCTTTTATACTTGAGGTTAGGAGGAGGTTATGAATGGTGTTAACGGTGATTTATAAGTCTTTTAAAAGGGGGTTATGATTGGAATTTGAAATAAATATAAAATTAAATAATTTAAATAAATAAAAGAATAATTATAATTTAAAATTTAAATTCTTGAAGACTATAATTTTAAAAACTTTTTTATTAAATATTTATAGACTTTATAAAACCAATTTGAATAATCAATCAAATTATTTATTTGTTAATCTTTATAACCTTTATAAAACTTGTAACTTTATAATTTGATTACTTATTTTCAATATTTAAAATTCATAATTACTTATAAAACTTTATAAGTATAATAAAATTCATTTTATAACTTTATAAGTTTTAATAAGTTTTTTCCATTTAGTTATTTGTTGTAGCATGATTAATAAAGTTTATAATTTTATGAAAAAGAATTATTTATAAATCAACAAGTTATTATAAGTTGTTTAAATGATAACTTGAGTAAATCAATTTAAACTACACGTCTAATCTATATAATTCATTAATATAAATAAAATAAGTTAAATAAAGAAATTCATATCGTAAGATAGTTCGATTTTAGTTCGGGTTCGGGTTTATAACTTGAAAATGCCGGATGTTACAAGACACACAATGTTCGCCTCATAGTCCGCTAACCAATCCATCCCAAGAACTACATCGAAACCACCTAAGGTCATCACGAATGGTCTAACAGGAAACTTGTGACCTTCTAATTCCACATCACAATCTTCTATCATCTCAGAAATCCTGGTAGACTTACCTACAGCAGTTTCTACATCAACGGGCGCATCAACACTCCTATTACTAACAGGCAGTTTAGCACAGAAAGCAGCAGAAATAAAACTTTTATTGGCACCAGAATCTAACAAACAGAGGCGAAAGTTTGGTTTACTAGAAACGTACCTGACACAACATCAGGGTCCGTCCTAGCCTCCTCCTTCGTCATTGTAAACGCTCTGGCGCTCGCCCTCTGTCCTTCTCCTCCAGTCTTCTTCACCCCCGAACCCTCAGCCCTCGGCTTCTTACAGTCTCTACTCATGTGGCCCTCCGCGCCACAATTAAAACATCTGCCCGCACGACAGTCCTTTGCTATGTGTCCCATCCTCCCACACTTGAAGCACAAGTTCGATCCCAGCCTACATTCTCCGGCATGCTCCTTCCCACATTTGCCACACTTCTTCGACCCTGCACCAGATGTGACCACACAGCGGTCATCCACCCGTGCACTCTTGTTACCCGTTAGGGCACCACCCCGACCAAACCTTTTCCCGTTCCAATTCCGGCCACCACCACCCTTTTTGCTGCCTTCAGCCACAATCACAGTCCTTTCATCATACAACCTCCCTGCCAAGTCAACCATCGGCCTAAACGTGCTCGGTCGGGCGTCGATCATGTGCCTGCGAATGTCCGCTGGAAAACCCTGAATATACCTCTTGATCTTTCGCGATAGAGGCGTCACTTGATCCGGCACCAGCCGTGCCATCTCATTGAATTTGATGGTGTATTGTTGATGTGTCATCGTTCCTGCCTCCAGCTGCAGGAATTCCCTTTCTACCTTATCCATCTCCCGGTGAGGATAGAACTCCTCAATTACCAGCTTCTTTAACTCAGACCACCTCATTCTCCCGATAGCCCTGCTACCCTCGGCCTGGACAATATTGTCCCACCAGCACAGAGCCGAGTCCACAAATGAGTAGGCAGTGAACTTCACCTTCTGATCCTTCCGACACTCGCTGATATCAAGAACGATTTCCATATCCCTCACCCACCGGTGAGCAGCAGTAGTAGCAATGCCTTTACCATCAAAAGTTGGGGGCTTGCATCTCATAAATGCCCCATAATTATAGCCTCGTTCCGCCTCCGGCGCAGGCTCCTCTTCCTCTTCTTCATCATCGGAGAGAACCATTTCGGTCTCCGGCCCCTCCTGTCCTCCCGCGGACCTGTTCCTTTCCTTTCTTTCCCCTTCTCGTACAGCCCTTATCACTTCAGTCACCACAGACGGTAAGATCGTCTGCATGACCTGATGAACCTCCTCTACCACTGCCTCTTTCACTTAGGCCCTCAGATTCATACTCTCGTCTCCTCCCTCCTGATGAGGGGTCTCGGGTTCTTCAGGAACCACCTTTTCGACTCTAGGTCTTCCTCTTTTGGGTCGCAGTTCAGCACCACGACCTCCACCACGTGAAGCTTTAGACGATCTACCACCGGCCATTCTCTAACACACTGAAAGATTCAAACACTAACACGGTCATTCAAGGGAACAGCTCAGTTCATGTCAAGTATAGTAAGTCCCTAATTACAGTGGCCAGTTGTGATTAGCCACTTACTTTACTCTTCATACTCTGAGCATTACCTATCCTGACTACATCAGTATCTAAATCTACATACAGCACATAAACCACATAACACGCGCACGTAATAACGATTATCATTAAGAAAATACCTGATGGCACGCAGCTACTCAGATTGGCATCTCATTTCTTTTCGTCCCATTTTTAGTTTAAGTTAAGGTTTATTTGAAAATTTTACCCGTTTCACTTAAACTTTAGCTCTGATACCAACTTGTAAGGCCCCGTTCCCGCGACGCTTACAGCTGGTAAATCATCGCACATAAAACATATAATTACATTCGTATTTCATAAAACATCGCAGCAGAACATTAAAATAACCTTTCATTTCCATGTAAATGCTTTTGCAAGTTAATACAACATTCATTACAAAACGTAGTTTGTTCGCATTACAATGCAAAAACATTAATCAAAAGAATGCCATCCAAAAAGGAGCCGAGTAGCCACCCGTGCCATCCTTAGCAATCATTACCTGCCAACTAGAAACACATAAAAGTCAGCGTTGCTGAGTGAGTTCTAGTTTTATAATAAAACATACTTTACTTTCGTTAAAAACCATTCTTTACTTTTGCATGTGATCACACATCATACGTACATATAGATAATATCATTATTATCTTCATCATTCGTTCATTAACTTTCATTCGTTCACACTTTCTTACTTTCATTCATACGTTCATCATTACTTCTTTCATTCCATCAAAAACCATGAACTTTACCCCACCGTCATGCATAAAGCGGGTACTGGGCCGAGGTCTATCATAGACCTCCCGTCATGGCGCACAGCAGCCTGGCCATAGTACCTAAGGGTAAATTCAGGTGTACCATTATCATGTGCTATACCCACCGTCATGCATAAAGCGGATACTGGGCTGAGGTCTATCATAGACCTCCCGTCATGGCGCACAGCAGCCTGGCCACAGTATCTAGGGTAAGCGACAAAGGTTCTATACATATGGTCAATCACAAAGAAAGACCCCGGTGTGCATCCTTCTGGGGTAGCTAACCCACACACCGTTGGACTAACACCCTTCATTGGGCGTGTTCCCACATACAAGGCTTGCAAGACTTACTTTACTTTCCTTCGTTCATTAATGCATGCATTCATTCATCATGTTCCTCTTTTCATTATCTTCCACTTTACATTACATAATACTTTCATTTCATTCATTAACATTCAACGCAAAGCCACGGGAAGATAAACATACATAAACAGGAACATCAACAAGATTATGCAAATAATCATACATATCAACATGCATACATAACATATCTCACACGCACCATCGTGCATAACATCATACATAACATCATCCTCATACATCATCATCATACATCTTATATCATTCGTGCCCATCACATCATCTTTGACCTCAAAAGTCAACTTACATAAACCCCGGGAATCTTCCAAGTCAAAGCCTACTTTTACCTTTTCCTCCCGAGACTCGGATAATAAACTAAGTCCTTTCGGGTGATGAGCCCTACATGGGCGTATTAACACCCTTCAGTCGCATGGCCTCTCAGGCGACTGAACACTTAGGCGAATGAACCCTATGCGGATGGACCTATGCGGATGAATACTATGGACGAATGGACACCTATGTGTATGGGCTCTCAGTCGCATAGCTTCCATGCGTATGGCCTTCAGTCGCATGACTTCAGGCGCATGGGCTTCAGTCGCATACCTTTCGTGCGTATGAACCTCGGTCGCATGGCCTCCAGGCGCATGGACCTCAGTCGTATAACCTTCAATCGCATACCTTACAGGCGCATGAACTTCAGTAGAATGACTTTCATGCGTATGGACCTCAGTCGCATGGCAGCCGTGCGCATGGACCTCAGTCGCATGCCTTTCGGCCGTATAGCCAGTCGCATGACATTCGGTCGCCTAGCCCTAACTGATGCATAATGCAGTTCATCCCGAACCCAAACTGCCATTTTTGGCCTCCAAGCTCTCCCAAACCTGTTCTAGGCTCAAATCAACCATCCTAAACCTTAGAAACACCTACCACAACACCATTCAAGAACACACAAGCTCGAAATCAAACCCCACTCGAATCACACACATACACATTCACACGGGTTCAACACACATATTTCCGAAACGGGTTTTACTATGTGTTCCAGCCCCAAATCAGTTAAAAACATATAAAAGAGTGGTCTTAGAACTCACACAAACAACCGCATCGAGTAGTGATTAAATCCAACCCGCTACACCTCACCTTTGGCGCTCGAAACCAAGAAAACTGAAGCTTTTTGCCCCTTTCTCTCCCTTTCTTCTCTTGGCTGAATTTTCACAAGTATAGGGGAGGAGAGTGGGCTTCCCTCCCCTCTTAATCCCCTACTCTTCCAACCTTCTCTCGTTTTGCCAAGTTTGGTCCCTCGACTTTGGACTTTATTTATTTTCTTTCTTTCGTCGGCTTCAAAGAAAATAACCGGGTATTACAAGTGCCTTACTAGAATTTTGGCAAAATGTAGTCTGACTTCAACAGACCATAACTTGGTCATACAAAAACTAAATTCGGGTAAAATCAGACTCCAATATTAATTTCATCGAATTACCTTTATAACAATAGTTTATACGTCTTCAAATTCCATCCGATGACTCAACAATAGCCTTCACAAGATAAGTGCGCATTTCAGCACCTTCTGTCTTGTGCTGCTGTTTTGACATATTTTCGGGCCTTTTCATAAAAACTTTCCTAAACAAAAGTTGTCCGGGAGACTCTATAATAGTTATCTGTAAATTTTTATAATTTTACGAAACCGTTTGATATTTTTAAAATCAGTTCAAACATGTACCAAATATTCTATCCATAATCTAAAATTTGTGCAATAATCCTTTTTCAATCTAGCTTTCGCCTTTTGGTATTCTCTAAATGTCCTAACTTCTTGTAATGAATTCTGACCTGAAGTTGTTTTTTATCCTTTAGGACATCACCCTTAACTCTTGAACATCCAAGCTTTCTTATGAACCCTACAACCATCATTATACAATGTGAGTATTCATAGCTCTTTTTATGTGTTTTATATTTTAGGGAAATCATATGATTCAATATTTAATCATTAATATTCATTTTTATGCTATTTCAAAATTCAATTCATGACATGTTATGTTATTATTTGCAATTATGTGTTCATAGTTAGATAAACTTGATGATAACACAATCATTAATTCATGCAACCATAGTAACAATGATAGATCTATTGGTTTGACAAACTCACCCCTTTTGTTTAGTCGCATGGTTATTGGAACCGAAATCATTCTATCTATAAGGCTTCGTCTGCGGACCGAGTCCATTCAGTCATTAGGTTTGATTTTGTTATCTTGTCTTTTATGTTACACTATTGCATAATGAGTCTTGACATTGCCATCTGAATTGAATTGTTTTCAATCATTTTAATTTATTTATATATGTATGTGTTTACTCACCGGCTAATTCGTTAGCTGACTCGTTACTTTGTCACGTGATTTCAGTAATGCTGATTAGTGGAATTCTTCATGATCATTTAGGACTTGGACCTAGATTAATAAAAGGCATTTGTTATATTTATTTATATTATTGTTTAATTGTAATGTATCATTTTATTAGTATAATCCAATGAAGATGACTTTTAAGATTATTTCAAACATATTTGCTAGCAATCGATTCTTATTCGTCTGCCCCGATTATTCCGTCGTCGGTTGGGGTGTGACAGTATTCGAGGCAGTTCATGGAAATAAGTCGGCGAATCCGACTACAACTAGTAAATCATTGATTTTTTTATTTTTTTGTCATCTGATACATTACGCATGCCAAGCATCCTTTCCTTAAGAACTTAGTTGACTTAATCATTAAGATAACTCTAACATGATTTGTTAGTTTGTCACCTTTGATAATAATCTCTTGTCAAGTAGGTGCAGTAAAGTTCAGTCAACTTTAGATCACACATGAAATGAGCTTGGTTTGAATTTAATTAATATGTACCAAATATACACGCTAATGTCATATAGATAATATAGACAATAGTTTCACTTGGACGACTTGATAGAAAGGGTAATCCTAATGTTCTTTAAAGACTCGAAGAATGTTTTGAGATCTCATGTGTAGTTTCTGTAAGGATCACGATAATCAGATCGATCTCATATTTGAATATGCGGAATGTAATCAAATATGGACAAGAAGTAGAAGTGTAGAAGGATTTAAACACAATGTAAATAACTTCTTCTTTCTATTACTATCTGAATTCAGTGATTACACTTTGAGTACAAATTCAGGAAATATGACAAAAGATTCTTAATTACAAAACAAACTAAGTATTTAAACTAAACAAAAATGTTCTCGCACAAAAACAACCTTTCGTGCGAGAACCTAGTTCTCACGCGACTAACACTTTTCGCGCGGAAAGTCTACTTATCACATGAACTTGATTTTATCTTGAACTTGATTTGATTTCC
Source organism: Flaveria ramosissima (assembly GCA_025215565.1). Taxonomy (NCBI): domain Eukaryota; kingdom Viridiplantae; phylum Streptophyta; class Magnoliopsida; order Asterales; family Asteraceae; genus Flaveria; species Flaveria ramosissima. The sequence goes on along the minus strand of CM046034.1, from coordinate 51,899,853 downwards.
TGAGCCTCTAGGTTTAACCCCTACAATCTACCCCTAGGCGTGGTAAATCAATCTTCTTTAGAAGTCCACATCATCAACTTTGTAGTTGCCCCCATAAGATGATCAGATTCATTCAGGGCCTATGTGATCAACCAACCAAACTGTCCTGCTAGTAGATGATCAGATTCATCAGCTGCAATCGAACATGCCTGCAACCTCATCAAATCTTCTTTCCCAAACTTTAGCAAATCCACAGGGTCGATGATACGGTACTCTTTGTCTACACACCTTATCAACGCGTGTCCCGTCTCCTTTTCACAACTCCACCCGATTAGCTTGGACAAGCTATTAACTAGAAATGGAGCATGTATAGGGATCTTTCTCACATATCTCAAATGTCTATAAACCCTTATCTTCATTGGTTTCTTTGTGTTTGGATCAATACGGTTCCATCTTCAATGACTTTGGATTTAGCTATCTTAAAATCTTTGAAGTTGGTTTTGCTTTGTCTCCATATCATATTCCTTATCCAATTGCCCTTCCTATAATTACTTGGATTAACAAAAGGTACACGACCCATAGCATATAAATCTGAAGCTTTTAGAGTATGAAAGTCGTGCTCATCTTGGAAATACTCAATTGCTCCTGCTTTCCTCTTGATCACATATAACTTCTTTTCTTCATCATAAGCCCAACTAATTATCGGCCCTGAATTTCCATACCTTGTAAAAGGTTTGGAATGTCGAAGAGTATGAATGTATGCTAGGGCGCAGAGTGCATCAACAGTAATATTATCAACCTGACAAACAGCCATTTGATCAGTTTGGTCTAATGCCTTGTCAATGGTCTCGAAAGTACCAGTCTCTCCAATAATTTCCCCTTCTTCTATCAGAACATCGGAAAATAAATCTCTTAGGCTGTTCCCAAAAATATTTGTATAATCTACAGCTTCTTCTAAGTCATCAAATGATCCATAATCCACATTCTCCTATTCTTCCAAAATACTTTGCTGAAATGAGTAGAATTCCTTCTCATATTCAGCTTTTGTGGCAGGATCTAACGATGCATAATCAACTGTATCATCAAGATTGCTCCGGAGACATTAGCAGTTCCTGATGATCCAGAAGTACCAGTAGTAGCACCCGTATCACCTCATTGATCATCATCATCATCATTTCCACCATCATTATCATCACCATTACCCTCATCACTATCATCACCATTATCATCATCCTCATCATCTTCATCATCATAATCAAAATCTAAATGTTCCATGTCATCATCATCAGCAACTGGGTTAGGAATAGGCATCATATGCTCAGGCTCTACAAACGCCTCTCCGGTATAAGATATAGGTTGATCCTTAGTAGCCTGAATAGGTACATCTCAAATAGGCTCTTGATCAACAACAGCAGAGTCTGTTGTCCCTTCAGTAGTAACAGGATTAACAACATGCTTTGTAGCAACAACTGTCTCATCAACTGGTTCTGGACCAGCAGCTTGCTGTCCAGTAGATTCTCTAACCTCTGTGGTATGTTGTTGTGTAAATGATGAATACACACGAGAGGTGATTCTCTTAGATTCTGCTCCATGATCTGAACATACGTTAGCATAAACTGTTGTTTGCTCTCCAGGCTCTTAATTTTTTCATCTTTCTCATAAACACTCCAATAAAGATCATCAATAACCTGAGACTTCTCCAACATATCTCTTTCAAGAGTACTAACTCTCTGCTCCAAGGTAACCCTCATTGGTGATAAAGAAGATGACTATGGATGAGGTCTTGGTTCAAGAGTAGTATTGAAGAAATCTGTATCACCAAATAAATCATCATGAATAGGTTGTCTTGGTGGAGTCCTCAAACTATCATCGGTAGCAGCAGTAGCAGGTATAGATGTAGATGTCACAGTTGTTGATTTCGTGACTATCACTGGTGGAGTGGCCTCACTAACTATGATTGGGATATCAGACATAGAAACATCTTTGGTAGTCACTGTGGTCATCGGAGTCCAATGTTTCCTCAACACACCACGTCCTCTACCCCTCCCACATGAACTTTCACCGGCAACCCTTGTCATCCTTTTCCTTTGGCCTCGGGTCAGTACAGGAATAAATCATCATCACGATCCTTAGCAATACGTTTTTCCGGTGTTTCACGTACTCTGGGACGTTCTTGCAATACGTAAGGCACATTGCCTATCTGATCACTATCAGTCTCACTGTCAATTTCTTCACCTCTTAACCACTCATCAACCTCTTCTACAGCAGAATTCTCACCAACATGTGAACTCTCTGGTGCTTCTTGAGTAGCACTAGAAGATGTACCAGCTGTATCATCTCTATGTGTCTGAACTGTCTCAATCTCATCTGCATGTGCCTCAGCTTGGAAATCAACAAACCTCCCAAGCTTAGCAAAATGTGAAACCATCCATGCAATTCCTCTTGCTCCCATAAGATATGTGAAAATATCTTTCTTTATCACCATAACTAGAATAGGTAGATGAATCAGATATAGCTAACTCAGGATGAGTAGCATTCACAATCATCTGTATGAACCGCAGGTACACGATAAACATCTTCCCTGGTGCTGCTATGACATTCTTCTGCATCTCTGAAAATATAGCCTTTGATATGTTGTATGGAAGATCATCAACAATAGAAACCAGTAGTGATCCGAAGATGGTGCTCAAACTATCCATGCCCGGTTTAAGATTGCTAAGGCAATGAATAACAACATGAAACAAATACTTCCAGAATGGAGGCAAGTATTTCTTCTCCAGAGATGGGTATCGGTGATTATAACGCATACGGACTAAACATTCCTTAGCAGCATCATCATCAATTTTCATTGGAGCTCGTGAAATGTCTTTTAACAGTAAGACGTTGTTAATCACTTCAGCAGTGATAACAACTCTCTTTCCCTTCACGGTGGCTGTAATGCAGAGCTCACCTTCAGTATCTATCTCGTTTGCAACTGTTTGCCAAAACTCGTCAATCACATCAGTGTATATCAAAGGGTTAGCTGATATAGCATGGAATATCCGGGACGTCTTCAATCCTTTGATCAAGGGTCTGAATAGGGCTTTATCCTCCGGAACCTCTCCCAGATAAGCAATGGAATTATGGTTTTTATTGAAAACCAAAGGTCGAGCCATCTGAAAAATTTAACAAAGTTTATAAGTACACAATAAGAATAAAAAAATTCAACACTTAGAAAAATTCTGAAAATTTGAACCTTTCGCGCGAAAGGTTATACTATTCGCATGAATAAAAAATTTAGAAAAATTCATTTGTTCGCGCGAATAGTTCAACTTTTCGCATGAAAATGAATTTCAAACAGATTTCAACTTCTCGCACGAAAAGTAACCTTTCCACGTGACAAGTTCAGAACAATTTGAAAATTATCGCGTCTGTTCATATTCCAAGAACTTTTCGCGTGCGACAAGTTTGTTCAAAATTAATTTTTCATTCTGTCAAATTTTCAATGATTCAATCAATTAAACAAGCTTATTAGGTGTTGATTAAGTCATTATTAAAGTTCATTATCTTTAATTTGTTCATTTTAACATGTATTTGTCCAATTAAATCTCGGTTATGACTCAAATGCATACAAATCTAAGATCTAATCATCAAAATACCTTGTAACACACTTCGCAATCACTAGGCGACCTTAATGAACTATGAGATTTGATTTGACAATGTTTCAACACTCAGAAATTTTTTCAAAGAAATTTTTTTTAGAACTTTTCGTGCGAATGGTTACTTTTCACACGACTGATCCCTTTTAAAGATCTTGACTTCTCGCGCGAGAAGTCAAGCTTCTTAACTATAGAAATTTTCGCATGTTATAGAACTTTTCGCACGAAAAGTTTCTTATTTTGAAAATTTTATCCTTTTGTTTTTATCAATTTCACCATTTTATTAAGCCTATTTGATTTGCTATGAAAGATGATTTTATTTAGCTAAGTGTTTACAATTATTCTAACACTCTTAATTTTGAAATTTTTGTAAAACAAAAACAGAATAAAACAGATTAAATGACACTAATGAAAAGTAAGTAAAAACAAACTTATTGACACACATATTGTCCTAATAACTTAATTTCTTTTTGATAAATTTTCAAGAATAGGATCATATTCCTTTAGACTTCAAGTTTACTTATACACATAAGCTGTGATTTTATCATGTTTTGTTTAAGTTATATGATTTTAGTGGATCCCACAATCAAAAATCCTGCAAAACAATTATCCAGCTTCAAGACACTATTGAGATTTCAAGTCACCCAATTTGACTTAAACCTTTCACTTCTGATCAGCTTTCTCAGAATCAATTATTGTCTTAGATAATATCTATTTGAGCATAACTAGCACGAGAAAATATTTCTGAACACAGAATCTTAACAAGTTGTAGGACTTATTAACAGTCATCCGGACTTATGTATTGTCCTCACAAGACATTTAGGACTTACATGCCAAGACGGACTTACATGCCCCGTCTTTTGATTTTGCCTCCTGTGTCATAACATATTCTCAAAAGAGAATATTATCATATAGTATGTATGTCTATGTCATATCTTTTATTAATGTTCTCATTGGCATATTTTATTCTTATATGGCCTTTTGGCTTCTTTTTGCTCTTTTTGCATGTTATTTTCTTTTGTCTTTTGATTTGATTTTGAATCTTCTTTTGCATTTTTGATATTTTTCATATATATATATATATATATATATATATATATATATATATATATATATATATATATATATATATATATATATATATATATATATATATATATATGTATATATATATATATATATATATATATATATATATATATATATATGTATATATATATATATATGTATATATATATATATATATATATATAGTTGATATGAGCTGAGTCAGAAAGTAACTGGCTTGAGTATGACTAGACCATAACTCTCGCTCTGTTTTAGCATGGAATCGGTGTATGCACAAAACCTTGATGAGTTACCCACTTCAGTCATAGATGATTACTTTCAGTGTATCACAACACATAGTAGATTTTAATTTATGATGCAATTAGATAAACTTAACACAAGCATTATATGCTTTAAATATCCATTCTAACCTTAAGTATTCTAATAGTTGTGCATAAAAATTATTTAAATATATTACTTTTCTTCTGTTTTCTTTAGTCTGCTCTTAATCTCAATCGATTTTATTAATCTTTTCTTTAGGTTTTTTATTTTATTCAATCAAACTCAATTCAATTTAAATATAAAATCAATTTCTTCTTTCAGATTTATGTATTTTGATCAATTTGTTCTTGAGCTTTTTCATCTTCTTCATCATCAATTTAGAACAAAGATAGTTTAATATTAAATTTATTTTTTTATTAATTCGAAACCTAGATATATCTTGTTTTCCGTATAGATTTTGTTTAATTTTATTCATATTTAGAATTTGAAACATCGTCCTCAATATAATAGAGCCTTTTCTTTCTCGAGAATCACTTTGATCTACTCAATCTCTTACATCGTAATTTATACTATGTTTTCGAACAGAATCACGGATGTTCAAATTAACGGTAATACAATCATTTTTAATATTCATTATATGTCAAAATACCACATAAACATGCCATTTTTGTGCTGTTTTTACCCAGAATGTGTTGGTTTACCCTAAATCAGCTAAAAGAATTTTGCTTTATGTTAAATAAGCACATCACATATTGTTTTATATGAAAACAACAAATAATATGTTGTTTTATGTCAAAGCATTATGACACGCTCTTTTTTGCGTGAAAGCAACTTATAACATCATATTTTACATGAAAACAACACAGAACGCGAAAACAGCACAGAACATGTTTTACGTGCTACCAACACGTTAAAACATCATAGATGTATTGTACTACATTAAAAACTATAGACAATGTGGTGTTTTATCTTGTTAATTTTTACCCTAAACAACACATAAATATATGTTGGTTAATATAATCTTTTACCTAGAACTGTACAAAACAAAATACCGCAAAACTATACATAACGTAAAACTACATAGATAGTGTTTTCTTATCATGTAACAGCGCAAAACGCATTGTCTTATTGTAAGTAGCATAATTTCACAATAGTTTTAAGTAACGTTTTAACATAAGACGACACAGAACGTGTTGTCTTACCGTAAAATAGCACAGAAGTGTTGTATTACTGTAAAACAACACATAACGTGTATTTTTGTAACAGTGATTTTTTTGTTTAAAAAAATATTACAATACTATACTTGAATTAAAAAGAAAAAAACACTCGATGTTCTGGTGCGATTTATTTTAGAAAATAATATCGTATAAAAAAAGTTATAAATGTTTAAATAAAGTGTGGAATTTAAAAAAGTCAACAAAAATATGTTTCCATAATACCCTTGATATCACTTTTGTATTAAAAATTGATCTCAACCATTGATTTATAATATATAGGGCTGATCTCACATTTTAGTTTTTTTAGACAAGAAAAACAAACGATTCGAACTTATGCTGCATTTTTAATGTTTTTGTGTTGTATTTTTTCAAAACAACATAAAACAATATTTTTTTGTATCAAACATCATTGTTTTGTGTTTTTTGCGTCAAACAACACAATTTGGTGCTAGCTGCGTCAAACAGCATAGTTTTGTGTTGTCTACGTCAAAATGCACAGATTTGTGCTAGAAAAACAATCTATGTGTTGTTTTGAGCTTGAACACCATTTTCGTTTTGTATTAGAGTACAACATTGTTGTTTACCTAGAAATTAACACATTCAGTGTTGTTTTATATTAAAACATCATGTTAACTTTTTATTGTATTGTGTTAAGACAATATGTTTGTAAATTAACATGTTTTGTGTGTATTTTTATGGTAATCTATATTGTTTTACATTAAAAATAACATGTTCAATGTTGTAATAAAATGTGCTAGATTTTTTGTTAGGGGCTGGATACATTCCCCTATTGGTTGGGAAGAGGAACGAAAGTCTCTTTAAAAGGTGTCGGATACCTTCCTCTATTAGACGCGTTTAAACTCGTGATGGGGGTTTTCTCCCCAACTAGGGGACAATATTTGGTGCGATTTCCTGCTTGTTACGGTTGGTATCAGGGTCGGGCCAGTGTGCAAATGAGGACGTTGTCTCCCAAGTGGGGGAGGATGTAACATCCCATATTGGTTGGGAATGAGAACGAAAGTCAGTTGATGCATGTATGTTCCTAGATCATGAGTTGTAATGTAATAGATATTGTCTGTCTGATTATGATGTAATATGTATTGATTAATGAAATGACATGGATTGTTTGTTATGTGTAATGTTTAATATTTTATTAATGATTCGTGATTGAATTGATTGGGTTTATGATTGTTTGAATGGTTACACATAATGTTATATTGATTAAAACATTCAAACTTAACTTAATGAAGTTCTCATGCGAATGGCCCATGCGAATGGACCACACGCATGAATAACTTCATACGATTGACACAATCGCACGAATGAACCAGGAGACTGGATCAGTCGTATGATTGACACATAAGATTGGCTCAGTCGCATGACTGAACACTCAGTCGTACGGATGAATCAACCGCATGGTTCAATCGCACGACTTAACCATACTTATGGCCCAGTCGCACGATTGAACAATATTAACCTATAAATAGACCCAATTCGTGGAAAAACGTAAGCATTCATACCATTACGATTACAGACGTACCCTAGCCGTCCAGAGACCTCCCAAATCGTTCTCTAAGTTCACAGAACACATTAGATCGATTCCTAATCGACTTCTAACGTTAGATTCAATTCTTGATTGATTCTTCGTGTGTTCTCACTGATTGGATCACCAATCAAATAGGATTCCGCACTATTTGAGTTGGTTTAACACGCTAATCACTAGGTATTTCGGTCGAATACCAGGTCCTAACAAGTGGTATCAGAGCTTTGGCTCTTGATTACGTGTTGATTCAATCAAGATTGCATAAAAGTTTGTGTTTTTGCACTAAAAACGCAATCTTTGGTGTCAAAAGTGATCTTGGACGTTCCCTGCTCATCGAAGTTTGGTTTCTACGGACTTAGGCGATTAGGACTTGTGAAATTTCGAATTTTTAGGGCTGAAACCCGTCAAACCTAGAAAATTTCGCAAAACAGCAGCTTCAGTCGCATGAGTGACCCATTCGCACGACTGGACTCCATTCGCTTTGCTCATTCGCACGATTGGACCTAGTCACACCTTCATTCGGCCGACTGAACCGTTCGTTCGCATAGCTCATACGCACCAGACTCATTCGCACGACTGAACCAATCGCCCAGTTCAGCCGCACGATTGAACCAGTCGCAGAGTTCATACGCACGACTAGACCTTTCGCATCCTTCAGTCGCATCAGTGAAAGTTTGTTTGATTAGACTTAAAGTTATTCGCCATGGAAGATCAGATGTCAGCCTTTACTGCTGGGAAGGACTCGAGGATACAGAACCTGCTGTTGCTTGAGAGTGAGGTGGGTAATCACAATAAACCACCAAAGCTCTTGACTTTAGATGAGTTTCCCCACTGGAAACAACGTTTTGAGATCTACCTCAATGGAGTAGATCCTAATCTGTGGGAAGCCATTGAGATTGGTTATAGTACACCGGTGGGAGCTGATGGAGTTAAGCTAACGTTAGGTGGGATGACGGACGCACAAAAGTCAAATACAATGCAGAGAAAAGGGTTTATGCATTGATTACTCAGTCTATCCCCAAAGACATATTCCACCAGTATTTAGAGAATAAGCAGTCCAAGAAACTGTGGGATGAGCTAGAGAAGAGGTATGATGGAAATGCTTCATTGAAGGCAATCAAGGCAAAGGAGTTAAAGAAGGAATTCGATAACTTTCATCGATTGGTAACGAGAGTTTAGACGACGTCATAGATAGATTCTACCACTTGATGAGCGAACTGCATACACATGGTGTGGAAACGACCATGGAAGAGAAAGTGAGTAACTTTGCAGATGGATTGCCTGATAAGTGGGCTTCATTCGTGTCTAACCTGAGACAGAATGGAATGCTTGCAAAGCTGGATATAAATGACTTCATTCTTAAGTTGCGAGAAGAAGCACTTAGGATGAAGTACAGAGCTCAGAAGTCTTCGTACACACAGAATCCAGCTTTGTACAACGCCACGCCTCAAGCTAAGAAATCTGGAGCACCTCTCCAGACTGCTTTTGTGTCTAGCTCGTCAGGTCCTTCACATGCTTCTCCTTCTGGATCAGACACGTCAGGGTCGTCTTGTACCCACTATGTTGGATCAGAAGCAAGTGCTACCAAACTGAAGACCGAGAACCTCGGTAATGTGACTGTGGAAGTAGCTCGAGAGCATATGGATCTTTTAGCTGCAGTGGTTCATTCATATGATGGACTTGTTGCCGGGAAGATTGGAAACTGCCATCTGGCAGATGAGGACTACGAGCAGGTGGACGAAATGGAGCTTGAGAGGATGGATATAATGTGGGCCTTAGCTAGTGATATTCGGAGGGCGAAGAAGTTTGTTAAAAAGACTGGACAGAACTTGGTAGCTACTAAGGATACCACATTTGGCTTTGACAAGAGCAAAGTGACCTGCTTCAACTGTGGAGAGAAGGGGCACTTCAAAAGAGAATGTGTCAAGCCAAAGAAGACGGGTAATAGGAACCCGTTCTCGTCCTTTACTCGCCAAGACAAGCAAGCTTCCAGTTCTACTTCATCAAACAAGGATCCAAAAGCCTTGACTGCTCATGATGATAAAGGACAGGATTGGAGTTTCAGGTTTGTCTCACCAGGGGAATCAAACATTGCCAGTGTAGAGGATATTGATGATGATTCTGCGAGTGAAGGTGATCTAGCAGTTGAGATAGCGATGTCATATAGTGAAGAAGCAACTGCAGCCGAGGTCAGTTACAAGCCAAAGGAGGAGACTTCCACGTCAGAGACAGAAAAGATAGAATCACCAGAACCAGAGACATCTGATGCTGCGTTGATGGCTAGCTCTTCTGAACCAACTCAGGTAAGTACTACTGACCAAATGTTTAATAATCATGCTTGTTCTGATTGTGATACTTTTAGGAATAGCATAGATGAAAAATTTGCTAGGTTATTAGATCATAATGATAACTTAGTAAAAGACTTGCAACTGTGCACTGAGGCTAATAGAGTATTAAAACAAAATGAGCATAGTTATAAAGAAAAGATAGACCTATTGACTAAACAGCTTAGGGAAACCGAAGTAGTTGCCTTTAACCAAGCAAATGACATTAGGTACTATCTAAACTCCCTAGAAGACACTAAGAAGCAAAAGACAGTTCTAGAAGTAGAAGTAAATTCATTAAAATAGAAACTGCATAGTTGGACTAGTTCTTCACACATAATTCAACACTTAGTGAGAGAAAGGAATAATGGGGAGGGATTGGGTTACAAAGTGGTTCCACCACCACCTGAGACCTTGATGAACACTAAGACTAGACCAGTAAATAATAACCCCATCAAGGATCACGTGGTGTCTACTCCTCTTGTTAGTGATCCAGATACCTCATGTTCATCTACTGAATCTGGACACAAACAAAAGGAGGCCACTTCAAAGGCAAAGGGTAAATTGCCCTATGTTAATCTGGAAAAGGAATTTGAAAAAGTTAATTTAAAGTCAGGGTCAAACAGAGTCAAATCAGAACCTAAAAGGACTTCAAATGTTAATTTTTCACATGCTACAAGTCAAAAACCAGTTAACCAAAAAGAGAAAGATGTTAAACAGGTTAAAACAGTTAATTTTGTTAAACCAGAGAAAACATCAAACGCACAAGAGTCAAAACCTAAAGTGATTGATGTTACTAGAGTGTCACGTACTTCTCCACAAAGAAAGTCTACTCATAAAGTTGATAGCCGGTCATGCTACAACTGTGGAGAATGTGGACACATTGCTTCCTATTGTCCTTTCTATCAAACACCTAGGAAGAAGATTGACCTTCAGGACTCTAAGCCTAGGTCTTCTAAGAGGAGTTCTCTGACTCCACCTAGAAGAGCTAGTGAACCTAAAGTCCAACCTGTAAGCCAGACTACTGTTTATCATAAACAGGCCTTGCACAAATCTGGCTTATGGAAAGAGAAGTCATCCTGTGTGTCTGATACTGATGACAAGAAGGAACCTGAGCTACCCTCACCCTCTAAGGGTCAATGGGTGGAGTTTATGATGTGTGATGCCTCTGGGAAACCCAAGCCAGTAAAGGCTTGGGTTCCTAACCTAAACTAATTCATTTACTTTGATGTGCAGGGTGTTCGATACAGTGCTGAGACTAACACGTGGATTGTAGACAGCGGAGCATCCAGGCACATGACAGGAAATAGGGCCTTTTATCAAACGTCAAGCAAATAAAAGGAGGGCATGTTTCCTTTGCTGGAAACAAAAGAGGCTATATCAAAGCTCAGGGAGAAGTGGGAAATCAGAAAGTTAAGTTTGATAAGGTGAACTACGTTCAACAACTTCAAAATAACTTACTTTCTGTTTCCCAAATCTGTGATAAAGGATTTAAGGTCATCTTCGACAACAAGAAGTGTTACGTGCTGAAGAAAGACTACGTGATCCCAGAGGACCAAGTTCTGATGACTGCTTCAAGATATAAAGACCTTTATGTTTTGGATCTGTCAACAGCTGCTACAACGGATCATGAGGTTCAGTGCTTTCTATCTAAAGCTACTGAGAAGGATTCCATCTCCTGGCATAGGAGAATGGGACACATTAGTCAAAGGAAGATGAATCATTGATTCAGAAGGATTTGGTGAGAGGAGTTAATGTCAAGAACTTCCAACTTCCTGACTTTTGTGTAGCTTGCAAGAAAGGCAAACAGACGAAGAAGTCTCATAAGGAAAAGAAAGTTCATTCAATAGAACTTCCTCTTGAACTTCTTCACATGGATCTGTTTGGTCCAGTCAGTACAAAGAGCATTGCAGGCGACTTGTACTGTTTTGTGGTCACTGATGACTACTCAAGGTTCACTTGGGTAATGTTTCTGAAATCCAAATCAGAAACATTTGAGTCATTCAAGGAGTTAGTAACCACACTGGAATCTCTCTACAAGCTAAAGGTTAGACAAGTACGCTCAGACAACGGGACAGAATTCAAGAACCAATGGATGGAGGCATACTGCAAGGAAAAGGGAATTGTGCATCAATTCACTTCTGCCTACACGCCTCAGATGAATGGTGTTGCTGAGAGGAAGAACAGAAGCTTGATAGAGACAGCACGGACTATGTTGGCGGACTCGAAACTGCCTATCCAATTCTGGAATGAGGCAGTGGCGAATGCATGTTATACACTGAATCGAGTCCTAATAGTCAAGCGCCACGGAAAGACATGTTACGAGCTACTACAAAGACGCAAACCGAATTTGGAGTATCTTGAACCTTTTGGCGCGCCGTGCACACTTCTGAAGAAGACACAAGAAGGCAAATTCAGCGAGAAGGCGGATGAAGGAATCTTTCTAGGATACAACATACCGAACAAGCGAGTTTACAACAACTCAACGGGTCTTGTAGAAGTGTGGTGTAATGTTGACGTTCAGAGATATACCACACCACCTACAGGCAAAGGACCCGCCTACTTCTTCGATTATGATGGATTCTTCAAGTCCTTCAACATCCCTCTCTCTCCCTCGGATGATGAGTTAGCTACTAGGATGATGTATGATATCCTGAATACACCATCTAGCACACAGGGAGAATCATCTACTCAGTCAGGGGGAGTAGTCGATGACAGTGACTCCTCCTCTGAAGATGAAGCTGAAGCAGATGACCAGAACAGTCAGGAGGAACAGGTTTCAGTTCCTGAAAGTCCACAAGCATCTACCAATGATGCACCTTCGACTTCGGAACCTCAAACTCCAACTACCTCAGATGCAGAACCAAATGTTCATAATCTTGGCTCTGAGGTAGCTGTTCCTACTACTCCAGGATCACGACTAAACGTCTATCATCCCCTTGACAATGTCATTGGGGATGTCAGATCAGGAGTACAAACCCGAAATCAGCTATACTCAGCTGATTACGCCTCAGTTATGGAGAAGGGTTACATTCATGATGGTGCTTATCGATGTTTTGTCTCGCAGGTTGAGCCAAAGTATGTCAGTGAGCACTAAATGATGAGGCGTGGGTGAGTGCCATGCAAGAAGAACTTCTGCAGTTCAAGAAGTTAGGTGTATGGACTCTGGTTGATAGACCTAAAGGTGCTAAAGTCATTGGCACCAAATGGGTACTAAAATGCAAGAAGGATGACCAAGGGGTCATTATCAGGAACAAAGCTCGATTGGTGGTTCAAGGTTTTCGCCAAGTCGAGGGGATTGACTACAATGAGGTGTTTGCACCCGTGGCAAGGATGGAAGCCATTCGTATCTTCCTTGCCTATGCATCGTACATGAAGATTAAAGTCTACCAATTAGATGTGAAGAGTGCATTCCTTCATGGGGAAATCAGGGAAACAGTCTATGTAAGTCAACCCGAGGGATTTGAAGATCCTTATCATCGGGATAGAGTTTACAAGCTCGACAAGGCTTTATACGGGCTTCATCAAGCTCCTCGAGCTTGGTATGAGAAACTCTCGACTCATCTTGTGAAACACGGATTTCGCAGGGGAGTCATTGACTGCACGCTGTTTATTAAAGAAAAGGATGGCGACCTACTGCTTGTACAGATCTATGTTGATGACATAATCTTCGGTTCAAAGAACGAAGAGTTATGCAAAGAGTTTGAAGCAGTGATGAAGAAAGAGTTTGAGATGAGTGCTATGGGGGAGATGAAGTTTTTTCTCGGGTTACAGGTGGATCAGACACCAAATGGGATCTTTCTACATCAGACCAAGTATGTAGGAGACATTCTCAGTCGCTTTGACATGGAGAATGCTTCTGCTGCTGGGACTCCACTTGCTACGAATCACGATATAGCACCTGATGAGAATGGAGATCTTGTAGATGCCACGATGTACCGAGGAATGATTGGATCCCTTATGTATCTCACTGCCTCAAGACCTGATATTATGTATGCTACATGTTTATGTTCTAGATATCAGGCTAAACCTAAGGTCAACCATCTGATCGGGGTCAAGAGGATTTTTCGTTATCTGAAGGGTACACCCACACTTGGATTGTGGTACCCTCATGATGATGACTTTGAGCTTACCGCGTATAGTGACTCGGATTACGGGGGCTGCAAGATGAACTACAAGTCTACATCAGCAGGGTGTCAATTCTTTGGGAGAAGATTAGTTACCTGGCAGTGTAAGAAGCAGACATCGGTTGCATTGTCAACCTGTGAAGCCGAATATGTTGCTGCTGCAAGTTGCTGTTCACAAATCATCTGGATTCAACAGCAAATGCGGGATTACGGTTTAAAATTCTCGTCTACTCCTATTTTTGTTGATAACTCTGCTGCAATTGCAGTAACTAAAAATCCGGTTCAACATCCTAAGACCAAACACATCGGTATTAAATACCATTTCATAAGAGATTGTTTTGAAAAGAACTTAATTGATGTGGTTAAAATTAATACTGATTTTCAACGCGCTGACCTCTATACTAAAGCCTTTGATAAACCACGTTTTCAATATTTGCTAGAGGTCAACGGCGTTAAAAAGAAAAGTGAGGTAATTCCTGATGATGATAATGTGTAGTCCGATGTAGTTTAGTTAAAGTTTTTTTTATTTTATTTGTTTATTTTCGTCTGTTAAATTTAAACTCATGTTATTTTGCTGTTTATTAAAATCCTAAAATAATTAAACCAGTAATATTTTAGTATTTTAGGGGGAGAATATGTCAGCAAGTTAACATTAAAAAAAATTAAAAAAAACGAGGGAGAAGGAGTGAATAGCTGATATAAGGTAGATCGTATCTGTGATACCGATTCAAAACCTTTGGAAAATGATAGTACACAGGAACAAATCAAGAGGGATTTTAAAATTTTAAGTTTTTAAAAGATGCAAAAATTTAAAGTATAAGTCTGTGTAGTCTAGGCAATACAAAAGGGAAGATGATAGAAAACTGGTAACTCCTAAGGTAACACAAAGAAAGTAGACCTAGAGGTTGCTAGACCACAAATGATATGTTGGTAGATTCAACACAATAGATGATTAGACCTGACTGGTGATCTCAAGATCAAACTAAGTTGTTCAACTGACTGTGGGCTTCCATCTTATCACTGGTTAACACAATCAACAATATTCCAATAAGGGGTAATGAGCATTTAAACGCCACAAATGTGTGCGGATGACCATAATTAGAGCAAAGCAAAGAAAAAAATGAAAGACAAATGCTATAAAGCTAATGACTTATGTTGTTGGTGCATTTTGTGCAAAATAAAATAAGCTGCTCTAACAAGGAGATAGGTTGTGTGCCTCTCTGCTGTGCGATGGCACTGACCTGAGGATAAGCATAACCTAGATATTCTAGAATTCATTGTTGTTTGCCGCCTCTCTGCTGTGCGATGGCACTGACCTGAGGACTGGCTTCTCTTTGAAAGCTCTAAGAATAGTCTCTTCTTGTAATAATACCCGTAGACCGCTCAAAGGCTCCTGAGGAATGTTGATTACCATATAAGTGTGGGATCCACAAATGTTAGTTGAAATAAATAAACCTAAATCAGTCACCAGTCTGTGTCAAAAATCTGTGTATGGATTTAAGTGGACAAACATATTGACAATCATTGTGGCTACAATTCTCAAAAGTTCAAATCAATGTGACAATCTAAGAGTTTCAGTATGATTTCCTTAAGTTGCTAATGACTCTGGATGAACACCAAGAATTGAGCATCAAAAGATTTTGATAACAAGTCCCAAATGATTTGACTTGCCTGTATGATTCCAAAATTGAATTGGTCCAGGTGTGGTCAATCCAAGTTGAAGCTGTCTATTCCGGAACCAAATCCCGTAGATGTCTATCTTAGGATTTATCTCTCACAAAAAGCCAAAAACAAGTTTGTTTTTAGTATTTAGTTTAAGTTTTCTAAGTTAGTTAGTAGTTTTAATTTTAATTTTATTAGTTTGTCGGACTACATCAGGAAAATCAGTAAGGAATCAACTCACTAAAAGGGTCATGTCTGAGATGACCACATGTGCTTTGAAAGTTTATAACAGTCACGTCTGAGGTGACTAAAGTGTTTAAAAGGATCACGTCTGAGGTGATCAAAAGGTTTTCAAGTTAAAATGATCATGTCTGAGATGATCAAAAGCTCATAACGTTAATTTCAAAAGTTAAAAGGGTTTTAAATGTAAATGGGTAAAAATGGCAGAAAATTAACTAAGTGTGACCCATTCGCACGAATGGACCATACGTATGGACTAACCATACGAATGGAAGCCATTCGCACGAATGGACCATGAGTATGGACCATCAAACCGAATGGCCCATACGATTGGCCCAGTCGGAGGCTTAAGGGCGAACGAGTGAGTCAGTCGCACGACTGAATTCCAGTCGGACGACTGAAGAAGGGCGACTGACCCAATCGCACGACTGAGTCCCACTCGCACGACTGAAAGGTGCGTATGAACTCAGTCGCACGATTGGATCTAGGGTTAGTATAAATAGAGGGGGAGTCGGTCGCAGAGACTCATCACCCTCAAAGAAACCCTAAATCGCACGACTTAACTACACTCTGCCAAAATTTCATTTGATTCCTAAAACACCCGTTTCTTGAGTACTGATCATTTCTATCGACTTTACAGGTAATTTGCGGTGAAGAGAAACAAAATAACGGTCCAATTGATTCTAGATCTGCAAAATTCAGACCCGAAAGCAAACCAGACTTAAACGGCCTAATAACCTAATCTAACTACTCAAACAGATGAAATTAAGTGTGTTAGGGGTTATAAGAAAGTATTGCGAGTCAAATGAACCAGATAACGATGTCTAAAACTCAAAATTGGTGAAAAAGTAAATTTGAATTGAACAGACAGTATATCATGCGATTGGACAGGCTGATGAACTTCAGTCGCACGACTGAAGGGTGCGATTTACCTAACCGCACGACTGAACCATGCGTATGAAGCTCAGTCGCACGACTGGTGTAACCGCATAAGAGTACATGCGCATGAGTCCAGTCGCACACTCAGTCGTACGCATGAGATCATTCGCACGTCTGAACCTCAATCGCACTGTTCAGTCGCACGACTGATCTCAGTCGCACAACCTCAATCGCATGACAGAAACATTCTATTCAAGTTTAAGTGTTTCATGATGTTCTTAGCCAAAGGTACTAATGTTTATATTGATATGTGTTACAGATGGCGAGTCGATGGACCATGAGCACGAAGCATAACATATGTGCTCATCTGGATTTGACATCCAGGAACGCGGCTGACTTCTCAGGCATCATCACTTTTCTGCTGAGATCTAGGATTGCTCATGCTATCTCTACACCGTGTACTCCTTATAGATCAGTGCAGCAGGCCTTCTGGGAAGGCGCGACCGTTGATAGATCCTCTGAGCCTCATTGCATCAGGAGTACGATCTTTGGTGAGGCTATTACCATCTCAGAGGAGGATCTGAGGATTGTTCTACAGTTAGGGGATGACGCTGATTGTCCTACTCGTCTACACCCCCTCACGGTCAGAGGATGTTTTCTGAGAGCCAAGTACTCTGGGGACATCAATGCTGGGGTACTCAACAAGAGTAACCTCTGTCCCCAGTTCAAGTATCTTGCGCATGTTCTACTGAAGTGCATAGCGTCGAGGAAGGGAGGATTTGATGAGTTGTCGGATCAGATCCAGAACGCATATGCTGCGTTGGTGCTGAACCACCCGTTCAGCTTCTCCAAAATGATCTTCACCTACCTGGTGGAGAACATTGAGGGGAAAGGGAAGGAAGGCTTCTGCATGTATCCGAGGTTTATGCAGATGATTATAGATCAGAAGCTTCCCTCCCTGCCGAAGGAGAAGGAGGATGCTGTAGTGCTCGAGGTCATGGATGACACTACGTTGGGCAGGATGAAGGTGTACAGGGGGAAGCAGGTGAAACCCCCTGTCAGGAGGTTGTTTGGGCATCTGGCCCGTGCTGACTACGTGGTGCCAGCCAAGAGAAAGTGGCGCCACGATGATAGTGATTCCGATGTAGAGCAGATTGCTCTACCAGCTCATGATTCAGATGATGATGATAGCGGAGACGCCGGGATGATATGCCTGCTCCACCTAGAGGCACTGAGTCTGATGTTATTCCCCCGGGGTCTGCCCCTGCCGGAGATGTTGCTGAGACGGCCGGTTTTCATCAGGAGTTTGTTGTTGGTGCTGAGGAGGAGGAGGAGTCTGATGAGGAGCCCCTCACGAGAACTGTGGGAAGCAAGGTTGTTCCCACGGGCTGCGGGTGGTTGGTGAACACCCTAGAGACTCCAGAGAGACAGAGACTGACCCGAGCTATGCTCCGGGTTCAGCAGGCAGAGCTGCAGGGGGAGCATCCACTTCCACAGGGACAAGGAGGAAGAGGATGGCTCAGCCCCATGGACTGAAGAAGAAGAAGCGTCGACTGACCTTCGTTACTACTGTAGCCTCTACTTCCACCACCACAGCCACCACTACCACCTCCACTGATATACCACCCACCACCACATCCACCACTGCTACCACAGCCACCACCATACCTACCACCACTGTACATTTCCCATCCACCACCATACCATTTACACCCACATCACCTTCACCATTTTACCGACCCATATTCACCACAGCCACCACCACCACCACCTCACATCATGCAGGACCGTCAGCCCAGTCCTCACACATGTATGGATCACCTCTACCTCCAATCGGGGTAGAGGAACAGCTGTCGGCGCTAAACCGTATGGTGATGCGCTTACTAGCTGCCGATGAGGAGAAAGCTGCACAGATACGCCAGCTGACCGACCTGACTGCTGCCCAGTCTCAACAGATGGCAGAGCAGGCTCGGGTGATAGAGCAGCAGACCCAGCTGATGGATGCACAGAGAGTAGAGATGTCCCAACTCCAGGAGCAGCATGCCCAATCAGCCAAACGTATAGAGGAGTTGGAGACTACCAACAAGACCATCATGCTGCGGTTAAAGGGATCAAAGGATGAGCCCTTAAAGATCAAGGAGGGTGATGGAGATGATGGAGATGGTGATGACGAGGATGAAGATGATGATGAGGATGAGGAGGATGATGAGGATGAGGAGGAAACAGATGAAGAAAGGACAAAGGGAAAGGATGATGATGACGAAGCAGAAGGAGGGGATGCGGCTGCATCGGCCTCTGCTTCAGGTCAAGAACGAAGATCGAAGAATCGACAGGACCAGTCAGCTACCACCTCTGCTCCTCCGAGCGATGAGACCCTGATTCAAGACAAAAGTACAGACTAGATGTTTTATGTATTTATTTATTTTTGTGTTTGAATCATGTACTGAAAACAATGTTTTGAATGTTTATATATTAAGTTAATGTAATTCTGTTTGATTACTTACTAATGATTTATGTGTTGAATGTTTAAATCAAACAGATCCAAATTTTCAAAGAGATGAGTTTGATATTGCTCCCCTTCAACAGGTCAAGACTCAACTAACCATGATTCTTGATCTGCAAGGGATTGTAAGAAGGTCTGTGAGTTATACCCCTGAAGAAGGGGAAATAATTCATGACCTATCTAACGAGCAACTCGCAGAGATGTTCAGACTCAATCCGGATGAAATAGTCAAAGATGCTCCAACAGTTGATTCGACTAGTGATGAAGAGCTTAACGATGTTGATGAGGTCGAGGTCGAAGATATCACTGCAGAGGAGTACCCTCAGTATGCTGACAACGAGGGTAATGTGGTCCCCAATCTGGGTGAGTCCCTAGTCAGTGATACTTTTGAGGTACTGAACAAATGGAGCAGGAAACGGAGAAGGCAGAAGGAACAGCCCAAGCCTCAAATGATGACGTAGACATTCGAAAGGCTGAGTGGGCTGCCTGTTTTGAAGAAGTGAGAGCCCAACGTGCTGCACCAAAGAAAGATGCCTACACCAAGCTCTACAGAGTCAAGAAACACCACAAGGTGTCAGGCAGGATTATAGCATGGGCTTATTTTGATGATCTTAACGCGTATGCAGTTAAGAGGGAACAGGCATAGAGTACTTCAGATTTCCACATGATCTGAAGACTCTACCAGGTTTTGAGCTCAACCAGCTGGCTAAGCTAAAGCTTTTGTATGCTGACCCAAGGAAGATGTCAGGCTGGTTCGAGGCTGCCCTTAAGAAGGAGTACCACACCAGATGGGTTAACTTCAGACCCCAACAGCCTACTAGGTACATAAGAAGGTCTGAGGTTGATGCCATTACTGGCAAGCCCAAGATTGTGTTGAAGTGGAGTCCTCCGCGCACTATGTCGAGAATCCCTCTCAGGAAATGCCACAGGACTTCACTCCACACTTCAAATGGTGGTACTATGATTGGAGAACAGCTGAAGCGGTCATAGTCCTAAATAAAGAGGGACAAATGGATACAATCAGGGTATTCGACCCGATGTGGCTAACTAACTTGTCTGCTAATGATGTCTATACATTATACAAGTGGCCACTGTTCTATGACACGCAAGATATTGTACAAGCCCTCCAGTTCCAAAATGTTATACGACTCTGCTTCGCGTTTGAGATTCACGCGGGAGTCACCAAAGAGGAGAAGTACAAGAAGTACAAGGAGGTTATGCAGAAGACAAGAGATTAGATAGATCTAGGTCCAAGGGGGAGTTTGTTGATGCATGTATGTCCCTAGATCATGATTTGTAATGTAATAGATCTTGTCTGTCTGATTATGATGTAATATGTATTGATTAATGAAATGACATGGATTGTTTGTTATTGTAATGTTTAATATTTCATTAATGAGTCGTGATTGAATTGATTGGGTTTATGATTGTTTGAATGGTTACACATAATGTTATATTAATTAAAACATTCAAACTTAACTTAATGAAGTTCTCATGCGAATGGCCCATGCGAATGGACCACACGCATGAATAACTTCATACGATTGACTCAATCGCACGATGAACCAGGAGACTGGATCAGTCGTATGATTGACACATAAGATTGGCTCAGTCGCACGACTGAACACTCAGTCGTGCGGATGAATCAACCGCATGGTTCAATCGCACGACTGAACCATACTTATGGCCCAGTCGCACGATTGAACAATACTAACCTATAAATAGACCCAATTCGTGGAAAAACGTAAGCATTCATACCATTACGATTCCAGACGTACCCTAGCCGTCCAGAGACCTCCCAAATCGTTCTCCAAGTTCACAGAACACATTAGATCGATTCCTAATCGACTTCTAACGTTAGATTCAATTCTTGATTGATTCTTCGTGTGTTCTCACTGATTGGATCGCCAATCAAATAGGATTCCGCACTATTTGAGTTGGTTTAACACGCTAATCACTAGGTATTTCGGTCAAATACAAATACCAGGTCCTAACAAAGTCTCTTTATAAGGGGCTGGATACCTTCCCCTATCGGACGTGTTTTAAACCCGTGATGGTGGTATTCTTCCCAAGTGCGGACAATATCTGGTGCGGTTTCTTGCTTGTTACATTTTTGTTCGAAGTTAAAAATAGTGTGTTTTGTTTGACGTAAAACAAAAATGTTCTATGTTGTTTTGCTTAAAACATTTTCTATGTTGAAACAAATAATGAAGTACATTATTGTGTTTTATTGTTGCAAAAAAAATAAAAGTACATTTGTGTTTTATTGTTGTAACAAATAATTCAACACATTATCCTATATATGAAAAACAAAAGATGAGAAATAGTTGGTTTTTAGTGGATTTAGTTTGGCCGTAAAGCTTTCCATTATTTGCATTAAGCCCCGTCATTGTCATCTTTATAGAGTTGTTTTACTTTTGTAAGTGCCTATAGAGGGTTTGGGTTTTGTCTCTTCTATGTTTGGTGGTAGAGAGATACATATAGAGAGGTGGTCAGACTGTTGTCACGTGCCTTCGACGCCACCCTAGTTTTATGCTTGTTGCACAACTCCACTTTTATGTTTTGGGTTGTCGCCGGATGGTAATGGAAGCCATGTCGCCATCCATTTCCGGCGACGTTGGGCCATTTCATGCCATTTCTGGGTCGCAGTCAAGAGTACTACGATCCTCTTATGTGTTTTTGGGTGATGTCGGCGACATATCCATCGTGAATGGCGGTAGGCTCACCTCCTTTTTCCAGCTAGGGCTATCTCTGTGGTGCTCTTTTTTTGTTCACCGCTAACACCTAGGGTTTATCTTGTGTGCTTCAAACACCGCCGGTCCGCCTTTGGTGGTTTCTGCACTGCAATTCGGCCGAGGTGTGGTTTTTGGGTATCCTACTTGATTAACTATTTCTTGTAGTTGTTGGCTTTTGTGTGTTGAACCATCATTCTCTAGTTTCTATGATGAAGTCATTGAATTCATTTACCACATAAATGGTTGTTGTCGTTGATGATGAGGTGGGCTTTTCTAAGACCTTTAAAAGGTTGTAGATCTGGAGTTATTGTACCTGAATCGTTGTTCTAATGTTTCAGATTTGGTGCTTATTGATGACGATGAGCTTGAGCTTATCCGAGACTCTATGCATGTTGTCGACTTTGAAATTTATGAAGGATTACTAGTATGTAGATTGTTGTTGTTGATGCTGATAAGGTTGGGCTCATCTGAGACCCTAAGAAAGTTATCGATCTAGAATTTCTGAAACTGATATTTGTTCTAAATGTTTTAGTGTAAGGCCCCGTTCCCGGGACGCTTACAGTTGGCCAATCATTGCTCTTAAAACTTATAGTTACATTTAACTTTCATAAACAATGCAACGGAATCATCAAAATAAACATCTCATTTCATTATATATGATTTTGCAAGTTAATACAATCGTTCATTCAAAACATCGTTCGTTCGCATTACAATGCAAAAACATTTAAACCAAAAGAATGCCATCCAAAAGAGCTGAGTAGCCGCCCCGTGCCATCCTCAGCAATCATTACCTGCCAACTGGAAACACATAAAAGTCAGCGTCGATGTTTGAGTTCTAGTTTTAAATAAAACATATTTTTCTTTCATTAAAATCGTTCTTTACTTTCATGCGATCATACATCACACGTACACATAGATAATATCATTATTATCTTCATCATTCATCCATTGACTTCCATCAATTCATGCTTTCTTACTTTCGTTAGTTCGTTCATCATTACATCTTTTTTTACCGTCACAACCATGAACTTTTACCCTTCTATCCGTTGGTACTGGGCCGAAGCCTATCATAGACCTTCATCACGGTGCACAGCACCTCATGGCCATAGTACCGAAGGTAAAAATTCAGGTATACCATTGTCATGCGCTATGCCCTTCCGTCCGTTGGTACTGGACCGAAGCCTATCATAGACCTTCCATCATGGTGCATAGCACCTCATGGCCATAGTACCGAAGGCAAGCAACAATGGTTCTATACAAATGGTCAATCACAAAGAAGGACCCCGATGTGCATCCTTCTGGGGTAGCTAACCACACACACCGTTGTGCTAACACCTTACAATGGGGCGTGTCCCGACATCCAATGCTTGCAAGACTTTTTTACATTCCATCGTTTATTAATGCATGCATTCATTCATTATGTTCCTCTTTCATTATGTTCCACCTTACGTTACATAATACTTTCATTTCATTCATTAACATTCCACGTAAAGCCAAGGGAATATAATCATACATAGTAATAAGGAACATCAACATACACAGTCAACATCATCATACAGAGCATCATCATACATACATAACATACATCATGCATCATCATACAACATCATACATCATCATCATCATGCCCCACATAACCTTTATGGTCTCAAAAGTCAACTTACAAGAACTACCCGAAACCTTCCACGTCAAAACTTACATCTGCACTTTCCCCTGAAAGTCAGTAAATAAACTATGTTCTTTCGGGCGTATGAGCCCTACTTGGGCGTATGGACACCCTCCAGTCACATGGCCTTCCAGGCGACTGAACACTTAGGCGAATGGACGTCAGGCGAATGGACCCTATGCAAATGGACCCTATGCGAATGGACCTATGGGCGAATGGACACCTATGCATATGGACTCTCAGTCGCATGACCTCCATGCGTATGGCCTTCAGTCGCATGACTTCAGGCGCATGGGCTTCAGTCGCATACCCTTCGTATGAATGGACCTCAGTCGCATGGCCTCTAGGCGCATAAACCTCAGTCGCATAACCTTCAATCGCATACCTTACATGCGCATGAACTTCAGTCGTATGACTTCCATGCGTATGGACCTCAGTCGCATGGCAATCGTGCGCATGGACCTCAGTCGCATGCCATTCGGCCATATGGCATTCAGTCGCATGCCATTCGGTCGCCTAGCCCTAGCTGATGCAGAATGCAGTTCATCCCGAACCCAATCTGCCATTTTCAACCTCCAAGCTCTTCTAAACTCTTCTAAGCCCAAATCAACTATCCTAAACCTTAGGAATGCATACCACAACACCATTCAAGCACACTCAAGCCCGGAAACAAACACCACTCGCATAACACACAAACACATACACACGGGTCAAACACACACATTTCAAAAACAGGTTTTACTATGTGTTCCAGCCTCAAATCAGTTGAAAACGTGTAAAAGAGGGGTCCTAGAACTCACACAAACGACAGCGACGAGAAGAGCTTCGATTCAACCCGCTCTAAACTTCGATTTTCACTCTCGAATCCCCTCGAACCAAGCTTTTTCTCCCTTTTTCTCCCTTTTCTCCTCCTCTCCCTCTTTGGTTGAGTTTTGTGCAAGTGTGGGGAGGGTGTGGGCTGCCCTCCCCTCTTATTCCTCTACTCATCCAATCTTTCTCCCATTTTGGCGAGTTTGGTCCCTCGACTTTGGACTTTATTTCTTTTTCTTTTTCGTCGGCTTCAAAGAAAATTTCCGGGTGTTACATTTAGATTCTATGGTTGTCCATGACAATGAGCTTGACGTTAACCGAGACCGTATGCATGCTCTCAACATTTCATTACATGTTTAGAGGTTAATCTTGGATGTTTAGAGGCAATGATGATGTAAAAAGGTCATGATCGTTGTTATGGCGAGGAAAACGTGATTTTTGCAGACGCAACGAACGATAGCTTTTGAGCCTTCTAACATAATTATTACATATGCAACTGTTCATGCATTGTGTGTCACACCCCGACCGACGGCGGAATCATCGGGGCGGACGAATGTGAATCGATTGTTCATAGTTCATGGAATTTAAATAAGTTGGAATAATATTAAATGATATTTTCATTTAATAATACTAATCAAGTAATACATTACATTGCAATAAAGATCAAAAAACATAATATAGTTTTGTTTATTAATCAAGGTAGAAGTCCTATATGAGCATGAAGAAGTCCACTAAACACCATCCTGAAATCATGTGTAAAAGTAACGAATTAGCTAATGAATTAGCCGATGAGTAATCACAGGTTTGAATACATATATAGATTGATTAAATAGATTGAAAACAATTCAATTCACATGACAATATCAAGACTTAAAAAGCAATAGTGTAATATAAAATACAAACTAACACAATCAAACTTAATGGTTGAATTGACTCAGTCCGCAGACGAAGCCTTATAGAATGAATGATTCCGGTTCCAATCACCATGCGACTAAACAAATCGGGTGGGTTTGTCAAACCAATAGATCTATCATTATTACCGCAGTTGCATGAATTAGATTGTGTTCTTATCAAGTTTATCTAACTATGCACACATTATTGCAAGTAATAACATAGCATGTCTTGAATTGAATTTAGAATGAAATAGAATAAAAATGATTGAATATGGAATTACATGATTTCCCCAAATATAAAACACATAAAAAGGACTATGAATACTCACATTGTATAATGTTGATTGTAGGATTTATAAGAAAACTTGGATGTTCAAGAGTCAAGGGTGATGTCCTAAAAGATAAAAAACAATAACTTGAGGTCGGAATTCATTACAAGAAGTTAGGACGTTTAGAGATTGCCAAAAGACGAAAGCTAGATTGAAAAAAGATTATTGCATAATTTTCAGATTCTTGACAGAATGTTTGGTACGTGTTTGAACACGTTTTGAAAATATCAAATGGTTTCATAAATTATAAAAATTTACAGTTAACTAGTTCAGAGTCTCCCGGAAAACTTTCGTTTACAAAAGGTTTTTATGAAAAGACCCAAAAATAGGTCAAAACAGCAGCACAAGACAGGAGATGCTGAAATGCGCACTTATCTTGTGAAGGCTATTGTTGAGTCATACGATAGAGTTTGAAGACGTATAAACTATCATTAAAAATTTTATTCGATGAGCTTAATATTGGAGTCTGATTTTACTCAAATTTAGTTTTATGACCAAGTTATGGTCAGATGAAGTCATATTATATTCTGTCAAAATTATAGTAAGGCACTTATGTGTACTTTTAAAATTATTAAAGCATGAAACCGGTTGAAACAAATTTATTATGTCGATATATGGTATATTAGACTTCATTTGATTAATAAAAAAATATTCCAAGACTTTTCCATAGCCATCACTTAGAGAAATAATCTTGGAATAACCCGAATGCGGCGGCATAGCCGTCCATATGCAAACATGATTCTTTGTTTATGTTAGTGTGTTGTTAGCTTGATTTAGGAATGTTAGTGATATTATAATAGTAAGGTTATGAATATTAAAATCTTAATAATCAAATGATAATGATTGAAATAAAAAAGATTTAGTAAAATAAATAATAAAAGTAAGAACATAAAGTCATGAGAAAGATTGGATGTTAGAACGATTGAAACAATATAGAAATGCATATATAAAAGCAATATAAGGTTACCTTATTATTAGAAACTTCTTGAAATTACTTGTAAAAGAAAATTATTGAAATTGATCAAAACCAAAGGATGAAAGAAAGGTTTGTTAGTGAGACTTTTAGAAAATGAGCAAATGAAAAGTGATACCTAAAACTTGTTTTATAGTAGAGGTTAGAAGGGGTTTATAAATGGTGTTAATGGTGAGTTACAAGTCTTTCAAAAGGAGGTTATTATGATGAAATTTGAAATAAATATAAATTTAAATATAATAAATAAATAAAAGAATAATTACAATTAAACTCTAAATTTATTAAGACACTAATTTTAATTTAACAACTTATTTTTTTATAAAATATATATAGACTTTATAAGTCCCACATAAACTTTACGATTTGATTATTTATTTTAATTGAATATTTTTAATCTTATAATATTAATAACTTTTTAAAATTTATATAATTTATTTATAAATTATAGAATTTAAGTTAAATTGATTAAGTGACACATGTATTGTTTTTGGAACATAAAAATAAATAAAAATGACTAAATAATGATTTGATTGACAAGATTGACTCAAATGGGTTTAGGTTTGGGTTTATAGTTTGAAAATGGGCCGAATGTTACATTGTGTACTACTCCTTGATGTAGATACATGTTTTAGGTTGACTTTACAACTTGTTTTAACAGTTTTTGCCCTTTTATACTCTTCACCGCCTTTATATGAACATTAGAGTGACACCTTTTGACTCTCGAATTTTGAATGAAAGAAAATCTTGTAGGTAGGAGATGATGTAATAATCGGTTTATGTTCGATGTTCCGGGTGGTAAACATGTTGTTTGTAGCCATAAGGAGCAGCCGCTTCCGAGCCTTATTTTTTTAAATGTCTATGTTAGTTGTCGTACTTTTGAGAATATGAGTAAGTTAAGCGATATTCTCATAAACTTTGATGTTGGTCAAAACCCGCAGCGAAGCGAGGGAGGCAAAGTTACTAGTTCAAGTAAATTTAGCAAAACAAAAAAAATCATCACTTTTTAATACAACATATAATATAGAGAACAAAAAATGCAACAAAATTGTGCTAATCCAGCACATTTATTCAAATTCTAAGTGACGAACTCAGTGTGATAAACCGAATGGCATTTGAGTATCCTCGATGATCGATGTCATCCATCATCATAGCGATAATCACCGTGTGCTTCTATTCATCGCATATCAATTCATTACCTTCAATTACTACTATCATTGACCATCGAATCATTGTCTCAAAACACTGTCGATTGACACACCTTTCTCAAGTTAACACCTCTAATCGCCGATTAGCTGTTGCATGTAATTATGGAGTTTAAGACGACAAGAATCTCTAGGCTTTGGTTGTATTTTGAGGTTAATTGTTAATATGATTTGTCAGTGAAGAAAATGTGTAAAATAAATGTGTTGTATTTATTAAAGGATAATGGAAATTGGATTAAATAATTAGTAGACCAAAATATCATTTAACTTTATTTTCTAGTTTTGCCGCATGTTAGCACCTAATTACTTCTTATACTTTTTAGGTAAATACAGTTAACCAATTTATCTATTGTGACTTGCTACAAACCGTTAACCTAATAACAAGTATTATATTTGATATAATATCATGTGGGTTGCTTAATTCCTAAAAACTTCATGGTTATCGTTTTACAAAGAATCAATATTGACCTCAAAAGAATTAAGGTTAAACACAAGGATTGATACCATATAGTTTATCGTGGCACACGCCACCCTCACCCTATGTGTGTCAACTTCTAACAAGAGAGAAAGGATTGATATTTGTTGAGGCCGATCTAATCAAGTAAAGTGAACTAGGTTCTCTTAAAGATATCATGTGGACCGGCTTGTACATACTTAACTGGTTTGTCTTAAGGGTGAATATAATTAAAAAAATTTGTGAAGATTTATTCATCTAAATCATGACCTCCATGCGTATGGCCTTCAGTCGCATGGGCTTCAGTCGCATACCCTTCGTATGAATGGACCTCAGTCGCATGGCCTCCAGGCGCATGAACCTCAGTCGCATAACCTTCAATCGCATACCTTACATGCGCATGAACTTCAGTCGTATGACTTCCATGCGTATGGACCTCAGTCGCATGGCAATTGTGCGCATGGACCTCAGTCGCATGCCATTCGGTCGTATGGCCTTCAGTCGCATGCCATTCGGTCGCCTAGCCCTAGCTGATGCAGAATGCAGTTCATCCCGAACCCAATCTGCCATTTTTGACCTCCAAGCTCCCTCAAACATCTTCTAAGCCCAAATCAACTATCCTAAACCTTAGGAATTCATACCACAACACCATTCAAGCACACACAAGCCCGGAAACAAACACCACTCACATAACACACAAACACATACACACGGGTCAAACACACACATTTCAAAAACGGGTTTTACTATGTGTTCCAGCCCTAATTAGTTGAAAACGTGTAAAGAGGGGTCCTAGAACTCACACAAACGACCCCGACGAGAAGAGCTTCGATTCAACCCGCTAAACTTCGCATTTCAAGCTCGAATCCGCTCGAACCAAGTTTTTTCTCCCTTTTCTCCTCCTCTCCTCTCTTTGGCTGAGTTTTGTGCAAGTGTGGGGAGGGTGTGGGTTGCCCTCCCCTCTTATTCCTCCACTCATCCAATCTTTCTCCCGTTTTGGCGAGTTTGGTCCCTCGACTTTGGACTTTATTTCTTTTTTTCTTCTTCGTCGGCTTCAAAGAAAATTTCCGGGTGTTACAAGTCCACCCCCCTCATATAGTTTTCGTCCCCGAAACCTGTTATTCCTCGAACAAACGTGGGTAATGATGCCTCATTTCTTCCTCAGTCTCCCACGTTGACTCGGATCCCTTCCTGTGCTTCCACTGTACCCGCACAAGAGGAACCGTTTTATTCCTCAGCCTCTTCTCTTTTCGATCGATGATTGCCACTGGTTGCTCCACATAACTGAGCTGTTCGTCTACTTCGATATCTTCCAGTGGAACAATCATATCTTCATCCGCCAAGCACTTCCTTAGATGAGATACATGGAATGTAGGGTGAATTCCACTTAGCTCATCTGGTAACTCCAATCTATAGACCACCTCTCCTACTCGAGCAATGATTCGAAAGGGCCTATGTACCTTGGGCTCAACTTGCCCCGCTTTCGGAACCGGATGATACCCTTCCAAGGTGAGACCTTTAGCATAACTCGGTCACCCACCTGGAACTCAATCGGTCTGTGTCGTTTATTAGCATACGACTTCTGTCTATCATTGGCTGCTTTCATGAAGGCTTTGATCCTTCCAAGCTTCTCAGTCGTAGCCTCGATTACCTCGACGCTCCCTAACTCCTTCTGACCAATAACACCCCAACAAGCGGGTGTTCTGCATCTCCTACCGTATAGCATCTCATAAGGGGGCATACCAATGCTGGCATGATAACTATTTTTGTATGAGAATTTGGCTAACGGTAAGTGGTCATCCCAACTTCCTCCAAATCAATAACACACGCGCGAAGCATATTCTCCAACGTCCGAATGTTCCTTTCTGACTGACCATCAGTCTGAGGATGATAAGCCGTGCTAATATGTAACCTCGTCCCCATAGCATCGTGGAATTTCTTCTAGAATTTGGATGTAAACCGGGTGTCACGATCAGACACAATAGACACCGGTACACCGTGACGAGTTACAATCTTCTAGAATTTGGATGTAAAACCGGGTGTCCGCTAACCTCTCAGAGGAATATGTCTCGCGGATTGGTAGGAAGTGAGCACTCTTCGTCAAGCGGTCAACAATCACCCATATAGCATCATACCCTTTCGGGGTATGCGGCAGCTTCGTAATGAAATCCATGGTGATGTGCTCCCACTTCCATTCCGGTATATCCTAAGGTTGGATCTTCCCATACGGCTTTTGATGATTGGCCTTCACTTGTAAACAAGTAAGACATTTACTCACATACTCCACTACGTCACGCTTCATACTCGGCCACCAATAATCTTTCTTCATGTCTTGGTACATCTTTGTAGCACCGGGATGAATAGAGTATCGAGTCTTGTGAGCTTCATCCATAATCTTCACCCGTAGATCCCCAAAACGAGGAATCCACATTCGCCAAATTGGGTTCTAACACCAAGGGTGTTTTCACCAAACTCCGCGACCAGACCTCTCATTCTTTCAGAGTTAAGATGATCTTCTTTCAATGCCTCATCTTGAAACTCTTTGACTTTGTTCATCACATCCGAGGTCATGATCAACTGGTATGCTTTCACCCGAATCGGCTCGGGTCTCTCCTTTTGGCTAAGGGCATCCGTCACCACGTTGGCTTTGCCCGGATGGTAATGGATCTCGCATCATAGTCCTTATGAGCTCCAACCATCTTCTTTGCCTCATGTTCAAGTCCTTCTGCTCAAAGAAGTACTTCAAGCTCTTGTGGTCAGTGAATATGGTGCACTTCGTCCATACAGGTAGTGCCTCCCCAATCTTTAATGCAAAGACCACGCTGCTAGCTCTAAGTCATGAGTAGGATATTTGATCTCATGAACCTTCAACTGTCAGGATGCATAGGCTATAACCTTCCCTCTCTGCATTAACACACACCCAACCCCGAGTAAGAAGCATCATAATAAACCACCACATCTTCACTCCATCGGATAATGACAGAACATGAGCTTGAGTCAATCTCGCCTTCAATTCCTCGAACGCCTTCTCTTGAGCTTGACCCCATACAAACTTCATATCTTTCCGGGTCAACTTAGTTAGTGGAGAAGCGATCTTAGAGAAGTCTTGAATGAATCTCTGTAGTAGCCCCCAAACCCAAGAAGCTACGAATCTCGGATGGCGTCTTTGGTGACTTCCATTGCATCACCACCTCCACCTTTTCCGGGTCCACCATAATCCCGTCAGGATTCACCACATGACCCAAGAATTGAACCTCGCGCAACCAGAACGCGCACTTTGATAACTTCGCATACAACTTCTTTTTTTCTCAACGATCGAAGATCTATCCTCGAGAACCAAGTGGCGCCTTGGAGCTGATCAAACAATCATCAAATCTCGGTAAGGGGTATCGGTTCTTTATTGTCAACTTATTCTGCTCATGGTAGTCAATACACATCCTCATACTACTTCTTTTCTTCCACAACCAGGACCGGAGCACCCCAAGGAGAGATACTCGGTATGATGAACCCATTATCAAGCAGCTCTTGCAACTGCTCCATCAGCTCCTTCATCTCCGTAGGAGCCAATCGATACGGCGCATTAGCAACAGGTTGGGCACCCGGTATAATATCAATTTGAAACTCGATCTCACGGTCAGGTGGCACTCCTGGTAAGTCTTCGGGAAACACGTCAGGGAAGTCGCACACAACTGGTACATCGAATAGTTGTGGTGTTGGCGTATCCACATCCTTTACATCGGCCAAGTAGGCACTACATCCACGCCTCATACACTTTTCCGCCACCGCCATTGAAATCACTTTCGGAATCGTCGTGACCCGATCACCATAAACCGTCACCGAACTCCCGTCAGGCGCTATCAAACAAATCATCTTCATGCGACACACAATGTTCGCCTCATGGTCCGCTAACCAATCCATCCCAAGAACCATATCGAAACCACCTAAGGTCATCACGAACGGTCTAACAGGAAACTTATGACCTTCTAGTTCCACATCACAGTCTATTATCATCTGAGAAATCCAGGTAGACTTACCTATGGCAGTTTCTACATCAAAGGGCGCATCAACACCTCTACTACTAACAGGCAGCTTAGCACAGAAAGCAGCAGAAATAAAACTTTTACTAGCACCAGAATCAAATAACACAGAAGCTAAAGTTTGGTTCACTAGAAACGTACCGGACACAACGTTAGGGTCCGTCCTAGCCTCCTCCTGGGTCATCGTGAACGCCCAAGCGCTCGCCCTTGGTCCCTCTCCTCCAGCCTTCTTCACCCCGGAACCCTCAGCCCTCGGCTTCTTACAATCCCTACTCATGTGGCCCTCCACACCACAATTAAAACACCGGACCGTACGACAGTCCCTTGCTACATGCCCCATCTTCCCACATTTGAAGCACAAGTTCGACCCCAGTCTACGTTTCCCATTATGCTCCTTTCCACACTTGCCACACTTCTTCGGTCCGGCGCCAGATGTGACCACACGGCGGTCATCCACCCGTGCGCTCTTGTTACCCGCCGGGGCACCACCCCGACCAAACCTCTTCCCGTTCCAGTTCTGGTCTCCACCACTCTTCTTACTGCCTTCAGCCACCACCACCGTTCTTTCATCATACAACCTCCCGGCCAAGTCAACCGCCGACCTAAACGTGCTCGGTCGGGCAGCGATCATGTGCCTGTGAATATCCGCTGGCAAGCCCTGAATGTACCTCTTAATCTGTAACATCTCGTATTTTTGTTAATTAGGGGTTAACTTTGTTAAGTTCTTGTAAGGGCCATTTATGTCATTTATGAAACTTTGAGGGCTTGTTATGCATGTTGAGTTGAATTGGGAGTTAATAAATTAATTTGCTTAGCATTGATAATAATGATAATAATATTGTTATAATAATAATAATAATAATAATAATAATAATAATAATAATAATAATAATTAAAGTAATAGTAATAATAATAATAATAACAATAACTATGATAATAGTAAATTATAATGTTAATAACAATAATAATAATTATACTAATAATAATTAATAATAGTAATAATGATAATTTTAATAGCTTAAAATTTATAAATTAGTTAAACTTTAAACCTAAATTAAGTTGAGGGGTTGTTTTGACAATTTATAAACTTAAAATAGATATTTATGCATAAAATAATAAAGAGTTTATAAACGATGGGCCCAAAGTGTAACATTCGAATTTACAATTCCAACCCCCGCCCCCACGTTTTTCCGGCCAAGTTCCGGCCAAACTCCGATCAAGCTCCGGTGACCTTGAAATCCCGTCAAAACCGTGCGGAAATGGTCTCAAAACGTTCCAAATTCATTCATGTACAGGTTTCAAATGAGATTGTACCATTTAATCATGTTTATCAGGCGGTTACAACCCTCAATCGATCGAGTAACCGGCGACGTAAACCCCACGACCGTTCGAGCAATAAATTCT
Source organism: Flaveria ramosissima (assembly GCA_025215565.1). Lineage (NCBI taxonomy): Eukaryota > Viridiplantae > Streptophyta > Magnoliopsida > Asterales > Asteraceae > Flaveria > Flaveria ramosissima. Next base: position 51,865,909 of record CM046034.1, on the reverse strand, counting down.
AATAATAATCTAATTAAACGAACTAAAACAATCATCTACCTATCTTTAATCAATTGCAACCTTCAATTGAACCTGAAACAAACACATACAATGAATTCAATCGTCATCTACATCACGAGACTACAACTAGTCGAACACCACCTTTTGGTTTTCAAGAATCAAGATTGTGTAAAGCCCCGTTCCCGGGACGCCTATAGTTGGTCATTCATCGCTCATAAAACATATAAATTCAGTTACATTAGGAAAACATTGCAGCGGAAACATTCAAAAATGACATCACATTTCATTATAAATACTTTTGCCAAATAATACATCATTATCCGGTTACAAAATTCATGTTTGCATTACATCACAAAAGCTATATAATTGGATGCCATCCCAAAAGAGCTGAGTAGCTTCGTCGTACCATCCTCAGCAATCATTTACCTGCCAACTGGAAAATGCAATAAAAGTCAGCGTTGCTGAGTGAGTTCTAGTTTTAATAATAAAACATACTTTACTTTCATTAAAAACCATTCCTTTATCATGCGATCATGCAACATACGTATACACAGATAATTTCATTATTATCTTTCATCTCATTCATTATCTTCCATTCTTTTCGTCCATTCTGTCTTTCAAGTCTTTTGCGACAACATGGTCGCTCACCTCAATGGCAATCTCAATGATTGCTCGCTATCCGAGTCTTTTGCACCCCTAAGGTTGCTCACCCTAATTGCCCATCACGATAGCAAGCTATCCGAGTCTTTTGCAACAACAAGGTTGCTCACCCCAAGGCAACGTCACGATAGCACTTTACTCGAGTCTTTTGCAACGACGAGGTTGCTCACCTCATAGGCAATCTAAATGATTGCACTTCATCCGAGTCTTTTGCAACACAAAGTCGCTCACCCCAATATATATGCTTGCAAGCCTTTCTTTCGTTCATTCATCATTCATTAATGCATGCATTCTTACTTCATGTTCCTCTTTCATTATCTTTCGCTTTACATTATATAATACTTCATCCATTCATTAGCATGACATGTAAAGCCATAAGAAAGATAAGCATACATCATAATAAGGAACATATCATACACATTCATCATCATCATACAGGGCAACATCATACATTCATAATATGCATAAACATGCAGCATCGTCATCATCACGCCCTACATGCACTCTAAGGCCATAACCATCCTCTTACATGCTCTTACGGGTTACTTTACGTCAAAACTTACATCTGCACCTTTCCCCGAAGGCCAGAAGTCAAACTACACATTCCTTCGAGTGCAACAGCCCCATTCGGGCGTATGGACACTCTTCAGTCTCATGGCCTCCATGCGACTGAACATCATGCGACTGGACTCATGCGGATGAACATCTATGCGAATGAACGTCCAATCGTGCGTATGGACCTCGTGCGAATGGGATTACTGCGACTGGGCACCTATGCGACTAACCTCATGCGAATGAACTCATGCGACTAAGCATCTATGCGACTGAACCCTCAGTCGTACAACCCTCATGCGACTGGACTCCCAGTCGTGCGACTGAGTCCCAATCGTGCGAATGACCTTCAATCGCCCTCATTCGGCCGTATGGCCTTCATTCGGTCGCCTAGCCCTAGCTGATGCAGAATGGAGTTCATCCCGAACCCAATCTGCCATTTTCGGCCTCCAAGCTCATCCAAACCCATTCTAAGCCTAAATCAACCCTCCTGGACCTTAGGAATGCATACCTTAACACCATACAAGCACACACAAGCCCGAAATCATACTCTAAACACATCATACACATCATACCCAAATGGGTCAAACACACACACACATAAAAACGGGATTTGAACACTTTCCAGCCCCAAAATCAGTTGAAAACAAGTAAAAGTGGGGTCCTAGAACTCACACAATCGAGCACAAAGACAAGAGCTTCGATTTGGCTTGCTACTCGACGGATTTGGACACTCGAATCACCCGAAACACCACTTTTCTCCCTTTTTCTCTTCTTTCTCTCTTCTCCTCCTCTCAAATCTGAAATATGTGAAGTGTGGGGAGAGTGGGCTGCCCTCTCCCTACACATATCACCACATTACCCGACTTTTCTTCGTTGGCGAGTTTGGTCCCCCGACTTTGGACTTTATTTCTTTTCTTTCTTCGTCGGCTTCAAAATAATAAATTTTCCGGGTGTTACAAGTCCACCCCCCTTAAATAGGTTTCGTCCCCGAAACCTATTATTCCTCGAACAAACGTGGATAATGTTGTCTCATTTCTTCCTCAGTCTCCCACGTTGACTCGGATCCCTTCCTGTGCTTCCACTGTACACGCACAAGAGGAACCACTTTATTCCTTAGCCTTTTCTCCTTTCGGTCGATGATTGCCACTGGTTGCTCCACATAATTGAGCCGTTCATCTACCTCGATATCTTCCAATGGGACAATCATATCTTCATCTGCTAAGCACTTCCTTAGATGAGATACATGGAATGTCGGGTGAATTCCACTTAGCTCATCCGGTAACTCCAGTCTATAGGCCACCTCTCCTACTCGAGCAATAATTCGGAAAGGGCCTATGTATCTTGGGCTCAACTTGCCCCGCTTTCGGAAGCGAATGATACCCTTCCAAGGTGAGACCTTCAACATGACCCGGTCACCCACCTGGAACTCAATCGGCCTGCGCCTTTTGTCAGCATACGACTTCTGTCTGTCTTTGGCTGCCTTCATGAAGGCTTTAATCTTCTCAAGCTTCTCAGTCGTAGCCTCGATTACCTCGACGCTTCCCAATTCCTTCTGACCAATATCACCCTAACAAACGGGCGTTCTACATCTCCTACCGTATAGCATCTCATATGGAGGCATACCAATGCTGGCATGATAACTGTTGTTGTATGAGAATTCGGCTAACGGTAGGTGGTCATCCCAACTCCACCAAAATCAATCACACATCCCGAAGCATGTCTTCCAGTGTCTGAATGGTCCTTTCTGACTGACCATCAGTCTGGGGATGATAAGCCGTGCTGATATGTAACCTCGTCCCCATAGCGTCGTGGAACTTCTTCCAGAATTTAGATGTAAACCGGGTGTCGCGATCCGACATGATAGACACCGGCACACCATGACGAGTCACAATCTCCTTGATGAACAGATCAGCCAACCTCTTAGATGAATATGTCTCGCGGATCGGTAGGAAGTGAGCACTCTTCGTCAAACGATCAACTATCACCCATATGGCATCGTACCCTTTCGGAGTACGCAGCAACTTGGTAATGAAATCCATGGTGATGTGCTCCCACTTCCATTCCGGTATATCCAAAGGTTGTATCTTCCCATACGGCTTTTGATGCTCGGCCTTCACCTGTAAGCAAGTAAGGCACTTACTCACATACTCCACCACGTCGCGCTTCATACCCGGCCACCAGTAGTCTTTCTTCATATCATGGTACATCTTCGTGGCACCAGGATGAATGGAGTACCGAGTCTTGTGAGCTTCATCCATTATCTTCACCCGTAGATCCCCAAAACGAGGAATCCACACACGATCGAATCGGGTCCTAACACCGAGTGTGTTTTCACCCAATTCCCCAGCCAGACCTCTCATTCTTTCAGAGTTAAGATGATCTTCTTTCAATGCCTCATCTTGAAACTCTTTAACCTGCTTCATCACATCGGAGGTCATGATCAGCTGATACGCTTTCACCCGGATCGGCTCGGGCCTCTCCTTCCGACTAAGGGCATCAGCCACCACGTTGGCCTTGCCCGGATGGTAGTGGATCTCACAATCATAATCCTTTATAAGTTCCAACCACCGCCTCTGCCTCATGTTCAAATCCTTCTGCTCAAAGAAGTACTTCAGACTCTTGTGGTCAGTGAATATGGTGCACTTCGTCCCGTAGAGGTAGTGCCTCCAAATCTTTAAAGCAAAGACCACGGCTGCCAGCTCCAAGTCATGAGTAGGATAATTGACCTCATAACCTTCAACTGTCGGGACGCATAGGCTATAACCTTTCCTCTCTGCATTAACACACACCCCAACCCCGAGTAAGAAGCATCGGAGTAAACCACCATATCTTCGCTTCCATCGGGTAACGACAGAACAGGAGCTTGAGTCAATCTCGCCTTCAATTCTTCAAACGCCTTCTATTGAGCTTGACCCCATACGAACTTCACATCTTTTCGGGTCAACTTAGTCAGTGGAGAAGCAATCTTAGAGAAGTCTTGGATGAATCTTCTATAGTAGCCCGCCAAGCCCAAGAAACTGCGAATCTCGGATGGCGTCTTTGGTGACTTCCATTGCATAACCGCCTCCACTTTCGCCGGGTCCACCATAATCCCGTCAGGATTCACCACATGACCCAAGAACTGCACTTTGCGCAACCAGAACGCGCACTTGGAGAATTTAGCATACAACTTCTCCCTTCTTAACGTCTCTAGAACTTCCCGAATGTGACCGGCATGCTCTGCTTCGCTCCTCGAGTAAATCAGGATATCATCAATAAACACAATCACTGATTTATCCAACATAGGCCGACACACACGGTTCATCAAATCCATAAAAGCAGCTGGCGCGTTGGTCAAGCCAAATGACATGACAAGAAACTCGTAGTGACCATAGCGCGTACGGAAAGCTGTTTTAGGAATATCCTGCTCCTTCACCTTCAACTGATGGTAACCAGATCGAAGATCTATTCTTGAAAACCAACTGGCACCCTGAAGCTGATCGAACAAATCATCTATCCTCGGTAAGGGGTATCGGTTCTTCACTGTCAACTTATTCAGCTCGCGGTAGTCGATGCACATCCTCATACTACCGTCCTTCTTCTTTACAAACAGAACCGGAGCACCCCAAGGAGAGATACTCGGTCTAATAAACCCCTTATCAAGCAACTCTTGCAACTGCTCCATCAATTCTTTCATCTCGGTCGGAGCCAACCGATACGGTGCCTTGGCGACAGGTTGGGCACCCGGTATCAGATCAATCTGAAACTCGATCTCTCTGTCAGGTGGCACTCCTGATAAGTCTTCTGGAAACACATCCGGAAAGTCACACACAACCGGTACATCAGCTAGTTGTGGTGTTGGCGTATCCACATCCTTTACGTAGGCCAAGTAGGCACTACATCCACGCCTCATACACTTTCCCGCCACCGCCATCGAGATCACCTTCGGAATCGTAGTAACCCGATCACCATATACCGTCACTGAACTACCGTCAGGCGCCGACAACCGAATCATCTTCTTGCGACACACAATGTTCGCCTCGAAGTCCGCTAACCAATCCATCCCAAGAACCAAATCAAAACCACCTAAGGTCATCACAAACGGTCTAACAGGAAACTTATGACCCTCGAGTTCCACATCACAGTTCTCTATCATCTCAGAAATCCTGGTAGACTTACCTATGGCAGTTTCTACATCGAAGGGCGCATCAACACATCTACTACTAACAGGCAGCTTTGCACAGAAAGCAGCAGAAATAAAACTCTTACTAGCACCCGAATCAAATAACACAGAAGCTAAAGTTTGGTTCACCAGAAACGTACCGGACACGACATCAGGGTCCGTTCTAGCTTCCTCCTGTGTCATGGTGAATGCCCTGGCGCTCGCCCTCGGTCCATCACCTCCCGTCCTCTTTGCCCCTGAACTCTCAGCCCTCGGCTTCTTACAATCTTTGAGCATGTGACCCTCTTCACCACAGTTAAAGCATCGGACCGCACGACAGTCCTTTGCCATGTGCCCCGCCTTTCCACACCTGAAGCACAAGTTCGATCCAAACCTGCACTCCCCGCTGTGCTCCCGTCCACATTTGCCACACCTTCTCGACCCCGCACCTGACGTGACCACACGGCGATCATCCACCCGTGTCTTCTTATTACCCGTCGAGGCATTACCCCGACCAAACCTCTTCCCCTGCCAATTCCGGTCACCACCGCTCTTCCTGCCACCATCAGTCACCACCACCGTCCTCTCATCATACAATCTTCCCGCCAAATCCACCGCCGACCTAAACGTGCTCGGCCGGGCGGCGATCATGTGCCTGCGAATATCCGCCGGCAAACCCTGTATATACCTCTTGATCTTTCAGGACAGAGGTGTCACTTGATCCGGCACCAGACGTGCCATCTCGTTGAACTTCGTGGTGTACTGTTGGTGTGTCATGGTTCCCGCCTCCAGTTGCAGAAACTCCCTCTCAACCTTATCCATTTCCCGATGAGGACAAAACTCCTCGATCACCATCTTCTTCAGTTCGGGCCACCTCATTCGCCCGATCGCCCGATTACCCTCTGCTTGGACAATGTTGTCCCACCAGCATAGTGCCGAGTCCACGAAGGAGTGGGTGGCAAACTTGACTTTCTGATCTTCTCGGCACTCGCTGATGTCGAGAACAGCCTCCATTTCCCTCACCCATCGGTGAGCAGCAGCAGCATTACCATTACCATCAAAAGTAGGGGGCTTGCATCTCATAAACACCCCGTAGTTACAGCCTCGTGCCACCTCCCGCACAGGCTCCTCTTCCTCTTCCTCCTCATTATCGGAGAAAATCGTTTCAGGCTCCGGTTGCTCCCCTGAGGCCCGGTTTCTCTCCTTCCTTTCCCCTTCCTTCACAGCCTTGATGACTTCGGTCACCACAGACGGTAAGATTGTCTGCATGACCGGGTGTACTTCCTCCACGACAGCCTCTTTTACTGAGGCCCTCAAGTTCGCACTCTCATCCCCAGCTTCTGGATGAGGAGTCTCAGGTTCTGCAGGAACCTCTTTCTCAGCTCTAGGCCTTCCTCTCTTAGGGCGTGGTTCAGCAACAGGGCCATCACGGCCTCCACCCCTAGAAGCTCTAGAAGATCTACCACCAGCCATTCTCTAACACACTGAAAGATTCAAACACCAACACGGTCATTCAAGGAAACAACTCAGTTTATGTCAAGTATAGTAAGTCCCTAATTACAGTGGCCAGTTGTGATTAGCCACTTACTTTACTCTTCATACCCCGAGCATTACCTATCCTGACTACATCAGTATTCAAATCTACATACAACACATAACATATACCATGCGCACATAAACCGGTTATCTTTAAGAAAATACCTGATGGCACGCAGCTACTCAGTTTGGCATCCCATTCCCCATTCGTCCCATTCTCAGTTTAAGTTAAGGTTTATTTTGAAAATTTACCCATTTCACTTAAACCTGGCTCTGATACCAACTTGTAAAGCCCCGTTCCCGGGACGCCTACAGTTGGTCATTCATCGCTCATAAAACATATAAATTCAGTTACATTAGGAAAACATTGCAGCGGAAACATTCAAAAATGACATCACATTTCATTATAAATACTTTTGCCAAATAATACATCATTATCCGGTTACAAAATTCATGTTTGCATTACATCACAAAAGCTATATAATTGGATGCCATCCCAAAAGAGCTGAGTAGCTTCGCCGTACCATCCTCAGCAATCATTTACCTGCCAACTGGAAAATGCAATAAAAGTCAGCGTTGCTGAGTGAGTTCTAGTTTTAATAATAAAACATACTTTACTTTCATTAAAAACCATTCCTTTATCATGCGATCATGCAACATACGTATACACAGATAATTTCATTATTATCTTTCATCTCATTCATTATCTTCCATTCTTTTCGTCCATTCTGTCTTCCGAGTCTTTTGCGACAGCATGGTCGCTCACCTCAATGGCAATCTCAATGATTGCTCGCTATCCGAGTCTTTTGCACCCCTAAGGTTGCTCACCCCAATTGCCCATCACGATAGCAAGTTATCCGAGTCTTTTGCAACAACAAGGTTGCTCACCCCAATGCAACGTCACGATAGCACTTTACTCGAGTCTTTTGCAACGACGAGGTTGCTCACCTCATAGGCAATCTAAATGATTGCACTTCATCCGAGTCTTTTGCAACACAAAGTCGCTCACCCCAATATATATGCTTGCAAGCCTTTCTTTCATTCATTCATCATTCATTAATGCATGCATTCTTACTTCATGTTCCTCTTTCATTATCTTTCGCTTTACATTATATAATACTTCATCCATTCATTAGCATGACATGTAAAGCCATAAGAAAGATAAGCATACATCATAATAAGGAACATATCATACACATTCATCATCATCATACAGGGCAACATCATACATTCATAATATGCATAAACATGCAGCATCGTCATCATCACGCCCTACATGCACTCTAAGGCCATAACCATCCTCTTACATGCTCTTACGGGTTACTTTACGTCAAAACTTACATCTGCACCTTTCCCCGAAGGCCAGAAGTCAAACTACACATTCCTTCGAGTGCAACAGCCCCATTCGGGCGTATGGACACTCTTCAGTCGCATGGCCTCCATGCGACTGAACATCATGCGACTGGACTCATGCGGATGAACATCTATGCGAATGAACGTCCAATCGTGCGTATGGACCTCGTGCGAATGGGATTACTGCGACTGGGCACCTATGCGACTAACCTCATGCGAATGAACTCATGCGACTAAGCATCTATGCGACTGAACCCTCAGTCGTACAACCCTCATGCGACTGGACTCCCAGTCGTGCGACTGAGTCCCAATCATGCGAATGACCTTCAATCGCCCTCATTCGGCCGTATGGCCTTCATTCGGTCGCCTAGCCCTAGCTGATGCAGAATGGAGTTCATCCCGAACCCAATCTGCCATTTTCGGCCTCCAAGCTCATCCAAACCCATTCTAAGCCTAAATCAACCCTCCTGGACCTTAGGAATGCATACCTTAACACCATACAAGCACACACAAGCCCGAAATCATACTCTAAACACATCATACACATCACACCCAAATGGGTCAAACACACACACACATAAAAACGGGATTTGAACACTTTCCAGCCCCAAAATCAGTTGAAAACAAGTAAAAGTGGGGTCCTAGAACTCACACAATCGAGCACAAAGACAAGAGCTTCGATTTGGCTTGCTACTCGACGGATTTGGACACTCGAATCACCCGAAACACCACTTTTCTCCCTTTTTCTCTTCTTTCTCTCTTCTCCTCCTCTCAAATCTGAAATATGTGAAGTGTGGGGAGAGTGGGCTGCCCTCTCCCTACACATATCACCACATTACCCGACTTTTCTTCGTTGGCGAGTTTGGTCCCCCGACTTTGGACTTTATTTCTTTTCTTTCTTCGTCGGCTTCAAAATAATAAATTTTCCGGGTGTTACAGATTGACAGAGGGTTTTCAGTCCGGACCACCACGCGAAGCTATCTGCACCTTTGATTTGGATATCGTTGAAGATTGCTCGACTTTCTACACTCACGGTCGCGACTTGTTCTCGGTTGTTCTTGGCATCGATCCGAAATCTAAACGGGTAATTGAACTCATCAATACAATCGAATTCGCATGAGGAACTATAGCCCTAAACTTAATTTGTTTGATACCAATGATTTGGGGTTCGATTTGGGGTTAAATGATTCTAGGGTTTATATGGAATTGGGGGTTGTTGGAAGTTGCGTATTACACTAAAAACCTAAAAGAATTGTGGCTGAGAGCCTTGGTTCATTGGTTAGCACCTTGCATTCCATCCCTGAGGTCCCGGGTTCGAACCCGGGCACCCTCATGCAATTGTTTTTAAAGGTTTTAGCCTTTAAAAAGGCTATATAAAATTCCTAATAAATTATAAAAATTGGTTTTATAAATTCTTTTTATTTTATAAGGTATCTATGTATTTTTTTATTTTATTTCTTTAAACACTAAAGCAAATTTTATTTATAAATGTTAGTAACAATATTATAACTAGTTCATTTTCATAAAAAAAACAATTTTAAATAGTTGAAATCACTAAATTAGTAATACTCATTACATTATCATTGATTTTTGAGTAATTGTATGAACACCGAATATTTATAAAAATCCACCAATGATTTCCTATAATTTTCTAAGTTTAAATAGATATGTTCTTGAAACATTTAAACAAAGTTTGATTTGGAATAATTCTTGTGAAATAGATTATAAATAAAGACCAATAAATTGGCCCAAACGTTCTTTTCAAGAAGTATTATTTAACTTGTACTTATTTCTTTTAGTAATAAACGTTATTTAAGCTTTATATATAAACTTCTCAAATTTGTTATAAGTGTTTCCTTTCTAAGCGTAGTATAAACATATGAATATATATTTTACCAAGTAAATATGAATGAATTCCAAACGTTGAACATAATTATTTGACACGCCCCAAAAAGTCCACTTAAAACCCTAGTTCGTATTAAATCATTAACCTTGTTATCAACCTAAAATTTTGTAATATATATATATTTAGGTATCTTGTGACGATACATCTTGGAACGACATTTATTATTCATATTAAACTTCACTACATACTTATCTGCCATGTGAGTTTCTTTGCCCCTTTTTTGTTATGTTTTTCACACTATTTTGGGGTGAAACATGATACTTATATATCATACACTTATAAAAGTTTGAAACTTGTAAAGCACTTATAATTCATCTTTATATTTTGTCATGGTTATTTGTGTGTTGTATGTGATTATATGAGATACATAGTTTGTTTACAATCATTAACTATTGCTAGCCTGGCGACGTCTTAGATCTTTGGGCCTAACAAGCCTATTTGGTGCTAAAGCCGATGTATTGCCGGCTCCTGATGACGTATGCTTGTTCATCATGGGAACCAAATACACTTAGCCAATCTTATATACTTGTAATCAAGTCGAAGTTTGGTTGTAACGATATGTGTTCTATAAACTTGCTAACTCATAACCTATGACATGAATTGCTACTTGTAACCTTGTTATATTATGTATGAAAACCTTGGAAACTCACAAAATATTTAGTTGACCTCTTATTTTTATCATGTTTCAGGTAATGTCCCAGTTTAAAGTGAACAAATGAAGCTTGCAATAAACTAGGATTTGGACCTAGTTAAATGAATAAAATGACTATGTTATGTTTTGCTTAGTTTGGGAATTATTTCATGTTTGAGACTTATGATTGTACTTCTTTTGAAACTTATAATTTTAATATTTACATTTAAATATAGCGTTATGTGGCTGCTAACAATCTTAACCCTCACATCTCCACGATTCCGCCGTCAAGGTTGGGGTGTGACATAATCTTCCGCGACAAAGGCGTCACCTGATCCGGCACCAGACGTGCCATTTCGTTGAACTTGGTGGTATACTGCTGATGTGTCATGGTTCCCGCCTCCAGCTGCAGGAACTCTCTCTCAACTTTGTCCATTTCTCTGTGAGGACAAAACTTCTCAATCACCAACTTCTTCAGTTTGGACCATCTCATCCTCCCAATAGCCCGACTACCCTCAGCTTGGACAATATTGTCCCACCAGCATAAAGCTGAGTCCATGAAAGAATGGGCAGCAAACTTCACCTTTTGATCCTCTCGGCACTCGCTGATATTTAAAACAGCTTCCATTTCTCTCACCCATTGGTGAGCAGCAGCAGCAGTGCCGTTACCATCAAAAGTAGGGGGCTTGCATCGCTGAAACACCCCATAGTTACAGCCTCGTGCCGCCTCCGGCGCAGGCTCTTCTTCTTCCTCTTCTTCATTATCCGAGAGAACCGTTTCAGGCTCCGATTGCTCCCATCCTCCCGAGGACCTGTTTCTCTCCTTTCTTTCTCCTTCCTTTACAGCCTTAATTACTTCAGTCACCACATACAGTATGATCGTCTGCATGACCTGATGCACCTCTTCAACAACAGCCTCCTTTACTGAGGCTCTCAAGTTCGCACTCTCATCCCCAGCCTCCGGATAAGGGGTCTCAGATTCTTCAGGAACCACCTTCTCGACTCTAGGCCTCCCTCTTTTGGGTCGCGGTTCAGCACCAGGCCCACCACGACCTCCACCCCTCGAAGCTTTTTTAGATCTATCACCGGCCATTCTCTAACACACTGAAAGATTCAAACACCAACACGGTCATTCAAGGGAACAGCTCAGTTTATGTCAAGTATAGTAAGTTCCTAATAACAGTGGCCAGTTGTGATTAGCCACTTACTTTACTCTTCATACCCCGAGCATTACCTATCTGACTACATCATTATCTAAATCTACATACAACACATAAACCACATAACATGCGCACATAATACAGGTTAACATTAAGAAAATACCTGATGGCACGCAGCTACTCAGATTGGCATCCCTTCCCTTTCCGTCCCATTTTTAGTTTAAGTTAAGGTTTATTTTGAAAATTTACCCATTTCGCTTATACTTTGGCTCTGATACCAACTTGTAAGGCCCCGTTCCCGGGACGCTTACAGTTGGCCAATCATTGCTCTTAAAACTGATAGTTACATTTAACTTTCATAAATAATGCAACGGAATCATCAAAATAAACATCTCATTTCATTATATATGATTTTGCAAGTTAATACAATCGTTCATTCAAAACATCGTTCGTTCGCATTACAATGCAAAAACATTTAAACCAAAAGAATGCCATCCAAAAGAGCTGAGTAGCCGCCCCGTGCCATCCTCAGCAATCATTACCTGCCAACTGGAAACACATAAAAGTCAGCGTCGATGTCTGAGTTCTAGTTTTAAATAAAACATATTTTTCTTTCATTAAAACCGTTCTTTACTTTCATGCGATCATACATCACACGTAGACATAGATAATATCATTATTATCTTCATCATTCATCCATTGACTTCCATCAATTCATGCTTTCTTACTTTCGTTAGTTCGTTCATCATTACATCTTTTTTTACCGTCACAACCATGAACTTTTACCCTTCTATCCGTTGGTACTGGGCCGAAGCCTATCATAGACCTTCATCACGGTGCATAGCACCTCATGGCCATAGTACCGAAGGTAAAAATTCAGGTATACCATTGTCATGCGCTATGCCCTTCCGTCCGTTGGTACTGGACCGAAGCCTATCATAGACCTTCCATCATGGTGCATAGCACCTCATGGCCACAGTACAGAAGGCAAGCAACAATGGTTCTATACAAATGGTCAATCACAAAGAAGGACCCCGATGTGCATCCTTCTAGGGTAGCTAACCCACACACCGTTGTGCTAACACCTTACAATGGGGCGTGTCCCGACATCCAATGCTTGCAAGACTTTTTTTACATTCCATCGTTTATTAATGCATGCATTCATTCATTATGTTCCTCTTTCATTATCTTCCACCTTACGTTACATAATACTTTCATTTCATTCATTAACATTCCACGTAAAGCCAAGGGAAAATAATCATACATAGTAATAAGGAACATCAACATACACAGTCAACATCATCATACAGAGCATCATCATACATGCATAACATACATCATGCATCATCATACAACATCATACATCATCATCATCATGCCCCACATAACCTTTATGGTCTCAAAAGTCAACTTACAAGAACTACCCGAAACCTTCCACGTCAAAACTTACATCTGCACTTTCCCCTGAAAGTCAGTAAATAAACTATGTTCTTTCGGGCGTATGAGCCCTACTTGGGCGTATGGACACCCTCCAGTCACATGGCCTTCCAGGCGACAGAACACTTAGGCGAATGGACGTCAGGCGAATGGACCCTATGCAAATGGACCCTATGCGAATGGACCTATGGGCGAATGGACACCTATTCGTATGGACTCTCAGTCGCATGACCTCCATGCGTATGGCCTTCAGTCGCATGACTTCAGGCGCATGGGCTTCAGTCGCATACCCTTCGTATGAATGGACCTCAGTCGCATGGCCTCTAGGCGCATGAACCTCAGTCGCATAACCTTCAATCGCATACCTTACATGCGCATGAACTTCAGTCGTATGACTTCCATGCGTATGGACCTCAGTCGCATGGCAATCGTGCGCATGGACCTCAGTCACATGCCATTCGGCCATATGGCATTCAGTCGCATGCCATTCGGTCGCCTAGCCCTAGCTGATGCAGAATGCAGTTCATCCCGAACCCAATCTGCCATTTTCAACCTCCAAGCTCTTCTAAAACTCTTCTAAGCCCAAATCAACTATCCTAAACCTTAGGAATGCATACCACAACACCATTCAAGCACACTCAATCCCGGAAACAAACACCACTCGCATAACACACAAACACATACACACGGGTCAAACACACACATTTCAAAAACAGGTTTTACTATGTGTTCCAGCCCCAAATCAGTTGAAAACGTGTAAAAGAGGGGTCCTAGAACTCACACAAACGACAGCGACGAGAAGAGCTTCGATTCAACCCGCTAAACTTCGATTTTCACGCTCGAATCCCCTCGAACCAAGCTTTTTCTCCCTTTTTCTCCCTTTTCTCCTCATATCCTCTCTTTGGTTGAGTTTTGTGCAAGTGTGGGGAGGGTGTGGGCTGCCCTCCCCTCTTATTCCTCTACTCATCCAATCTTTCTCCCATTTTGGCGAGTTTGTTCCCTCGACTTTGGACTTTATTTCTTTTTCTTTTTTCGTCGGCTTCAAAGAAAATTCCCGGGTGTTACATTTAGATTCTATGGTTGTCCATGACGATGAGCTTAACGTTAACAGAGACCGTATGCATGCTCCCAACATTTCATTACATGTTTAGAGGTTAATCTTGGATGTTAGAGGCAATGATGATGTAAAAAGGTCATGATCGTTGTTATGGCGAGGAAAACGTGATTTTTGCAGACGCAACGAACGATAGCTTTTGAGCCTTCTAACATAATTATTACATATGCAACTGTTCATGCATTGTGTGTCACACCCCGACCGACGGCGGAATCATCGGGCGGACGAATATGAATCGATTGTTCATAGTTCATGGAATTTAAATAAGTTGGAATAATATTAAATGATATTTTCATTTAATAATACTAATCAAGTAATACATTACATTGCAACAAAGATCAAAATAACATAATATAGTTTTGTTTATTAATCAAGGTAGAAGTCCTATATGAGCATGAAGAAGTCCACTAAACACCATCCTGAAATCATGTGTAAAAGTAACGAATTAGCTAATGAATTAGCCGATGAGTAATCACAGGTTTGAATACATATATAGATTGATTAAATAGATTGAAAACAATTCAATTCACATGACAATATCAAGACTTAAAAAGCAATAGTGTAATATAAATACAAACTAACACAATCAAACTTAATGGTTGAATTGACTCAGTCCGCAGACGAAGCCTTATAGAATGAATGATTCCAGTTCCAATCACCATGCGACTAAACAAATCGGGTGGGTTTGTCAAACCAATAGATCTATCATTATTACCGCGGTTGCATGAATTAGATTGTGTTCTTATCAAGTTTATCTAACTATGCACACATTATTACAAGTAATAACATAGCATGTCTTGAATTGAATTTAGAATGAAATAGAATAAAAATGATTGAATATGGAATTACATGATTTCCCCAAATATAAAACACATAAAAAGGACTATGAATACTCACATTGTATAATGTTGATTGTAGGATTTATAAGAAAACTTGGATGTTCAAGAGTCAAGGGTGATGTCCTAAAAGATAAAAAAACAATAACTTGAGGTCGGAATTCATTACAAGAAGTTAGGACGTTTAGAGATTGCCAAAAGACGAAAGCTAGATTGAAAAAAGATTATTGCATAATTTTCAGATTCTGGACAGAATGTTTGGTACGTGTTTGAACACGTTTTGAAAATATCAAATGGTTTCATAAATTATAAAAATTTACAGTTAACTAGTTCAGAGTCTCCCGGAAAACTTTCGTTTACAAAAGGTTTTTATGAAAAGACCCAAAAATAGGTCAAAACAGCAGCACAAGACAGGAGATGCTGAAATGCGCACTTATCTTGTGAAGGCTATTGTTGAGTCATCCGATAGAGTTTGAAGACGTATAAACTATCATTAAAAATTTTATTCGATGAGCTTAATATTGGAGTCTGATTTTACTCAAATTTAGTTTTATGACCAAGTTATGGTCAGATGAAGTCATATTATATTCTGTCAAAATTATAGTAAGGCACTTATGTGTACTTTTAAAATTATTAAAGCATGAAACCGGTTGAAACAAATTTATTATGTCGATATATGGTATATTAGACTTCATTTGATTAATAAAAAATATTCCAAGACTTTTCCATAGCCATCACTTAGAGAAATAATCTTGTGGAATAACCCGAATGCGGCGGCATAGCCGTCCATATGCAAACATGATTCTTTGTTTACGTTAGTGTGTTGTTAGCTTGATTTAGGAATGTTAGTGATTATTATAAGGTTAGTGAATATTAAAAGCTTAATGATCAAATGATAATGATTGAAATTAAAAAAGATTTAGTAGAATAAATAATAAAGTAAGAACATAAAGTCATGAGAAAGATTGGATGTTAGAATGATTGAAACAATATAGAAATACATAATATAAAAGCAATATAAGGTTACCTTATTATTAGAAACTTCTTGAAATTACTTGTAAAAGAAAATTATTGAAATTGATCAAAACCAAAAGATGAAAGAAAGGTTTGTTAGTGAGACTTTTAGAAAATGAGCAAATGAAAAGTGATACCTAAAACTTGTTTTTATAGTAGAGGTTACAAGGGTTTATAAATGGTGTTAATGGTGAGTTACAAGTCTTTCAAAAGGAGGTTATGATTGGAATTTGAAATAAATATAAATTTAAATATAATAATAAATAAATAAAAGAATAATTACAATTAAACTCTAAATTTATTAAGACACTAATTTTAATTTAACAACTTGTTTTTTTATAAAATATATAAAGACTTTATAAGTCCCACATAAACTTTACGATTTGATTATTTATTTTAATTGGATATTTAAAATCTTATAAATATAATAACTTTTTAAAATTTATAAAATTGATTAAGTGACACATGTATTGTTTTTGGAACATAAAAAATAAATAAAATGACTAAATAGTGAATTTGATTGACAAGATTGACTCAAATGGGTTTAGGTTTGGGTTTATAGTTTGAAAATGGGCCGAATGTTACATTGTGTACTACTCCATGATGTAGATACATGTTTTAGGTTGACTTTACAACTTGTTTTAACAGTTTTTCCCTTTTACTCTTCACCGCCTTTATATGAACATTAGAGTGACACCTTTTGACTCTCGAATTTTGAATGAAAGAAAATCTTGTAGGAGGAGATGATGTAGTAATCGGTTTATGTTCGATGTTCCGGGTGGTAAACATGTTTGCAGCCACAAGAGCAGCCGCTTCCGAGCCTTATTTTTTAAAATGTCTATGTTAGTTGTCGTACTTTTGAGAATATGAGTAAGTTAAGCGATATTCACATAAACTTTGATGTTGGTCAAAACCCGCAGCGAAGCGAGGGAGGCAAAGTTACTAGTTCAAGTAAATTTAGCAAAACAAAAAAAAATCATCACTTTTTTAGTACAACATATAATATAGAGAACAAAAAATGCAACAAAATATTGTGCTAATCCAGCACATTTATTCAAATTCTAAGTGACGAACTCAGTGTGATAAACCGAATGGCATTTGAGTATCCTCGATGATCGATGTCATCCATCATCATAGCGATAATCACCGTGTGCTTCTATTCATCGCATATCACTATTCATTACCTTCAATTACCACTATCATTGACCATCGAATCATTGTCTAAAAACACTGTCGATTGACACACCTTTCTCAAGTTAACACCTCTAATCGCCGATTAGCTGTTGCATGTAATTATGGAGTTTAAGACGACAAGAATCTCTAGGCTTTGGTTGTATTTTGAGGTTAATTGTTAATATGATTTGTCGGTGAAGAATATGTGTAAAATAAATGTGTTGTATTTATAAAAGGATAATGGAAATTGGATTAAATAATTAGTAGACCAAAATATCATTTAACTTTATTTTCTAGTTTTGCCGCATGTTAGCACCTAATTACTTCTTATACTTTTTAGGTAAATACAGTTAACTAATTTATCTATTGTGACTTGCTACAAACCGTTAACCTAATAACAAGTATTATATTTATATAATATCATGTGGGTTGCTTAATTCCTAAAAACTTCATGGTTTATCGTTTTACAAAGAATCATAACTTGACCTCGAAAGAATTAAGGTTAAACACAAGGATTGATACCATATAGTTTATCGTGTGGCACACACCCAACCCTCACCCTATGTGTGTCAACTTCTAACAAGAGAGAAAGGATTGATATTTTGTTGAGGCCGATCTAATCAAGTAAAGTGAACTAGGTTCTCTTAAAGATATCATGTGGACCGGCTTGTACATACTTAAACTGGTTTGTCTTAAGTGTGAATATAATTAAAGAAATTTGTGAAGATTTATTCATCTAAATCATATCAATTTAAAAAGATAAAGAGAACTAACACCCTATGGGTCGTTTTCACTTCTAGATTTTTTGCAACATCCTAGTGGGGGAGATGTAATTAGGTTTTGAATGATAGATTGTTCTCTGTCTTAGTCTTTCATTGCTCAAATAAACTTTAAACACACATACTATTCCAACAATTTCTTGGACATACTAGTCCAAACAGTTAACTAATGATTAAACAAGCCACTATTGTCCACTAAGAGATCACTTATAACACAAACCAGTCAATTATAAAAATCTAAAACAAGTCAGTTTTGATTTTAGCTAATTACCTAACGACCATACGCACCACTAAAATAAATATCTACCTCACCATCTTTTAAATAATATGGGTTAGCATCATGTAAAAAAGAAATCTAACATGTTTTCTTGTTTCCTTAAAAAATAATAATAATAACTCAACCTAGTTTGGTGCATTGGAACCCCTAAACATGTTACAAAAAAATTATAATAATGTAACCTTATGTTTATACAATAAAATCCCTTGAATACACATAGTTTCAAACCTATTGATAATTCATCTTGTTAGTTCTCCATGGTTCATAATAAAAGTCTACGTTTTTCTTTAGAAATGTTGATTGTTGCTATATCAAAGAAGTCATTTTCTACTATTAACTCTAACAATATACATAATGTTATAGCTTTGGTTTGGTGGGACCAAAAGAATTGCAAAATCAAATGCACCAAAATATCAACCAGAAAAAGAAATCAACCAAAAACTAACTAAAAGATTAAATAAATATAATAGAAAGGGTTCATTACATACATACATATATTATATATGCTTTGCATATACACCCTCCCATCCCATTGGTCTTATATATTATGTCCAAGAACATCAGAGTTTTAAACTCTCATCTTTCAAAGGGAGAGAATTTACCAAAAAGAAACCCCCCAGAAAAAGGACTAAAAAGTAAAAACCTAAAGCACCAAGCTTTGTTTATCCACTAAGCCAAAAGGCCCCTTCAAAAAATCATTCATGTCAGCCACCATCACAACTCCATGACTCGGAGATCTTCACGCCTTGTGACCCTCAAAAAACTCGACCCAAAACTTCTTCTATTGTCGGACCAAGCTGGACCCGACCCATTGTACCAGCACAGCTCCGCACAAGCAATTTCTACTTATCAGGCTGCCACGTACGCAAATTGTCATTTCCTGGTCAAATTTATTATGAACTTAATGTCCTCATTCGAATTTGAGAACTGATACAAAAAACACATGGCTGAAGAAATCTCTAGAAAACTCAAAAGAATTTCAAAATGTTCCATCTACTTTTAAAATTAAATTGAAACAGTTGATATTTTTCATTGAATGTACATAAAAAGCCCAGGCTATAAAATTGGCCCTACTCACCAGCTGGTTGTTTTTGCTCTGCAGGTTTAACCTGAACTGCAGCAGCAGCTGCTGCTGCGGCAGGAGCATTGTGAACATACTGAGGAAAGCCTGGCATTGAAGACGGTGCAGCAGCTGTGTTACCACCATATGAAGCTGCATGAATAATCCCTGGCTGTGAGGCCAACCCAACACCTCCTTTCAAGTTGCTAGTGGCGGCTGCAATTGCTTTTGCGGGATCAGATGTGGTGGTGTTAGCTAGTGTCACAGGTGGGCAAAGTGATAGCATCGCGGTCGAAGATGATGACTGCTGCTGTGATGATTGCTGCTGCTGCTGCTGCTTTCTTGGAAGATAATACCCTGATCCTGCGGTTGACCCAGCAGAATGCTGTTGAGCCTGAGGCGGTTGGACTATGTAAGGTTGTGTGTACATCATTTGTGCATATGCTTTGGCTTGAGCTTGCTGCTGCTGTAATGTTTGCTTGTGTAGCTGTTGGTGGGGTACTTGCTGCTGCTGCTGCTGTTGTTGAGATTTAGTAGAAGTTGAATTGTGAGGGTTACCAAGAATAGAAGGTGAGGATCTCTGGGTTCCTACATGAGTGTTTTTAGGTTGTGACGAAGAAAAAGAAGCTGTAGGGGAACCAACTAACATTGGAGGAGAAGCACTCTGGTTACCACTGTTACTACTGGGGTTCTGTTTCTGTTGCTGCTGCTGCTGCTGCTGCATCATCTGTGTTGATGCGGTGGATTGCAGCTTCTGATTAGCAGCAGCTCCACCAAACGAAATCTGGGTGTGCGATTGTGGGAGGGACCTACTAGACTGTTGCTGTTGGGTTTGATGGAGGTATTTGAGGGATGATGTGGTTGTTGAAGCAAGGGAAGATGGAACTTGAGAAGTGGCGGGACCTCTGACCGAGTTCCTCCACTGAGGAGATTGAACCGGACTACTGTTGGTGTTGCTGGTTTGGAGGGGAAAAGAAGAGAGGGAGTTCGGGAACTTGGCAGCCATTGAAGAAGATGAAGTTATTAGATGTTCTGGGTATGCACTTCCATTACTTGATGGTGGATTTTTACTTCGAGCATTCATGCTCTGCTGCTGTTGCTGCTGCTGGAATTGGGCATGTAAATGATGAGAAGATTGAACAGTACCTGCAACGGAGGTTGACATTGGAGATCGAGTTGACCGGTTATTAGAACCAAGGTTTATGTTCCTTGAAGAGCTGCTATCAATCACTGAAGTCCCGGTGATAGCTGCTGCTGAAGAACCAGAGGCATCTGTTGCAAGGTCTGGTCTTGAAAACGCAATGGACTGCCCTGATTTTGCGGTCAAAACTGCATTGCCCTTTCCGTCCTCGTCAGCTTTAGAGGATTCACGACCAGTTGTTCTACTAGCTTCTTCAGATATTCTGAAGTCCTTATGTTGCACAGAATGATGAGCTGATGCTCCCGCTGCAGGTGATGTCATCATATGCTGATAACTTTGCCTTAATGATTCTGGCAAGCTTTGAAAAATTGCATGGTTTTGAGCCATGGATGATATGGCACCAGTAGCACCATTCATAGGAGCAAAAGACATAGCAAATGTTTGAGGTGCCAGAGATGATGACTCGGCACCCCCTCTTTTAATCACCTGCTGCTGAGACTGCTGCTGATGTTGATGTTTCTTGTCATTTGAGTTGGCACCAGCACCTTGAGGATACATCATAGCAAAGCTTTGTGAATGAACAGGCATTGCAAAATTATGACCATAAACACTCATTGTGTTTGTTGCTGCACGTGAGACTCTACTATCAGCAGTTGAAGGACTATCCTCACCACCAGTCACCTCATTCTCGAGATGCCGTGCTTGTGATGGCGGGTTCATGTGCTGCGACGGTTGCTGTGAGCGGCTTTTATGAGTGGCTGGATAGCTGTTGTGTAAACCACTCCCACTACCACTGCCATTAGCAGCAGCAGCCGCAGCAGCAGCAGCACCACTTCCATCCTGCCTCTGTTGAGCTTGCAGATGTTTCTGTGAAGATGACGTGGAACCACTACTGTTCTGGTGGGTTTGTTGGGACTGAGTTGGTGGTGGAGCCTGTTGGGGTGGTTGAGGAATTTGTGACGGGTGTATCATTTGTGAAGGAAAGAAAGAGCCATTGAATATAGGCATGGCTTGGCCATGAGGATGGCTGCCTCTGTAATTTGGTGGGGCTCCTACTGCGGGTATCGGGAAAGCATAAGGGTGGTTCTGCACAATTGCCAAGTATTGGGTTTCATTGGCACTCATGTTGGGGTAATTGAAGCTTAACGCAGGGGCAGCAGCTGCGGTAGTTGAAGAACTCACAGTGGCTGAATTGGCTGCACCTGAAGCAGCACCCGAACCACCTGTTGCTGTGCTGCTACCAAGTTTAGAAGAACCAGGCCGTACAGATGCAGAAGCCGGCACTGCTTGCTGCTGGTTAAAGGGAAAAATGAACGCAGGTCCATGCTGTATATTCAACACAAAAACAAATAAGATCAAATCAAAACTGCCAAACATGGACAATACAATTTTAAAAAAGTGGCATTAGATTAGCATACAAGTATATTGTTGGGAGTGACTGGAGGCATTGCTTGCTGGAGCAAAACCTGTTGCTTTCTATGGGCAGGGTCAGAAATCGGTGTGGTTTGAGAAGACTTGGCGTCTTTGCCGGTGGTGTGACCCAAAAAGTTGCCAACTGGTTGACCTTTGTCTTGCATCAAAGGTGGGATAGTTGCATGCAATTCAGCAGAAGGCATGCCATTTAAGTTGTTCTGTTTGGCACCAAACATAGGTGCTGCAGGACCAGAAGCAGCTGGCCAAAATGGGTTTATCTTCATCAACTGCTGAAGGTAATTAATGTTCCTTGCAATGTAACAATGTGTAGCACACCTTTTTGGCCTTGGATGTGTAAATAATGGCTGTAAAGAGTGAATTAAGTAGCAGCCAGTAAGATATACAGAAAAAGGAAAGTAACTGAGTGATTATAGATGGTGACGTAGCAAACGACAGAAACATAGTACCTGAATTGGTGCTGAAGGCAATGTGTTCCCATCCATAGATATGACTCCCTGCAACGGGGCCACATACCTGATAATTGTTTAATGATCAAGACGGGTTTTTTGATATGTTAGGAAGAAAAAGATAAGACTTTTATGAGCTTACCCCATTGGAGGCCAATTCGCCACCGACACAGGCATTGGCAAAGAACTTGGTTGAGCTGTAATTGCAAAATGGAACATTCAAAATACAGATGGGTAAAAATTTGGGAGTAGATGAAAGAAATGAAACTTCTGGCAGTAAATTACCAGTCTTTTCTGTGTGGGCTTCAGATTTAGTTGATAACTGAGGATGTTTAAGAGCTTGATGCAGTGATCTGTTGGTGCTACCACTTACCATGCTGGCGCTGTCCTTATTCGGCTTTTCAAAATCAATATGGAGTTCCATTTTCCTTTCTTCATTAATAGCTTGTTTTGATGACTCTCCAGTTTCCTGAGCACTCCCTGCCTTTGACTTTTTCTGCTCCTCGGTCAAAATCACTTTCTCCTCTTTGCAAGTCCTGAGCTTGTCATCTTCCTTGGTTTTCATCGCCTCCTGTGAAGACTTCAGATAGAAAATGAGTCAGATTTGAGAGGAAGTTTGAAGAAACAGATGGAAAGATGAGAAAAGGGGGGTTACCATCTGCTTGTGATTAGAAATATCAATATCCCCATCACTTTCTTGAGATGTTTTCAGTTGAGGAGGTGGTGCCTAAAATTGCAACCAATAAGAAGAATCCCATAAACAAAAGAACATCATACGGAAATCAAGAAAGCAGAACTTGATATGTGTCTCACCATCAGATCTATTTCAAATTTTTCTTCCTTCTGGCTTTCAGTGTCCGGATTAGCTGGTTTTCTGCAAAATTATCAAAGAAAAGAATCGGTCAACAGATCATCAAAAGCCTTGATTTTAGTTAAGATTTTCAAATTTATGAGCTAAGATCCATAAATTTACTCACAGATCGGTCGTTGTCGTCGCTGCAGCTGTCTTAATCACAATTTCAGAATTACTGTTTCCATCATTTACCACGACTGACGGAGATTCCTTCTCCACCTCATCTTTAGTCAACACAACACCCACACCACATTTTCCCTCATCTTCCGCCGCCGGCCGTGGCAAAGGCGCGGATGGGTCCGACGACGGAGCCGATGAAGGCGGCAACGTGGTTAAACCAAAAGAAGAAACACCGTTTTCAGCAGCAACAGCAGAAGCTGGGCTGCTGTTTTCCAGATAAGAAGAAGAGATTTCAGTCTTGGGAGACTGATGATGCTGATGATGATCGATTTCACTCTTTATTGAAGAAGAAACTGGACTGTTCCGTACGCTAAACGGATTCTCTGACACTTGCCGTGGTCTCTTCCTCTTTGGTGCTGCAAATCATTAAAATTGAAGATTGTAATCATCAATTACAAACCAGAAGAAAAAAAGAGATGTAAGTTTTGAAGGACATCAATTTGGCCTACCTATGGTTGATAAAGAAGATGAATTTTGAGGGATGGCTGTGGAGTTTGAGACAGGAGATGAAACTCTTGATTTGGTTTCATTATTACTGGATTTATTAGAATCGAATTTCGTTGTTGAATCGTTAGATGGGAGTTCTTTCTTGGATGGAGCTTGTGACTGAGTCATGAGACCATATAAAACCTCCGCTATCTCGATTTCAAGCTCCTCTGGATTCGAAGATGACGACTTTGATGAAGATTTTGGTGGTCTCGGTTTTGACCCTCCGTTCGCTTTCTGCAAAAGAAAAGATAAAGAAGTCAGAGACGCTAGAGATTTAAGTATTTAACATAAAAGCTGTAGATTTTCTTCAGATGAACACAAACCATCTTCTTGCGAACTGAAGCATTCGAAGATGAAGGCGACGGAGGAGCCACCGGCGCCGGTGAGGCGGTTGCGGAAGCCAGCCTTACAGGTGAGGTTGAAGATTGCCGGTGATTTTGCTCTGTTCCTCCCACAACACCACCACCAGACATCCATTCATGAGACCGCTTTGTAGATGCTGAAATTTCAACAAAAGAAAAAAAGATGAGAAGTTTACACCAACAATAGAAAATTTTCTCAAAATCATCATCGCATGCTCCTTCTGCTGTACCTGAACGAGCTTTTCTCGGCACCGTTACACCAATCATCTCATCTGCAGCCTTCAACACAGGCGGCGACGCGGCAGCAGAAGCTCTGAACATCTTATTACTACCAGAAGAAGGAAAACTCTTCCGATGGTGAAGCTGCTGCGAATACGAACCATGACTATGATGATTACTCGTCATAGACGCTGCCGACGTAGACGGATTCGCCGGCGGCGGAGGCAACATCCGCAAACCACCACCATTTCCGCCATCATCATCATCTTCTTCCTCATCATTAACACTCTCGTCAGACGTATCATCTCCGTCATCTCTATTACTCCCCTGATGAATCATCATCCTACTTTCCCTCCGCCTCTTACTCCGGTTCGACCGCTCCCTCTCCCGTTCCCGATCCCGATCTCGATCTCCTCTCTCCTTCTTCACCACACCTCTCTCTCTCAACCTCCCTGCTTCCTGTACCTCCAATCCTCCATCTTCATCTACAACAAAAGTTAACAAATTAACAAATTAAACATCAAAATTGATGATAGATCTGAGAAAAACATATTGAACAAAACCTACCAGGTGAATCTCTTAAACTGCTGCTTCGATGTCTCCGTCTGGACGACGATAAGCCGTTGGACGGAGCAGCCATATTAGTACTTCTTCTAGCTTCTCTATTCCTATCCATCAATCACTACCTTGGATCTATACACCGTCAGATCTACTACTGTTGTGCGTATCATCACAAGCTTCCTTCTAACATAATTCGCCTAAACCTAACCCTACCTCCACCACTCGCCGGAAAGCACCAAACTCACCGTCGTCTTTGCCGCCGTATTCGCCGTCGCCGTCGTGTACTCCGGCGGATTCCGATGAGAGAAACGAAAAATGATATTTTTATGGTTTGATGATTCACTCTCTCAGATCTCTTCTACCTCCTCCTTTTTCTCACACACACACACACACACACAAAACACTCTCTCTCTCTCTATCTCATCGTCTTTTCGGTATTTCATCACCACGAAGCCTACTTCCAACGGGAACGGACGGTTGTGATGCGTTCGGTGTCCACGTATGCGCGCATCTGGACCCTCCGTTGGCACTATGATATCCGACGGCTCATGTTCGTATGCGTCCTACATGGCTTTATTGTGTCCGTCAGATGGTGTTACCTACACGTGGCGGTGTTTGCTTACTCGACAAGCTTTCATCATTATTTAATTTAATAATAATAAAATAAGAGATTGTAATGTGAAGACATAAATTTCACTAGCAAACAAAAGCAGGGAGGGTTGATTGAAAGTTTGGATTTCGGAAATAAATATTGAAAATGTGTTTGTTTTTGAGATAAAGGTTAAGAATGGAACCAGTCGAGTTCTTTTTTATTTAATAATTATTTTATTCTGAGGTGAAAATGTGTTTGTTTTGGAGTTTGAATAATCTTTTAAGCTTCAGTTGAGTTGTTTTGAATTGGATTAGTTTGTTTCTTAACAAGTGTTTCATCTATACATGTAATTTAATATATTATAATTATATATCATATAACAATTATCAAATCATA
Organism: Flaveria ramosissima; assembly: GCA_025215565.1. Classification (NCBI taxonomy): domain Eukaryota; kingdom Viridiplantae; phylum Streptophyta; class Magnoliopsida; order Asterales; family Asteraceae; genus Flaveria; species Flaveria ramosissima. Next base: position 51,839,604 of record CM046034.1, on the reverse strand, counting down.
AAAAATTCATGCAAACAGAAAACTCTCATCTGCGTTTATTTTTTCTCATGCATACGAATCATTCAGATGATTGTAATACGTTATCATATACTTACAATTACTCACATATTCTTATGATTCCTCATTTCTAAATATATACATATTTTCAGGTAGTATGTAACACTCGTCTGTATTACAAATATTCATTTCGATAATCCTCTTAACTTTCTCCTTTTTAAGATCACATATCTTATGAGGTTATCATATCATATATTTGTCATGGGTCTCAAATCCACCCCTCTAGGGTTTTTTTTAAAGGTGTTTCATCTAAAACATCTTACTCATATAGGTCCCCGCTTAACCCGCAACTCGGTGGTAACCATTCTTTATACCCTTTGGGTACTTGACTTCTCCCTAGGTTTCGCACCCAATCATACCCATAGTTTTAAATCCTATACTCAAGCAAAGGATTACCTTCCTGGATGTCGGTCTTCTGCTAAATTGCACTACTCTCACTCAGACTAGTTTCAACACTCAAAGAAGCGTTTAGAACTCACAGTGAGCTCACAAGATCTTCAAATGGCAAGCCTCACTCCCTTTATTAAGGTAACGAAGCAAAGTTTAACCTGAACGACGTCATCTTAAAATCATAATGTCCATAACGAGTGAGGAATGCTATATTTGGTATACGCTCTTCCTTAATCTTGAGTTGATGATGATTAGATTGTAAGTCAATCTTAGTAAACCAACTTGCACTTTACAACTGATTGAATATATCATTAATCTTTGGTAACAGATACTGGTTTTTAATCATTGCCTTATTTTATTTTTGATAATCAAAATACATTCTCATGCTATAATCATTCTTCTTGATATATAATATTTGAGTGCCCTAAGGCGAAATGCTAAAGCAGATAAAGCCCTTTTCAAGAGGATCTTGCAAGTGTTTCATCAGTTTCTCCATTTCATATAAGAGAATGTGAGAATTGTTTAATGCACTTGTATGTAATGCTTGAGATATGTAATTGAAAGTAAAAGTAGATAAGTGGTTACATACCTCTTATGTATAGTACTTAAAATAAAAGATACATACCTCTTATGTATAATATTTAAAATAGAAGATATAAATTTTGATGTGATTCTTACAGTTCTTTATTTATTATCGGTTATCAAAATTATTTTTCTATACTTTCCGCCGCCATTTCATCATGACGCATGCCTTGCCATCATTGACCACTCCATCTCATTGATTGTTTCTTTTTAATGACACACCATTGCCTTTCTTTGCTTCCACACACACAAATGAATATCCCCTTCAGTCTATTCGCGGTAACTTTATGAAATTAGGGCCTTAGCGACAGGCATATCTATTGGAAATCCTTCAACGGAATTGAAATCCATCAGTAGTTTGTGAGGAAACATGACGTGAGTAAATATTTTACTAAATGTCACTGGAATATTTCACCGGCGGGTCATCAATCAACAACACCATTGACATATTATTGACAAATAGTTATAATTGTTATTTTGATTTTTATGTATCTATTGTTGCGTGTCATTTAACCTTCGATAATCATAGACAAAACTAAGATGCCGGCGATGTTTCATTAGCAATAGTTAAGTAGTAGTTTGAACAACCTTCCCTTTAAAAGTTTAAACTTCAACAAACAAGTAAAGTCGTTATATTAATTTTGGATTTCAATTATTAGCAAACTAATTTTACAAACAAACAATGAAATTGAAGTCATAAATAATTTAAAGAGAAATGGACTCCTCTTGTTTAGTCAAATTACATAGCCGATCTATATAATTTACTCTACATTGTATTATACAATATAACGTTATAATCTTATATTTATCTTTCCCATAGAAAAAAAGTTAATTTCAATTTTGCTCTCCAAGATTTGACAAAAGTAACTATTTTTCTTCAAAAGATTAGAAACATCAATATAACTCCAAAAGCTTCATAACTTGTTTCAATTTTAATCCAAAAGTTTCATTATTTTGGATTTAAATTGAAACAAATAATGAAACTTTTGGACTGAAATTGAAACAAGTTATGAAACTTTTAAAGATAAATTGATGTTTCTAATCTTTTGTAGGAAAATAATTATTTTGGTCAAACTTCAGAGAGGAAAACCGAAATTAATTCAAAAAAAATCATAAAATAGTGACAAGAGTAAGCTTGTAATTTTACAAGAAGTTCGGTTTGAAAAGAAAATTCGAACTTCAAACGTAATATACTAGTAATAATAAAAAAACTATAAATGTTTATAAATATTTTAATGGGAAATTTGTCGCTTTCGTTTTACCTAATATTAAACAGTATGAAATTAGCATTGGACGCCTCGATGGCTAAACTACGACCATATTGCAATAAACAAAGTCGATAACATAAAATAATATAATAATAGTAATAGTAATAATAATTTATTATTATAATAGTTTTTTATTGCTCGAAAGGAGCAATCTATGGGAATACTTGGGGATACTCATCATAATTTAGTTATAAGCATATCTGGCAAGCAACTTATAATAAGTGATTCATTCAATATTAAATTAATGGTTTATTTTATTATATATAATTTATTTTTAAAGTAATGGTTTCTTTTAAATATACTTTTACTTTAATATTGCAATGGTGGGGTCGCTACCATATCATACTATTTGAATAATCGGAATTCATTTTATTATTATAATATAATGGTGTTTGATAAAACTAGAATATTATGAGCTATAATAGCTCAAAGATATTAATATAGAAACAAATCACTAATGCCATGGTATGGAAACAAATAATCATAAAAATACAATAAGCATGCTTTAATCATTTATTAATATATATCTCGATGAAGTCTTTGTCTCAATAGTAAGATTATCTCAAATGATGCATCAATAAATACTTATTTTATCGAAAGAGAGTAATGACTAATTTTACTTTTATTATACTATTGCTAAATGAAGAAATTATTATTTAGTATTATTCATCAATATAAGTATTATACGAAAAATCTACGAAGATGTTTTAGTTGGCATTAATGGGTGTGACCAACGTTATGCAGTGAGCGTTATAAAAGTTGAAATTTTAATTCTAATAATTTATATGTTAGTACTAACCACTTTAAAAAGATTACGTGCGAAAGACCGATAAAAAGTGTAATAGAAGAAAGTACTATAAAATAAATACTTCAAAACAGAGAAAAAAATATTGAATGCGTAAATGGTGACTTTAATATAACTAACGAGCTTTATTGTAAGTTGATTAAAAGAAAATTTTTACATAACTCGAAGGATTAAGTATAAAACTTAAAAAATTCAGATATTAAATGTAAATTTGACATAACTCGAATGATTAAGTATAGAAATTAAAAAAAATCTGGTGATTAAATGTAAATTTGACATAACTTGAAAGCTTAAATATAAAATTTTAAAAGATACAAAATGAGTAGGCATCAATTTGAAAAAAAAAAAGAGAGAAAGTGTTGTGGTTTTATAAAATTCTTAAAGGTTTAAATGTAAAATTATAAGAAAACAAAGTAGGTTTTTATTAGTTTGGAGAAAAAAATATTAAGAAAAATTACACTTTCACTACTTATAATTTTTTCAATTTGTAAAATATAGTGATGCGACGAGTGTCATTAAGCATCTTTTACGACATGTCTTAAATGTTGATACATTTGAGTATTATTATTATAACTACGTATATATTTAGTGATTATAATTAAGTTACAAAAATATAAATAATAAATGTATATACTATAATATTTAATTTACAATATTATAAATAAGATAATACTTAGAATAAACTAGAATTAAACTCCACGCGTTAGAGGGGGCATAACACCAATGTCACACCACCATTAATGACCATCAACATTGAAATTGCGGTGTATTAATACAAAGAAATAAGACCAAAATGTAAAACATATAAAAATATAACTAAGTTGATTTAAGACTCACGCGTTGTGACGAACTTGTTAAAGGTGGGAAATATATGTAAAAACGATAAACCATGCACACACGTTGTGATGTGTCAACTCACATAATTTAGAATTAAATGTAAAATTGGTGAATCGCACATGCATGTTTCTGTCGTGTTAACTTGCAAAACCTACAACGTACGTAAGACAACAACTTACAAAATATGAAAAGTATAAGGGATCAAAGTTGAAAGTATAAAATTTTGTGAGATTAAATTGTAAAAGATAAATAGTTTCGGGTTTAAAGTAAAACTAATAACATTTTGGAAGGTTACTTTTACAAAATATGCATGAAAACCTTTGGGTTAAAAGTGAAAAGTCATAAAAAAACCTCCTATGCATAAAATACAACATTATTATGCATAGAAATGTTGGTAATTAGTATAATATAAATTAATATTATTGTAAATAGCACTTGTATTTATCTTTATAAAGGTTATATCAAATGTCTTAAATTTTGAGTAATATTACAAGTGGGTTTTTATCAAATGCTATATATAATAGTATAAATAATATAGAAATAGATTATTATTATCATTATTATTATAAAAGTAAATAGTAATTATATAGTTAGGTATTCAAATAATATAATAATTATTAATAAATTTAAATATTAATTAAATTATTATAAATAATATAATACATAATGTAGAGAATTAAATAATTTCTTATTATTAAATAATTTATTAACAATATGCTTTATTAATGTATTAATCAGAAAAGTTTATTAAATGATGAGCAAAATAAGAATGATTTCATAGAACACTTGCACCTAATATTTAAGTTGTTTTAGGTGTTTTGATTTTTTTTTTGTTTGCGTCCCAAAATTTATTTTATATAATAATATAGATATATATAAGCCTAGATTAAATGATATTCTGATCTAAGTGTTAAATAAATAATAATTAAAATACATGGCTGATATTATTAAAGAAAAGTAAGTACCTTATAAAGTACAACAATGTGATTGTAATGTTATTGGATTTGTATTAATTGTTTTATTTACTATACCTTTTAATTATATATAGTAAAATTGCAAATTTCTTTTGTGAAAATAAAGAACTATTAAAGGATAGACTAATATATCCTATCAATTATTATATAATGTTAATTTTGCAAAGCAAATGAATAGTATTATTTATTATGGGTGATGATTGGTGTACTATTGAGTGACGCGTGTACAACTTATGTAACATTATGTACAACTTAGATTTCTTTAACATTTTTTTAAAATCTTATGTTCATCACCGCTATTTCTCTCACATATAGATCTATTTCTCTTACCAGTCTTTATTGTTTGAACGCAGACAAAAAGGTTTTGCCATTGCAGTCGGGTTACCGACCTTTATTTCGCGAACCCTTTGGGTCAATATGGTCTTTAGTCTGTTTGTTTCAGATGGTGCGGGGATGTGGTGGTCGTTGTGTTTGTTAGTTGTTGACTGTCATGTGATGGTCGTGTTTTGTACAAGAGAAAGGAGGAGTGCGATAGAGAGCGTGGTGGTTTGCCAGTGCTATCTTAACACGGATGCCATCTGATAGTCCTAGAACTTCCATTGACACGACTACCTACCATCGTGTAACCCTAGCCACCGCCATTGTTGATCCTTGAAATAGTCATAGGAATTGTCTCCACACAATAACGCCATTATTCGTTCATAGATTGTTTACGCTTCTTTATATTGAGGTTTTTGTCGTTCTTTAGTCAATTTGCACTTACCCTAACCGTGGCACGCGTCTTCCCACTGTGGCTTCCTTCCAGTACGCTTTTGCCATTGTACACCATTACATCAACGTAGGTTTGTTCTTTCTTTTACTTTTCTTTGATTGTTGTTTCCTTCCTTTTTGATTGTTGTGAACTTGGTATGACATATAAGATCTACATTCTTAATTGATGTATGGTGATGGTAATATATGATGTCCATATATGATCTACATATGCATGATTATTTTTAAAGAAATACAAGGACACAATCTAAGAAAACAATTATTTGTGCGACATGCTGGTAGGCAACAATACTTCCATTTTGTTGTATACAGATTTACTTTTAATTTTGGTGACTTCATCAATGCAGTTAAATTAACTCAAAAAGCTTTTAAATGGTATAAGAGATTAAATGCATATTTTGGTTTGTAGTTTCAAACAAGTGTAAAAAATTAGGTGCCTGAAATTTTGAAAGGTTAAATAACGAAAGTAAATTGCTAGTTGACTAGCATAAGAAATATAGAGGCTTTTTAGTAGTTGATGTAACTTTTGCAAGTGAACAACATTTGAATGTAAGTTAGCAACTAACTCAATCTTTATTTGAATTTTTGAATGTTGAAGCAGAAACACTAAAGCCAGTGGCTATAACTTTGTGGACTAATTTTAAGCCTACATAGTAGGAGCATAAGATGTGATCAACAAGTGTGTTTACATTTAAAAAAGTGTACATATCATGTAAATCTATAAATTGTTCAAGTTGGTAAAGGTTTAATTTTTATGTTTTATTTTTTCAAAATTTTAGAATCATTCACCAAATTGCTCCCGACCACATAAACATGAGCACCACCTCCACCAACAACATCAACTAAATCTTCCGAAAAGACAGATTTTCGTCGAAATGTACTTTGGAGGAATTCAAACTTACCAAATTGGAGAAAGCAAATTTAGTTATGCCATATTTGGTAATACAAAGGTAATTAACATAAGCTTGGTTATATATTTTTATCAACTCAAATGTGCATCTAATTGTTGGCTAGTATTATATCAGGTTGTATTTTAGGTTCGTTCAACATTGTTTTGGTTTCTACATTTGGTTTTGCCTTTAGGTAACTTGAAAGAGTATGAAAAAATAGTCTTTAAGAGTCTTATATTTGACATTGCATAATGACAGTTGAAACAAAAGAATCTCTGACATTTAGGAAAACATATGTTGTTGATATTCATCTAACACTAACATGGGTGGTAACCCAGTGAATTTAACGTCATTTGCATCAGGGCCGGATGATTTCACGAAATCGAAGGCCGATTGGTAGTTTCTCAATATACTTTTCGATTATTCGCTTTCATTTCTTTTTTTGTAAACATATTAAGATTTGAATCTTTGTCAAGTAGTTTGGCAGTACTGATACATACGATAACCTATGTTCTTTGTTTCTTGAGAAAAATTGTGAATTACACATAAACATTGTTGACTCCCTCTTTCAAAATTGCAATATACAATGGTCTTAGATATTTGATATTAACTTCATCTGGAAGAAGCTCTACTATTTTTGGCATACCTCAAATGTATATTACTATATTTTCTTGATACATGTATGAATGATATTAACATGTTTTGTGACATCTCTGAAAAGCCACATGTATTAGGTTGCCATATTTTATAACATCTCCGGTAATATGCTATGTTATGTTTGGGTATTCAGCCATTAATGATATCCTTGGGTCGAAGGCACAACGGCCTACCGATATTCTCCCTAGTTAACATAATAATCTATAAACTCTTTCTAATAAGTTTATGAAACTCTAAGCCTACTTAAGTTTGCTTTATATTTATCTAAACTAAGAGAATCCTCACATTATGCAACGATTTGTTCTGGTATTAGGTCAAGGATATCATATGAAATGATAGATTTTAAAACTATAAATACAACGGATACAAATATGAGATGCAGTACACGATGCGAACATCTTTCATTTGTTACAAAAACAACATTTTATATAATACAATCACACTAAAATTACATTGTTACACTTTATGTTTAAGTACCAGATAATTTAGTTGTTAGTAAGAAAAATACATAACAAACATTTAAGGCACATAAACACTTGCACCTCAAATCTCGGCACAGCGGAACGAAGTCCCCACGAAGGGATATATCACAAAATTAGTGACTTGTTGTGGTTACAACCAAGGATGGTTGCCACGTCAAAACAACGAATATCAAGCATATTTGTCATCATCACAACCTCCATGTTTATCTTACTAATAAATGAATAGGTAACCCTTCTATCTATATAAGTTAAACTCCATGTTCTTGCTCTTTATAAGGTCTCTTGACGAAACTAATTTGATTAAAGTATAAGAATGTGTAGGGCATATAAAGAGCCAAGATAATGTGGCACAAATAAAAGACCAAGAAATTATGGTGGTCCAAATGCAAAGAATAAAATGTTCACTATTCCTTGTTGTTTTCAGAAGCATGAGCCAAGGTTATCAAATGTATGGGCAATAGGGACACCATAGAGAGGCATCAGACACAATAGATAAATATGTGTATACAAATTTAAACAACATAACTATTCATAATTGTAAGCATGGAATGCAACAGCATATATAAGGACATGTGATAACATAATACGTATTTATAACTCATATGCATTTGAAATTCATATAAAGTGTAGAAATCAAAAGGCTTAGATATGATAGCGCATGTGGCTATGGATAACACGATCTCCATGGCAAGACAATGAACATTGAGAAACTTTTTTCATCATTACCGCCTACCAATATTTGAATTCGTGATTCAGATAAGCCAATGACTGTCATCATAGTCGTTAGCGGCCAGAAAACATACGATTTACACTCATCATCATCTAACTCATATGCATCATAGTAAATAATCAATAAGATCTCACATGAGGCTATGTTCACCATCATAAAACCAACAATTAACTCCATATGAGTTTGAAGTATTAAGAAATAATGATGTTCTTTGGCTGAGAAAATACTTGTATTCATCAGCATAACGCGCAAACCCTTATTAAAATCGATTTACACCAAAAAGTTTGGGTTTTAAACTCCTTAGCATCAAGTTATTAATTCAAGACCGTCTCATATGAGCCCAATCTTACGATCATCGCCCCAATATCATCATTACCTAGGCTAAACATAGAGTTAGTTAAGGTTTATATTCATATACATCGGATATAGATTCAATAGTCATCGTGCCAACAACATAAATCACAAAACAAAAATAAGTTAGGGTTTAAACCCCTAAGCATTAACTTATAGACTCACGATCGTCTCAAATGAACCAATGCTCACTATAATCGACCCCACATCATCACCAACACCGACCAAACATAGTTAATAAGCGTTTACATTAATATACATTATAATACGGATTCAATAATCATCGAGCCAACAACAAAAATTGAAAAACAACCTCAAAAGAAAACCTAGGGTTTAGACACAAAAAACAAACTAAGAATTAGAGTCAAGAACGTCAAGTTATAGATTCAAGGCTGTCTCTGATGAACCAAGACTACCATCATCTACCCAATAGCATCACTATCATCAATTGAACATACAAACAAAACAAACCCCAAAAGTTGATAGAGAGAATCCCAAAGAGATAAGCAGATCGTACACCGACCACCAAAGATGATTTTAAATCGAGCACGGAGAGGTATGAGCTATGAAGAGAAATGACAAACACACAAAAATCATCACGGAGGCGGAAGTACATAGGAAACACTTATCCGATTATTTTTTTCTCTCTCTCCTCTCTTTATAAGTTTATCTCTCTAAACAAAATTAAATCAATGATAAACAGAAGCATGTGTGTGGTATTTAATAAAGAGCCATGATAAGATGGCGCACCAATAACGTGTGATGGTCAAAATGCAAACAAAGAAAGTTCACTATTACTCATTGCTTCAAAATCATATAGAGTTAATTGTTTGATATCATTTTTCTTTAATTCTTGAATTATTTTTATGTTCCAGAAGAAGATCAATATTTACATGTAATGAGTCTTTACTTATTTAAACCTCAGGTTTTCAACATACTTAGATTAATCAACAAATGTATTGCTATATATTAGAAATAACCATCTTATTTTATGATATTAATTTCTAAACCTTCCTTTGTTTCAATCCATCTAGACTTTCCTTGTTGAATATAGATTTTGAATTAATTTAGATGTTGTACAAAGTCTATGAGATTTCAATAACATTTAATAATGGTGGCCTTCCAATGGTTTATCGTATACTGATTGCTAATCTGAATCATTGTTTAGATTCTGTTGTTGAAGATTTCTTCTTATCAACTTAAAAAGTTCCATCTTAGATCATTATCCTCATGATAAACTCCTAATATATATCTAAGTAAATATTTCTAAGTCATCCTAGATAAGACTTAGGATGCTTAGTTGGAGTTCGGATATGTGCAAACTTAAAACCCAAAAACAAACCATAGGAAAATAAAACTTCACCTTAGACTAGTTTGTGTAAACGTGTTAGATCATTATCTTTAAGATAAACTCCCAATATATATCAAATATGAATTTGTGTAAACATGATTGATGTTTCAATGGAAAACCATAGTAGATAAAAAAAGAATTAACCAAATCAATAAGTAATTGAAGATGTATAAAAAGAACACAAGTTGGTATAAATTCAACTCATCATCACATATCTTGATTCATCATAAGAATTACAGTATGTTAAATTAAATTCAATCAATCTCTCCCTCAACCACACAACACTTATACACTTCAATACACTTAGTAAGAGCACATCACACTATAGCTCACATATCTCAAATACTTACCATTACATAACCAACAAATATAAGGAATTACAAAGTAAAAGATACTGCTAACGTCACGATATGCTGATATGTAGCATCCTAGTAACGAGCTTGAAGGTTACGTTAGCCATAAAGGTCTTTAGTAGCAGAGTTTGCCAGCAGCAAGTCTTTAAGGACGGTAGTAACTTCCTTAATAAGTAGTGATCAACATTAAATCACAAAAGACTTAGCAATAAACAATATTTAACACTAACTAGACTTCAGTTATAACACAATTCAAGACCAAACATAATTTAGTAACTAGTTTCAGTTAGTTACAACATATCTTTAGCGCAAATATTTTTCAGTAGCCAAAAGCTCTTCAGTTACAACTTCAAGTTGATGGAAATATTCTATTAGTTACATATTTGTTTTATCAATTCGTTATACCTAACAGTTTGACCATTCGATGATCCACTAGTCTTTTCAAGCATACTTATTCTTATATTTATTGGCTTGGATATCTTGATGATCGTCAATCTACTACATGCTATTATGTTTCTCTTAGACCAAACCTTATCACTTGGAGTTCCAACATAATGTTGGCCATTCTAGTACAAAGAGTGGCTTTGCTTTATAGATCTGTTGGGTTACATTTATTTTAATGAGTAAACTACTACACATCACTGTTTACCTATACTACAATGTGACAATATTAGTGTTACTTATTTAGCGGTACATCCAGTTTTTATCAAAGTATGAAATGCTTTGATATTGATTTATATTTCGTTAGAGATATGGTTTTGGCTTCGTCTCTTAGTGTTTGTAACGTGCATACTATTCCTCAACTCACTGATATTTTGGTCATAGAGTTGTCATCTACTCGTTTGACATTCTTAAGTCCAAGTTTCACGTTGTTGCGCTCGTTTAGCTTAAGATGACACTTTAGCGTAGTAGTTATATTTTCTTACTTAGTTGTGTTAGTTACACATTTAGTTGTATTATACTTAGAACTCCTAACATAATATAAATAGAAGTTTGTACTTTGTACCATTGTATTCATTTGATATTTTAGAAAATAGAAAACATATACATACCCTTTCCAATTGCTTCAACTCATGTTAGCACGTTGTTAATTTGGCTTTGAGATTATAATGAAGACTAAGGTTGTGTTTGTTTTTACCAAAACATCTTCCCCACCTCTTCATCTGCGCGCACGCAGACGCGGGAAGAGGTTTTGAGTGCGCAGAGTGTTTGTTTTTCGAAAGACGTTTCATTAAAAAACGTCTGCAGGAGGTCTGCATGGAGAAGATGTGGACCTATGTCTTCTGAGATCTTCTAACCTCTTCTCACCTCCCCCACCTCCCCCATCGGCCGCCCCACCTCCCCCCACCGGCCGGACCACCGCCGCGCCACCACCCCCACCGGCCGGACCACCGCCGCCCCACCACCCCCACCGGTCGGACCATCGCCGCCCCACACTCATCGGAGTTCCTCGTAGATCATCAACCTTCGATCTATCCTCTTCACTCTTCTCCTCTTGAGGCTTCAATCTCTCCTGATTCCCCACCGGTCGGCCCTTTTGCTTACGTTGTTTCCGGCCGACTCGAGCCGGTGGTGCCGCCGGTTTGAACTTCTTCTCCTTTTTGTCGCCGTCGTTCTTCCGGTCACCGGAGTTGTTTTGCCGGTTCAAACCACCGGGGGTTCCTTGACCCATGATGGATTTATCGTATTTTAGATGAAAATCAAAATGGGAAAAATAGGTTTAATCTAATTACAGAATATTTTTTTACCATTCTGCAGATGTTAAAAACAAACAGTCTTTTTCTTGCAGACTGCAGACGTTTGGTCCACCTCTTCTGCTGCAGATGTCTGCAGATGTGATCCGCAGACTGCAGACGTTTTCCTGCAGAAAAAACAAACAGCACCCAACCAATTTAAGAAATCAAGAATGGTCAAAGAAATGAAATATGCATGATTAAATAATTGCAACATTCTTGTCATTAAACTGAAGTGTGACTTACAGTGATAGTCTTTGATTTTTATAGTTATTTTTTAAACTGTAAGTGTAGATTAGATGACGATATTTCAAAACCGAGTTTTGAAAATGATAGTTCATAAATATTATCAAACGGATGGCAAATTCTCCCCCATTTCATAGTGATTGTTTACAAAGATCATTTCCGTATGTTCAAATGGTAGAATTTCCTTAAGAGCAAGAATATAAAATTTAATTTTTACATGAAAACTTACATACTATTGCTAATAGAAAATTTACTTGTGCGGATGATGAAACCCTTCTAAACTTAAAGTAAGGTTATATTGAAAAATGTATCTAGTTTGAAAATGCTAAAAATGATTCTGGGTTTGTTATGTGTCCTTTATTGTTTTTAAAATGGAAGACATTTTGATAATTGTGTTAAATACGTCAGGTCATTATGTCTAATTCGTTAGATTATCATGTCTAAAATGTTAGGTCATTGTATCTAATATTTTTCATCGTTTGTTATATGTATTAATAATTGTGTTTTACATTTTAGATTATTTCATTGTATATTTGTTATTACTTTTTATATATTATATAAATTTATTGTTATTTTATCATTGTGTTTTACAGATAGAAATACATAACGATCTTATTTCACTAATGTGTTTTCCACAACTCATCATTTTCAAAAACCAAATATTGTTCGGGAAAACACAATGACGAGTAGAAAAAACACAATGAGACAATTTTATCATCATGTTTTATGCGTTATAATATTTTGTCATTGATTTCAATACAGTGGGATAAACTAGTTGCTTTTCATGATAGATGTACACAACTGTGTTATTTCACCATTATGTTTTTTTAGAATTTACTAACTTAAAAAACACAATAACAAACGGAGAAAACATAATTAATTGTAGAAAAGACACAATGAGTCAATGATGAGAAGAAATTATATAAGCTGAAAAACGTATTTGTTTTTAGTTTATTATATATCGATACTATACTAATTTTATAGGAAAATATGGTGTAATTTATTGTGAAAAATAATTGCATATATAAAAGTTATGAACGTTAAAAATAATGAAAGAACTTATCAAAAAATCAACAAAAATGCCAATGCCTAAAATACCTTTGTAATAAACTTTTTCTCTATAATTTAATCTCAACTATTAATTAACAATAATAATGGTTAAGAACGGTAGTTACATTTTTGAAATTAACAACTCTTTTTATCTAAACTATTACCCTAAGCGTGTATATATATTCGTTACCAACATAATTCAAGGTCATATTACAAAATTAACTTCGTGTTTTACTAGGTTTATAATTTAATCGAGTCTCTAGCCATTAACAATTCAATATATTCGTATTAATATTATTTAAATTTCTTCATATGTATCTTAATTTTTAGGATAGGGTTCAAATACAAAATATTCTAAAACTAAAAAGTGTAAGAAGTAATATCAACCATCCATCTCATTAATCAACAGTTGATATTATAATTATAGGGAAAAGTTCGTTAAAGAGTTATTTTAGGAATAACTATTTTTGTTGACTTTTTACAGGTTCTCTTATTTTTTAAAACGTTCATTTATGTACGACATTTTTTATTAAAATTACAACAAAAAACGAGCCTTTTTAATCTTTATAATGAGTATAGTATTTTATATAAGAAGATTAAAAAAATCTTACGTTATTAAGCTTACATCTTATCATTGTGTCTTTAGTGTAGTTTATTGTGCATTTTTGTTTTGTGTTTTTTTAATACTATTGCATTTTTCTAAAATAATGAATTTTAAAAAAAATTAAGATGGAATAAAATTGTTATGTATCTATAATATGTAAAACATAATAATTAATTAACAACTAATTAACCTACTAGATTAATATCAATGACCAAATAACACAATATATCATTGTGTATTTTGATCGTTATTGTGTTACTTTTAACTCTATAAGTTTTAAAAAATACATGAGTGAAATAACATATTATATACTTTTAATGGTAAAACACAATGATAGATTACAAGTTTATATAATCTATTTAAAAATAAATAACAAAAATAATAAATTTTGTTATCTTCAACACTATGAGTTTTGAAAAATACATTGGTGAAAGTATGTTATTATGTATTTTAATTGTAAAGCACAATACAATAGTAGATACCAAGTTTATAACCTATAAAAACAATGACAAAAATAACATAAAATGATCTAAAACGTAAAACACAAATAATTAACACACATAAGAAATAATGTAAAATATATGACACAATGAACGTATAAGACATAATAAGCTGATATATTTGACACGATGATTAAAATACCCTCTTCTTTAAAACAATAAAAAGAACACATGTCAAACCCATAATACTTATTAGCTTTTTTAGATTAAATATCAGTTTTAGTATAACTCTACCCTAATATTTATATAGACAATGATAGTAAATAACTAATATATAATAATATTTTCTTATTGCATCACACATTTTGTAATATAATAGTGTTTTTGAAGTATAAAATACTTTAGATTGTTTCGACTCTTCAACTACAAATTTTAATAGTAATAAATTTGCTTTTCCTTTAAATTTAAATTCTCAAAACCTTGGAAGTTACGTTCATAATATATACGTGCTTATTTACTTGTTAAGTGTTAATAATTGAAACAAGAAAAGTAAAATAATAACAATCTTAGTAATATATTATTTCGTGAGATTTTCAAACATTTAAAATTCGAATATTTAAAGTAACGTCTGTCTTAGTTAAAATTAAAAATTGTCAAGTGGGGTGGTTTCTTAATTCTTATCATTTTTAATTTTAGTAGCACCAATTGGGTTAAGATTTGGTATAAAATTATTTGTTTATTTTTAACTTTAGGACGTTGATGTATGATACAAGATTCATTGTATAACGTGTTGTTTTTGGGTTTTCTATTTATTGCGTTCGAGTACTTTTTGTGTCCCCTAACTCTATTAGATTATACATAGTAATGTTTCAAAGATGATAATATGGACACAAGTGTGGTTTCAAAAACCATTACAAGCTGATTAAAAAGAGCTTTAAATCCATAGGGTTATAAGACCTTAAAGAAAGTTAAACACATTTTTCCTAAATTATTGCATCAATAGGGACTTCAAATATTAGTTAACTACTACACTCGATTTAAAATAAGCTTTAGTGAAACGACTTTTATCTAAATGACATTTAGGTGATATTTTAACTAAATAACCACCACAAAGCTTGAACAATTTGAAAAATATGTAAGAGATTTATTATTACAAATAAGTTATCTACAATTACGATGAAAACAAACAATAGGATCATTACATAGAATACAAACAAACAATAGACGTACATATGAACAACCAAGAAAAGGAAACAAAATAACTGAACATAGAGGAAATATTAAAACAAGTATTATATCTCTAACATACCCTCTCAAACTAGACATGAAGATCAACATATAGCTTGTATCAGAGAGTGATGAAATGAGTGGAAGATGCCTTTTGATCAAGATATCAGCAAGCTAAATACTAGGAGGAATATATCGTATATGAATTTTTTGAGCTAAAACCATGCATAAAATAAGGTGGAGACCAATTTCAATGTGTTTTCTTTGCTGATAAAAACACACGGTTAAAGGCAAAATTATATGGCATCAATGATATCACACCAAGAAATGGGAGAACGAAGTTATATAGGTAACTCTCGAATAACTAAGCCAATCCAAGGAACATGGAATAGCTTGTGATGAATCGAAGATCATCTGGACAAGCAGCACAATCAACATTATCATAAGCATGATTGCATGAACGATAAGACTATTGAATTTGTTAATCACCAATCGGTAAATGATAGTTCCCTTACAAACTATGCTTAACAACAATCCAACAATGGTAAGTATGATTCTGTAAAAACCAAGAAACCTTGTTGCAATGTAAGTAATCTTCAGATGAGTCATAATAAGATAGTGTAAAACACCATTGTGGATCCTCCATAGGTATACAAGAGCGTCGGGAGAACTGTCTTCCAAGAGCAACAAATATAACAATGATCTGCACTGACTTTGACCAACAAACTATAAAAGGTCATGTAGATATTGTTATTGAGAAATATGTACTATCAATAAATGTAGCTTCTTTGCCCAAAAAGTAACTATAAGTACATAATTCTTTAATAGCAAAGTGAGAGTGTAACCCTCAATCAAAGTGGAAACAAAGGACGAAGAGCTCCCGGTGTTGATGATATCATCAATATATATGAAAATATAACAAGTAATTGTGCCTCGACAATATATAAATAGTGATGTGCTAGATGTAAGGGTGCTCGCTTTGTGTGACATAAGGCACACTTAATATGAAACTCACAAATGCATGATTTTTGGAAAAAATCCCACTAAGATGTCCGAATTAACGAGGGGACCAGAATGTCCAAATCCAATATTTATAGGAGTACATAATTGCTTTGACAACATACAACTCTCACTTAACGTTGGATTTATTCCTAATCGTTACCCTTATAGCTGCCTTTTACGCAATAGGGTTAGATTTAAAAACAATCTTTAGTTAGATAGTTCGAATATGTGAGTTGGGTCAAAGGATAGATTGATCCTACCACCTTTAAAAGGTCTTATGAGTTAAATCTATGAAAAATGTTTTGAAGTGTGTTACGTCCAATATCATCCTCTAATGAATATCTATGAATATTGGTTCTCAACACCTTGTGCTTGAAACAACCAACCAGTCAAGATAGTCTTACTTCGAGATTCATTCTCAAATGAATCTGATCAACTATGAACATTTAGAATACAACTTTCAAGATTTCTTAAATGTATAAAAATCTAGACACAAAAACATTTGTTTATGAATCTTTTAACCATTAAATCAAAATAAACATTCAATGTAAGTGATAATATTCGAAAACACCAAATACTAATACAGATTAAACTCACTATCTAGCAAATCTAAGCCCTATATTATCAACATGCTCCTCATGTTTAGCATGAGACATAGGCTTAGTAAAACGATATACTAGATTCCTATTTGTATGAATTTTGTTTACTTTTATATCTCCTCGTAGTACTTCCCTTATGTAGTGAAATTGCTTGAGTATATGCTTTAGTCTATGATGTGACATTGGTTCTTTTGCCTAACTATGGCACCAGTGTTGTCACACAATATCTCAATCGGTTTCGTATATTGAGCATCACATCAAGATTAGCTATAAACTTTTATCCAAGTAGCCTCTAATGCAGTAATATAACACATTCGGTAGTGGATTGAGCGATCACGTTGAACTTCTCCAAGCTACAGCTCCACAATTTAGAATGAATACATATCCCAAATGAATCTAGCTTCAGCGTAACACTTAACTACCAACTCGTCTTTCAGTTCCCATATATCATAAATATATATGTAGTTCTTCTCAAGTACTTTAATATGTTCTTCATATTTTTGAAGTGACTTTCACTCGGGTTTCGTTGACATCTACTTGTCATACTCAATGAAAATGATACATCAACGTCTAATACATATCATGGCATACATGATGGAACCAATGGCTGAAGAATATGAACTCTTTCCATCTTTTTATTATCTTCCTCTATTTGAGGACACTGCTTACTATTTAGTATGGTTTCATGTACCATCGACAAGCATCCCTTTGTAGAATCTTGAATTGAAAAGTGTTAGAGGACCTTGTCAACACATGTACTTTGACTTAAACCATTAACCAAATTCTTACATTACAAAACATCTGCTTAACCAATACTCTATGTCTTCTAGCATGGGTATTGTTATTTTCACTTTTATGGTTTGGTATCTTGTATCCCGAGTAAGAGGCTGTTTAGCAACTTCTGAATGATTAAGTGTTGAACCAATAAGAGGTCTGAACCAATAAGTGTTGAACCATTAAGAGTTTGAACCACTAAGAGCTGGTATATTGTTTAACTATTCAAAGGCAAATATCTGACCAATTCAGATAAGAGGTCTTAACCATTCAACACTAGACCTTTTTACCATTCAGCATTAGTATAAAGCTTAACCATTCAGAGGCAAATGTCTAAACCCTTCAGACATTTGCTCGTGAAACAAGCACTCTAAACCATTAAGTGCTGAACCATTCAGACATCTAAACCATTAAGAGGTTGATTCAGATGCTACCAAACAACCTCTAACTTTTCTATCTTAGGTTCTATTGTTACTAACCCAATGTTATTCATTTTTGCTTTGACTTGCTCTCGCAGGTGATCATGATTACTTTGTCAACCCTGATGTATCGATCTTTAGCTGTTAAAAACACGCACAAGAATGCCTCCAACTGTTAAGAGCGAAGACCGTGCAACCCCAAAAATCTTGGGAATTAGTTAGTTTATTTTTTCTGTGTAAATAAAGGCTAGGCGGTTATTGTAGAACATACAACTCACACTCATAGCTCTCTCTATAACACTTAGAATCGATCAGTTATAGCTCTCAAGTTGTAATTTCGTTGCAGTCAATAAGAAGAACAAGAGGTAGGAGACGATTAGTCATCTCTCGAGGTTTTATGCCGGAGATCACCAGGTATAAGGGCCTTTCTCGTAAGCAGCTATGTCATCTATTTATTTCTGTTAACATATATATATATATATATATATATATATATATATATATATATATATATATATATATATATATATATATATATATATATATATATATATATATATATATATATATATATATTATAGATCATACAATCACAACACCTCACGTACTAATTTGATTACAAAATTATACTTGTTATTTTTTTGGTCAAAACAATTTGGTGCCATTGTGATGCTAGTGTTGCTTTTCATTCTAAAATTTTTGCTTAGTTTTGTGATCGATCACTACTCCTTAAAACATTCTAAAAATGTCATCTCTCAAAGGGTTGAAGGGAGATAGTGCATCAAGCTATTCGAAAGGGCCAACTTGATCCTCTTTCAAACCTGGTGTTATTGTTTGGTGTTAATATATAGTTAACTTTGTGCTTTTATATATTTGTGAATATAAATTAGGTTAGTTTGAGACATGTTTGTGTTGTATGTGTTTAAATCTTAAAGATCATAATTTGGACATCTCAACATGTGGATGGAAGATTAATGGAAGCATGGAGGCTTTTCAAAGTGAAACCGTAGCCATTGGGAGTAAAGAGGCCAAAAATAAATTTACAGAGCATAGTGCTCAACTATCAGCGCATAGTACTATGACACCAACGTACTAACTAACACAATGCAAAACACCCAGATGACCCAAAGCATAGTGCTCTCCTACCAACGCACTGTGCGCTAGCACTAAATCAACCCCTGAATTTTTACGTTTTTCAGCACTATTTAAGATAACTCTAGGGTTTTAAATCCATCTTTCACACCTAAAAAAATTGGACGTTTTGAAGTCAATTTTGAGTGTTCTCTTCTCCATAAAATCACCCGAGATCCAGCTCCAACAACATCCAATTCAACAATGAAGATCCAAGCATGTCGATGAGCTGCTAAATCGTTCGTAATCATTTTCGACGAGATGGTTCTTGTAAGTGAAACAATAGGGTTATGACTTGGATTTGATCGTTGGTTTGTTTTTTTTGACACAAGATTCAATTGTGTTTGATTTAAGTTAAACAATTTATCTGTTTAAGTATTTGCATTCTATCATTCATATTCGGTTTCCTTACATCGTGAGCAGTTTGTTTTGTGTGTGAATTCTTGATATCTATGATTCGGCAATTTTATGAATAAGCAAGTCTTAAAAGTTTGTTTCTTGATTATCATTTTAATTGGGAAATTTCATAAAATCATGTCTATGTGATTACCAATTAATTCTTAGTAACCTATTGTGGATCTTTAAACTAGAACTCGAAAATTATTGCCTTTTTCGTTATAGTTTTCAAAACCCTAAACAAGTTTATTGCTTTCTTAATTATTTGTGTTTAATTTGCTTTTCATTATAAACTAAAAACCCAAAAGTATTTGCTTTTACGTATTTTCGAGTTTTGTTTTAGTCTAAAATATTCAAGCTTGATACTTTCCGCCAATTCCCTATGAAGACAGATTCCAAATTTGATTACTAATAATCGCTAACACATACGGTTACCTTGATAATCGAACCTTGTAGGGACGTGTTTAATCATGTCTCTTTTGTGATGATTAAAATTTAATGGTTATAATTCATTATCACTATTGTCAAATCTTGGGGACATTTTTTGTAGGTCAATTTTATGGTTTGGTATCCTGGATCCTAAGTTGGTTCGATATCCTGGAATCTATTGTTTCTAATTGATTGTTATTATATTTTGCTTTGACTTATTCTCACAGGTGACTTACAATTACTCTATCAACCCTAATGAACCGGTCTTTAGCTATTGAAAATGTGCTGAAGAAGACCTCTAACGATAAAGAGTGAAGACTACGTAATTCTCGAAAATCTCTAGAGTTAGTTGGTTTATTTTTTAGTATAAGGATAAGTGATCGATGTATAACTCACACTAACAACTCTCTCTGTATTTTTTGAAATCGATCAGCTATAGCTCTTAAGTTGTAATTTCATTATAATCAATAAGAAGAACAAGAGGCAGGAGACGATTAGTCAACTCCTGAGGTTTTATGCTGGAGATCTTCAGGGATCAAGTACTTTCGTTGTAAATAACTATGTCATTTTTTTATTTCTGTTATCATCTTTATTTTATAAGAAACAGCCTCGGGAGAGATTATATGATTATATTTGTTGTAAATAACTAAGTGACTTAAGAATCGTGAGTATACCTTCCACTAAACCGTAGGCAAAGATATAGCCTCGAGAGAAACACTTACTAGTCCTGTGAAGCCATGAAGAGTTTGACAAGAAACAATCTCGGGAGAGATTATATGATTATATTAGGTTGTTGTATAGTAAATATATCAAAGAAAGAAGAAGAAGAATGAAGTTTGTTTTGAAGCTAGCGACATTTACTAGTGACACTCAAAGTGACCCTCTAAGTGTTATCTGTATGCTCCTAGGTGACACTTCCAAGTGTCAGCCAAGCATATGACGACTCCTGACTTCTATAAATAGTATTTTGTTTTTCATTTTAGGTTGCACTATAATTATAATTTCACCTTTTATATGTATTGAAGATATTATGGTGCTATCTGAGTTATTAGGATTTGTATTAGCAAAGCAAGGAATCATTATAACCTTCTTTTGGCTTAATATCAACAAATCACCATGATAATGGGTGTTTGGTTTGATTTTTTTCATTATCTATTAAATTTCTATATTTTGGTAGTTTATCATCAAATTAATTGATAATCTAAGCATTCTAAGAATCATCCTTTGCATTCGATTTCAATCAAAAATCTACACTTTTGCGCCCATAATCGGCTCATCGTTTCACTAAATCTGAGTCTCATAAGGCCATGTTTGGGCCACCTGAGGTTACTGCTTTCTTATGCAGTATCCTAAATCCTTAAATTTATATTATCTTGATCTATTCAACAAAATTTTGAAATGATAAATAGAATAAGTTTTTGTTTAAAAGGTTAGCTTTATGTGCATGATGCAGGGTTATCGGCTGTGTATGATTTACAAGGCTCTTATGAATTTTGTGCACATCCAAGAACCATTTAATCAGTTATAGTTTGTGATACTAAACCTATTACCAGTGCTATGAAGAAAGGTGTTTTGGGATAAATTTGTACATAATTGTTGTTAGTTAGATCTACAAATAACTATTACTAGAAGTTTATAAGCCATATGTTCTTGTCGCTTTTAATGTTGGCAATCTGAATCTTCTATAAATGTTGGCTTTATATGTTATACATATAAATGTTTCCATTATCATTCCCTAGCTGTTGGTGCATATGTAGTTGGTTGATGCTAATACATTTTTCTCACACATGATGTTTGTAATAGGTGAATATATATCTAAGTGGAACTTGCTTCAAGATCAAACTATGGCATGGCGGAACTAAAGAATGGTAGGCTGCCACTTGAAACCTTAAAGTATTGTTACATCCTTTGGTGTATATACTGTGGAGGCATCCGTTGTTACAGGAAACTTAAATAAACGCTTTGAAGCCATTTTAGAAGGATATTTAGCTACTATTATGATTAGTTATAAATAAAAAAGCCAA
Source organism: Flaveria ramosissima (assembly GCA_025215565.1). Classification (NCBI taxonomy): domain Eukaryota; kingdom Viridiplantae; phylum Streptophyta; class Magnoliopsida; order Asterales; family Asteraceae; genus Flaveria; species Flaveria ramosissima. Next base: position 51,817,032 of record CM046034.1, on the reverse strand, counting down.
AGAATTGTTACATCCTTCTATTTTGTTAAGTTATTAATACCCATTGACTGCTATTATTATTTATATGCAACATTATTGTTATTTGTTTGAGTGGAATTACTTCAAGATTAAACTATGGCATGTCACTTTTAGAGGACCAAAGAACAAGACGCGACAACTTGGTGTAGTTAGGTGGTTCTTAGGACATCAAGTACATTTCATTAGTGCAAGAGACTAGATGATCCATTGGTGATGGACACATATGAAGATTATAAGTGAAATTCCTTGAACGAAATGATGAGTACAATTTTAACAATCATTTTTGTAAGGCCCCGTTCCCGGGACGCTTACAGTTGGTCATTCATTGCACATAAAACTTATAATTACATTACATTGAGAAATCGTTGCAGCGGAAACATTCAAAAATGACATCACGTTTCATTATAATTACTTTTGCCAAGTAATACATCATTATCCGGTTACAAAATTTATGTTTGCATTACATCACAAAAGCTATATAATTGGATGCCACCCCAAAAGAGCTGAGTAGCCTTGCCGTGCCATCCTCAGCAATCATTTACCTGCCAACTGGAAAATGCAATAAAAGTCAGCGTTGCTGAGTGAGTTCTAGTTTTAATAATAAAACATACTTTACTTTCATTAAAAACCATTCTTTTATCATGCGATCATGCAACATACGTATACACAGATAATTTCATTATTATCTTTCATCTCATTCATTATCTTCCATTCTTTTCGTTCATTCTGTCTTCCGAGTCTTTTGCGACAACATGGTCGCTCACCTCAATGGCAATCTCAATGATTGCTCGCTATCCGGGTCTTTTGCACCCCTAAGGTTGCTCACCCCAATTGCCCATCACGATAGCAAGCTATCCGAGTCTTTTGCAACAACAAGGTTGCTCACCCCAAGGCAACGTCACGATAGCACTTTACTCGAGTCTTTTGCAACGACGAGGTTGCTCACCTCATAGGCAATCTAAATGATTGCACTTCATCCGAGTCTTTTGCAACACAAAGTCGCTCACCCCAATATATATGCTTGCAAGCCTTTCTTTCGTTCATTCATCATTCATTAATGCATGCATTCTTACTTCATGTTCCTCTTTCATTATCTTTCGCTTTACATTACATAGTACTTCATTCATTCATTCGTTCATTCATTCATTAGCATGACATGTAAAGCCATAAGAAAGATAACATACATCATAATAAGGAACATATCATACACATTCATCATCATACAGGGCAACATCATACATTCATAATATGCATAAACATGCAACATCATCATCATCATGCCCTACGTGCTCTCTAAGGCCATAACATTCATCCTACATGCTCTTACGGGTTACTTTCCGTCAACACTTACATCTGCATCTTTCTCCCGAAGGCCAGAAGTCAAACTACACATTCCTTCGAGTGTAACAGCCCTATTTGGGCGTATGGACACTCTTCAGTCGCATGGCCTCCATGCGACTGAACATCATGCGACTGGGCACATGCGGATGAACATCTATGCGGATGAACATCCATTCGTGCGTATGGACCTTGTGCGAATGGGATTACTGCGAATGGGCACCTATGCGACTAACCTCATGCGTATGGACTCATGCGACTAAGCATCTATGCGACTGAACCCTCAGTCGCACATCCCTCATGCGACTGGACTCTCAGTCGTGCGACTGAGTCCCAATCGTGCGAATGAACCTTCAATCGCCCTCATTCGGCCGTATGGCCTTCATTCGGTCGCCTAGCCCTAGCTGGTGCAGAATGGAGTTCATCCCGAACCCAATCTGCCATTTTCGGCCTCCAAGCTCATCCAAACCCATTCTAAGCCTAATTCAACCCTCCTGGACCTTAGGAATGTATACCTTAACACCATACAAGCACACACAAGCCCGAAATCATGCTCTAAACACATCATACACATCACACCCAAATGGGTCAAACACACACATACATAAAAACGGGTTTTGAACACTTTCCAGCCCCAAAATCAGTTGAAAACGAGTAAAAGTGGGGTCCTAGAACTCACACAATCGAGCACAAAGACAAGAGCTTCGATTTGGCTTGCTACTCGACGAATTTGGACACCCGAATCACCCGAATCAACCCTTTTCTCCCTTTTTCTCTTCTTTCTCTCTTCTCTCTTCTTGTGAGCTGAATTTTGTGAAGTGTGGGGAGAGTGGGCTGCCCTCTCCCTACACATATCACCACATTTCCGACTTTTCCTTCGTTGGCGAGTTTGGCCCCTCGACTTTGGACTTTATTTCTTTTCTTTCTTCGTCGGCTTCAAAATAATAAATTTCCGGGTGTTACAAGTCCACCCCCCTTAAATAGGTTTCGTCCCCGAAACCTGTCATTCCTCGAACAAACGTGGATAATGTTGTCTCATTTCTTCCTCAGTCTCCCACGTTGACTCGGACCCCTTCCTGTGCTTCCACTGTACACGCACAAGAGGAACCACTTTATTCCTTAGCCTTTTCTCCTTTCGATCGATGATTGCCACTGGTTGCTCCACATAATTGAGCCGTTCATCTACCTCGATATCTTCCAATGGGACAATCATATCTTCATCTGCTAAGCACTTCCTTAGATGAGATACATGGAATGTCGGGTGAATTCCACTTAACTCATCTGGCAACTCCAGTCTATAGGCCACCTCTCCTACTCGAGCAATGATTCGGAAAGGGCCTATGTATCTTGGGCTCAACTTGCCCCGCTTTCGGAAGCGAATGATACCCTTCCAAGGTGAGACCTTCAACATAACCCGGTCACCCACCTGGAACTCAATCGGCCTGCGTCGTTTATCAGCATACGACTTTTGTCTGTCTTTGGCTGCCTTCATGAAGGCTTTGATCCTCTCAAGCTTCTCAGTCGTAGCCTCGATTACCTCGACGCTCCCCAATTCCTTCTGACCAATGTCACCCCAACAAACGGGCGTTCTGCATCTCCTACCGTATAGCATCTCATATGGGGGCATGCCAATGCTGGCGTGATAACTGTTGTTATATGAGAATTCGGCTAACGGTAGGTGGTCATCCCAACTTCCACCAAAATCAATCACACATGCCCGAAGCATGTCTTCCAGTGTCTGAATGGTCCTTTCTGACTGACCATCAGTCTGGGGATGATAAGCCGTGCTGATATGTAACCTCGTCCCCATAGCGTCGTGGAACTTCTTCCAGAATTTAGATGTAAACCGGGTGTCGCGATCCGACACGATAGACACCGGCACACCATGACGAGTCACAATCTCCTTGATGAACAGATCAGCCAACCTCTCAGATGAATATGTCTCGCGGATCGGTAGGAAGTGAGCACTCTTCGTCAAACGATCAACTATCACCCATATGGCATCATACCCTTTCGGGGTACGCGGCAGCTTTGTAATGAAATCCATGGTGATGTGCTCCCACTTCCATTCCGGTATATCCAAAGGTTGTATCTTCCCATACGGCTTTTGGTGCTCGGCCTTCACTTGTAAGCAAGTAAGGCACTTACTCACATACTCCACCACGTCGCGCTTCATACCCGGCCACCAATAATCTTTCTTCATATCATGGTACATCTTCGTGGCACCAGGATGAATGGAGTACCGAGTCTTGTGAGCTTCATCCATAATCTTCACCCGTAGATCCCCAAAACGAGGAATCCACACACGATCGAATCGGGTTCTAACACCGAGCGTGTTTTCACCCAATTCTCCAACCAGACCTCTCATTCTTTCAGAGTTAAGATGATCTTCCTTCATTGCCTCATCTTGAAACTCTTTAACCTGCTTCATCACATCGGAGGTCATGATCAGCTGATACGCTTTCACCCGAATCGGCTCAGGCCTCTCCTTCCGGCTAAGGGCATCAGCCACCACGTTGGCCTTGCCCGGATGGTAGTGGATCTCACAATCATAATCCTTTATAAGTTCCAACCACCGCCTCTGTCTCATGTTCAAATCCTTCTGCTCAAAGAAGTACTTCAGACTCTTGTGGTCAGTGAATATGGTGCACTTAGTCCCGTACAGATAGTGCCTCCAAATTTTTAATGCAAAGACCACGGCTGCCAGCTCCAAATCATGAGTAGGATAATTGACCTCATGAACCTTCAACTGTCGGGATGCATAGGCTATAACCTTTCCTCTCTGCATTAACACACACCCCAACCCCGAGTAAGAAGCATCGGAATAAACTACCAGATCTTCACTTCCATCGGGTAATGACAGAACAGGAGCTTGAGTCAATCTCGCCTTCAATTCTTCAAACGCCTTCTCTTGAGCTTGACCCCATACGAACTTCACATCTTTTCGAGTCAACTTGGTTAGTGGAGAAGCAATCTTAGAGAAGTCTTGGATAAATCTTCTGTAGTAACCCGCCAAACCCAAGAAACTGCGAATCTCGGATGGCGTTTTTGGTGACTTCCATTGCATAACCGCCTCCACTTTCGCCGGGTCCACCATAATCCCGTCAGGATTCACCACATGACCCAAGAACTGAACTTCGCGCAACCAGAACGCGCACTTGGAGAATTTTGCATACAACTTCTCCCTTCTTAACGTCTCTAGAACCTCGCGAATGTGACCGGCGTGCTCTGCTTCGCTCCTCGAATAAATCAGGATATCATCAATAAACACAATCACTGATTTATCCAACATAGGCCGACACACACGGTTCATCAAATCCATAAAAGCAGCTGGCGCGTTGGTCAAGCCAAAGGACATGACAAGAAACTCGTAGTGACCATAGCGCGTACGGAAAGCTGTTTTAGGAATATCCTGCTCCTTCACCTTCAACTGATGGTAACCAGATCGAAGGTCTATCCTTGAAAACCAACTGGCACCCTGAAGCTGATCAAACAAATCATCTATCCTCGGTAAGGGGTATCGGTTCTTCACTGTCAACTTGTTCAGCTCGCGGTAGTCGATGCACATCCTCATACTACCGTCCTTCTTCTTTACAAACAGGACCGGAGCACCCCAAGGAGAGATACTCGGTCTAATAAACCCCTTATCAAGTAACTCTTGCAACTGCTCCATCAATTCTTTCATCTCGGTCGGAGCCAACCGATACGGTGCCTTGGCGACAGGTTGGGCACCCGGTATCAGATCAATCTGAAACTCGATCTCTCTGTCAGGTGGCACTCCTGATAAGTCTTCCGGGAACACGTCTGGAAAGTCACACACAACCGGTACATCGGCTAGTTGTGGTGTTGGCGTATCCACATCCTTTACATAGGCCAAGTAGGCACTACATCCACGCCTCATACACTTTCCCGCCACCGCCATCGAGATCACTTTCGGAATCGTAGTAACCCGATCACCATACACTGTCACTGAACTACCGTCAGGCGCCGACAACCGAATCATCTTCTTGCGACACACAATGTTCGCCTCGAAGTCCGCTAACCAATCCATCCCAAGAACCAAATCAAAACCACCTAAGGTCATCACAAACGGTCTAACAGGAAACTTATGACCCTCGAGCTCCACATCACAATTTTCTATCATCTCAGAAATCCTGGTAGACTTACCTATGGCAGTTTCTACATCGAAGGGCGCATCAACACATCTACTACTAACAGGCAGCTTAGCACAGAAAGCAGCAGAAATAAAACTCTTACTAGCACCCGAATCAAATAACACAGAAGCTAAAGTTTGGTTCACCAGAAACGTACCGGACACGACATCAGGGTCCGTTCTAGCTTCCTCCTGTGTCATGGTGAATGCCCTGGCGCTCGCCCTCGGTCCATCACCTCCCGTCCTCTTTGCCCCTGAACTCTCAGCCCTCGGCTTCTTACAATCTTTGAGCACGTGACCCTCTTCACCACAGTTAAAGCATCGGACTGCACGACAGTCCTTTGCCATGTGCCCCGCCTTTCCACACCTGAAGCACAAGTTCGATCCAAACCTGCACTCCCCGCTGTGCTCCCGTCCACATTTGCCACACCTTCTCGACCCTGCACCTGACGTGACCACACGGCGATCATCCACCCGTGCCTTCTTATTACCCGTCGAGGCATTACCCCGACCAAACCTCTTCCCCTGCCAGTTTCGGTCACCACCGCTCTTCCTGCCACCATCAGTCACCACCACCGTCCTCTCATCATACAATCTTCCCGCCAAATCCACCGCCGACCTAAACGTGCTCGGCCGGGCGGCGATCATGTGCCTGCGAATATCCGCCGGCAAACCCTGTATATACCTCTTGATCTTTCGGGACAGAGGTGTCACTTGATCCGGCACCAGACGTGCCATCTCATTGAACTTCGTGGTGTACTGTTGGTGTGTCATGGTTCCCGCTTCCAGTTGCAGAAACTCCCTCTCAACCTTATCCATTTCCCGATGAGGACAAAACTCCTCGATCACCATCTTCTTCAGTTCGGGCCACCTCATTCGCCCGATCGCCCGATTACCCTCTGCTTGGACAATGTTGTCCCACCAGCATAGTGCCGAGTCCACGAAGGAGTGGGTGGCAAACTTGACTTTCTGATCTTCTCGGCACTCGCTGATGTCGAGAACAGCCTCCATTTCTCTCACCCATCGGTGAGCAGCGGCAGCATTGCCATTACCGTCAAAAGTAGGGGGCTTGCATCTCATAAACACCCCGTAGTTACAGCCTCGTGCCACCTCCCGCACAGGCTCCTCTTCCTCTTCCTCCTCATTATCGGAGAAAATCGTTTCAGGCTCCGGTTGCTCCCCCGAGGCCCGGTTTTTCTCCTTGCGTTCCCCCTCCTTCACAGCTTTGATGACTTCGGTCACCACAGACGGTAAGATTGTCTGCATGACCTGGTGTACTTCCTCCACAACAGCCTCCTTTACCGAGGCCCTTAAGTTCGCACTCTCATCCCCCGCTTCTGGATGAGGAGTCTCAGGTTCTGCAGGAACCTCTTTCTCAACTCTCGGCCTTCCTTTCTTAGGGCGTGGTTCAGCAACAGGGCCATCACGGCCTCCACCCCTAGAAGCTCTAGAAGATCTACCACCAGCCATACTCTGTCACACTGAAAGATTCAAACACCAACACGGTCATTCAAGGAAACAACTCAGTTTATGTCAAGTATAGTAAGTCCCTAATTACAGTGGCCAGTTGTGATTAGCCACTTACTGTACTCTTCATACCCCAAGCATTACCTGTCCTGACTACATCAGTATTCAAATCTACATATAACACATAACATATACCATGCGCACATAAACCGGTTAACTTTAAGAAAATACCTGATGGCACGCAGCTACTCAGTTTGGCATCCCATTCCCCATTCGTCCCATTCTCAGTTTAAGTTAAGGTTTATTTTGAAAATTTACCCATTTCACTTAAACTTTGGCTCTGATACCAACTTGTAAGGCCCCGTTCCCGGGACGCTTACAGTTGGTCATTCATTGCACATAAAACTTATAATTACATTACATTGAGAAATCGTTGCAGCGGAAACATTCAAAAATGACATCACGTTTCATTATAATTACTTTTGCCAAGTAATACATAATTATCCGGTTACAAAATTTATGTTTGCATTACATCACAAAAGCTATATAATTGGATGCCACCCCAAAAGAGCTGAGTAGCCTTGCCGTGCCATCCTCAGCAATCATTTACCTGCCAACTGGAAAATGCAATAAAAGTCAGCGTTGCTGAGTGAGTTCTAGTTTTAATAATAAAACATACTTTACTTTCATTAAAAACCATTCTTTTATCATGCGATCATGCAACATACGTATACACAGATAATTTCATTATTATCTTTCATCTCATTCATTATCTTCCATTCTTTTCGTTCATTCTGTCTTCCGAGTCTTTTGCGACAACATGGTCGCTCACCTCAATGGCAATCTCAATGATTGCTCGCTATCCGGGTCTTTTGCACCCCTAAGGTTGCTCACCCCAATTGCCCATCACGATAGCAAGCTATCCGAGTCTTTTGCAACAACAAGGTTGCTCACCCCAAGGCAACGTCACGATAGCACTTTACTCGAGTCTTTTGCAACGACGAGGTTGCTCACCTCATAGGCAATCTAAATGATTGCACTTCATCCGAGTCTTTTGCAACACAAAGTCGCTCACCCCAATATATATGCTTGCAAGCCTTTCTTTCGTTCATTCATCATTCATTAATGCATGCATTCTTACTTCATGTTCCTCTTTCATTATCTTTCGCTTTACATTACATAGTACTTCATTCATTCATTCGTTCATTCATTCATTAGCATGACATGTAAAGCCATAAGAAAGATAACACACATCATAATAAGGAACATATCATACACATTCATCATCATACAGGGCAACATCATACATTCATAATATGCATAAACATGCAACATCATCATCATCATGCCCTACGTGCTCTCTAAGGCCATAACATTCATCCTACATGCTCTTACGGGTTACTTTCCGTCAACACTTACATCTGCATCTTTCTCCCGAAGGCCAGAAGTCAAACTACACATTCCTTCGAGTGTAACAGCCCTATTTGGGCGTATGGACACTCTTCAGTCGCATGGCCTCCATGCGACTGAACATCATGCGACTGGGCACATGCGGATGAACATCTATGCGGATGAACATCCATTCGTGCGTATGGACCTTGTGCGAATGGGATTACTGCGAATGGGCACCTATGCGACTAACCTCATGCGTATGGACTCATGCGACTAAGCATCTATGCGACTGAACCCTCAGTCGCACATCCCTCATGCGACTGGACTCTCAGTCGTGCGACTGAGTCCCAATCGTGCGAATGAACCTTCAATCGCCCTCATTCGGCCGTATGGCCTTCATTCGGTCGCCTAGCCCTAGCTGGTGCAGAATGGAGTTCATCCCGAACCCAATCTGCCATTTTCGGCCTCCAAGCTCATCCAAACCCATTCTAAGCCTAATTCAACCCTCCTGGACCTTAGGAATGTATACCTTAACACCATACAAGCACACACAAGCCCGAAATCATGCTCTAAACACATCATACACATCACACCCAAATGGGTCAAACACACACATACATAAAAACGGGTTTTGAACACTTTCCAGCCCCAAAATCAGTTGAAAACGAGTAAAAGTGGGGTCCTAGAACTCACACAATCGAGCACAAAGACAAGAGCTTCGATTTGGCTTGCTACTCGACGAATTTGGACACCCGAATCACCCGAATCAACCCTTTTCTCCCTTTTTCTCTTCTTTCTCTCTTCTCTCTTCTTGTGAGCTGAATTTTGTGAAGTGTGGGGAGAGTGGGCTGCCCTCTCCCTACACATATCACCACATTTCCGACTTTTCCTTCGTTGGCGAGTTTGGCCCCTCGACTTTGGACTTTATTTCTTTTCTTTCTTCGTCGGCTTCAAAATAATAAATTTCCGGGTGTTACAATTTTAGGGTTTACACGATACATCGAATAGTTACCATTTTAGCAATGAGTGAAAACGTTTTATCGAAGTCAATTCTTTCTTTCTGATCTTATCCTTCTTTCTACTATACAAGCTTTGAATCTCTTAATTTCCCCTGTGGATTTATATATTATATGGTAAACCCAATTCGACCCTATGGTTTTCTATCTTTGGGTGGTGCAACTAATTCCTTGGTTTGGTTTCTGTTTAGAGCTTCCATTTCATCATTCATTGCAGTTATCCAATTATTATCTTGTATGGCTTGTGTATATGTTTTGCTTGACACTTCTATTAACATTAATTGTGAATCAATAGTTATCATGAAACAATTTAGATTACTAGTAATTTTTTTAGTTTCCGGTTGGCCTTCTTAGATTAGTTGGCTGAGATATTGGAATGTTTCCCTTGAGTGGGATGGTGTTATAATATTGTTCTCTATCATGATCAGCCTTACTAGTTCCCTCACCAGAGAAATGAGGTTGTTGTGTAATTGCCTCCCCAACAATATCAGCATTAGAACTAGTTCGCTGATCATGTTGAGAACTATCTAGGTACCCTCTCCTCATCATTGGGAATATTATATAAAAGCATTTTAGAGCTCTTTGTGTTTGATAAATTAAAAGTTGATATGATCTAAGGTTTGATCTAACTCTTGTTCACTATTTTTTAGAGATGAGTTGTCTTTAAATGGAATATTATTTTCATATAGTTTTACATCTCTAGGAAAATAAACTATTTTTTGATCAAGAAAGTAAAGTTTATAACCTTTTTCTTATTAAAGTATCCAATAAAAACATATTTGTCTCCACTATTCTTGAATTTAAGTGTTTTTTAAAATAACAAAAGCATAAAAACCAAATGTTTTTAAGTGTGATAGAAAGATTTAAAGCCAAACATGAGTTCATAAAGAGTTCTCCCATTTAACATAGATGAATGAGTCCTATTAATTACATAAGAGACTGTCAAAACGCATCTAGACAAAAATTTACAGGGTAGACCACTTTGAAACAGTAAGGAATCTAGAGATATTTAGGAGGTGCATACGTTTCCTCTCAACAATTCTATTTTGCTGAGGGGTATAAGAGCAGGTAGTTTGATGTATTATTCCATTATGTCATGTAAAGGATCCCATTTTTTACTTTATGAATTCAGACCTATTGTCACTTCTCAAAATTTTAATTATTTTGTTAAATTAATTTTGCAAAATTCTTAAGGAACTTTCAAGATTATCAGATACTTCATCCTTGGTTTTCATTAGGGATACCCACACTGCCCTGGAATAATCAACTACGATGGTTAAAATACTTAAAACATTCATGATTTAACACTCTATATGGCCCATATACATTTAAATGGATCAAATCTCCTACTCTTTTGAAACATGATCACTTAAACGGAAATGGTTATCTATGTTGTTTTGCTTTGTGACAGGTGTCACATGACATTGATTATGTTGAGGTTTTTATGTTCAAATCTATTTTTAAGATTTTTAAGAAGATATCAGATTTACTGAAGCGCGAATTTTAAGAAGTTGGAGACTCACCACAGAAATATAAGCCATTTAGCTAGCTACCAATCACGAGGGTTCTTTCCTAGATAAGAAAACTACATTTGCCAAAGGTGACACAAAATTTGCTATCTCGAGCAAGTTTATGAATAGAAATAAGGCTTACATAGTATTCTGGAACAACAAAGATATCTTGTAAAGTCATATTCTTATTGAGTTTAATATTTTCTATCTTGGTTACAGAAACATTTGTACCATTTGGATGCTTTACTTTAATGTTAAGCATAGCAACATTTATTGAATTTAAAATGCCTTTTTCATTCAAAATCATATGTTGATTAACCCTAGAATCACTATGATTTCTTAGACCTACCGGTGACCGGCTTCGCGAGAACGAAAAGATAAAATCATTCAAAATAAAAAATCTTGTGACTCGGAATGAACCTTTCTCGGTGGAGGAAAGGAATCGCGATGGATTCCTATGGAGCATCCAGGAACAAGCAGATTCAATCGGACGACGAATTCTTACGTGGAAAAAGGAAATAAAAGGTCCGCTTCCACGATTTCATCTATATTGAATCTCTTAAGAATAGCTTATATAGTCATGATTCAATTCAGATCCACTGACTTTTGATTTCTTTCTCATTTTTCGGATCTGATTGGAACAATTGAGAAGTAGGAAGACTTTGGCGATTCATATCATAATAGGTAGAATATTTATGTCCCAGCACAGAAAATATGAATAATGAAACATGAGGAAGAGTATACCCTGTAGTGACATAGCAGTTCTCCTAATCGACTACTTATCTTCAGCAGATCCTGGAGGCCTGGAAGTAGTTGAGTTTCCACCCAGGTCTACTGGCTCACATTTAAGGCCCTTTCAGGCTATAGTCAACATCATCCGTTATCGGCTGCCCATTGGAGGAACAGGAAGAAGCCACCGTATCTGATCCCTAACTCCAACTCCATAAAAGAAGAAGTCGTAGGGACTCCATTCACGGGCACCTCTTCGGGTTAATAACCAAATCCTCGTCTTAGAGCTAGAGCTATGGAGTGTGAAAGACAAAGTATAGTTGTAAGTTGGAGTTCCTCTGAGCATACAAGAAAGAGTGCCGCCCGGGCTTTTGGTTTCGTTGGCATCATGCGACAGGTAGTACTTCTGTCGCCTCCGTACCAGGCCATAAAGTATTGGAGGTGAGGCAGGAGGAGCTAATAAGAAGTTGTAAGCGTTTCATTTAGAAAAGATGATTAGAAGAGTTTTACCACCTAGATTGGATGAATGATGCTTAGTTTTTTCATCCAAAATACCTAATAATTTTGATATCTGATATACTGTTAAAGTTGTCACTTGAGATTTAGAGATATAGTTAGTTTTGCTAGAAGATGCAACACAAGAATTTACAGATTTAGAACCTTGACAAGAATAAATATTGCCTTTATGTTTATTTCCTTGAAGGTATCCTCTGATCTCAAAGGACCTCTAGATAGTATGACCTAATTTGTTACAATCTGAGCATTTTAAGTTGGGATTCGGTGCCATACTGTTCTTTCTTTTATCGTCAAATGTTTGATTTGATTTTGAAATGAAGCCCACATTTTGAGTTGAAGTTTTAGAAGTTTGGTTTAACTTTCTATGTGATTCTTCTCTAGAATTTATATAGAACACAGTCTTAATAGTAGGGAGTTCATCTTTTGTTAATAGGCTAGTTCAAACAAGCTTATAAATGTCATCAAGTCCTATAAGGAACTACATAAGTATAATCAGATGGTTATAGTCATAAATTCTTTTGGGGCTTTTCATATGCATGATGGTAATTGTAGTATGTTATCCATTTGATTCCACATGGTATTTAATTCGTGGTAGTATCCAACAACTACACTTCCAGTTTGAGATATGAATTAACTTTTAGTAAAAATTAAATACAAAACTAAACCATATATTTTATCATGTGGTTTATTTAAATCAACCCATACTTCAAAAGCTAGCTTATAGAATATTTGTCTTACATATACTTCTTCGGATATAGAATTTAAGATCCGCATTAATACAATTGAGTTACATCCGTCTCATTGTCCTTTTAATATTTCATTTTTTTACAGGTGCCATCTATAGAACCAGTTCTATTTTTCACTTCTAATACGAGTTTCATAACATTAACCCATATTGTATAAATTTATGTTCCCTTAAGTTTTACATTTACGATCGTGAGAACACATAAGTCACTTAAGGTGAATGTACAAGGGATCACTAGCATCTAACTTACCTACTAGAGTTGGTGTAGATGTTTCCTCTTCCATTCTATCTTTTAACAAAATAAACTGCTAAACAAACAAGCACACATATAGATAACACTAAGACCGTAGTCAGGTTTTCACACCAATCTTATTGGCACATCAGGGATTAATTAGAGATGTTTTAATGCAATACACACAAATGTTAATCAAATCACACAAGTGATGCACAAAGAAAAGACTGAAATATGCAACACATAATACAAGGTGGTGGCTTTCCCTTTTTAATAATAAATTTCGTTTAACCTAACCTAGATTGATTATACCTAAGATAGTTGATCGTGAGACAGAAAAAAGAAAAGTAAGACAAAGTTAAATAGATCTCATAGTGGGGCTCCTTTTTAAAGTATTCCAATAAGCAACTCAAACACTATAACCTTCACTTAGGGTTAGAGAGTTGAGATAGAAAACAACATATATCGTCAAGAAAGAGAGAGAAAGACTAACTCCTTCACCCTTCGATCAGTCTTTTCCGGAAGAACACATACTTTCGCACTAGATCACCAAATGATACTTTTCCACACATGAGAAGAGTCAAGATCTAGGGTCTTCTATTCGAGAATCCCTAGTGTGAGAAAAGAGGAGCCAGTCTACAATGGAAGATGAGACACCATCGACAAGAGCCTTCGGCTATGATACTATGTCACAAAGATCAAATAAGTAAACAACACAAATCAGAGTGAAATCAACCAAATCTATTATGAAATACCATAAGTACAATCATAACCAAAGAAAAAATTAGGTCAACATTGTGATGATTGATGTGTGCAAATAGTATATATATTTTGATGGGACTTTTTACATAAGTTCAATGTTAATTGATTTTTACTTATACTAAACTACACACATAAAAAGCAAGTGTATATATCGTGCGGTAATATATTGTTGGTAAGAACTGAGTATCAGTCTGTGGACATACCGAGCCTACTCAACAATCCTAGTGATTGACTATCAAATTTGGTTTTGAATTGAGAAAATGATAAGTTGCATTAGTGTAATCAAATTTTTAAAATTTTTAAAAATAATAATATAAAGTAAAATTAAAAGTAAAGTTTGAGACTTTTGGGGATAAATCAGGGAACTAAGGTTATCATCCTAATTTCGATTACACTTATGTAACTATGATGAATTACAAGGTGTGATAAAGATATAGATTAAAATAGTTATGTTAATGTTTATAAAGGTGATCCAGCATGGAGTTATCGTAAACAAGCTTCGTAGTAACAAGGAAAGTTGCATTGAGTCACCTTGAACACAACAACCGAGCCCCTAGTGATATAGGTAATAATTGTGAAACCTTTTGACATACAATTTTTAAAAAATATAACTTAATGTTAGAAAGAGAGTTGATCAAGTTTATTTTTAACATACCATTAATTTTAGAAAACCATAACAATTACTATAATTTTCTCATACTAATAAAAGGAAACCCACAAATGATCATAAAGCTAAGGTGATATGATTTCTAATAACCATTACTAGTTCATTAGCCATGGATTTATTATAAAGATCGATTTCACGAATGAAAATAAGTTCATATATTTTTCAACCTTGTATGACAATTATAATTAGAATCATAAGTTTATACATTCCCATTCAAATGTAGATGCTACCCATTAAAAGTTTAGCCAATATTACCATAACAATAACATAACATAAATCACACCATTAGTTCATCATAAATTACATAAGTTTCATCCAATTAGAATGATAATAAGTGTTTAGCTCATAATAAGCTTAAACATAACAACAAGTAATATAGAAGATAAGTATGAAATCAACGGTGAAATGGAACAATCAAACCGATGATCCACAATAGATGATGTGTAGACATCCCCGAGCATCTTTTAAGTGTTGAATACACCTCCTGAGCCTCCCAAGGATCTTCAAGTCTAGATTCCCAAGAAAACTCAGCAGAGTTTGGCCCTAAAGCTCCTCAAAATGTTGCCAATGAGCTCCTAATTATATAATTTTTGGAGTGTTTGAGCACGACCTCATGCTAGTATAATGCTTATGAAAGTTAGTCGGTTCGTACTCACAGAGTTGGTAGAACATGACCCCGTGCTTGAGGTGGGGCACGCCCCCCGTGCTTCATGGTGTACGCCCCCATGCTTACTTTTCGGGAGACAATACTTTTGTCTTGTTAGGCTGTCGAACACGAGGGTGTGTTAGTTCTATGCATTATTTAGCTGCTAAGGTATTATTGTGTAGATAAAAGATGAGTAACAAGCCTTGAACGAGACTATGTAGTTTATGATCTATACTAGAAAACAAAATATCTAGAAGACACATGACATAATTTATACTGTTCACCTAATTCTTTCTGAATAGCCTTTAAGGGACATGTTAAATTATAATAGTTTAAAATCAATTTTGAAAAATGAAAGAAATAACTATGCAGCTATTATAGAGGGGTTCATAAATATTCAGGTGTAAAATATCTATGTAGGTTGTAAGTATAACAAATATTTAATAGACTACTATGTTATTGATCTTATTATGAATTAATCAACAAACATGATGTTAATTCTAATTCATGTTTGGATTATATAAAGAAGATTAATTGACAAAAAGATGAATAAAATTTCACGTGGAGAAAAAAAGGAGAGTTGAAGAATATGAAAAGAAATGGTGGGAAGGAAAAAGACATAAATACAAAAGGTAAAGAACAATTTATATACAAAATCTTTTAGACTCATACACATCTTAATTCCACAAATAAAAAAATAATTAGAAATAAAAAAGTGTTAAGAAAGTCCACAAAGTGCGACAAGCGTGTAATATCATACAATAACTTTTATCCCACTTTGGATATTTTAATATCAAATTAATTAAATATTTATTAAATCATAAACAAATATAATTTAATAAGCCTATCTATCATGACCTTAAAGAACAAAACAAGTAGGTCCCATCTTTACTTTTAACCAGGGAATCCATTGAAATAATTCATATAATTAACATGATAATGATATAATATTGCTTTTTATATTGTTTGATGAAAAGCCACTCATGGATGTATTACTTTTATAATATAACAAAAATAAAATAAAATAACAACAGATTGAAATCAGTAAGGAATAAGATATTATTTTATATATTGATAGTGGCACACGACATGTTCACTCATGCTTCCCAATGGTTTAAAATAATAAATCTTTTGATTAAATTAATAATTTTATATAATACTTTTATATTTGACAAGATCCAGGTTTACGTGTATTTGAGTGAGTTGTTTATTGTGTGTGGAATTTTCTGGGAGTAGAGTTCTAATGCCACGTCAGTCAAACAACCCTTTTATTCAAACTTCATGGTAATGTTCTTATCATGTGCTCCTCACCGTCAAATAAATATATAGTTTAAAATAAATATACCGGTTATATTATATATTTATTTTTTGTAACAATTTAGTTTTTCCTATTATATAATTTTTAATTTATATTAAGTTTTATTATTGAATATTGTTATTACTTGAAGGTGTATTGACTTTTAATTAATTTAAGTAGTAGTTGCATGTTTTTTTTAATGTAATGTGGTATTCAAATCAAAATCAACTTTCGATTGCATTATGAATGTTTAGAAATAAAACACCACCCACCTTTCCCTCTCTCTAAATTTTTGAGACCCTGGACATCAAATACTTGTGAAGAAATATTTCTCCAGCAGATCTCATTCGTCTGTTGGTCGGGCTAGAGAAAACCAGATACAGGACGTTCGTGTTCATATGTATGTGTTAATGAAGAAGTTGGAAGATATTGTCAAGAATTTTAATTATCCAAAAGTTTTGTTGATTTTAAACAATACATTTGGGTCACTAGTAGGTGAGGGGTAGTATTAGGTGCAATGGGTCATGGGTCATGTGCGATACGACTTTATAGGTTGGATAAAGATCAGATATTCTACATGTAGGCTTGGTCATCCTTCACGTAGAGATACAATAACGGTGGTGGTGAAGAGTAGCAAGAGAGAATGGGTGGCGTGCCAATCATTTAGCAAAAAGAAATATGCAATTGATTTTTAGCTTTGAAAAATATATTATTAATGATATTAATGATATAAAGAAGGGGTTATTTAATAAAAAGAGCAATATGGTTATTTTACATCAACGTAGGATTGATGCATTAGTGATACGAACCAAATACGCGATAAGGTTAGTTGTGATTAGATCCAAAATATGTTCGTGTATTATACATAAGAACCTAAAAGGTGGTGAATAAACTCATTTTATAACATAACGACCTAAAAGGTTTTGGATGTTTGTATAATATTTCTTGTCAATAGATTATGAGTTGAATACAGTATGCGAACAAATTTAAATGAAGGAAAATGAACAGATGGAAAATAAAGGCTTAGTGGTTCACGTAGATGCTGATGTTTACTAATTCACCTTATATTCATTTCTTGGTATCTACTAAAACTTAATCTTCACTAATTGCTTCTCTCTATGTATGCTAAGATCACTTTCATAATCTTGTCACTTTAGTAGTAGTGATCACCTCTTCACGTCACATTAAAATAGTAGTACCCACTCAGTATTCTCATAAACAATGATAGTGATCCTCTTTAAAATTGAGAATAAAAGGAACTAATAATTAGAAACAATATTTTACTTAAATTGGTTTGGCTTAAGATGAAAATTTCATTTGTTTCGACGGATCAAGTGATGTCTCTTATGATTTAGTTAGTTAGATTCCTCTTTCAAGTAAACTACCCTATTGCAATTAGGCATTTTCAATATCTCTACCCTATAACAATTAGATAATTAACAATGTTAAATACATAACTAACACCATGTTGCTAGTTCCTGTAGAACCTAAAAACATGTATATAACTATCAATATGTATACAACAAACCTATCAATTATACTAGGTAGGTTGCTATATATACAATCTCGTACTATCTTAACTTTTATTACAAGAAATTTTACCAGATTGCTCTCTTTATAATTTCACACATCATAACGCTTATTATTAGCAATTTAAAAACTATTATTAATTGCAATTTCAAGTTGTAATCATAAAACACATAAACGGTTATAAGTGACTATATTCACACATAAAGGTGCTCAAGGATGTGTATAATGATAATGGAATAAAATCATGCATTAATAATCAATATATTCAAAAATGTGAACTCTGCTCAAACAAGTATTCCCTTCACAATATATACAAGCACAATGTCATCCCAATCTTGATCGCCAAGATCACCTCCAAATGATCCTCTACCATAATGAAGAAAAAGAGAATATAAAAGATTAAAACGCTTATTAAAAATCTTATCTTTGTGTTTTTATGCCCGATGTACATGATGTACATGATGTATGATGATCGTACCAATCATGCTGCATGCATGTACATGTACCGGGTATGCCTTTGTTAATATATAGAGTTGGTCATACCATAATATTGGGTGTAATTGTACATACTCGTCTTGATTACAATAATTAGTGTAAAAGGTGTAACATATTAAAAATGTAAGATTATTTTAGAGGAAAGAACAGAATCGTTAGAGTTTGTCCTTTAAAATCAAGAATATTTAGAAACCTAAGTGAGATGACAAAAGTGACGTGAGATGACATGTCACTTCTAAGTAAAAGTTAAAGATGTGTGACTATAGCATAGATGCTCAAACTTCTTCAATCTTTTGTCGTTTGCATAGGTTTTTTCAATCTATTCATTTACACCAAACCAGGATATTTACCATAAAGAATGTAATGGAAATAAGTATAAAAATAATAGATATCACATCTTAAAATTCGCACTTTTTAGTTGAGATATGGAGGATGTGATTTTGAATTTGTGAGCTTGTGAAAGATGTGAGATTAAAGGTTTGAGATAAATACAAGGGAAAAATCGGTTAGAAAATTTGATAGAATTGTTTGGATTTCATTGTTGTTAAAATTATAGTATATATGGTTAGAAGAACTTAATAATCAAGTCTTGTATGATATAGATAGAATCATTGTATTGAGTTTTATGTTTAATCTTTGATACTTAAAAGGTGTTAATTGGCAATTAGTAATAGTATGATTGCTCAATCCAATTTGTGAACAAGATATCATGTGCATATTGAAACTAGACATATATCAAGGGTGGGGCAAGATTTGGCGGCATGAAAGATACAAATCTTCAGTATAACCTACATGTACACATCCTTAAAAAACAGTTTATATACAAAAGTTTAAGCTTTAAACATGTTTTTATGGAAAAAAAAGATGGAAAAAAAGAGGATAACTAGTTACACTCAACGCACTTAGACTGTTAACCCATAAGAGCCTCCCTTGTCTGACGTGTGAACTTTCGTTGGAAGAGTTGTAGTGGAGAGGACTCTGTGACGAAAGACCACCCATATTGCCATATTGAAGGGGACCGACAAAGAAGTCTACGAGAGGGAGAGGAGAGGAGAGAGATGTAGAATAATTTTAGTCTAGAATGTAAAAACAAACCAAATAAACAAACTTAAAACTAGAGGAATTTTGAAACTTGAATATATAACCGACATGGTATAAGTGTATAACCGACATAGAGGGGATCGGGCTCCCGTCTCTAGCATTATGGATGGTCTTAATTGTGACTCTCCTTATCCAAATGCACATCATCAAGTTTGACAAGATTTCCACCATCAACTCACCTACATATGTGTCATTTTTCTCTCTTTTTGGGATTTTTGCAGGCTGGGACAAAATTAATTAAGCTGTTTGGGACCAAGACATGAGCCTAATTTCTCAAAAATGTATTTAGTTGGCAACAACTTTTAACTACCAAAACATCAATTCCAAGCTTGAATCAAATTCCCACTCACTCATTAACAAAAACAATTGACCAAGAGTAAAACAAAAGTCCCTAAAGAGACATACTGATAGTAAAACGGATACTTGTAGACTAAAGATTCTAGATTCAAACTCTACAAAACACAGGTGTGATAGAGTTTAGACTTTAGAGGTAAAAGAGACATCCTTACTCCTTTACCCTTTAATCAAATTTGAACAACAAGGTTTGAAAACCGGACCGAACCAGTTCGTTTGTTCTACCAGTTAAACCGACAAACCGATTATTCGGTAGGAAGGACGAGAGGACGGAAGCGATCTCTGGTAGCGTAGGACCGTCGATATGATGTTGCAGGCGACAATAGACGAATTAAGGAGGTGAGTGAAGTTTTCCAAAAGAGAAAGAGAAAGAGTTGTGAGGTGGGTTTGATGAAAGATATGATGATAGTATAAGGTGGTTTGTTGTTCTGGGTGATAGTTGAGTCAATAGGTTTCTTTCTAGAGAAAGAGATGAGGTTTTCAGTTGGTGGGTGGGTGGGTCAGAATTGAATGTGATAAATGAAATGAGAAGTGTATATGTAGATTGATAGGCCACCATAAATGAAATGCTGCTTTTTAATGATCATATATATATATTTTTTCTTGTCCTTTGATCCTTTAATTCTTTTTTCTTATTTAATATGTAATTATACCCTCCAGAGTCAGTGCGATCAACTTGACTCCTGAAACTGTCATATCTTTTTAATCATTCAATTTTTACTTTTCTTTTTGAACGATAAATATACGATCCTGCTTCGAATAATATGTGTTATCTCAATCAAGTCTAATTATTCGTTTCCCAATTATGACCGCACCCCAACCCCCTCAGAAGGAAACATTTTGCTAAGAAAATTCTCTGCCTCAACTCTGAGCATTTTGTTTAGAGTGAGTCAGTAAGACTTGAACCCATAACCTTTTAGTATTTACATGTAATTAGTAATTCAATTTTTTACTTTTACTTCCATACTTGAAAATATGTTTAATTTTTTTTAAAGTAACTCTTAATTCATTTATTTTTTTTATATAATTTGAATCTTAAACCTTTTAGATTGAAAAGAAGCATTTTATTATTAAAAATGCTCTTGTAAAATCACAAGTAAAACGATCAGTTTTACGACCTTTATGTTCTAGTTACTGATTGATGGCGAGTTGGGTTTGTGATTTAAAAGAAGTTGTTCGGGTGAGATGGGTAGGTGGAATTTTGTTGCATCTTCGGTTCATAGGTCAATAATCTCTCTGGTCGTTTTGAGTCGAGCCAAATATGTTTAGTACTTGTCTGAATTGATGGTTTGAGATGTTTTCAATATATATATCATTGCCTTTGCAGAAAAAGATGATAATGCAAAACACCACTTTCATATGATGTAACAAACTTTCTATAAAGTTTGCTGTTACGTGGATTTATATACCACTATATTATCATAATGATGGAACCTTATCACAGAAAATTCTAAATTCTAGCAGTATTCTAATATTAAAAAATGCATCACCTAATTAGAGGCGTCTGTATAATACAAGCAAAGCAATCGTTGGCCTTCAAATTTTAAGAACCCCCAAAATTTAGGAATTTTTTTATTTATATTATAAGCTGAAATCCATAATGTTGTGTTTTTCGAGAGAAATAAAAAAAGAGATTACAAATTGATTAAAAGTTAATTTACAGGATTCTTGTAATTTTTTTAGATGAAAGAGAGCGTTGTTGAGGGAAAAAATTGTGTTTCTGGAAAAGATAATGTGCTTATACATATTGATTTGTGTTTTTGAGATAAATTTTAATGATTTTTCTATATGATAAAAAAAGAAACGGGGTTTTCTTTCACAAAAGGCCTTGATTTTATAGTTCGCTTTGGGTCTCACAATATGTTAAGCCGCTCTTGTACTTAACATCAAATTTTTAATCCTAATTTCAACATTAAAATGACAAAATGAAAATAAAAACGAAAATTAAATAAGTAAAGAACAATATGAGAGGTAGATGGTCAATAACTAGAATGAACACTAATGAAACCTAAAGTCTTCAACTGGATTCACAATAATCATATTCCATTTGCATCAACTATTATACCAGTCATATCTAGAACAAAGACATCAAATACCATATAAATAAAAAAGGATTTACTAGCAGACATTTATTCTAACGGTATCTGGGTGTGTAATAAATGATTTATCTTTTGAATATTGATAGTTTTAAATCCTCTAGTAAACAGGTTAAATGAATTTATGAGTAGATTAATAAAAATTTGGCTTGTCAACAGTTTTTAACATAATTGCACTTGTAAGCTTATAAAGCGGGGGTCTAATCCAAATAAAAAAATATGGGATGCTGAGAATTAAGAAATTAGGCTATGTGAATGATGGGCTTTGTTGTTTGGACTGGACTTCCATTGATGGGCTGAACTATTAATAAACGAGGATACAAGTTAAAGGCCCATATGAGATTAACCCAGCTGAGCTTATCAGTGGGTACAATTTACAAAACCGGGTCGGTAACAATGACATTTTTAGAATCAACCGTTATAAATTCTAAGTTTTGTTTTATCATAAAAAACTTACATATCTTGATGATTATAAAACACTAGCTTTAGTAACCCATGTATTACACGGGTTGAATTAATAAAATATTATATAAAATAAAATTTTATTAATTACAAAATTATATTTTAAGATAATGTATGATTGAAATTACATATGAGTAAGGAATATAAGCAATAGAACAATGATATAACTTTTTGACTTTTATCAAATAAACATTTTGTTTCAAAACAAACAATTTCAGAAAAATATAATTTTTCAAAATTTCCTAATTGTAACTCCCAATTTTAAGTATTTTTTGTTTATAAAAAGTTTACCTTCTAAAAACACCAATTTTTAAAAATTTCACATTTTTAAAATAGTTTGTTGTTTTAGAAAATTTTTGTTAAAAATTTTATTTTTTAGAAATAACATTAATAAATAGATCTCTTTCTTAATTTATTAAAAAGCTATTTGTAATCAAAAAAATTAATTAAATAAAATTATTATTAATTAATGCAGTTATTTAAATTTTTATCAAATTTATGTTTATAATAATTCATTGTGTAATATTTTCATCCTAAATTTTTGCCTGCTTAATGTTATAACGATAAACGTTTTTTGAAACCACTAGTGAAAAAAATTCACAGCATATAATTTTTTTTCACAACCTTTAAACCAAAATGAAAACGTAAAAATTAAAACCAAAAGAGAAGTTATCTATTTCTTCTACATCACAGTAGAGAGGGAGGAGTGGTAGTGGTGAAACCCCGTATGATGTTTAGACATCGTCCAATCAATTTTTAAAATAAAACAAAGATCTGGAGAAGAACATTGTCAAGGTAAGGGAAGGTGACAAATGTCTGGAATATACTTATGTCGTGTCGTGTCGTGTCATGTCGTGTCATGTCATGTCATGTCATGTCATGTCACGTCATATTATAATTAGGTTGTGTCAGTCTCATTAAGGGAGAAAACGAGGTTATTATTATTATTATTATTATTATTATTATTATTATTATTATTATTATTATTATTAAGTCAAATTACATATTATTGGCTTACAACATAAAAAAGCACATCTGATTTCACATAATTTATTTAAAATGACAACTTATACTCTCATATAACCTACTTTTAATCACACACCACAACAAATTTATATTAATCAATTTTAGACGAGACCGCAACTATTAACCTAAAAAAGATTTCAACACTTTTCAAAATTAATTTGCCATTTGACAAAACCCCTGAAGGGGTATCACCCCAAAAAGCCAAACACAACTCGAACTAGCAAACGAAAGATTAAGGTAACACCCACGTACGACGCAGCCGCAGTTCGGCTGGGGCGAAGGACCAAACCGAGCAGATGCCGCGGCCGGGTATGGACCCAACGCCGCGGTCCCCAATAAACCGAGAAGCCGCGGCCGGGTATGGACCCAAAGCCGCGGTCCCCAATAAACCGAGCAGATGCCGCGGCCGGGTATGGACCCAACGCCGCGGTCCCTAATAAACCGAGAAGCCGCGGCCGGGTATGGACCCAAAGCCGCGGTCCCCAATAAACCGAGAAGCCGCGGCTGGGTATGTACCCAAAGCCGCGGTCCCCAATAAACCGAGAAGCCGCGGCTGAGTATAGACTCAAAGCCGCGGCTGAGCAAACGCCACCGAAACATGCGCCTAACTTACGTAACAAACCCGGCGCGTCTAACCAGCGAAAGGAACCCAAGCTGCGACTAGCGTACCACGCGAGTAGGCAGGAGAGGCCTAGAGCCGCAGCTGGGAATACATGCCCAGTTCCGCGGCTCAGTATACTAAAGCTACATCAAACACCAGACTTCGTGAAATTCCCATGTCAAGCACTTACATAAACTTGGCAACCAAGAAACCATTTCATTGGTTGCAAAGGAATAAGAAAGAAGACAAAACGGATAAAGCCAAAACAATGGCAGGAAGTCAGAACAGCCACCATATCCCCAGGTCAACTATCAGGACAAATCTCATTAATGTCAGTCAGAAACCCTTTACACCAAAAGGGTATGAAACTCTAAGGTAGGGAATTTCAGTCCCAGATCATTGACCACAGGCTTCCAAAAGTAAAGCCAGGCTATGTTCAATCCCCATGTTTCAACACTATAAATACTTCTGAAACTCCATAAGAAGGGCCAGATTGAAAACCAATACACACATACATTCACACAACACAAAATTACAAGTCATTTACTTATTCAGTTCTCTCAATACAAATACTTATTCTCACGCCGGAGTGTGGTCTCGGGGAGAAATCCCTTTCTGTCCGAGGCGAGGCTCACGGTGTTGTTGTCTCGCAGATATTCCAGTTAGCTGAAGCTCACGTCAAGTCTCAGCCAGGTTCTTGGTACTCTGCCCAGACGAAGCCAAGTCCATCTGAAGCCCAGCTTAGTGAAGCCCAAGCCCAGTCGCATCCCATCTTCCAGCTGCATCCCGCTTTCTCAGTAACCAAAGCCCCTGCCTAATCCACAACAGCAAACTCGTTTACGCACTGCTCCCGAGTCTTAATCCCTTGATTAATATTCGTGTAGCAACATTTGGCGCCATCCGTGGGACCCAGACGTTACTCAAACAATTGTCATGGATTCAGGCCAGGGAACCCCTCACCATAAAAATACCAGTGACGCCGAAAACCCACACACTACCGTCTCCCCGTTAGCAGCCACCACAGGGGACGGTAACAACTGTGGTAGCGTCATCACCCCAGAATTCATTAGCAGAAATCGAGAACAAATTCTCTCTATGCTGGAGCAGGAGGAAAGAGAGCGACGTCTCAAGGACATCCGAACACGTCTCGAGTATGAAGAAACTCCAGAGGAAGTGAATCATGGAGAAGGAGAGGACGGTCGAAGAGACAAGGTAGATAATGCCGAAGGTAATCTGAAAGCAAAGAAGAGTCAAGGCACCGCTGCAGTCGGAGAGAAAGCCGGAGCCGATGACGACTTTAGCAAGCCATACCGCCCATCCACGGCAAGAGCCAGATCTAAGTTCATACCAAGAATAGCAGAGTTTACGTTCCCTCCGAAACTCAAGATGCCGTCCAATGTAGGAAAGTACAACGGCACAGGCGATCCAGACGACCATCTTGCAATTTTTGTGGGTGCTGCTGAAGTAGAGCAGTGGTCGATCCCTGTATGGTGCCACATGTTCGCTCAGACTCTGACCGGCGCAGCTAGAGTTTGGTTCGACAGCCTTCCAGTTGGAGGGATCGGAAGTTTCGAGGAACTGGAGGAAGACTTCTTGAGGAATTTCAGTCATCAGAGGTTATCCGCTAAAGATCCAACAGAACTGCATAACATCAAAGGAGGCGACGGTGAGTCCATTGAAAACTTTATCACAAGGTATTCGAAAGAAAGTATGCAGGTACGGGGGGCCGGGGAGACGATCAGAATTTCAGCTTTCATCCACGGAGTAAGGAATGATCAGTTGGTGGAAAGATTTCACGAGTGCCTCCCAAAGACGGTAGACGAAATGTTGGAGAGGGCCAAAGCGTTCGTCAGAGGCAAGAAGGCATGTGAGCAGCTGAAGGATAGAACGCCGAAGAAAATTGTGTCCCCTATGTGGGACTCGCCAAAAAGGCCAGGAGGATCAAGGTCGTGGGAAAAACCACGTTTCCAGCCGCGTTACCCACAACGAGGCCCGCCTTTCCAACCTCGTTTCACAACCCCAATTCGGGACCCGCAGGGTCCCAATGTAACCCTCCCACCTCTGATAAAAACCCCAAGTGAAATTCTAGCCACAGAAAATATCAACTTTACCAAGCCCACACCTTTGAAGCCAGGAGTGAAAAGAGACACGAGCAAGTACTGTGAATTTCATAAAGAAAATGGGCATGCAACAGATGATTGTTTCTCGTTAAAGCGACAGATAGAGTTGGCAATAAAGACTGGAAAGCTCGCACACCTGTTGAGAGAGTTGAAGAAAGCACCCCAGGCGGGGGATAAAAGGAAGGAGATATTCATGATAAGGGTCGCAGAGTGCAGCATCAAACGTCATTCTGATCACATGGAGCCTTGGATGGCACAGGAAATTTCGTTTCCTCCAATACACGGTGGAAGTTTTGCCAACGGCCCCCTGACGATTTCAGCCATCATTGCAGGACACCAGGTACACAGAATATATGTAGATAGTGGGAGTAGTTAGGAAATTATGTACGAACACTGTTTCTTGCAGCTTGACGAGGAAATCAGGAGAACTCTAGATACAAAGACACACCTCCTCACTGGTTTCGCAGGAGAGGTAGTGCAGACCCTAGGCCAGATACAGTTACCAGTTGCCATAGGAAACCACACCGGGTGGCGGGAGGTCACCATGAATTTTCTGGTAGTGAGATCCCAATCGTCTCACAATGTTTTACTTGGAAGGTCGGGTCTATGTATGCTTGGAGCAGTCATATCCACAGTCCATGCCGCGATCAAATTCCCCACTCCAACCGGAGTTGTCACCATATACTCCAGTAAAGAATGCAAAGATGTGAAAGCTATCGCTCCAGGAACCGCAGAGGGGGAGGACGAGCTGGTGTGCCCAACGCTGGAGAAATGGGTAATTAACCCTCTTTTCCCGAAACAAAAAATTACCATCGGTGGGCAGCTGGGTGACGCAACTAAGGAACGACTTCGTCATCTGCTGCAAAACAACTTGAACGTTTTCGCGTGGCAACCCACCGACATGGAGGGTGTCCCACGCAGCACAGCAGAACATAAATTGAACACACGAGCATCAAAGGAACCAGTTGCTCAGAAGCGTCGGCACATGGGTCAGGAACGAAGTCAGGCTGTGGTTGAAGAAGTCAAGAAACTACTTGAAGCAGGTATTATTCGGGAGGTACGTTACCAAACCTGGGTTGCTAATCCAGTAATGGTAAAAAAGAGCGATGGCACATGGAGGATGTGCATTGACTTTAAGTATCTCAACAACGCGTGTCCTAAGGATTGCTATCCACTCCCGGATATCGATTTGAAGGTGGATTCTCTGGCAAGCTTTCCTTTAAAGTGTTTCCTTGATGCTTACAAGGGGTATCACCAGGTGCAAATGGCTCCCGAAGATGAAGACAAGACTGCTTTTTACACAGATGTTGGCATCTTCTGCTTCACGAAAATGCCGTTTGGTTTGAAGAATGCGGGAGCTACTTACCAAAGATTAATGGCTAAAGCTTTTTCTCAGCAGACAGGAAGGAACATCGAAATCTACGTGGACGATGTGGTGATAAAGAGTCGTGACGAGGAGGATTTGCTTGCGGATATCGCTGAAACTTTTCAAACTTTGAAAGCAATGAACATGAAGCTGAATCCTAAGAAGTGTTCGTTTGGAGTAGAAGAAGGGAAGTTTCTAGGAGTGGTGGTGACAAAGAGAGGATTAGAAGCCAACCCTGAAAAGGTGGCAGCTGTCCTTAATATGCCATCTCCAAAATCAGTTAAAGAAGTGCAAACACTCAATGGGCGACTGGTGGCCCTGAACAGGTTCCTCTCGAAACATGCTGAGCGTGCTTTGCCTTTCATGACCACTTTGCGCAACTGCTTGAGCAAGAAGGATTTCTTATGGACGAATGAAGCAGAAGCAACATTTCAACAGATGAAGGTATACTTAAGCAACCTGCCCAGGCTGGTAGCTCCCTTCCCTAAGGAGCGACTGGTAATGTACTTATCCGCGGGAGAAGAAGCTGTAAGCGTTGTGTTGATGACGAACAGAGAGGAAGAGCAGACCCCGATTTACTTCATCAGTCGGGCCCTTAAAGATCCAGAAACCAGGTATTCGCCCATGGAAAAACTAACTCTTGCTTTAGTGTATGCCTCCAGGAGATTGCGAAGATACTTCCAGGCCCATGTGATTGAGGTCTGGACCAGCCAACCCATACAACAAATTTTAAGAAGGCCAGAGATATCAGGAAGATTGGCGAAATGGGCAATAGAATTGGGAGTCTTCGAGATCGAGTACAAGCCAAGAGTAGCAATCAAGGGGCAAGTTGTGGCTGATTTTCTAACAGAAATGCCACAAGAGAAGGGAGGTAGCAATGACAACGAAAAATCTGTGGGCCGAAACAACGGAGAATGGTGTTCACATACCGATGGAGCGTCAAATGATGAGGGGTCAGGTGCTGGTATGATACTGACAGGGCCGGAGAAGGAAGAAGTGACTTACGCCTTGAGGTTGGCTTTCAAGAGTTCCAACAATGAGGCGGAGTATGAGGCACTGTTGGCTGGCTTGAGGTTAGCCAAGCAAATGGGAATCAAGAAACTCCACGCCCACGTAGACTCATTGCTGGTTGCAAATCAGATTAATGGGTCTTACGACGCCAAGGAAGCAACAATGAAGCAATACCTCAGTAAAGCAAGAGATCTTATCAGCAGCTTTGAGGAATGTAATGTCTCACACGTTCCGAGAAGCCAAAACAAAAAGGCAGACGCTCTTAGCAAGCTTGCCTCAGTCACCTTCAGCCATCTGGCAAAGGAAGTAAGGGTTGAAGTGCTACAGTCCCCGTCAATTGAAGAAAAGGAGATAGTCTCGGTGAATGAAGTAGCGCAGGGATCTTGGATGGATCCAATTGTCAAATTCCTGGAAAGCGGCGATCTACCTGAAGAGAAGGGAGATGCCAGAGCCATTCAAACGAAGTCACTGCAGTACGAGCTGCGGCAAGGGATCCTGTACCGAAAGTCTTATATGGGGCCATTATTACGATGCCTTACACCAGACGAGGCAAGTTATGTCGTAAGAGAGATACATGAAGGCATCTGTGGCATTCACGCGGGACCAAGAATGGTAGTAGCAAAAGCAATGGGAGCGGGATATTACTGGCCCGGGATGCACAAGAGTGCCACCGAAGAGATCCAAAGATGTGACAGCTGCCAGAGGCACGCACCAATGTGCCACAGGCCCAAAAATGATCTAATCCCAGTCCATGCTGCGTGGCCTTTCCAGAGGTGGGGGATGGATATTGTAGGCCCCTTCCCAGTTACAGCCGGAGGAGTTAAATTTCTTTTAGTGGCCGTGGATTATTTCACCAAGTGGGTAGAAGCCAAGGCTCTGAAGTCAATCACAGGGCAGCAAGTAAAGAAATTCACGTGGGAAAATATTATCTGTCGTTTTGGACTTCCGTTGTTCATCGTAACGGACAACGGAAAGCAGTTTGCGGAAAATCCATTCAAATCATGGTGTAGAGAGCTGCAAATCCAACAAATTTTCACGTCAGTGGCACACCCACAGGGTAACGGTCAGGTCGAGAGAGTTAACCGCAGCATCGTGGAAGGGATAAAAACAAGACTGGGTGTTGAAGGAAAGAATTGGGTGGAAGAGTTACCCAATGTCTTGTGGGCCCATCGGACCATGCCCAAAACCAGCCATGGTGAAACCCCATTCAGTCTAACTTACGGGTCGGAAGCCATGATACCCGTTGAGATAGGCATACCAACAACTCGGGTCACACAAGCCCCTGAGCAAGAGAATGAGGACAACCTGCGGCTTAATTTGGATTTGCTGGAGGAAAGAAGGATGGTGGCAGCAATCCGAGAGGCAAAGCACAAGAAGGAAGTTGAGCGATACTATAACTCTCGTGTGAAGCACCAAACATTCAGGGTAGGTGATTACGTCTTGAGAAGTAATGAAGCAAGCAGAGCTCAAGATCAAGGCAAGCTGGGTCCGCGTTGGGAGGGACCTTATCAAGTCATTGAAGTGGGGAACAATGGAGCTTACAAGCTCAGCCAGCTGGATGGAGCAATTATCCCAAGAACTTGGAACGGAGCTCAGCTCCGACGATGTTACATGTAGTAAGTATTAATGTTCAAACAGTGTAACTCATTTTTTCCAGTAAGAAGGTGCATGCGAGCACCAGCAGTTACACTCAGTTATTGAATCTTTTTATAACCAGTACCATAACAAGTCACGAAACCACAATAACGTGTGAGCAAAGAAAGAAATGCGAGTTACCAGTAATCGAGCGATATTTGCAAATAATGCAATGAGTAACCAAACAATACGAATGTTTGTCGAGCTAAGGTTAAACAAAACCATGATTAAGCATGACTCGCTGTTAGTAACCAGATCTTAAAGAAAACAAATGCATTCCTCCATATGCATGATCATACCTTGGCAAACAGCTAGAGCCACTCCACAATATACGTTTCCATTCGGCTAAAAACCAAGCCAGAAAAACAGCCAACTCGAAACCAAAACGAGCAAAAAGATCGCCAATATATCGACTATATAGTGCAAATAGCATCTTTTATAAGTTGGATGAAAAAGGATAACCAAACGATACAAAGTCGCGGCCAAAACTGTAACCAAGAACAAGCCGCGGCCGTAGCAACAGGCAAGTCGAAACCAAGGGGAAATTTATGGCCAAAACCAAAGTGGCGCCCTAGGCCCTAGTCACGGTCGACATTACGAATCACGGCTAGAAATTTAACCAATAATTATGTTATGGGCAAGGGGGAAGTCTCAACCAAAAAGGCTCGGTAAAGTTCGAGGCAAACAACGAAACCTCGGGTCGTGATAAAGACCTTGTCACGGCCGTAGAGATCTTGCGACCTTGAGCCGGGGCATGTAAGCATAATCACATTATAGGCAAGTGGCAAATCGCGACCATGAAACAAGACTTGAAATCGAAAGCCGCGGCTGAAAAACTCCAAGATAAGCCGCGGCCGAAAAGCAACTCGTGAAATAGCCGCGCCGCGGCAGGGGTCATCAGCCGTGACCGAGCCACATGCATGAGCCGCGGCAAAGGTCATCAGCCGTGGCCGGGCCACATGCATAAGCCGCGGCAAGGGTCATCAGCCGTGGCCGAGTCACATGCATAAGCCGCGGCCGTGGCACTAGCCGTGGCCGAGTCTCGGAACGTGGCAATAAGTCACAGCCTTATCAATCAATTGCGCTCAAGGATTCCTTTCATAACCAAAGAAATGACATGTGACAGTTAAAAATGCAACCAAAGAAATATTATCGTGAGCAAACAACGAGTCGTGGCCTATTGAAGCATCAACGGTCAAGACACAAAGACATGGAGCATAAAAGCATAAATATCATTACAAATCAAACATAGTCAGAGTACAAGTCTAATAACATCACAAAACAAATGTTCAACAAACAAGCTAACTACGCTGGAGCAGGGCCTTCAGCCGAGGTGGTCAAGAATGACTTGATCTCCTCAAAAGGTAAATCATGCATTGCAGCAATGGTCTTGGTCATGGGAAAGGTGGCTTTGTCAAATGAATCTGACTCAGCTCGCAGCTTCTTCAATGCATTCTTATCAAAGTTTTTCGCCATCTCCGGTTTCTTGCCCTCGGCAGCAAGGCGGGCACCATCCAACAATCCAGCGTTATAACCAACTTTGTCTGATAAACTGTTAATCTTTGCCAACGAATCAAGGAACTCGTCGCTGTCACGAACCTTGTTGAAAGCCAAGGCAACACCTTCTGAAATAATCCATTTCTTCTCCGATGTGAGAAGAGACACTTTGTCCTCAAGATTCGCAATTCGTTTCTCAGAAGCAAGTTGATTATCCTTCAAATCCGAGGTAAGTTTCTTCACTGCAGCTCGCTGAATACACAGCTCCTCCTGAGCACCACTGAGATCCACAGTAAGCTTTTCCTTAACAAGGTCAGACGCGTCACAACGGGACTTAAGGGAAGCATTTTCAGCTTCCAGTTTGGACACTTGCTTCTTGAGGTCACGAATCTCGTTAACACCGTCTACCCAACGACTGTGAATCTCCACAAATAAAAACAAACTGTTCACCATAGATAGACAACCGGCATTCGACAATGCCCTATTCTTCAAAGCTTCCCCACGAAAGAATTCTGCAGGTGTGCGGGATGCAAACATAAAATCCCTACACGCATCTGGGGTCTCGAAAGTTGTCCCGTTGGTCAGCTCCCAGTCGGGAATAAACTTATCCTCCGCATGCAGCTCGGAGTCCTCAGAGGAAGCAGCCGTTTTTTCGTTACCTGAACCACCAACCAAATGATCACCAAGGTTAGAGACAGTTCACATATTATATACATATGAATATGGATAATGTTTAAGTATGAGGAGCAGCTCTCACCAGCAGACGAAGAAGCAGAACCAGAGCTGCCAGAACCCGAACCGGAAGCAGGCCCAGCCGCGGCTGAAGGCG
This sequence comes from Flaveria ramosissima, assembly GCA_025215565.1. Classification (NCBI taxonomy): domain Eukaryota; kingdom Viridiplantae; phylum Streptophyta; class Magnoliopsida; order Asterales; family Asteraceae; genus Flaveria; species Flaveria ramosissima. The sequence continues at coordinate 51,784,420 of CM046034.1, read as the reverse complement.
CCCCTTGGGGAGCCGCGGCAGGCGAGAGGGGGGGGGGGGATGGCCGCGGCCGCAACCCCGGACCGCCCAACCCCTGTTTGCGCTTCATCTTGGGGCGACTAGAAGGAGCAGAGGCTTCATCAACACCTTTTCGTTTGCGAGTAGGAGGTGACATGGTTTCACCGGGTTGAACAACATAACCAGCGTTGGTATCCAAAACAGAAGTTGCACCCTCAGGCAAAGCTTCAGCCTGCTCAGAAACATCCTCTTTCGCAGACAATTTCATGCGCTCAAATAGACCCATTGAGAGATGACCGAGTGTTGAAGAACTACGTCATTTCTACACTCCATTAGAAACACAAAAGACGAGGAAAAGTAACTTACCAGAAAGTTTGGTGATCTTGAATGAGAATGGAAGGAAACTTGGAGAAGAAGAGAAGGAAGAGAAAGAAGGAAGTGGGGTAAATGGAAGATTGATGGTGAATTTATAGATGGAGTGCATAGGGCCACGTGACAAGGGGGCTTGGGCTTCGTGATAAGCTAGTCGCGTTTATTAAGGTTCCTGGAGGTAGACAAGGGGGCGGCGGCTAGGCCGCGGATCTAGTAAAGCACGGCTAGGCCGCGGCTCGAGGTAGACTTGATGTTTTTGAAGCCGGATTTCGAAAAACAAAAGGGTCACCAAAGGTCGTGTCATGTAGACAGGCGCGTGGCTCAAGGAGGGAAGACAATGATTTGATTGATGTGAAACTGGACCGGGGCTCAAGACAGAAGGCACTCAAAGGATTGATGGTAATAAAGAGATGTCAGTAGAAAATAATTACTCCAATGACATAGTTATAACCATGACATTGGACTGGGGGGACATGAAGGGGTATCACCCCAAAAAGCCAAACACAACTCGAACTAGCAAACGAAAGATTAAGGTAACACCCACGTACGACGCAGCCGCAGTTCGGCTGGGGCGAAGGACCAAACCGAGCAGATGCCGCGGCCGGGTATGGACCCAACGCCGCGGTCCCCAATAAACCGAGAAGCCGCGGCCGGGTATGGACCCAAAGCCGCGGTCCCCAATAAACCGAGCAGATGTCGCGGCCGGGTATGGACCCAACGCCGCGGTCCCCAATAAACCGAGAAGCCGCGGCCGGGTATGGACCCAAAGCCGCGGTCCCCAATAAACCGAGAAGCCGCGGCTGGGTATGGACCCAAAGCCGCAGTCCCCAATAAACCAAGAAGCCGCGGCTGAGTATAGACTCAAAGCCGCGGCTGAGCAAACGCCACCGAAACATGCGCCTAACTTACGTAACAAACCCAACGCGTCTAACCAGCGAAAGGAACCCAAGCTGCGACTAGCGTACCACGCGAGTAGGCAGGAGAGGCCTAGAGCCGCAGCTGGGAATACATGCCCAGTTCCGCGGCTCAGTATACTAAAGCTACATCAAACACCAGACTTCGTGAAATTCCCATGTCAAGCACTTACATAAACTTGGCAACCAAGAAACCATTTCATTGGTTGCAAAGGAATAAGAAAGAAGACAAAACGGATAAAGCCAAAACAATGGCAGGAAGTCAGAACAGCCACCATATCCCCAGGTCAACTATCAGGACAAATCTCATTAATGTCAGTCAGAAACCCTTTACACCAAAAGGGTATGAAACTCTAAGGTAGGGAATTTCAGTCCCAGATCATTGACCACAGGCTTCCAAAAGTAAAGCCAGGCTATGTTCAATCCCCATGTTTCAACACTATAAATACTTCTGAAGCTCCATAAGAAGGGCCAGATTGAAAACCAATACACACATACATTCACACAACACAAAATTACAAGTCATTTACTTATTCAGTTCTCTCAATACAAATACTTATTCTCACGCCGGAGTGTGGTCTCGGGGAGAAATCCCTTTCTGTCCGAGGCGAGGCTCACGGTGTTGTTGTCTCGCAGATATTCCAGTTAGCTGAAGCTCACGTCAAGTCTCAGTCAGGTTCTTGGTACTCTGCCTAGACGAAGCCAAGTCCATCTGAAGCCCAGCTTAGTGAAGCCCAAGCCCAGTCACATCCCATCTTCCAGCTGCATCCCGCTTTCTCAGTAACCAAAGCCCCTGCCTAATCCACAACAGCAAACTCGTTTACGCACTGCTCCCGAGTCTTAATCCCTTGATTAATATTCGTGTAGCAACAACCCCCCACCTCATTTCATATAACAATTTAATATGCTTTGTTACCAGAGTCGAAGCTTTATTGACACATCTATACAATTATTTAAACTCTATCACTGTTTGCTACTCAACATATTAATACAAATATTACTCGGTAACTAAAGTTCAAGATAAAAAGCTTCACAAAAATTAATGGCTTAGATGAAATAAAACTTTAAAATTAATAACTATCGACACTAAAGATTATCTGAAATATGTCATTTTTCACAACATGTAGGCATGTTCTTTTTACAACTTGTAGGGACTGAGATTTCACCAGATAGCGATCATGAGGAAATCACAATCATGTATTTATCTTCTCACAAAAGTTAAACAACTATTTACCTTTACTTATAATACCTGATTAACCAATAAAACTAAAACATAATAAAATATTCGTGAGTATGAAAAAGAAAATTAATATTTGTGAATAGAGAAAAAAAAAGTAGTTGATACGAAAAGATATGCTTTTAGGATCAAGAAATTGAGGTCATCAAAGAAGATAAGTTTGACCTAGAAAAGTCAAAAAAACACTAAACTTATCTTGTTTGAAAAGAGGGATACTAGTCTATGTTCTTATATTTCTACATTAAAGTCGTACCATCTTTTTTTGAGGTAAAATTTATACAATTTGATTTAGACCAACAACAATAAGTGTGTTGTGGACGTAATTTGGTGACCCTTGGCCATTGGCCGACTTGGACGATGACACCATGGAACGGTAGTAGACCTTATACAAACTGAGTGGCGTCGTGAAGATGAATGTTCACTAGATATGTGTAAAAGCTACAACAGAACCATATATGATTGAGCAATAAACGAAAATTTGAAATAAGATGATGGAACCTATTCATCATAAGATGAAGTTTATTGTACCTTTAAAAGTGAAACAAGGTTTTAATAGATAAACACAAATCAACTACTATGATAAGCTTGCAGAATACATAAATTATATCATAAGCTAAGTATTTTTTTAAAATTGAAGTGTAGCTTATTTTTTTTATTTTCATTCTTAAAGTTGTATAAGTCTTAAATAGTCGATTCAGATCATTATAAGAGTTTTAAACGGATTGTGTTTGACGGTTGATGGGTTAAATATACCATTAACTAGAACACGACAAAATAAGAAAATCATGTGAGACATACTAACCCAAACACGACTTGCGTTACTAACTTTTTACATATTATAATCTGAAAGTACATTTATATAAATAGCAAATTGCACTACAATTTTTTTATATATGAATAGCAAGTTTAGTATACAAAAATAGCTATGTGAAGAACAACGACAAACCAAACAGCTCTAAATAGCTAGGTGAAGACGAACGTGATGACCCAAGAGATGGCGCCGACTTGTGTTCAAAAGAATCCATAAAAGACGAACTTATAAACTCGAAAGTTGATTGAAAATAAACGTAAGTAATCCAACATTAGATGACGAACATAGTAAACTCATATCAAAAGGCGAGTGACCTAACGTTGGTATGTAAAAAATGTGTTTTTTCTTAAGAGAGAGAGAGTCGTCCCGGGTTCTTTAGTTTCCCGGGGTTGTCATATAAGATTTTTTTTATTTCTTCGATTTAAAGTTAAGGAATGTGTATTATCAATTATGCCACCTACCATGTTATACCTTATTTACTAATAATTGATTTATTAAGGTCCGTGGAATATATTGCTTTTTATTAGTTTTGCTTTGCTTATATAAGACCATCACTAATGGTGAAATCAAAAAAAGCCTAAAAACATGCCTAGTCAGCAACCATATCAGAAAACCACTCATTCTTTAAAAACTCAAAAAACTCTCCAATAGTAAAACTTAAAAAACATCTAAAAACGTTGTCACATCATTATCACCTTTTATATTTATTTTTAATTATCAACCTTATATATTAATATAAAATATAAATAAAATATTTATGTCTTTTGTTGGATGGAAATTTTAAAACTTTTAAAATTTAAAATATAAAAGTTAAATATTTTTAGAGGGAAATTTTAAAATTTTAAATTTAAACTTTAAATTTAATAAATAATAATTTATTGTAAAAAATTAAAAATTAAATTTTAAAAATTAAATTGACTGTTCAGGCACATGAGCACTGTTCATGCGCACTGTTCAAGCATGAGCACTGTTCAGGCGCATGAGCACTGTTCCGGCGCACTGTTGCACTGTTCCGGCGCACTGTTCAGGCACTTGGATACTGTTCAGGCGCATGAGGTTGACCTGAAACGCCCAACACTTAAATTAATATTGAAAAATTTAATATTTTATTAATATAAATATATTATTTTCCTTTTTTTAATATTAAAATCCAACCCTGACCCACCTCTGAAAATGTTAGATGTTTTTTTGGTGTTCATCTCCATGAACTTCTACTTTAAAAAACAAACCCCACAATGGTTCTTGGTCTAAAAAACGAATGATGTAGCATTTTTAAAGGATAAAAACGCTCTATTGGAGATGCTTTAAATGCAACTAGAAAATTTTCCACCCACGTGGTGTGAATAAACAACAAAATAAATTCATAACTTAAAAGCTATGAAAACACAAACTTAAATTTGCTAGCTATAAAAAACCATTGTACTTTAATTTTTAAAAATGACAAGGACACAATAAATTATATCATATTTGACCCGACTTATTTTCACATAAAACTTATACTTAAAACGTAAATACAAATAAGAACTATGCGACGGTTATTCAAATTTTAAACAAAACATTATAAGTTTGAAGTTATATGAAAAGTCAAAATATGTGGGATACAAATTATGGATACTAATTAAACCCAAAAAAGAAATGATATATAAATTATAAAGGTTGGAGTAGAAAGGATTATCTGTTCCAAAACAATTAAAAAAGCATATGTGAACTCACGAAGAGGGAAGTCAAGTTTTGGTCGCTACAGTTCGACATTCATCCAACCATCCATTGTTCTATTTTACTTTATACATAAAATAGTATTAGGGCCCGTAAACGAATCGAAAATTTATCAAACATGAGCAGATATCGTGTTCGTTCATTTATTTTCGTAAACATTCGATAATGTGTACGTTTATATTCATTTAAAGATTTATATTATATTATATTATATTATATTATATTATATTATATTATATTATATTATATTATATTATATTATATTATATTATATTATATTATATTATATTATATTATATATATTATATTATTTATATTATATTATATTATATTATATTATTATATTATTTCTTATATATCTTATTATTTATATTCTATTATATTTATTATATTATATTATATTATATTTTTTCTTATATTTATTTCTTTATTTATATTATATTATTTATTTATATTTTCTCTTCTATATATTATATTATACTATATTATATTATATTATATTATTTATTTATTATATTATATTATATTATATTTTATTATATTGATATAATTTTTAAAAATATGAAATGCTACTTATACCATGTGATTCTATCGACATCCTCAATTTGATCATTTCAACTTTAGTTTATGTTAAAATTTGACAAAGTTATTTGTTTTTGTGTTATTAATATTTACGATAATTAGGCCAAGTAGGCTTAGATAATTAGGTTATGTTTGTGTTAAATTTTGACAAACTTTCGTTTATTCATGAACATTTTTTTTGTTTTTGTTTATTTATGTTTGATAAATGGTTGTGAATAGTTAATGAACAACTTCATTTTCTTTATAAATGAATACAAACAGTACTTTGTACAAACATTTATCAAAAACTTAATACATTCAAACAAACACACATTGGCGAAGTATAGTGTGTGTGTGTGGGGGGGGGGGGGGGGGGGGGGGGGCGTTCCTCCTCTTTTTTTCGTCGGTAGTGCTAAATTTTAATCCGAAAGTGTAAATTTTTATATAAATATCGAGTTCGCCACCGCTAAAAGTTATTAATTTCGTCCTCGTCCCCGCTATGGGAATGTTTACGCTCCGCCACTACAAACACAGACAATGCTTTGTACAAGCACTTATAAAAAAACTTAACACAATCTACTTTGTGCAACTTTTTAAAAATAAATTGATCAACCCGTAAGCTTAACAAAATGACATGAACATAATTCATTTAGCTAAATGTGTTAACGGATTAATTTGGAAACTTGGTGAAACCTTTTTAGCAATCCTTAACCTGAAAATTTCATATTCAGATGCGTATTATATTAGAAATTAACATCATTAGAAAAGTATAATCATATGTATTATTATTATATTTATTAACTTCATTTACATCCATGAACTTAATTGGATGAATATTCAAAGTCTGCTGATAACTGTCACCACCCGCTTCGTCTTTCGTTCACACCAACGGGAACTCTTGAACACAGATATGGAGTGGGCCCACCTATCTTTTTAGAAATTTACAAGCTTTATGTTAGAATAAAGTACTCTAAAATTTATAAGTTATGTTTTATTAAAAAAAAAATACTTTATTTCTAACTACACTACACTAAATTATACGATTTGACTAACCTGAATTAGTAGAGACTTTTGATTTTTAAAAGAAATATCATGGGGTTAAATTCAAACATGATTTAAAATAACTGAAGTATTTTTAAGAGTAGATTCATGATAAATTTGCTATAAAAAAATTAAATTACACTATACTAAATTAGATGGAGTTTGAACCTTTAAAATCAAAAGGAGCGACTCCACTCTAACTCTAATGACTTTGTCAATAAACCTAACCCACACCCTAATTTAATTTCGAACACTTTGGCGTCAATTTAATACGTGTGTCTTTGGTGGGTCGTGACGTTTTACCACCTATGAGCGTGTTTCAGCTTTCGTATTTTAGGACACATTTGCCCTTTTCCTCTTGACAAGTGTCGCTATTGTTACCTTCCTAGCCTTTTTAGGATTTTATGTATTTTTAAAATAACATTTTTCCGCACATATACCTATGCATATATTATAGGCCACGTTAAGTTTGTTACTCTTATAACAACTTTTACTATAATATATAACTAAGTGACACGCCGCACGTTGTTGCGTCGTTTAACAATCTCGCTTGGACACTCTTGCCTTATAGCGGGGGCGAACCAATTTTAAAAAACTTAAAACTTTACACAATCGCTTCGAAACTGAACATCGTCAAAGTTCTGAATGTAAAACGTTAGTGATATAGAATCAGAAAAATAAAACAATAAAATAGACAACGATAAACATAACTTTAATTAAAACACCTAAAATTAAATATGTAAAAAACAAACCGAACATCGTCAAAATTCTGAATGTAAAACGTTAATAATATAGAATCGTAATAATACAATAAAAATAGACAACGATAAACATAACTTTAATTAAAAACACCTAAAAGTTGAATATTTAAAAAACCATGACAATGAACACAACATTAACAAAATTAATAATTTAAAACTAATTAAAAAAACAAAACATTAACCTGAACTTTAACAAAAGAGAAACATAAAACTAAAACATTATAAAACCGGAATATTAACATAAACAACAAACTTATATAGGGCCATAATCAAAACCTTAAAAACACATGTGATCAAAGTATAAAATTTAATGTTTATTGTAGCAATGGAGTTTATTTTTAGTATAGTATATAATGTTTTACGAGTTGGGTTATGCTAAAAATTATGTTTAAGTTAAAAAAAATTAAAATGTAATTTTAACTATCAATATTGTTATTTAATTGTTAAAATCAAATTGTAGGATAAAAGTTTAATTGTACGGTATTTCCGTAATAGCCACTTTTGTTGACTATTTTTTTTCAAAATTTCCTATTTCTATAAACATTAAGAGTCAGTAGAGATGGTTCGATTCTCTTATTTTTCTCTCTAACCGAGAGATCCATGAATTGGGATCACGATATTTTGCCGAGTTCCATAGAGAGAGTTGTCTCACTCCCCTAGGTATTCTCTACCTACCCACCTGTGTTGGTTTCGGGTACACGAAATTTGTTTAGTTACACCATAAAAACAAGCGTTTTTATCTTAAAATGATTATATTAATATTATATAACAAAATTATAAAATTTAAGTTTTCCAGCTGATTGTATCTTTTTATTATATAACAAAATTACAAAAAAATAAAATTTCTAGCTCATTGTGTCTTTTTATTATATAACAAAATTACAAAAATAAATAAATTTTCTAGCTCATTGTGTCTTCTACTTATCAATGCATCTTTAATATTGCTCGTCATCGTGCTATCCTGAACATACATCAATTTGTTTTTTTAGTAATGTCTTTTAAAAATATAACAGTGATATGACACTACATTGTACTTTTAATATCTAAACATAATGATAAAATAAAAAAAATTAATTTTTTCCGAAATTTGTTATGTCTAAAATTTTTCTATACGAGTTGAGGTTTCAAACCCCAACCTCTTGGTTATAGGACGCAGCCTTCCCATTAAGCGCTAAACCCCCACACAACAATAAATTGATCAAATACATAAAAATAACAACAAAATAATACATAATGATTTAAAATGTAAAACACAATGATAAATATATTATTGTGTTTTTTTTAGTTTGTTGTCCTATTTTCTTTACCATCATTGTGTTTTTTTAAAACTGAAATAACACAATCTTGAATATGTCAAAGATAATGATAAAATAATAATAAATTTATCACATACATAAAAACAATAATAAAATAACATAAAATAATTTAAAACGTAAATCATATTAATAAATACATGTAACACAACAATGATAAATAATTTAATACAATTATCTGATACATTTACATTGACCGAACTATTCTTCAATTCAAAAAGAATAAAAGTAAACATGTCAAGCATAATGTACTTCCAAGTTTTAAAAGATTTTTCAGTTGAAGATAAAACCTATGTTTTAGAGTTAGTTTAATTAGGGTATATTTAAGTGTGGTTAATATTGTAATTAGATATGTAAAATATTGAAGTGTGCGACGTTTAAATGTGTTTTATCCAATTACTAAATTTTATTTATTTAACAATAATTTATTAAATTTGTATTTTTGGTTTTTATATATTGTAAAACTAAATAGTTAGTTAAGAGACTATGGCCTAATGGTTTAGTAGTATTTATGAGTAAATAAGGTTGTTTGAAATTAATCAAAAGATAAGTTTTACCGAAAGAAGTTTATATGGGAAAGAAGTTTATAAGAAGTTGATATTGAAGTTTATAAGTTCTAGTAGTATTAATTTGAAAGGAAATTTATATTGGAAAAACGAACAAGAGAAAATTACTGATAAATATGGTAATTAACATCAATTTTATGTAATAAATAAAGTTTTGTACGTTCCCACGAACGTTTGCCTTTGAATTTGCATTTTAGATACCTGATTTTTAGTCGCCTCTAATTTTAAGTGGTAGGCGTAATCGGCAAAAAGGCAGAAGTGTGCAACTTGGAGAAGTAAAGCCAGTCAACGCAATTGACTTTTTGGCATATTCATTTCCCATTGATATTTGATAACTAAATATCCCAACTCTAAAGTATTAAAAATCTAGATCAGTAGAACATATAATGAAATCATTCGATTTTGTAATGTTTTAGGGTTAATCAAAATGGTTTTCGTGGAAGTATACCATTTTTTAACTTTTTTGTTATTATAAGTTTTGTATATAATACATATAAATCAAATGAGGATAACTTTTAAAGTAAATTTTAAATGTTCATATTAGAGCATGTAAAGTTTCATCTTTTATGAAAATGAACTAGGGTACATTGATTATTGGTTATGTTGCATTGTAATCCGCTTTATAAATTTATTGGTCTTTAACTCGGTCATTTTATGCTATGCTAACTTGGACTAGACCATAAAAACAAGTAAAATGTTGAAATATCTTAAATCGAACAACAATAGTCATGTCACCAAAATTGCGACCACCACTAACCACTAAAAATTTAATGACATAAGCCCACAAAAAGTTCATTCCCAATGAGATCACTTACATTCATGAACATAAGCCCCAAAATTCGACATTAAAAATGCCCGATATCAAGTTTTTTCAAACCTAGACCACTTACATTTGATGACGGGAAGACAATGTTGACTAGTAGTTTGAATCTGGTACGATGTATCCATGACTATATCATATTGGACTACCGAGACTTTTAAACTGACTCTCTATTTAGGCAGGTGACTTGACTTGAACGAACACAATTTTGGCCCATTGAGTGTACCCCTACATCCCCTTATACGAGGGAGGTTGACCCTCCTTGTTTCCCTATCTCAGCCAACTTCATCTCCCTTTACCTTTTATGTCCTCCAACGTTTACATAGATTGACTTAACTGTCACAGTGGGTGGTTTCCGAGGCTTTAACCTCAATTCATCTTATAACAGACTATTATCTCTTTTTTTTTTCAGAGAAGATCTTGATTCTAGATTACAAGGACTTACCCTTACAAGTTGTTTGAATCATTGTGGCAGCACAACCCATACTTGTCGATAATAAATTGAAACTCCATTGAACCATTTTATAGCATTATATGCCTCCTTTGAAGTATATGAATCCATAGTGTAATCCTCTGCCTTTGAACAATATGTTGTATGCCTTTGAACCATAACATGGATCTTAGAACCGATTCATAGCATTGACCATTCTTTCACGTTTAACCGTACCACTAATAATCATATATAAAAACAAAACACAAAACTTCATTCAAATAAAAAAGACCAAATGTTTGTAATCTGAAAGCATCGTTGACAATATCTATTCTTAAGATATGTACATATAAAATAATTAAAATCCAATAATTTAAAAATGATCTCTGCACGTTTTATAATAAAAATAAAAATACCTCATATATTTAAATGTTATTTATTTGGACCATTTTCTCATCGTTTTCAAAAAAACACATTCAACCTTTTGGCTCTAAGCTCGACCCTATTATATTAATAAAAATAAATCCGTAACCAAACTTGTTTCTATTCAAACGTCATCAAATAAAATTTTAAAAATCAAAGCTTACAGAATCAATTTTTGTTAGGGTTGACATCAGGATCACAAAGATAAGACGCTTATGGCAAGAGCACTGAGAACAAACACTGCCCATGAGCGTGGCTTCGGGTACAAAATGGTGAAGATTGAAGAGCACTAAGAACAAACACCGCCCGATGAGCGTGGCTTTGGGTACAAAAAGGTGAAGATCAAAGATGAACCATCAATCAAGACGCTTTATTCAAGTTTGCTTAAAACTTTTTAACAAAAAGTACAAATACAAAAAGTGCGAGAAAACTAAAAATAACTAATTTGACGTTAAAACAACAGTGGGTGTGGGAAGGGCGGGAAGACTCCCACACGAATATTGCTACAACTTGTAGAGCCGACAAGGAGGAAAATAGATAAACGGGGTACACGTGTAAACATCTCATTAGTGGGCCCAACAACGCACAATCACTCTTCTCTTCCTGTAAAATTGGTCTATTTAAACCCCTTGGTTAACCCGATATAATCCACTTTTCTTCAACACTCACCGATCATCAAACCACCATCACTCACAATAATAATAATAATAATATCATCTCAACACCTTTGATCACCCTGCAGCTATGGCTGGAGGAGGACTAGCGGTGGCTGCAGCCGGAGGAGTGGAGTTTGAGGCCAAAATCACGCCTATTGTCATCATCTCCTGCATTATGGCCGCCACCGGTGGCCTCATGTTCGGTTACGACGTCGGCGTTTCAGGTGAACTACAATCTCCGATCAGTTTCTGTAATTAATTTGCTGTTAGTAATAGATGTTGTTAAGTTGTTAGTGATTTTAAAGTTGATTTGCTTTTTTCGCTATATTTGGATACGATTGAGGAACTATCAAATCGGAGTACGGATCGGTTTCCTTTTTTGCATTTGCATCCAATTGATTTACTCATTATTCGTTCGAATCTAGCTATCAACGTGAAATTAGTTAATTAAAGCTTATAATCGTAACGGATTGCAAATTGTTTTGATGAATTAAGGATGAGATTTGTTTAATTGATGTTTGAATTGAATAATTGATGAATACAGGATCGGTTTCCTTTTCGCAATATTTGCATCCAATTTCTTCACTCATTGTTCGTCCAAATCGTTCTATCAACGTGCAATTAGCAAATTAAAGCTCATAATCACAACTGATTGCGAATTATGTAACGAATTAGGAAGAGATTTGTGTAATTGATGTTTGAATTTGATGTGTACAGGTGGAGTGACATCGATGCCGGAGTTTTTGGAGAAGTTTTTTCCGGTGGTGTATCGGAAGACAGTAGAAGGGGATCTCGGTAGCAACTACTGCAAATATGACAATCAAGGGTTGCAACTGTTCACATCGTCGTTGTATCTGGCTGGATTAACGGCAACGTTCTTCGCGTCGTATACAACGAGAAAGCTCGGAAGGAAGCTGACGATGCTGATCGCCGGAGTATTCTTCATCATCGGAGTTGCGTTTAATGCCGGAGCTCAGGACCTCCCCATGCTCATTATTGGAAGGATTTTGCTTGGTTGTGGTGTTGGTTTTGCTAACCAGGTTCGTTTTCTTAAGTTAAAACTACTTTTTGAGTTTTTGTGGTGTTATTTGGAGTTTTTCTAGTTCTTTTATTATTGAAAATATTAATATCAACCCCATTATTTAAATGAAAAATAAAAAATCGAACGAAATATATATATCACCTACTCTAATAAAAGGGTAAATGAAAGTGTCACGTGTCAGCATTAAAATCATCCTCACCAAAATTTTTCCGACTTTCTTTCCTATTAAATAATTACCTTAATTATTAATAATATTATTTTAATACTTTTTAATAAATCAATTTTAAAAACAAAAAATAATCAAATTTGGGAGTTGTAGTAAGAAATTTTTTAAAAATGTCATTTTTATACGGTTTGTTTAGAACAAAATGTTTACTAATTTAAAATTTTAAAAACAAAAATTTCAAAAGTTAATATCACTGTTTTATTATTTATAGTCATTTCTCATACATAATTTCAGTCATATAATATCTTAAAATATCATTTTATAATTAATATATTTATTATATCAATATTTTATTTATTCAACTCGTGTAATACACGGGTTTACTAAACCTAGTTTATATTATATAATAAAAAAAGATTTTTAACAGACGCGTGATAGATGAAATCTAAACTTTTGTTTCTATTCTCTCTAATTTATTAAATGGAAATTATTCTAAATAAGTAAACTAAATAACTAATTATTCAAATTATAACTCTTCTTATTATAATAAATCATTAACACATACTATATCGTTAACTTAGGTTTTAAAAAATAACAAAACTAACAAGCTAGGTTAGTCGAAAGGCTGGCAGAATAATTCGGTTAGATGGATTGAACATGATTTATAAAAGAGTTAAAAGGTGTTTTGTTTTAAAAAAGGACGATAATATTGTTCATCAATATTACACGTTTGCATAACTACATATGGTAAAATTGGAAAATAATAATAAATAAAGCAAAGGATGAGTTTGTTTTACATGACTGGTTTCAAGTTTTAATTTGTTTGTTGAATTGTTTATCTTGTTTATAAAATCGTAAAATTAGTAAACCGAATAATATATATAAATCAGAAACCGACTTTGCTTCGATTCAAACGGTTAAATTAACCTTGAAGTCGAAAGAGATATTTTCAAAAAAAACATATTTTGTGTTGCTACGTTGTGGAGTTTGTATTTAATTTATTTATTAAAAATTCTTAGACAATGAAAATGGTTTGTCTCCATCTCCTTTTATTTTGGTGATTGCTTGGAAGCTAGTCAACAGTTTTAGTTGTTTAAGTTGTAAAATAAGAGCAAAATACAGCTCACATAACATAAAATAAAATTAATTAAATTGATCTGTCAATCATTTGTATTAAAAATAATATAATCTCAACCAACTCAGATTCTAAAATGGACTTTAACTCCATAATACGATAGCATAGTCAATATTGGCGCAGTTGATTTTTGGTCTATCACCTAGGTCACTAGTTAGGCACTCGTAGCTCGTTGATTTACATAATATTATTTAATTCTTAATTCAATATAATTATATTGTGTGTTCAGATTTTAAATATGTTCCGTTTCATATTATAGTCTACAAGACATAATAACATTATATTTATATAATTCTTTACATTTTAAAAATAAACATGCTTAAATATTTTAAGTAGAAATTATATTTTTTCCTTTCTTAATAACTAATCTTTAGAGGTATATATGTTATAAATATAAAATAATATTTGATATTGTGATTTCTTTTATTGAATATATATAATTTTTTTCAATATTTTTATTAAGGATAATTGGAATTATCCTTTGTAAACAAGTATAATCAAATCCTTTTGTAACTTTTTTAGTTGTGTATGTGACTTTTTTATTGAATAATAAATGCATAAGATTTAGACATGATATTATAATTTTTTTGAATAAATCACAGCCTTATTTAATAGATTATGTATGACTAGATAAGATAAAAAGGTTCCTTCAAATCATGGGTTTTGTTTGACAATTGAAGTCGATGACATGTTTGGGGCCACTAGGGGTAACATGCTTTGAATATTGCAATCCTCTTGCTTTATAAATCTTGTGACTCCTATTGTTTACAACCAATATCATTAACTAACCTTTATGAAGAAAAGATCGACCAAGACCTTTGGAAAAAGCAAATAACTTTCTATGTTTTTATTGCCAATATCATTATAACCTTATCCAACAACTATAAAACCAAATTACAATGATATTAGCGGTTTACTTTGATTGATTTAAACTAAAATATGAGCTCCAACTATTCAATATGATTTTCAAAAAGAGAGTATAATAGCGTCATGTTGACTAGGTCCCCAAACTAACTAAATTTGTTTCGTTTAATATGGTTTGAACCGTGGTTAAGAAAATTTAAATCGTAAGTTTTGTATTAGACTCTTAAAATGGTGGAGATGGTTAATGAATAATAAAACATATATGCATAATTATATGTTCCAAAAACAAAAAAGGTAAATAAAAATAAAGTAAATGACTAATTCAGCTTATACGGTTGTTTAAAGTTTCTAACTGTAACGTGAACCAATATGTAAAATATCCCCTAAATTGTATCGGTTAAAAGTTTCGGTTGTTTCAATGGTTGATAAACACATACCCTTACCAGTTTTTTGTAAGTAACTTTTGCAACTTGCAATCTTATTTTATCTTAAACTAAAGGTAATCGTGATGTTACATGACATAACTGATGTTAGGTAGGCCACAGTTTCATGTTCTAAGTAAGAAAAAGAGCATGATTAGTGGGATAATTAGTTCAAAAGGGTACTATCATTTAAAGTAATTGTCACGTAATAAACCTGTTTAACAAGCACATCACTAAAGTTTGTTTGTTTGTTTGAATGACTACAAATTGTTTGGCCAATGTTGACTAATTACTTATTAAAAAAAATCAACTCAAAATCTTAAATTATTTCTGCAGGCTGTTCCAGTTTTCCTCTCAGAAATAGCACCCACAAGAATCCGTGGTGGCCTCAACATTTTGTTCCAACTTAACGTCACAATCGGCATTCTTTTCGCCAACCTTGTCAATTACGGTACCGCAAAGTAAGTCCATAAACTTTTCATACTCGACCATTTAAAACCGGACCAGATATCAAACCAAACATTTTACAGTTTTTACTGTCTCTCTAGTTGTTAAAAAACCGTTATGCCCAATACATCAAACTTTTCAATAATGTATACATCTTTTGTTCAGGATTAAAGGAGGATGGGGATGGAGACTTTCCCTAGGGCTAGCCGGAATCCCGGCACTTCTCCTGACAGTGGGCGCGCTCCTAGTCGTCGACACACCCAACAGCCTGATCGAACGGGGCAAACTCGAGCAAGGAAAAGCCGTCCTCAAAAAGATCCGTGGCACCGATAACGTGGAACCCGAGTACCTCGAGCTCGTCGAGGCTAGCCGTATAGCCAAAGAAGTAAAACACCCGTTCCGCAACCTCCTCCTCTCCAAAAACCGCCCCCAACTCGTCATCGCGGTCGCGTTACAGTTCTTCCAACAGTTCACCGGAATCAACGCCATCATGTTCTACGCACCCGTGATCTTCAACACCTTAGGGTTCAAGAACGACGCCTCACTTTACTCCACTGTCATTACTGGAGCTGTGAATGTTGTATCCACCATTGTGTCAATCTACTGTGTGGACAAAGTGGGTCGTCGGTTTCTTTTACTACAAGCTGGAGTACAGATGTTTTTCGCACAAGTTGTGATCGCAGTGGTACTGGGGTTTAAAGTTACCGATGAGTCAGATAACCTGAACACTGGTTTTGCAGTGCTGGTGGTGATCATGGTGTGCACGTTCATTTCTGCGTTCGCGTGGTCTTGGGGTCCGTTGGGGTGGTTGATTCCGAGTGAGACGTTCCCACTCGAGACGCGATCAGCGGGTCAGAGTGTGACCGTGTGCATCAACTTGCTGTTCACGTTTGTGATCGCGCAAGCGTTTTTGTCGATGCTTTGCCATTTCAAGTACGGGATGTTCCTGTTCTTTTCGGGTTGGGTGTTTATCATGTCGGTTTTCGTGTGGTTTTTGGTGCCCGAGACGAAGAATGTACCGATCGAAGAGATGACGGAGAGGGTGTGGAAGAAGCATTGGTTGTGGAAGAGGTATATGGATGATGATGATGATGATGTTGTGGAAGATGATTTAGCCAAGAAGAATGGGTTTGCTCACTCGTGAATGGTTTTGTTTCTATAACAAATTAAAGGGAAAAAATGGTGTCATATAAATAAAAACTATGCAGTTTATAGTACCTAAGGATTTTATCTTTCTAACCGGAAAAAGAAAAGCGATTCAAGAAAAGTGGATAATGTATTCGTTTAGTAGTTGTGGATCAAGTTTGTATTTCTTCTATCTGTTAAAACAATAGATCTATGTAGTTGATTTGACATTATAAGGCTTTATCAGCTTGATGATTGTTTTCCTAATATTTATGTTTATTTAGGAGAAAGATGACCCGGACATTGATTCTGTCTTGTATCAAAACCAGTGAACAAGAAACTTATGTTCACAAGATCGGATGAAAAAGTATAAGAAAACATAGACAAAAGTTAGACTAAAAATTTCACCTTAATGTTATCATTTTTGGGATATGAAACAACCGAAGAAAAAATCATGAGGAAAATGATAGTTGCTAATGATGAACACATCAATAGATGGAACAATGGAAAACAGCTGATCGATAAAAATGATAAGTTGACTCATAATCATAAGAAATACTAATAAGCATCTACTAATAACGATACAAGTGATGAAATGTTGCTGATCATGTCCTTACTTGTGGAGCTTACAAGTCAATAACAACTCATTACTGCAACTAATCAGTTGTTAACAAGCACTGAAGGCCAAGAATGGTTGATTAGCGGATGTCAACGTACAAATATACTATCTCACGATCAACATCAACCGACGAGTTTTCATCATAACGGTTATTGGGACCCTACACTAGTGTCAAACCATCATGACTAGTAGTTGATTATCATGTACCATTCTTGTAGCTTTATATTCTCTTGTATATATGTTATGTATAACTTAATTTATTATATATACATTCATGCCTCCCTATTATGGGCAAGTAGACCATTGTAATTACTCACATGATATCATAGACCGCCTCATCCTCCTCTGCTAATAGCACTCTCACCATGAACACCTTACTCCACATTATCACTATCTAACTAACTCCCTCCGATAACCGTTTGTAGAAGAACCAAAACTTACCACTCCTTTCCTTTCAGCAGCTCTTGTCCCGCATCGATGGCACCTCGGTTGCTCCCCCGGTTGAAATCACTCAAGGTGACAAAACTGTTGTCAACTCACTCTATTCGTCTCGGCTTGCCAATGATCAGAATACCATACTCATTCTCCGTGCCTCTTTATCTGAAGAGTCTATTATGGAAGTCAGTTGCCAATGATATGTGTGACGTCTATGTAAGATGGTGAAAGTGTGATTGTGATACAATCTTATGCTAGTAAGGGTGCATACTTGGTTATTGAGTGATTATACTACTACATCTTTTACTAGTCCAGATATAGCTGAGAGGAGTAAATCATTGTTAGGGGTGCGTGCATGTAATTAAGAATTAGAAGAATGTTAGCTAGGTCTAGTTGGGTGTTTCTTGTTTTTACTTGCATATCATTTTACTTGCTAGAATGTAAACCTATTGAACAAAGCAAGTTTTGTAAATAAGGGTATGACTTTGGACCTAAACTAAGAGTTGATATAATAAAGAGAAATTATCTAAATGGTTTTCTATAATTGCATGATAATTTTTCTTGGGACAAGCAAAACTCAAGTGTGAGGATGTGATGTGTAGGGGTTTTTCACTATATTAAATTTTTTTATTATATGTTTTTATGTGTTTAATATTATAGAACACAATTACTTTGAGAGTTAATTGATTTTCAGGCTTGTGCAGCTAAAACAGATACATTTCGGGTTTTCTTGGGAGTTAGAATGGAAGTCGGAAGCTTACGAAGAAGGCAACACTTGAGAAATAGAAGAAATGAAGAAAAAGTAAAAAGGAGACGTAAATTACGTCCTATTTGTGATCAGCCAAAATAAAGCACGTAAACTAGGACGTAAAATAGTAGGAAAAAGTGCTGATTTGGGGGGGGGGGGGGGGACGTAAATTACATCCCTTGGCTGACTGATATGAAAATTTAGGTTTTTGTGACCTAACTAAAGGTTAAAAGGGGGGCTGTGAATTGACTCTTCACCAAGTCGTTTTTTGCCATTCAAGGAACTATTTTGAGAGCAAAGAAGACCTACGGATCCATCCTTTTATGCAATCAACTCCTACGACAACCGATTTCGATTCCATGACAACCATTAGCGGCTAAACCACCTGTGATCTTCTCCAGGTGTAAGGTTTGTGTTTATGATATT
Organism: Flaveria ramosissima; assembly: GCA_025215565.1. Taxonomy (NCBI): domain Eukaryota; kingdom Viridiplantae; phylum Streptophyta; class Magnoliopsida; order Asterales; family Asteraceae; genus Flaveria; species Flaveria ramosissima. Next base: position 51,765,373 of record CM046034.1, on the reverse strand, counting down.
TGTTTAGCTTTAGTTGTTTTTAGATTGGGTTGAAATTTTGATTGCCACATTAAGCTATATGATTTCATTTATTGGTTGATTACTTTAAACGGTTTCTTTGTTTTGAATCTTAATCTAATACTCATCATTTTTTATTTCTTTACATCATGAGCATTGTGAGTCTTAGGTTTTGATTAGCAAATTGAAATTGTTAGTTTGTGAATAGGTCCGTTTACAACCTGTTCCATCTCTATCACTGAAATCAATCAAATCAATACAATTATGTCTATGTGATTGTTTGCTAAGAATAACTAGGTTACAACTTTGTTTTACAAACCTGAAACCCGAAGTGGATCATTTTCTTATTATTGTTTTCACAATCAATCAAGTTTTATAAATTTACAATCTTGTTTTCTAAATCAATTATTAATTCAAAGTTATATCCTTTATAAAGTTAAAATCATTGAACTACATTTAAACTTTCCACATATTACTTATGTACACGACTTTACTTACCCGTACTAGTATAGGTAAGTTAAGTCTTAATTTAAATTGTTTTTGAGTAGACAATGACAAATCTACATCAATCATGAGCTTCAATAAGATCTAATTAAACATTCATGACTACTCTATTCCTAACAATAAATGAGGTCACGTTACATGGAGCTATTGTTAGTGTATTATGTTTTTGAAGTTTTAACATGTTTAAATATACTTTGTCTATTAGAACTTGTTTTTATCCATTAAAACTTTATTATTGGATAAAAAAATACAAAACTAAATAGTCATAAAAATATATTATAAATAAATTTTAAAATAAAAGATAATAAGACTAAATAGCTAATAGTTAAGATTATAAATATAAGAAAGAGAAACTAATAATTAAAAAATAATATGAAGATAAGGATGAGTAGTGGGATGTCAGGGTTCTTTAACCAATTTTTCAATTTTTAGTATAAATGTGTTATTTAGTTGAATTATTAGGGTAAAGATAGATATCCTATAATGAATGCTCTTAGTTGATGGACTTTCCAATGAGGGAAAAGTAGAAGATGTGGAGGGTGTTATTAGTTTAATGATCAAGAGAAGGACGGATCTTGATGTGGTGATATACAATTCACTTATTGATGTGTATTGTGTATGAGGTAAAATAAGCAAAGCAAGAGAAGTTTTTTGTTCAATCGGGCTTAGAGGTTTGATCCTGACTCTAATTACTTATAATAGTTATTAAACGAATATTGCGAGAATTTAAAGATAAAATAGGCTAAAATTTGTTGAATGAGATCATTAAACAAGGTTTGAAACCTATTGTAGTCACTTACAGTACCATGTTACAAGGTTAACTTTTAGCTGGATTGTGGTATTGTATGTGAACTCTTGAATAAGATGCAAACACGAGGGTATTTTCCAAATCCATAGAATTTTGGGGTAGTGTTTGATGGTGTAACACCCTCTCTTTTTCCCAAATAAAAGAAAATTTAAAATATTTTGTACCAAGGTCCGATGTGGCCAACATTAGGAGCAAATCGACTACACTAAGCAACCTCGGGTTGAAAGACACATGGATGATGACAAGAACTTAAAGAATGACGTGTGGTTGATGACTAAGGGTCAATTTTGACACATGGCTATGATGCAGGGCGCATTATAAAAACGGACTCGAGGGTGGTAAGATAGCGACATGTGTCATCCATGCAACACGTCAAGATGATGCAAATAGCATCAGACATGCGCTACGGGTTGCATCGATCTCTAGAACACCCCTATATAAAGAGACTCGAGTATGATCAATTCAGAACACAAAAGTTCTCTTAAATATTACCCCTCTTCTCACTTTAGATAAATCCTAGCTATTCCTGAGGTGTTGCACTGAGAGTTGACGCTGAAACAAAGAACTGAAGCAGGAAAAGAGAAAACTAGAACTTTAAGTTGAAGTGCTACTTCATTACGGCTCCCTTCTTGTTGCTAGGGCGATAATAAGCTCATTTACTCTCAACAAGGTGGATACATTTATTATTTTATAAACAAACAAATACTATCTTGAATTTATGAAAATAACATAAATGAGATGATGGATCTTTTAAATCACAACCTGCATTTTGTGAACAAGGAACATTTAAATCAAAAGTATATATATAGTTTGGTCAAATTTATTTCTCTAGATGGGTGATAATCTCATATTAGGGTTGGTTAAAATTCTGTTAGAAACGATGATACGGATTGAAACTGATGCTTCTAACTGGACAATGAAACTAGTATATATGGAGGGTGAACTCTATAGTTAAGGTCAACTGCTAAACATATAGATTCCCTATGAAGATATTATTATTTAAAGTTATAAATGTTATTCACATTTTGAAATATTTTAGAGTTTATTTATTGTGTTTACTAGTTTTTGATGATATTTTGTTTTTAACATCTTTTACATATAAGCATGTGTAATTATGTTAGTCAGGGTTAGGGCCCAAATGATTACGATTCTTTAGACCTAGATGGAATGCTGAAATTTTTTTGACTCTCCAAGGGCTTATTACACTATGGGTTCATAAATTTTGAGTTATCTGCTTATTAGATAAAATTTTAATTGTAAATATGAAAAGGGTTTTAATATGTATAAAAATATGAAGTAATTTGATGTAACTCTAATGTTACACGCTTTCGAGATATATTTCTGATATAAATTATTTTGTTGCGTAAATGATTCTGAAATAACAAAACAAATGAATAAAATCAATTGGTCACAATCCCATGCGTGCTAAAATCTCGGTGTGATAGATGGTCTATGTAAGAACCACCAAGTGGATGAGCAATATTTTTATCATTCGATAGATGACAACAAGCTAGGTATAATAATATCCTCATTGATGGTGCAAATAAATACAAGAAGCTTGAAACTGCTTATTTTCTTTTCAAAAACCTAGGTGTTGTAGGGTTTGTAGCCTAACACTAGGACGGATAATGTGATTATTAATGGTTTTTGTCACGAAGGTCTAATGGACGAAGCAAAGAAGCTATTTTTTACAATGAATGATAGAGGTTGTCCACCAAATAGTATAATGACTTACAATCTTCTTCTCCAAGGACTTATATAGAACCAACAACATGATATGGTTTAAAAGTTTGTAGAGGAGACGGAAGAAAGATCACCTGATGCTTCAACTTTATCGTTGTCCATTAAATTATTTGACAGCGCTTGCATGCGCTTCTATTTCGAGTTGCTGCAAAGTTCGAATAGAAGATTTTTATCTGTTTCATGAAATGGCCATAAATATTCTTTTACCAAACATGCTTAAGTGTTAAGTGCTCCTCTCATTTATAACTAAGACACCCCAAACATGTTGGTAGTATAAGATTTGAAGGTAAACAACCCAGCCAAGATTATACGTATTATTATTTAGTTAACATAATATATACAGATAGAATTAAATTTCAAACAATGACATTTATTATGAATTTAGAGAAATAGTGATACTTGATATAGCGTATATCAAATGTAAATTCATGTTATCTATATATGTGTTTTAAGCAGCTAACTTTTAGAAATGAAAATGGTTTCATTTCACTGGCCAATGAGATTCTTTCATTCTAGTTGAAAGTTATAAAATATTACATATGGATAACGCATATAATAAACAATATATTTTTGTCCTTTCCTTACATCTTTGTTCTGAAGTTGATTCAAATGGAATAAGTAAGCTACCTCCCCCCTTTAGTACATGCACTTCTATAATTGTTTATTAAAAGTTGATAGACATTATATACCATGGGATCAGATGTCTTTGGTTGCTATCTTTTGACTGATTTACGAAAACTTGTGGCGTTTGGAGTGTGAAATGGGCAGAAAAAGTCTAGCAAAGAAGTTGTAATGGTTGGTACTTTTGGCATTAAACACAAGAATTTGTATCCGAAGTCCGAACAGAAAGCCCATTAGTAGCCCAATTCTCTAATAAAGGATACAAAATATAAAGATAATTATAATAATTTTATAAAATCTTTTGTAATAAAATTTGAAGTGACAAAAATAAAGATAAAATACTGATCTTTTTAACACTAGCATCGGTTGAATTAAGAAATGTTTGTTGTTGATACGTATAGAGGGAAGCATGTGGTTCCTTCATTCACTATAATTCATCCAACATACACTACAAAGGTTATAACCATTAACATGCTATGGTTGTTTCAGTTGTTGCGAATGAATCTTTGATGGAAGGTACTACATTGTATTCAATCAGTGTATACGTCTTCCACTTTAGTGGTCAAATTTTTTTAATAATATGTATACAATTTACACAACAATGTGGACGAAATTTTTTATGAATGGTATACATTTTACACAACAATGTATATAACATGAAATATGAAATTGTATCTTGAAGCTATAACGATATTTATTCCAGGCATAGACATCCCATTTTCGAATGATGTAGCTATATATAAGTTAGATAGAGAAAAAAAAACTTTGGTAAACATAAAATATTTATTAAAGGGGCCAAATATTTTCATGTGCTCCATTTTTTACATGTTTAACTTTTCCTATTAATCTTTTTCAACTTGTACTCATTCGTCTTGTGGAAGATCTAGAAGGTAGCTATCACGCACAATCCATAATTCCTATCGGGGTCTACATCTTGTATGTGCATGATGTGTGGTTAAAACGACTTTTTATATATTTGTTACTTTTTATTATTTTTATATTATTGTTAATTCTTTTTGTTCATTTTCACATAATAGCGATTGATTCGAATGAACTGAATATAAACCGTATTCGAATGTATTCTTAGTTCTAATTCTAGTTCCTTTTAAATAACAATTTAAATTAAAAAAATTCAAATTCAAGAAACCTGATTCGAATAACTTGAGTAACTTGAAAATTAATTCATGAGCTTCTTTAGTGGTGTGGGTAATGTTGGTGCATTTGGACCGTTCTAATGTAGCCAGTTACATATTTGTGACCCGTTTTAACCTATTATATAATTTTAGGTCTAAACTTCGTTTTTGTTTTATGTAATTTGGTTAAAATAATGTTTTGCTTTTGAAGGTTTCAAAAGAAGTGATCGTTTGGTGGCAAAAGAAGTGATGGTGGTGGTGGTGAGGTGAAGTTGTGACTATTCAATGTAGAAAATAAAATATTTTATTTATGCTAAAAGAAAAAGGTAATTAGTATTTTGAGTAAATTTCTCTTTTACTCTTTACAGTTTGGTTCAATTAAAGTTTTAACTCTAAATATTTCAAAATCTTGATTTACTTACCGTGATTTCTAATATGTATCAAGCAACTGTAATCCATTAACACTTTTAGTTTTTTCTGCTAAAACTAAATGAATTTTAAACTTAATATATATAAGGACTATGTGTGTAAATTGTTATAAACAATTTCTTAAATATATCATCAAAATATCAAATGCACCATAGTCATCATCCACCACCATCATCATTCACCACCACCATCATTCTCCTGTATGTTCGACAACTTAACTCCTATCGCCACCATCACAAGTCTCATCATGGTCTTTGGTTTGAGTTAATTGAGACGGATTAAAAATTATAGAGACTGAAATTCAAAATTTTAAACCTTGAAGTCAAACGTTATTTGGATCATATCACAGAGAACATGAGCGAAGGTTATTACTAGTATTTTTACCAAGTTGAGTAAATTATACAATTAGCTACTATGTGTAAAATATCTAAAAATGCTATTTTATTTAACAAAAGAAAAACTAATGGTGTTAATGACATAGAGTTAATTGAACCAAATTACATACCACATGAAATAGAATTAAAATTTTAAAACCCTTGAAGATGTAACATTATTTGGACCAAAGTATAGAGAGTAAAAAACAGAATATACTTGACCCAAATAAACTTATCAACCCGTTTAAAAAACAAAATCACCTAAATCAAAAATTTGTTGAAGAATAGATAAAAACTAGTACCCCCCGCGTTGCAGCTGGGGACGTAAAACCGTGACAAGTAGCACCAATGACACACCACCGCTAGTGACCACCTACGCCGAAAAAGCTCATATTAAAAAAATAAAAAATGAAAAATATAATCAAATGAAAAGTAGACATAAAAACGTTGAACCACGTAGGCGAAACGTAAAACATATAAAGCATAAGTCTATATAGGACAAGTGTGTTGCGACGGTGCCGTTGAACGGAAAAAATGAGCTTAAAAACATTGAACCACACACGCACGCTGCGATGTGCTAACTCGCAAATTTTATACCGAAACGTAAAAGGAAAAATTTATAAAAATATGAAAAGTATAGGAGACCAAAGTTGAAAGTAAAAAAAATGTTGGGATTAAATTATAAAATTTGTAAAGTATTTGGTTAAAATAAAAAAGTTAAAGATTATAAAAAGGAAAAAAACAAAAAACAAAAGGTGGGTACAACTCCACTAAGCATAATGTATAACATATGATACACAACTAACTTGGTAATTAGTATATACTAGTATTAAGTCCCCGCGTTGCGAGGGACGTAAAACCATGCTAAGTATCACCAAAGCCACACCACCGTTAGCGACCACTAACCGAAACATAGAACCAAAGACACACCACTGTTAGTAAAACATATAAAACAATAACTAAGTGGATCTTGGACCAGCGCGTTGCGATGGTACCGTTAAACGGGAAGAAAAATAAGCGTAAAACCGTTGAACTACACACATGCACTGCAGGGTGTTAACTCGCAAAATGTATACCGAAATTTAAAACGAAAATTTTTAATATATAGAAAGTATAGGAACTAAAGTTAAAAGTAAAAAAAAAGTAGTTGAATTAAATTGTAAAAGATGTAAAAGTGTTGGGTTGAAATGAAAAAAAATAAAGATTAAAAAGAATAAGACAAAAGTTAAGTACAACCCCTAAAACATGTTGTACAATTTATAAAATATAATAAAGTTAGTAATTAGTATATATATAATTAAATAAATTGAGCATGTATAAGAAGATATTACATCCTAATTTTCCGAAACTAATATATTCAAATGTGATGAAACGTAACCATTTTTGCCATAAAAATTGTAATTGGATGTTACGAATGTTCAAAAAGCAAAAGCGTATGTGGACCTAAGATTCGATTTGACATTTATGTCCACATGTGACGTGGCATTTTCATTTTTTTCTTCATATGATGACAACAAAGTTTAGATGATGTGAAACTTTTGATTATCACTGAATCCAACAACCAACAAGTGTGCAAAAACAAAGTATCGATGTGTTTTTATATGTTTTTGTAACAAATGTTTGGTATATTAACGTGTACATTATTGTTTTATTTATATTTATTCCAAACTAATTATCCATTTCGTTTTGAAGTTAGTACGTATTTTACTGTATAAATAGTGTGTATAAAGAAAACGGGAGCTAAATCTAAATAGGGGCCGTGAACCACAAATTTGAGATTCTTTTGCCAATGTGATGTTAACTTCTTTGTAATATTTTGTAAGAGCAACAATGGTTTGATTTTGATGATTGTTGTGGCTTAGAAACACATTATATTATACTTTAAAAGCCATAAAGCAAAACATTAAAGCTTTGTGTGCAAATGACTAATGCACATAATAGTAACATGATGCAATGACGGAACTTGAGCATTCCTATATGAGGGTGAGGGGCAAAATTAATTTTTTTAGAGGGGGCGAACTCAATATATATAAAAATTTACACTATCGAGTCATAAATTAACACTATTAAACCGAAAATTAACACTATTGACAAAAATAATGGGAGGCGGGGCCCCTTCCAGCCCCTTCGCCCTTGACATGATGGTAATTTCTTCAAACCATCTTTTTTTATATATTGATCTAAAGTGAGTAATGCAAATAATAATGATATAATGGTAATTTGCTTAAATCTTAAACTTTTTTTTTTTATTTATTGATCTAAAGTTATATTTCTAACCCTTAGAAAGTTACTTTTTGACCCCTTTAAATTTAGTTATAAATACATGTTATATCCTATGTTTATTTAATTGTATTTTGGCTTACTAATTATTTTTTTATTTTTTATTTATTTTTTCTAATATCTTTTAAACCTTAAATGTTTAATATAATTTCATATATACAATTGTAACATACTTAATTTTATCTATGTTTAGGTGTAAACTTCATACATAATAGAGTTGTACGATATAATGTACAAGTCATACGAGCACAAACATACAAGCTCTTAAAACTTATTCAATAATACCATTTTTTTTAAATTTATTTTGCTTTTCTTACTACAACTTTTAGATCAGGTTGTTTTATAAACTCTAAAATTTTACTTATTGTTATCAACATTTTGGTTTCCCCCGTGACATTTATTTTTATTCACATTGCGACTTGAATCTTTAATTGATTTTGTTTTTTGCATAATGTTTCGAATATCTACTCCAAAATTCCTCCATCACCGATCATAAAAGTCTGTCGCGAAGCGCGGGGTTTTTTACTAGTTTCTTTAAATAAAGTTCAAAGTAAATTGTCTAAGTGTAGTGCATAGAAGATGAGTTTGATAAAATACAGGCTTGTTATAAAATACTAGAAGTCATAGGGGACAAAATTAAAAGTTTTCTATAAATGTAATGGGTTGTGCGGATTGAAAGTCATCAAAACAGTTATTTAATTGTTTACAACCTCCTAAATCGATGTTTTATCTAACTGACGACCTGGGTTCTCTAAAGCTGACCGTAGTTCGAACCCACTTGGGTAACATCTTAGCGTGGCTAGCCCACTGGCGAGAATCGAGATCCCATACCAGCTATGATTATGTTGTGACACAGGAGCACCACACGAAATAGAATCATAGGGCAAACTCCAATCAATAATCGTTACCAAAAGCACCACGATTATCAATTGAAGGGTTCAAAGAACACCCGCCACCTTGTGTTAGGTAAGTTAGCAATCGAACAAATTCACAAATGCCAACTAAAATAGATGTAAGTACTCTATGTTGGTTTTCATGTCCTCAGAGAGAATTTCATTAACCGTGAAAAGATGTTAACCCCACATTCTAAAAAACAGAAAGTGGTGCAGAAACATCAAAGGAATAAAGGGCATAAAAGAAAATAAACAAAAGTGGGGATAAAACAAAGTCATAAAGTGTAGGGAACATCTTGTCGTACAACATTGGTTAAGATAGAAAAACGTCATGGACCACCTGCGATACTCGCGACCCCGTTAAAGACCCGACCCATGTGACTTGCCACATCATCAGTGGTCTAGCTACATGTGTTTATAAGTACGAGAAGAAAATTAGCTAAATCCGTTTATACTAAACCTAAACCTACAAAATTCATGTTAAGTTTAAGTCATGCACATCCCACTTTCATACAATCTATGATGATCCAAAATCTACAGTTTCATACAAGATTCATTCATTCTTACATTGCAACATAAACATGAGTTAACAGTACAATATACCACAAATTCTAGTATAAAATGAATGTGGCTTCTGTATAGAAGAATATTTGTTGTTTTTAAGCAACAATATCTCATAATGTCTTCACTTTAAAGAATTCTTTGCCCTGAGGATTCAGATGCTGCAACCTCTGCATACATATCGGCTATTGCTTTTGCAAAGTATGCCTTTGCTTGTGGCCTCTTGATCTGCATCATCACAATATCATGTATGTTCAATTATTACTTGCCATTTCATTTGTGTCAATTTTCTATTTATACCTAAATAAATGCTCATCATCAAAACATTTTTGGTTGGATAACGAATCAAAACCGTTGTCTTTGTATGGTCAACCCTTTTGACTTGTTTGATTCATTTTCCTTTGTTTACTTGAAGCTGATTTTTTGATTTCATCCTCTTGACCCGTTTTAGGTGAACCATAACCAGTATCGTCACCCGTTAGTAAATGGATCGAAATTTGTGCATTCACATTTGCAAAACTTCAGAAGAGTAGACATAACGAGGAGTATATTTTTTCTTTCTTCTTTTGTCCCAAGTTGGGGATGACGTATGCTTTTCTTTTTTTTATTTTTCCGAAAATATATAAGTGATTTTTTTCGCATAAAAATATTTATTTTCCCATCCATATCACAGGTTATAGCACTTACCTTAAATGTTGGAGTGAGCAAACCATTGTCCATGGTGAATGGTTCGGCTACCAAAGTGATGGATCTTGCAAACTCAAAACCTCTCAGCTGCATGACAATAACATTGTTTGTGAAATCAAGAATAAATGTTGAAATGTTCATAAATACATTATAAATGGATAGCTAATTTGCTAAAAGAATACAAATGATTTGCAAAAAGAAGTGTTCTGGGTCAACCTGACCCCTTACAGCTCGGTAAAGGAAGATAAAAAAAATAGTTATCGTCAAAAGAAGTGTTTTGATATATCGTTCTTTAGCGATCCTGCATGGCAAGATGTTCCCTACACTTTATGACTATTTTATCCCACTTCCTTTTGTTTATTCCATTGTATGCCCTTTATTCCTTCGATGTTTTTGCACTACTTTCAGTTTTTTAGAATGTGGTTTTAACTTCTCTTGACAGTTAATGTTCGTGGTGTTCTTTGAAACCTCAATTGACATTCGTGGTGTTTACTATACCAACTATTGATTGGAGTTTGCCATACGATTCTGTTTCGTGTGGTGTTCCTATTTGCTCACAACCCTTAACCAACCAGCTCGAACCACCCATTTTACAACATCTGGTCTTTTTAATCAATAACCCGAGATATAGAAAACAAAATCATATTTGAAGAGAAAGGTTACCTTAGCTTCCTTTCCAACAGCATCCATGTCAGCAAGGACAGCTGCCCTTGCCCGTGGGTCAGCGCACAGTTGTTCCAAACTTTCAAACTGCATCGCAATCATAGAATAATTTTGATATATGTTATCCAGGAAGAAGGTACAAACTAAATGTCTAAATATAACCTTAAACTGAATAATCTTTTAGATGCGATATTAGAAAAGTATAAACGAATTAGAATTTTGTCACCTTTATTCCTTCTTTAGCAGCCCATGCTTTGAGCATATCAGGGTCCACACAGACAATAGCAACTAAAGAAGAGTTGAAGCTGTCACCTATTTTAACCAAAAAGTATCAAAAGAACAAACAAATTAAGGAAATTAAACACTTGATACCACTAACAAAGAGATAACCAAATTAAGAAATCTGTAACAGAAATAATCAAACAAGGAATCTGCAGATTTCTTACCATAAACAAAGCATTGTGCGACAAATTTGCACTTAGCATACACGTTCTCGATTTTCTCAGGAGCTATGTACTCGCCTTGTGCCAATTTAAATATATTCTTTTTCCTGACGTCAAGATAATATATAATTAATACAATAAATAGACGTAATTCTATTTATGGAAATTCGACCCATTTACTTATAGATGGAACGACTTTGGTTACACTTTATCTCTAACTACTGATTATTCAAAACTTTCTAGATCATTATATTCAAGGAATGAAATTATTATTTACGTGAATATGGTTTTTGGAATCATTTTTTCATACACTGACTACTCATAAAAGAAATTAAAATCTTTTGACATAAAGGGTCGTTACAAAATTGACCTGTTTTGACCTGAAGCTATGTGATCCGTTGCCCAAAATGTCCGACCCACCCCTTATTTCAACTTACAGTCAAAAGATTTTAGCAAATTATCAACTTCCTTTACTTAAATAATTATATTATTACAACTACCGGTCAATTATCTTTAAGCGACCTCCAGGTGACCACAATCCTATGTCTCCAGTATGAAGCCATCCTTCTTCATCAATCACTTCTCTCCTAATAAATAAATTAGATGTTAATAAAATTATCAACTCAAAACTCAATCTAATACACACATTTAACAATACACAATTAACAAGCAGAATAGTGTAATTAAGGCTTAATTATACGTTTGCACTTCATCCTTGTAGTAGCCTTGAAAGACAATTGGTCCCCTCACGCAGATCTCCCCACGAGGATACGGTTGATCATCAGATGTATAGTTCATTTCAGGAACATCCACAAGCTTTACTTCTGAAACAAGAAATTATTTAAATAATTAGATTATCACTGAAAATATATATTTTTTAATCATGATTGAGACATCAATTACTGGAAAATAATTCAAGGGACAAAAAGGGTTATGGACCCATTTCAACCTGTAAAAAAAACTTTACATGTTCATATGTTATGTTGGGTCATAATTAATTAATTGCTTAAAAGGAATATAACTTTTTATGCCCCAATGTACTTGCAAAGTTGGTACATTTGATAACAAAAAAGCATTAAGATCCTTCACAATTAATTAATAACTACAAATTAGAACTTTATCATCTCTTAACTTTAGTTGTAAACAGTTAGACCACCCTATCCGAAAATAATCTGGTTTTACATCAAACAAAAAAAATTGAACTGTGGCATGCTTCAAACTTGTACTATGAATTTTTGTCTTAGCTTCATGGTTTGCATTGGTAGATGATGTTTTTTACATCAAACAACCACTTGTTACCGATATAAAATTCATTTTGTTGATTTAAGTTGGAAAAATCATCAATAGCGACGGTCGTGTGTTTCAAAACATAAGCATAACAGTCATTAATGGTATTTTTTATATGTGGAAACTAAAGATAGAGTTCAACAAAATTTTCCAAACTAGCTAGGAAAATTCATATCAATAGATGGTGAATTTGAGAATGTGTGCACCTTTACTAGAGGTAGCAGTCTCAACCATTTTATATGGGAATAGGTGAATTTGAGTTGTATGATATTCATAACGAAAGATAATATAGACCAACAGTCAAATGGATCATACATCTTCTGAATTGTATTCATATGCTTATAAAATCCATAATTTGTGATTATAAAAGTTCATATAATCATTAGTGGTAGGTACTCATATTAAAGTAAATTTTATTAAATATAGAACGCAAAAGTGGACAAGAAAACTGTTGATGGGCCAACCTAACTCAAACCCGTTTTGAGTTTTCACTTATACGAAAAAGTTACATGTTTAACCTGAACGCATTTTGACGGTTACTCAATCCACCTGACCCATACCAAGTACCAACTACCTCTAACTCATACTTTAATATGTTTTCACACTTCGACTAAATTTGTGAGAACAGAAATGCTTTGTGCTAAATTCATCTCATAGTTCAAAGAATAGCAAAATATAGCTTCTAATGTTTTATCGAAAAAACTGACCACAAGCAGGATTAGGAGAGCCTACGTGACCCGAGGTGATATCTTTCTCATTCATAAAAGTTATAACACAAGAACTCTCAGTCATTCCATACCCCTCCACTACCGGACAACCAAAGCACCTGAAAAGTTGTTGATTTTTGTTAAAATAAATTGGTATATATGACTATAATACAAACCACAACCACCGTGACTTTTTGTGATGATGAATATCAGCTTACACTTTAAGAAAATCCATGACATCTGCAGACAAGGGTGATGCCCCTGAAACCATAAAACGAACCCGTCCACCAAGTTTGGCTTTTATTTTGTCAAACACCAATCGGTCCCACATAGGAGACGCGCTCTTGCCTAACAGATGAAATAGAAAATAACTATTAGAAATATTGAAATATTACGTCCAGAGGTCCAAATAGGATACTACTTCTCTCAACAGGTTGACATATTGCAAATTTCAGAGTTCATACAAACTTAATTGATTGCATTTACTATAAATATATTTAAATCCTAACCAGTTTCATCCATTAAAATATTTCTAGTTTCATAAGTTTTTATATTTAATAATAATTTTAACCTTTCTACATGCATTTGCAAGGCATATGTTACCTTTAAGTAATGCTTGCCTCTTTGCATTATATGCAGCATTAAACAGCTTTTCCCTCAAACCACCAGATGATTTCACTGCATTTATAATGCTGCAAAAACCACATGGTTGAGTCAGCATTAAACCACCATATTGATTGAAGAATAAAGCATCCTATGATCATACCCATCGTATACTCTGTTATATAACCGAGGAACACTGCAGAACACAGTAGGTCTTAATAAAGCCATGTCATCCAATAATTTCAAGCTGTCCTGCATGAACGATAATACAGCATAAAGCTAACTGATACGGGATATTTTATCATTATGTAATTACACAATAAATAAAATAGTATCATGAATTTAATAATAAAAGAACGTAAACTTGGGTTTCTTACTCCTTGATAAAATCCAACTGAGCCGCCATAGTACGCCAATATAATCTGGTTGGATCTTTCATAAATGTGTGCCAAGGGAAGATAAGATATATAACTGTTAATTAAGAATAAGTTAGAAGGAAATAAATCAAATATGATGAAAAATTGGCATCTCAAGCAATATAAGGCCGTTAATACTCACACATCCGATGGATAGAATTTAATTCCAAGACTTCCACCAGCAACATTTGCAATCAGGTTTCCATGGGAAAGCACAGCACCCTAAGCATGTAAGAAAACAAAAAGAGTTCCCGTTGGTTAGTCAGGTACTGGTGAGATCCCATGAATTTTCAATAGCAGGTTCTCACGGTTACCAAAAACCAAAAAAAGTTCCATATACAGTTAGAAATACATTCCACTTTAACAAAATAGAAACCTTGGGTGTCCCAGTTGTACCACTTGTGTAGCATATTGTAGCAACATCCTCTGGTTTTGGTGGACAAAAAGGGTAATGGTTGCTACTACCCTGAAAAAGCACCAATTTATGCAACAAAAAAATCAGTAATCAAAAGGCAGAAATCAATTTCTAAATGAAAATAAAAGAATAAAAGATATTGAATTACCTGAGTAAGTAGTTGTGAAAATGATACAACCTTAACCCCTGATGCTGATGGAAGAGATGGCATCAGTTCATCAACACCTCCAACCACCTACATTGTCGGTAGACATGCTTGAACGTTCTAATTGAAAAAAAATACTTGTTTAAACAATAAAAAAGGAAAATGAATGATCAACCGTCATACCACTATCAAACGGACAGAAGGAATCTCGGATAAAAAGCTCAGCAACTGAAATGTCAAAATGTTAGGCACAAATGCTTCAATTTTCAACTAAATTAGAAACTTTTTATAGCCGTCGTAAAAGAAACATGGAATTGACTAATAAGACGTTATCGATAAGACTAAAATTAAGTCATCAGCATAATATTCATTACACACCCAGACCACTAATAAAGAAAGCAATAACTTACACTATGCAATGTTTGTGGCACACAAAATATGGCTTGTGCAGAAGAGTGATTCACAATATACTTCACAGCATCCGGGCCTACAAGATTAAGCATCTACTACATTTTTACTCATCCGCAACATAAATGAGATTAAACTTTAAAAAAAGAAAGCAGACGACGAACCAAGGGTATCATATAAAGGGACAGATACGTATGAATACGCAGAGCAAGCATGATCAACAATTAGCCACTCTGGTCTGTTGATAAAATATATTCCAATACATGATCCCTGATGCAATATCAACCAATTCGACATGTTAACAACTCAAATAAATATATAACTTGATTATAGAAGTTACTATACACATGACATGCCTTTGGTATTCCATGAGCCACTAATCCAGAGCCAATAGCCGTCCTAGCCTTGGCTGCTTCCCCGTAAGTTGTCCACGTGTACCTATAAACAGACCCCCATGGATTAAAGAAGTAAATAGACATAATTTGCGTTGAAAATAAAACATGTAATTAACTTACTCTCCAACAGTTCCATCTGCGCGAATTCGTGTACCCAAATACTTGTAATCTCTGAATGTTTCTGATGCATACCTATATTAAAATTGTAGTAAAAAACACATTATAAATTATCATAATACACAACTACAAACAATCACTGTGAATTGAGGTGAACTTACACAAAATTATCATGCAAGGTACCAATTTCAGGATGATCAGGATATCTACTGACCAGCTTCAAAGGAGAAGTAGCAGATCTGTCGCCAAAAAGAAGTTCAAAAATTTCTTCAAGAAATGTAATATTTGCCTATAATTAGCAATACCTGTAAACATTCCACTTTCCTGTCTGCAATTTTTCTGGCAGAACAACACTGTACCCTTGTTCTGCAATCGAATTAAATTCAGTAATTAAGATAAACAAACAAACAAACAAACAAAAGTATACAGTAAAATCACACTAATGATATGTAAGAAATCAAAAGAAGATGATATGCAATTATGCATAAAGAATCCCAAAAACTCTAATTGAATCCCCCTCCTTTATGAGGTATCCTTAAAATAAAAAATCCCCAAATTTCATGCTTGAAAATATTCTCTGGGAATCTGATAGGTGATAAAGCCATAACAACTTCTAGGACCCACAACTCAAACCAATCGTCTCAAACAAACAATCAACTTTAAGCTAATTCAAGAATCAAACAACAAAATCAAAAGAACCCACAACTTTTCACTGATAATCCGACGACATACCGGAGTAAAACTCGCCGGCGGTGGGGTTCGATTGCACCAGCGACGGTGGATCGCCGGCGGCTGCGGAGATAATGTGGCTGTGAATTGCTTGAAGCCGGCGACTGGCTGAAGACTCCATTGATTGAAATCAAAGACTCCGTACGATTGAACTGTTGATTGAAGGTTTTGTGTTGAAGAAAATGATTAATGATGAAGATATGTATATAATGGGGTTTAGGGGGAATGGTGATTTGTAGATTTTTGATGGAGTTAAGATTAGGAATGAATAATTGGAAGGTGGGATGTTATATGAAATTGATTTGTTTTGTAGTATGAAACGTAGAGATAATGAATGTTCAAGATGTGTGTGCCGGCATAAAACTGAATTGAAGTCAATTTTCATATTTTCATATTTTATGTCGAACAAGAAGCATGTGACAAAACTAATACTAGTTTGGACGCTAATCATTCATCTTTTCACATTAAATAAGGTAAAGGTATTACATTAATTACATTTACATTTGTATTTATTTATGAGATTTAAACTGACTTACACTAGTATAAATTTTTTTATACTTACGAATTTACACATATGCATAAAATAACATATTTTTGTATATATGTGTAATGTTATTATTACAACAAAAAAATTAATGCTTTTGATTGTTTTAAAGAGTTAACATTTGAACCGATTTTGAAACACGTACTTATATATATGTAACATGTTTTTTATTTATAATGTAGTTTTCAAGGAATCATTCATATATATATATATATATATATACATATATATATATATATATATACATACGTGTATATATATATATATATATATATATATATATACTATATATATATATCTATCTATATATGTATATATATATATATATATATATATATATATCTATATTATATATATATATATATACACGTATGTATCTATATAAGTGTATACTATATATATAGTATATCTACTATATCTATCTTCATATTATCTATATATATTCCCGGATGTATATATATATATATATATTCTATATCTCTAGCTTCTATCTCTCTCTCTATCTATCTCTATCTCTCTATCTCTCTTCTCTATCTCTCTCTCTATATCCCTCCTCCCATATATCTCTCTCTGTGTCTCGATCTCTCTCATATCTCTATCTCTCTCTCTCTATCTCTCATCTCTCTCTATCCGTCTCTCTCTTCTCTCCGTCTCTCTCTCTCTCTCTCTCTCTCTCTCTCTATCTCTCTCTCTCTCCCTCTCTTCTCCTCTCTCTCTCTCTCCTCTCTCTCTATATCTCTATCTATATATCTATATATACCCGTATGTATGTATATCTTACGTCTGTATGTATCTATCTATCGTATGTATGTATATATATATACGTACGTATATATATATATATACGTATGTATATATATATACGTACGTATATATATAATATATATACGTACGTATATATATATATACGTACGTATATATATATATATATACATACGTATATATATATATACATACGTGTATATATATACATACATACGTATATATATACATACATACGTATATATATATACATACGTATATATATATATACTACGTATATACGTATATATATATATCATATATATATATATATATATATATATACACGTATGTATATATATATATACGTATATATACGTATATACGTATGTATATATATATACTATATATACGTATATATACGTAATATTATATATATATATATATATTATTATATATCTATATATATATATATATATCTATATATACATACGTATATATATATATATAGATATATACGTATATATATTACGTATATACGTATGTATATATATATATACGTATATATACGTAATACGTATGTATATATATACGTATATATACGTATATATATATATAATATATATATATATCTATATATATTATATATATATATATATATATATATATATATATAGATATATATATACGTTATACGTATGTATATATACGTATATACGTATGTATATATATATATACGTATATATACGTATATACGTATGTATACGTATACCGTATGTATATATATATACGTATATATATATATTATATATATATATATATATACGTATATATATATATATATATATATCTATCTCTCTCTCTCTCCTATCTATCTCTATCCGTCTATATCTTCTCTCTCTATCTCTCTCCGTATCTCTATCTCTCTCTCCGTCTCTCTCTCTCTCTCTCCCTCCGTATATCTCTCTTCATCTCTTCTACGTTCTCTCTCTCTATATCCGTCTCTATCTCCTATCCACTCCGTCTATCTCTATATATCTCCGTTCTCTATCTCTCTCTCCGTCTATCTCTATCTCCGTATCTCTCTCTCCTCTCTCTCTCCTCTCCGTCTCTCTCTCTCTCTGTATCTCTCTATCTCTCCGTTCTCTCTATACTCTCTCCGTATCTCTATTCTCTTCCGTCTCTCTTCTCTCTCTCTCTCTCTCTCTCTCTCTCTCTCTCTCTCTCTCTCTCTCTCCCCGTCTCTCTCTCTCTCTCTATCTCTATCTCTATATATCTATATATCTCTCTATCTATCCTGTAAACCAAAATCTAACCTTGATTACTTAGATCAATGGTTATTATTTTTTAGGAGATTAAAATTGGGAAAAAATAAACAAAAATCTGTGAACAAATTAGAAAAGGGTATTTTCGGAATTTTGCATTTCAAATGAAACTGAAATTGGTTTTTATTTCGGAAAAAATTGCGTGAATCATGGGATCCGATTTGGTATTTTCAAAAGCTTAATCTTGATTAGGTTTAACTTGTTTTAGGATTCAAAAATCGATAGTTTCTCTTAAAATCGAAGTTATTCATAGGAAGACTAAGCCCACACTTCGGAAACAGACATTGAAGGTGCGTAATCTTCCCTTTGTGATATATGTTTTGTGATGAAATATGTTCTGGAAATACATAAAATTCAATACGATATTGAGCACTCTGAAGAGATTTCAGTAGCATTCGCGACATTGTATCACTATTAGATTTAGGAAATGTGTGACAGTCGGAAAAAACACTGAAATGAAACCATTAGGTTTAATGTATGTTTGGGTACATGTGAGATTTCAGATCGTATGAGGTTTGTGCAAAATTCCGCGCGTTTGTAAGGGAAGATTAGGTTTGTGCAAAATTCCCCGCCGCTTAAACCTAATCTTCCCTTACAAACGCGCGGAATTTTGCACAAACCTCATACGATCTGAAAACTCACAGGTACCCAAACATACATTAAACCTAATGGTTTCATTTCAGTGTTTTTTCCGACTGTCACACATTTCCTAAATCTAATAGTGATACAATGTCGCGAATGCTACTGAAATCTCATCAGAGTGCTCAATATCGCATCGAATTTTATGTATTTCCAGAACATATTTCATCACAAAACACATATCACAAAGGGAAGATTACGCACCTTCAATGTCGGTTTCCGAAGTGTGGGCTTCGTCTTCCTATGAATAACTTCGATTTTAAGAGAAACTACCGATTTTTGAATCCTAAAACAAGTTAAACCTAATCAAGATTAAGCTTTCGAAAATACCAAATCGGATCCCATGATTCACGCAATTTTTTCCGAAATAAAAACCAATTTCAGTTTCATTTGAAATGCAAAATTCCGAAAATACCCTTTTCTAATTTGTTCACAGATCTTTGTTTATTTTTTCTCAATTTTAATCTTTTAAAAAATAATAACCATTGATCTAAGTAATCAATGGTTAGATTTTGGTTTACATGGTTTTCAACTTAATGCTAGTTTGCATTGGATCCTCCCCCTATATATATATATATAATATATATATATATATAATATATATATATATATATATATATATATATATATATATATATATATACACACACTAGTCTAACCACCCGTGTGTTACACGGGTTAAAAAAGTTAAATTTAAAATAGAGTAAATTACGTGTATAGTGCCTATGTTATGTTAAAACTTTGAATTTGATCCTTTAAGTCTGAATATGATCCCTAATATATATTTCTTTTTCATCTATAATCCCAAGTTCTATTAGTTAACAATTAATAATGTTAAAATTATTAAAATGACATTTTACCCCATCGACCATCCATTTAATTTACGTTTTAAACTATGGTATAATTTTAATTAAGGAAAGCTTTATATCCTTATTTTTTCAAAATTTTCTATAATTTTTAATAATTTTTATATTTATTATTAATATGTTTATTATATAATATAATACATTATAAATACATGAATAAGTTTTTCTAGTAACCTATTTTATAAAATGTTTGCTTTTCAATGCATTTAAACCATCTATTTTTTAAATGTTATTCTTCATACCGTTTAATATTTTAAAATTGTTTAAAATTATTTGGTTTTCTATAGTTTTTTTGTAAGGCCCCGTTCTCGGGACGCTTACAGTTGGTCATTCGTCGCACATAAAACCTACATTTACATTTGTACTTCATAAACATCGCAGCGGAACATTAAAATAAGCTTTCATTTCTATATAAATGCTTTTCCAAGTTAATACAACATTTATTACAAAATAGTTTGTTCGCATTACAATGCAAAAATAAAAATTATAAAAAAAATGCTATCCCAAAAAAAACCGAGTAGCCTTGCAGTGCCATCCTCAGCAAACTTTACATCCCAACTGGAAAACATATAAAAAGTCAGCGTTGCTGAGTGAGTTCTAGTTTTATTATAAAACATACTTTACTTTCATATAAAACCATTCGTGACTTTTGCATGATCACACATCATACGTACGCATAAATAATATCATTATTATCTTCTTCATTCATTCATTCATTCATTTGTTCCATATAACTTTACTTGCGCATCGGACATCATCCGTACCAATACCATGTGCTACACCCCGATCAGTCTTAGCTACTAGGCCGAAGTTAATAAATGAACAGCTAAACGTATGCCACAATACTAGGGGTAAGCGGTAGAGGTTCTACATTAATGGTCAATCACAAAGAAGGACCCGTTATCCGATGCATGCAAGACTTTTCATTTCTTTCCTTTACGTTACATAATACTTCATTTCATTCATAGCATAATACGTAAAGCCATAGGAAAGATAATATACATCATACTAAGGAACATTAACATGCATCAACATCACATCATACAGGGCAACATCATACATACATAACATGCATCATGCATAAACATGCAACATCATCATTTCTATGCCCTACATGCTTTCTAAGGCCATAACAGTTACCTTACATGCTCTTACGGGAACCTTTACGTCAAAACTTACATCTGCACGTTTCCCCGAAAGCCAGAGGTCTAACTACACTTTCTTTCGGGTGCAACAGCCCTATTCGTGCGTATGAACACCCTTCAGTCGCATGCCTTCATGCGACTGAACATCATGCGAGTGGACTCAAGCGGATGAACATCTATGCGAATGGACATCCAGTCGTGCGTATGGACCTCATGCGGATGGAACTAATGCGAATGAGCACCTATGCGACTGATCTAATGCGAACGAACTCATGCGACTGAGCACTTATGCGACTGAACCCTCAGTCGCATGACTCCCCATGCGACTGGACTCCCAGTCGTGCGAATGGAACCTTAGTCGTGCGATTGAATCTCAATCGTGCGAATGACCCTCAATCGCCTCTCAATTGGCCGTATGGCCTTCATTCGGTCGCATAGCCCTAGCTGATGCAGAATGGAGTTCATCCCGAACCCAATCTGCCATTTTCGGCCTCCAAGCTCATCCAAACCCATTCTAAGCCTAAATTAACCATCCTAGACCTTAGGAATGCATACCACAACACCATACAAGCACACAAGCCTGGAAACATACACGAAACGCATCACACACATCACACCCAAATGGGTCAACACACACACACATACAAAAACGGGTTTCTATGCTTTCCAGCCCCAAAATCGGTTGAAAACAAGTAAAAGTGGGGTCCTAAAACTCACACAAACGAGCACAACGACAAGGGCTTCGATTTGGCTTGCTACACAACGAGTTTGGCCACCCGAATCACCCGAACCGACCATTTTTCCTCTTTTCTTCTCCTTTCTCTCTTCTCCTCTCTTTGAAGGCTGAAATGTGAGTGTGTGGGGAGAGTTTGGCTGCCCTCTCCCTACTAATATCACCACATTTCCAACTTTCCTTCGTTGGCGAGTTTGGTCCCTCGACTTTGAACTTTATTTCCTTTTCTTCCTTCGTCGGCTTCAAAATAATAAATATCCGGGTGTTACAAGTCCACCCCCCTTAAATAGGTTTCGTCCCCGAAACCTGTTATTCCTCGAACAAACGTGGATAATGTTGTCTCATTTCTTCCTCAGTCTCCCACGTTGACTCGGATCCCTTCTTGTGCTTCCACTGTACACGCACAAGAGGAACCACTTTATTTCTCAGCATTTTCTCTTTCCGATCGATGATTGCCACTGGTTGCTCCACATAATTGAGCCGTTCATCGACTTCGATATCCTCTAGTGGAACATTCATGTCTTCATCAGCTAAGCACTTTCTCAGATGAGATACATGGAATGTCGGGTGAATTCCACTTAACTCATCCGGTAACTCCAATTTATAGGCAACCTCTCCTACTCGAGCGATGATGCGGAAAGGGCCTATATACCTTGGGCTCAACTTGCCCCGCTTCCTGAATCGGATAATACCCTTCCAGGGTGAGACCTTCAACATAACCCGGTCACCCACCTGGAACTCAATCGGCCTGCGTCGTTTATCAGCATACGACTTCTGTCTGTCTTTGGCTGCCTTCATGAAGGCTTTAATCTTCTCAAGCTTCTCAATCGTAGCTTCGATTACCTCGACGCTCCTCAATTCCTTCTGGCCAATATCACCCCAACAAACGGGTGTTCTGCATCTCCTACCGTGTAGCATCTCATATGGAGGCATACCAAGCTGGCATGATAGCTGTTGTTGTATGAGAATTCGGCTAACGGTAGGTGGTCATCCCAACTTCCACCAAAATCAATCACACATGCCTGAAGCATGTCTTCCAGCGTCTGAATGGTCCTTTCTGACTGACCATCAGTCTGGGGATGATAAGCCGTGCTAATATGTAACATTGTCCCCATAGCGTCGTGGAATTTCTTCCAAAATTTAGATGTAAACCGGGTGTCGCGATCCGACACAATGGACACCGGCACACCATGACGAGTTACAATTTCCTTGATGAACAGATCAGCCAACCTTCGTCAAGCGATCAACTATCACCCATATGGCATCATACCCTTTCGGGGTACGTGACAGCTTTGTAATGAAATCCATGGTGATGTGCTCCCACTTCCATTCCGGTATATCCAAAGGTTGTATCTTCCCATACGACTTTTGGTGCTCGGCCTTCACTTGTAAGCAAGTAAGGCACTTACTCACATACTCCACTACATCGCGCTTCATACCCGGCCACCAATAATCTTTCTTCATATCATGGTACATTTTCGTGGCACCAGGGTGAATGGAGTATCGAGTCTTGTGAACTTCATCCATGATCTTCACCCGTAGATCCCCAAAGCGAGGAATCCACACACGATCGAATCGGGTTCTAACACCGAGTATGTTTTCACCCAATCTCCGCGGCGACCTCTCATTCTTTCAGAGTTAAGATGATCTTCTTTCAATGCCTCATCTTGAAACTCTTTGACCTGCTTCATCACATTCGAGGTCATAATCAACTGGTATGCTTTCACCCGAATCGGCTCGGGCCTTTCTTTCCGGCTAAGGGCGTCAGCCACCACATTGGCCTTGCCCGGATGGTAGTGGATCTCGCAATCATAGTCCTTTATAAGTTCCCAACCATCTCTCTCTGCCTCATGTTCAGATCCTTATGCTCGAAGAAGTACTTCAGACTCTTGTGGTCAGTGAATATGGTGCACTTCGTCCCGTAAAGATAGTGCCTTCAAATCTTTAACGCAAAGACCACGGCTGCCAGCTCCAAGTCATGAGTAGGATAATTGACCTCATGAACCTTCAACTGTCGGGATGCATAGGCTATAACCTTTCCTCTTTGCATTAACACGCACCCCAACCCCGAGTAGGAAGCATCAGAATAAACCACCAGGTCTTCACTTCCATCGGGTAATGACAGAACAGGAGCTTGAGTGAATCTAGCCTTCAATTCTTCAAACGCCTTCTCTTGATCCTGACCCCATACAAACTTTACATCTTTTCGGGTCAACTTAATCAGTGGAGAAGCAATCTTAGAGAAGTCTTGGATAAATCTTCTATAGTAGCCCGCCAAACGAATCTCGGATGGCGTCTGTAGTGACTTCCATTGCATAACCGCCGCCTTCACTTTCGCCGGGTCCACCATAATCCCGTCAGGATTCACCACGTGACCCAAGAACTGAACCTCGCGCAACCAAAACGCGCACTTGGAGAATTTAGCATACAACTTCTCCCTTCTCAACGTCTCTAGAACCTCCCGAATGTGACCGGCATGCTCTGCTTCGCTCCTCGAGTAAATCAGGATATCATCAATAAACACGATCACTGATTTATCCAACATCGGCCGACACACTCGATTCATCAGATCCATAAAAGCAGCTTGCGCATTGGTCAAACCAAAAGACATGACGAGGAACTCGTAGTGACCATAGCGCGTACGGAAAGCTGTTTTAGGAATATCTTGCTCCTTCACCTTCAACTGATGATAGCCAGATCGAAGATCTATCCTTGAAAACCAACTGGCACCCTGAAGCTGATCGAACAAATCATCTATCCTCGGTAAGGGGTATCGGTTCTTCACCGTCAACTTGTTTAGCTCGCGGTAGTCAATGCACATCCTCATACTACCGTCCTTCTTCTTTACGAACAGGACCGGAGCACCCCAAGGAGAGATACTCAGTCTAATGAACCCCTTATCAAGCAGCTCTTGCAACTGCTCCATCAACTCTTTCATCTCGGTCGGAGCCAACCGATACGGTGCTTTGGCGACAGGTTGGGCACCCGGTATCAGATCAATCTGAAACTCGATCTCTCGGTCAGGTGGCACTCCTGATAAGTCTTCTGGGAACACGTATGGAAAGTCACGCACAACCGGTACATCGGCTAGTTGTGGTGTTGGCGTATCCACATCCTTTACATAGGCCAAGTAGGCACTACATCCACGCCTCATACACTTTCCCGCCACCGCCATCGAGATCACCTTTGGAATCGTAGTAACCCGATCACCATAAACCGTCACTGAACTACCGTCAGGCGCCGACAACCGAATCAGCTTCTTGCGACACACAATGTTCGCCTCGAAGTCCGCTAACCAATCCATCCCAAGAACCAAATCAAAACTACCTAAGGTCATCACAAACGGTCTAACAGAAACTTATGACCCTCAAGCTCCACATCAGAGTTCTCTATCATCTCAGAAATCCTGGTAGACTTACCTATGGTAGTTTCTATATCAAAGGGTGCATCAACACGTCTACTACTAACAACAGCTTAGCACAGAAAGCAGCAGAAATAAAACTTTTACTGGCACCCGAATCAAATAACACAGAAGCTAAAGTTTGGTTCACCAGAAACGTACCGGACACGACATCAGGGTCCGTTCTAGCTTCCTCCTGTTTCATCGTGAATCCCTGGCGCTCGCCCTCGGTCCTTCACCTCCTGTCTTCTTCGCCCCAAAGCTCTCAGCCCTCGGCCTCTTGCAATCTTTGCTTATGTGACCCTCTTCACCACAGTTAAAGCACCGGACCGTACGACAGTCCTTTGCCATGTGCCCCGCCTTTCCACACTTGAAGCACAAGTTCGACCCAAACCTGCACTCCCCACTATGCTCCCGTCCACATTTGCCACACCTTCTCGACCCCGCACTTGACGTGACCACACGGCGGTCGTCCACCCATGCCCTCTTATTACCCGTCGAGGCATCACCCCGACCAAACCTCTTCCTCTGCCAGTTTTGATCACCACCGCTCTTCTTGCCACCTTCAGTCACTACCACCGTTCTCTCATCATACAGTCTCCCCGCCAAGTCCACCGCCGACCTAAACGTGCTCGGCCGGGTAGCGATCATGTGCTTGCGAATATCAGCTGGCAAACCCTGTATATACCTCTTGATGTTTCGGGACAGAGGTGTCACCTGATCCGGCACCAGACGTGCCATCTCGTTGAATTTCGTGGTGTACTGTTGGTAAGTCATGGTTCCCGCCTCCAGTTGCAAAAACTCCTTTTCGACCTTGTCCATTTCCCGATGAGGTCAAAACTCCTCGATCACCAATCTTTTCAGCTCAGACCATCTCATCCTTCCAATGGCCCTGCTACCCTCGGCTTGGACAATATTGTCCCACCAACATAGAGCCGAATCCACAAAAGAGTGGGTAGCGAACTTCACCTTCTGGTCTTCACGGCATTCGCTGATATCCAAAACGGCCTCCATTTCCCTCACCCACCGGTGAGCAGCAGCAGCAGTGCCGTTTCCATCAAAAGTTGGGGGCTTGCATCTCATAAATGCCCCATAGTTACAACCCCGTACCACCCCTTGCACGGGCTCATCTTCTTCCTCTTCCTCATTATCGGAGAAAATCGTTTCAGGCTCCGGTTGCTCCCGCTCCCCCGAGGCCCTATTTCTCTCCTTTCTTTCTCCCTCTTTTCACAGCCTTGATGACTTCGGTCACACAGACGGTAAGATTGTCTGCATGACTTGATGTACTTCCTCGACAACAGCCTCCTTTACCGAGGCCCTCAAATTAGCACTCTCATCCCCAGCCTCCGGATGAGGGGTCTTAGGTTCTTCAGGAACCTCCTTCTCAGCTCTAGGCCTTCCTCTTTTAGGTCGCGTTTCCGCATCAGGACCACCACGGCCTCCACCCCTAGAAGCTCTAGAAGATCTACCACCAGCCATTCTCTATCACACTGAAAGATTCAAACACCAACACGGTCATTCAAGGAAACAACTCAGTTTATGTCAAGTATAGTAAGTCTCTAATTACAGTGGCCAGTTGTGATTAGCCACTTACTTTACTCTTCATACCCCAAGTATTACCTGTCCTGACTACATCTGTATTTAAATCTACAAACAACACATAACCACATACCATACGCACATAAAACCGGTTAACTTTAAGAAAATACCTGATGGCACGCAGCTACTCAGATTGGCATCCCATTCCCTTTCCGTCCCATTCTCAGTTTAAGTTAAGGTTTATTTTGAAAATTTACCCATTTCACTTAAACTTTGGCTCTGATACCAACTTGTAAGGCCCCGTTCCCGGGACGTTTACAGTTGGTCATTCATCGCACATAAAACCTACATTTACATTTGTACTTCATAAACATCGCAGCGGAACATTAAAATAAGCTTTCATTTCTATATAAATGCTTTTGCAAGTTAATACAACATTAATTACAAAATAGTTTGTTCGCATTACAATGCAAAAACATTAATCAAAAGAATGCCATCCCAAAAAAAGCCGAGTAGCCTTGCAGTGCCATCCTCAGCAAACTTTACCTGCCAACTGGAAAACATATAAAAAGTCAGCGTTGCTGAGTGAGTTCTAGTTTTATTATAAAACATACTTTACTTTCATATAAAACCATTCGTTACTTTTGCATGATCACACATTATACGTACGCATAGATAATATCATTATTATCTTCATTCATTCATTCATTCATTCATTCGTTCCATATAACTTTACTTGCGCAGCGGACATCATCCGTACCAATACCATGTGCTACACCCCGATCAGTCTTAGCTACTGGGCCGAAGTCAATAAATGAATAGCTAAACGTATGCCACAGTACTAGGGGTAAGCGGTAGAGGTTCTACATTAATGGTCAATCACAAAAAGGACCCTTATCCGATGCATGCAAGACTTTTCATTTCTTTCCACTTTACGTTACATAATACTTCATTTCATTCATAGCATAATACGTAAAGCCATAGGAAAGATAATATACATCATACTAAGGAACATTAACATGCATTAACATCACATCATACAGGGCAACATCATACATACATAACATGCATCATGCATAAACATGCAACATCATCATTTCTATGCCCTACATGCTTTCTAAGGCCATAACAGTTACCTTACATGCTCTTACAGGAACCTTTACGTCAAAACTTACATCTGCACTTTTCCCCGAAAGCCAGAGGTCTAACTACACTTTCTTCGAGTGCAACAGCCCTATTCGTGCGTATGGACACCCTTCAGTCGCATGCCTTCATGCGACTGAACATCATGCGATTGGACTCAAGCGGATGAACATCTATGCGAATGGACATCCAGTCGTGCGTATGGGCCTCATGCGGATGGAACTAATGCGAATGAGCACCTATGCGACTGATCTAATGCGAACGAACTCATGCGACTGAGCACTTATGCGACTGAACCCTCAGTCGCATGACTCCCCATGAGACTGGACTCCCAGTCGTGCGAATGGAACCTTAGTCGTGCGATTGAATCCCAATCGTGCGAATGACCCTCAATCGCCTCTCAATCGGCCGTATGGCCTTCATTCGGTCGCATAGCCCTAGCTGATGCAGAATGGAGTTCATCCCGAACCCAATCTGCCATTTTCGGCCTCCAAGCTCATCTCCAAACCCATTCTAAGCCTAAATTAACCATCCTAGACCTTAGGAATGCATACCACAACACCATACAAGCACACACAAGCCGGAAACATACACAAGCACGAAACATACACACGCACACACACATCACACCCAAATGGGTCAAACACACACACATACAAAAAAGGTTTTCTATGCTTTCCAGCCCCAAATCGATTGAAAACAAGTAAAAGTGTGGTCCTAGAACTCACACAAACGAGCACAACGACAAGGGCTTCGATTTGGCTTGCTACACAACGAGTTTGGCCACCCGAATCACCCGAACCGACCCTTTTTCCTTTTTTCTTCTCCTTTCTCTCTTCTCCTCTCTTTGAAGGCTGAAATGTGAGTGTGTGGGGAGAGTTTGGCTGCCCTCTCCCTACTAATATCACCACATTTCCAACTTTCCTTCGTTGGCGAGTTTGGTCCCTCGACTTTGAACTTTATTTCCTTTTCTTCCTTCGTCGGCTTCAAAATAATAAATATCCGGGTGTTACATTTTTCTTAAACCATTTATTTATTAAAGCAACTTTTAAAAAAACAATCACTTTTTAAACATCTTTTTCAAAAACAATTCATTTTCAAATGACATTTTTTCTATTTTTTTAAAACGCTCAATAAACAAATAGTTTATAAATAATATTTAGAAAATGAATAATTATAAAAACTACATTTAGAAAATAGAATGGTTTTAAGAAAGACGATATTATTTTTAAAAAGTACCTTTAAAAATCAAAAAGTTTTAAGAGAGACATTTAGAAAAGCAAAAGTTTTTAAGAGAGACATTTAGAAAAGCAAAAGTTTTAGAGAATCATTTAAAAACTTGAATATTCTAAAAATAACATTTTTTAAAATATTTTTTATTTAAATGAAAAATAAATTACGTTGATGATATTTGTAGGTAAAATAGTAATTTTAAAATATTTAACATTAGTAACTGAATTAACAAAATAAGGATCATTAGTAAAAGATAAATTCAACAAAAGGGGCTATATTTGATATTTTAACAGTTTAAGCACCAAATCTAAAATTTTAAACAAATACAAGGATCATCAATGTGATTTACTTTTTAAAATAAATATAAAAACATAAATTATCAGTTACTATTAATAAGTTTGTAATATATACGCACGTGAAGGTCGATTAAATAAATGTGTATACATGTAAACTAACTGAAAGAATTAAATACGTAGAAAAACAATATTAATGTTTGTAAATATCTAAAAACTTTTTTGTATATTAATCTTTAATCAGATTTAGTCAATAACTTCTCAAACTTAAGAAATCATATTTTTAGAATATTCTCATGTATTGTAGTGTCATGTAATTACGAATGTAAAAAAATTAAAGATATATAACAATTTATATTTTATAAGATAATTTTTAAAAGAATAAGATAACAATTCAATTAGTGGAACAATACATCTTTCTCAACCATAATAAACTCAATAGAAGTTAAGTTTCTACCGGATTATTATACATTGGTTGACTCAATAAATAAATCACGAACATGATATGTCAAGATACTTTAAGAAAGTTTCTTCTGATACTGATGATATCCTGTTGAAAAAAACTTGATGGTTTATCAATAATATATAAACCAGTATACATAAATAAAAAAAATAAACAAAGTGAAAGTTATGATCGAAGGACAAACAAATATCAATATTAAGGTTTATCATTAAAAACTTGTTCTTAAATCCAAGGGTACGTAATATTGTAATTGAATGCAATACGAAATGAGTCGAATATAATGATCGTGTGAATAATGGAAAAGTAAGAGAAGTTATTCATGTAGAATATCTGAACTTGTTGATCATGAGAAGTTATTTTGTATATTTCTGAAATATCTTTGATAGTGGAAGAACAATAAACAGAAAAAAGTATTGTATATATATAATAAAATAATGGTATTATGCTATATGATGCAAGCAAATATTTTATGATATTGTTAAAATATTGAAGATTTTCAAAATTTGAAATTATTAACCTAAAATATTCGGATTGATTATTACTATTAGAATTTAATATTTGTAAACTACATATGCTCCATTTGTATATTCAAATTGTTAGTTTTAAAATTTAAATTTTAATTAATTTAATTAGTTATTTTTAGATAAAATCTCGAATTCAATTACAGATTGAATATGAAATTTAAAGTTTATAAGCTTCTATTTCAATCCTTAATTTTAAAATATAATTTTAGAATGTTATTTAATTAGACATTAAATACTGTTTAAACACTTCCTTTTAAAACCATATTGTTAATATAACGCACGTGGCAATTGTATGATTTGAAGATGCCATGTGATAGTGCATTGCTAAAATCTTGTCATGTGGCTAAACTTCTTTCATTTATTATATAGCAAACTATACTTAAATTAAAGATGTTAAAACGATCAATTTAATTGTGTAATTTGTATAAAAATATAACATTTTACAAAAAAAAGTATTAAGAATGTTTTAAAAAAAGAATTATTAGATTTTAATAATCTCAAATTTTATTTTTAGCTAGGATTAATCCCAACTCAGTTAAGTTTAGAGACACTCATAACTTTAAGTTTATTATTTATCAACGATCACTTACTAATTTTAAGCTTGTTTTAACATAACTATATACAAAATTATATTTTTTATGTAAGAATATCTTTATACTAAACAAATATTATATTGAGTAAATTACAAATTATGTACTTTATTAATACACGAAATTACATGGTATGTCCTTTAGTTTTAGTAATTACATTCAATGTCTTTTTTTTTAAATATCTGCACACCTAGTGTCCTTTACACTAACTTTTATTTTTAATATATACAGTTAACTCAGTTATGTTTTTTTCACATGAGGTGCATTTTTGTTATTTTCATTCTACATATAATATATTAAACAAATGAAAAAATAATAATAAATTTATATAAAAAATACAATTAAAAGACATCGGACTGTTGGATCATTCCGTGAACCCGCATCCTTCTTACGCTCAACACCATTAAATCCAACATCCCCTATCTTTGATACTCCAATACCAATTTTTTTCATCATCACCTACAACATCCTACACACCATTTAAGCCCCTTGAAGTCGAATAAAAAAACAACGGTATGATTCAATCCCTTTTTCACTTTTGTAATTTGTTGCTCTTTAAATTTCCGGCTTATGTTGTTGTGTGATTAGCGAGCAACTCACAGTTCAATTTTTGTTTTTGCAATTATATAAGCAATTTAAAGAATTACAGGTAATCTCCAAGTTTGTGTTCCTTATTGATTTTTCATTATTTGTTAGTATGAGTAGTTGATAAAGTATTTACATGTATTTTTTTGGTGTTATTTGTTGACGTGAGTAGTTGATAAAGTATTTGCAAGCATTTTTTGGTGTTTATTGTTGATTTCCAGACATTGTAGTTGATCTGTGACTTCAGCTTCTTACTTTAATAATGTTATCCGATGTTGTTGTCATAAATTTTTTACGACTGTCACACCAAGAGAGATTGGTCTCCCCGACTTACACAACAGTCTGATATCTTTTATTATTATTTTGCATTTAAATTTTTTATTTTTTTAATATATTAGATATGAAAAACAAATGACAAAAATACTCATCATGTTTAGTGGCACATAACTGAGTTAACTGCATATGTTTTAATAAAAGAACATTGCATGTAATTATTAAAACTAAAGACATACTATGCAATATTAATAAGTGACACAATTTATCATTTACTCTATTATATTTATATAAATGATATGTTCATTTACGTTAGCGAGCAAATTTAAGTTCAGTATATGAAACTTAAATTAGAGTTGATGCATTAAATGAATTGTACTTACGCTCAAGCTCATTTAAGTTAAGTATAGGTTGGTTTGAGGTCTTAATAAGTGGTCCAAATTATCTTACGAGCATCTCAACTAATCTACCGTCTCAATTCGATCTATCATTTGAGGATTCTATCCCCTATAAAGTATAAAAAAATACAGTAGAAGGTCAAAACTCGAAGACGATAGTCATTAAGAAATAAAAAGTTGCTTGAAGACAAGAGAATAGGACAAATACATTATTTGATATGTATGATATTAAAGTTTGATGTGACAATTTCGAAAACGTTGAAGATGTTAATTAACAAAATATAAAACATCAAAATGCATGAATGAAAAGGGCAAATTAAAAATTAAAAATAATATAATATTCTAGAAATGGTAGTTACACTCAAAAGGCAAATATGTTATAAAAAGTTACTATATTTAAATTGAAGAGACGGAGAAAACAATGAAATAAAAGTATATACCTTTATCTTCTCGTTTGATCTTTGGCTTAAAGCAATAGTTATAAATATAACGTGGGACCTCGCCTGGTTAATCTTGTCTTCTATGCATATAACTATTTCTTGATTCTTGATAAGAAAATTATCTGTTATTTTTATTTTTTATTACTATTTAAACTTTTACGTTTGTTAGTTTAAAACATATAACTTTTAAGGTTTAGCTGTTTAGCTCATTTACTAACTATATTATTTGGATTGTACTAAAACTAAAAAAAAAAGCTAATAGCCTATTCAAAATTATAATCACACAATTTTAAAAGAAGTTACATATATAAGGGCATATCATTATATTAAGTGTTAAGAAACATAGAAATTGTATGAAGTATGCAGGATTCGACATGTGTAATTAAGAAAAATGTGTAAACAAGTTTTAAAAGTGTTCCGATTAATTAATTCATATTTTTATTTGTTCCAATCAATTTACGAATATTTTTATTTGTTTCAATCAGGTCACTAATATTTTATATTTGTTCCAATCTGGTCGTGAAAGTCTTAAGAGAATTTTAATTAGGTCACACATATTTTTTTCAAATTTTTTTAAATAATTAAGCGTTTTATAAATATTGTTAATTTTTAAAAATTTTCAATTTTTTTAAAAATAGTTTGAAATTTATGAATGACGTAATTAGAACAATCTTGAAATTTTAGTGACCTAATTGGATAAAAGAATTTATAAGTGACCTGACTGAGACAAAAAAAATTATTACTGACCTTATTAGAACAATTCTAAAACTTAATTACTATTTGGAATAGTTACCATTATGTTCACATCACATTTACGCACAAATAGAAAATTTTCAAGTTATATTATAATTATGCAAGTTATGTTTATAATCACATAACTTATGTTTATAATTACACGCAATAGTAACGACTCAAGTTCTAAAAAACAATTACGCAAGAATTATTTATAATTACGCATCATATGTATATGATTACACGTAATAATGATTACTCAAGTTATGAATTAATTTCTTAAATTATATGAAAATTATGTAAGTTATGCTTATAATTACACAAAATAATAATCATGCAAGTTATATGCGCACAACATAAATGATTCTTATAAAATAGTTTTTTAAGTGTAGCAAAATTATACTCAAATTAAAGAAAATAAACTGCTCAATTTTATGGAATAATTTAAAAAAATAATAGCGTATGAAAAAGTTATATGCATTTAAATTTAAGAGAATTTAAAAAATTTAACAATTATAGGCTATTCTAATTTATATTTCCATACCCCTTCATGCGTGATAATTTATTCTTTTATTTGAGTCGTTGATGATCCAGGTCAATGGCCCATATTACTTTGTATAATTTAAAAAAACAACTTTACATACTAAACATCCTCTATACATATATATGATTGATATTGAATGGGTAACCCCACAAGTTCCCCACAAATGGAGCATATTAGAGCAGTGACACCCGCCTACCCGGTTAAGTTACTTAACAAATGAACATTGTGAAATAAGTTTGGATTATGGCTATAGCACTAGTCCGGACCAAGATGTTAATACAAATTAAGGAGCGTAGCATTAGTTTGGACTTACATTAGTTTGTAAAACTATAAACGTAACCAAACCCAGTAAATCTCATACATAACAAAGATAAAAAGTTGTTTCCAGCGAGACCTCCAACTCGAAGGAAAACAATAGGACCAAAGCATGTAATAAGAAGATAACACAATGCTAGAGAGGCAATCAATCAACATATAGTAGACCACTAGAATCATATCATAGGCAACACCCTTTAATGATAACAAAAGCATACAATGACAATAATCAATCAAGCAACACAAATTGAGCAATTAATATATAATAGAGCAATAATATAGCAGGATCCATAAGTAATCAATATACAAATTTGACAACATGAAACACACAACATATAATAAGATACAATAATCAACAGAAAGCAAAAGTGACATAAAAATCTGGTACTAACACGCATGTTGTACTAGCTAAGACGCATCTAAATCATCCCCTAGACATTGTTGACCTTAATCCTACATCTTCACATACACTTATCTTGGATCACGTCCTCTAACAGGTGCAACGCTAGCATATCTAGTCTAACCGTCTTTTCCCAAGTCAGTTTGGGCATGTCTCTACTCATCCTCCCCTCAACAATATGGGTCTCCATTGCTCTAACTGGTTTCGTCGTCTATCTCCTCTTCACATGCCCAAACCATCTTAAAACATTCTTTCTTATTTGGTCTAACCTTGTGTGCCACACATCCACCTCAACATTCTCATCTCTAAAGTCCTGTTTATGGTCTAACAATTTGTTCTGTATATCATATATGGTAGGACCGCAACTCTATATATTTTCCAGTGTAACCTAGTTGGGAAGTTACTATCGCATAGTACCTACTACCCAGAGGCCACTCTCCACATACATTAATGATGTGCTCTAAATCATACATAGAAAACATTTCAAAAGCAAATCATTTATTTCTTAATATCTTGCTTAAACTGATGAAAATGAACTTAAAAATATTAAATTGTGTTTTCAGGTGTTCAAAGGGCAAAGATGGACAAGAGCAACATACTTAACAAGAATTTGAAGAAAACTGAGTTTTAAAGTCCAACCATGAGGTAGTGTCTCATTGATCACGCCTCCATGCCCAACCTAAAACACATCCTCATGTTTAAATTAGCACACCACTGTATTTGGACATCTGACAGGACAAAAAGTTATGTCCCCCAAAAGTAAGCATGGGTTTGTGCCCTATGAGGCACGACGGTGTGCCCCACCTCAAACACAAGGTTGTGCCCCATGGAACACGGGGTCGTGACTGACCACCTCTGCATGTATGAACTGACCAAATTTCGTAAGCACTGTACTAGCACGGGGCCGTGCTTAAACACTCTAGAAAGCCTATAATTGGAGTCTTAAGTCCATAATTTGAGAGAGCTTTTGGTGGAGGGTTACCCTGCTGATTTCTATCGGGAATCAAGACTTTATAACCCTTAGGAGGCTCGGGAGGTGCATACAAAACTTAAAAGAAGCTCGAGATTTTCTAAACATCATCAATTGTGGATCACCAATTTGATTGTTCCATTTCACCATGATTTTATATCTATCTTCTATGTTGTTTGTAGTTATGTTCAAGCTTAATATAAGCTAAACTCTTATTATCATCCTAACTAGTTAAAACATATGTAATTTGTGATGAACTAATAGTATGATTTATGTTATGTTAATGTTATGGTAATTTTGGGTAAACTTTTAATGGGTAGCATCTACATTTGAACGAGAAATTATACACTTATGATTTGTAATTGTGAATGTCATACAAGGTTGAAAAATGTATAAACTAGCTTTTATTCGCGAAACCGATCTTCATAACAAATCCATAGCTAATGAACTAGAAATGGTTATTAGAAATCATATAACTTTAACTTTCCGATCATCTGCGGGTTCATTTTTATTGGTTTGAGAAATCTATAGTAAAAATAATGGTATGTTAAAAAGAAACTTGATCAATTCTCTTATTAACATTAAGTTATGTTTTTAGAAATCATATGTTGAAAGATGCATAAGTATTACCTATATTATAGTGCCTTAGAGGATATCGTAAGTTACTTGATGTTAATGTCCTTATCACTATGGAGCTGGCAGACGAGAAATCCGCGTTGGTTCATGTTTATAAACATCAACAAAACTACTTTAACTTATATCTTTAATCACACCATAACATTCATCATAGTTACATAAGTGTAATCTAATTAGGATGATAACCTTAATTCCCTGTTTAAAACCCACAAGTCTCAATTTTACTTTTACTTTTATCTTTAGTTAGTTTTTAAAAAAACCCTAATTATTCTTAGCCTTAGTTAGTATATGCTTTCTTAAGTTAGTGTATGTTCAACTCATCTAGTCCTGAACTTGTTTTGCCTTTTTCGGAACACGAACGACTTTTCCATCAAAGTTTATGCGAAAGACGACGACAAACATTAACAATCATCGAAGAAGACATTTTGGAAGGTACACCGTCTGAAGAAGACATGGCTAACCAAGACGAGGAAATGAAGATGACACCTTATGTCACGCCAACCATATACGATGCCCACATCAAAAACTTGATCTATGGCTGCAGTGCGAAACCATATATGATGCAATCTGTGAAGCATACAAACAGTTGTCAATCAAAGTGCGGGAGGAGATTTTGGAAATATCACGCCAACCGAATCATACCAAGCCCTGGAGAAAGCAACTAAGAAGAGTTTTGTTTACAATTCTTTAAGAAACAAACCTAGTTCTAAAGGTATTCATCAAGTAGGATCTGAAACCCTAGTTGCAGCCTAATTAGAAGCCCTAACCAAACTATTCAACAATTGCAAGCCGAGATAATAAAAAAACTCAAACACGATGCAACACATGCGGAGATTCTCACAAAACCAATGAATGTCCACAAAGCATGATGATGGTTGAAGATGTTGATTACGTAGGA
The DNA here is from genome assembly GCA_025215565.1 of Flaveria ramosissima. NCBI lineage: Eukaryota > Viridiplantae > Streptophyta > Magnoliopsida > Asterales > Asteraceae > Flaveria > Flaveria ramosissima. The sequence goes on along the minus strand of CM046034.1, from coordinate 51,727,646 downwards.
TGTCCAAGAAACTCATACAATAACAATTCAAATTGTAGAAGCAACTCGAATTACAAAGAATCTAGCAACAACCAATCATCATCTGTAATCAAAAGAAGGCCACCCTACCAACAACAAAAACCACCATACCAAGGTCGAAGCAACAATAACCAAGACCGTGGAGCATCATCAATGGAAGACTTATTACAGGAATTGTTTATAACCACATAAGCCACATATGAATACATCCAGAAACCTGATCAAAGAAACGAGAAGAGGTTCCAAAGAAACAAAGCTGGTATCAAAAGCAACAAAGCATCACTACAAAACATTAAACACCAAGTAAGTCAGATAGCACAACAACTATCTAAAAGACCTTAAGGTGCTTTGCCTACAACACTGTGACAAACTCTAATGCACAAGTGAAAGCTATACCACTAAGGGTGATGCACCTTCATGACAACCTATCTTGGAAGAAGTTGAAACAGAACTCCAAGTAATGCAAGTGATAAGCAAAAGTAACTTGTTGGTGTCGTAAAACCAGCCAAGAAATACGTACCACCACCCTATATTCCACCACCTCCATATCATGGTCGTTTACGACAACAACAAATGGAGGCATAATATGGCAAGTTCCTAGGGTTGTTCAAACAACTCCACATCAACCTGCCATTGGTGGAAGCCTTAGCTCAAATGCCCAATTACGCTAAGTTCTTAAAGGGGGTGCTGGCAAACAAAAAGAAACTAGAAAAGTTATCACATGTAGTTTTGAATGAGTAATGCTCTACGGTTCTTCAAAACAAACTACCTCAAAAGATGACTGATCCAGGAAGCTTTACCATACCATGCCTAATAGGAAATCTATCTGTTAGTAATGCCTTAACCTTATAATGTTGACTTAGGTGCTAGCATTAACCTCATGCCTTATGTGGTTTTTGAAAAGTTAAACTTAGGTGAACCTAGACCGACCCGTATGAGCATCTAATTAGCTGATTGTTCCGTTAGAAATCCGAGGGGCATCATTAAAAACATATTAGTTAAAATAGACAAATTCGTATTTCTTGTTGATTTTATGATCCTTGACATGGATGAGGACAAGAGTGTTCCTCTTATCCTTGGTTTACCTTTCTGAGCAACTGCTTGAGCTCTTATTGATGTTTGCATCGACAAACTTACACTTTGAGTGGATGAGGAGGAAGTAACATTCGACATAGGACGATCCATGAAACATCGTCAACATCATGAAGACACACTCTATTACACTAATGTATGAAATTCAATCATAAGTTGTCATTTGAGGTAAACCTTGAAAATGAAGCTTGCAACATTCAATTAATAGAAGTCCGAACAACCGAACCCATCTATGAAGATGTAAGGCTCCGTTTCCGGGACGCTCACAGCTGGCCAATCATCGCACATAAAATATATAAATACATTTGACTTTCATAAAACATCACAGCGGAAACATTTTAAACTTTCTTTCATTTCAATATAATAGCTTTTGCCTAATAATACATCGTTATCCAATTACAAAACCCAAGTTGCATTATATCACAAAAGCATTATAAATGGATGCATTCCCAAAAGAGCCAAGTAGCCCCGTAGTGCCATCCTCAGCAACATTACCTGCCAACTAGAAACACATAAAAAGTCAGCGTTGTTGAGTGAGTTCTAGTTTTATAATAAAACATACTTTACTTTCATTTAAAACCGTTCGTTACTTTTGCATGTGATCACACATCATACGTACACATAGATAATATCATTATTATCTTCATTATTCGTTCTTTCTTTCACCCTTTCATATCTTCCGTACCAATACCATGTGCTACACCCCAAACTATATGGCTACTGGGCCGAAGTCTATAAATAGACAGCTATACATGGTGTCGCAGTACCGGGGTAAGCGGTAAGGGTTCTATACAAATGGTCAATCACAAAGACGGACCCCGATGTGCATCCTTCTGGGGTCGCTAACCCAGACACCCGTTGGACTAACCCTTCATTGGGCGTGTTCCTTCCATACATTTGCTTGCAAGCCTTTCATTACTTTCGTTCATTTATGCATGCATTCTTTAATTTCATTCCTCTTTTCATTATCTTCCACTTTACATTACATAATACTTTTCGTTCATTCATTAACATTCAAGAAAAGCCACAGGAAGACAATCAAATAAAACAAGGAACATAATAAACGTACAACATCATCATATGAGGCATAATATAAATATACATAACAACATACATAAGCAATAACCCCACATCAACAACATGCCCCAAACACTAACTATGACCTCAAAAGTCAACTTACAGGAACCTCCGGGGACCTCCCATGTCATAGCCTACCTCTACACAACTCCCCGAAAGTCAGAAGGTTAAACTAGGCTCTTTCGGGTGCACGAGCCCTATTTGGGCGTATGGACACCCTTCAGTCGCATGGCCTTCCATGCGAATGAACACCAGGCGAATGGACATCAGGCGAATGAGTCCCTATGCGAATGAACCAATGTGAATGGACACTATGGGCGAATGGACCCTCAATCGCACGACTCCATGCGAATGAACCTCAATCGCACGACTCATAGGCAGATGGACTCCAATCGCACGACTTGCATGCGTATGGACCCCAGTCGCACGACTAGCATGCGTATGGACCCCAGTCGCATTCCTTTCGGTCGCATGACCTCCAGTCGCATGCCATTCGGTCGCATAGCCCTAGCTGATGCAGAATACAGTTCACTCCCGAACCCAATCTGCCATTTTCGGCCTCCAAGCTCTCATAAACCCATTCTAAGCTCAAATCAACCATCCTAAACCTTAGAAACATCTACCACAACACCAAACAAGCACACACAAGCCCGAAGTCAAACCCCAAACAAACCACACACAACACATACACACGGGTTCAACACACACATTCAAAAACGAGTTTTCTATGTGTTCCAGCCCCAAATCAGTTGAAAACACGTAAAAGAGGGGTCCTAGAACTCACACAAACGACCACAACGAGAAGAGCTTCGAATCAACACGCTACACTTCAACTTTCACGCCTGAAATCACGAAAACGAGCCCGAAAACCCTTTTTCTCCTTCTCCTCTTCTCTTGGCTGATTTTTGGTAAGTGTGAGGAGAGTGAGGGCTGCCCTCTCCCCTCAAATACTCTCCCATAACCCAACTTTCTCTTGTTGGCGGGTTTGGTCCCCCGACATTGGACTTTATTTTTTTTTCATTCGTCGGCTTCAAATAAATAACCAGGTGTTACAGAAGAAGAAACCATTCCAAAACCAGAAGTTAAAGAAACATTATCTCATCCAGAATCATTCGAGATCATTGAAAAAGAACTAGAAACTAAAGCCAAATTGTCTATCGAAGATCCTCTAGTTTTAGGACTCACAGAACTCCCGTCTCATCTCGAATCTGTCTTTCTTGAAAACACATCTCAACTTCCTGTCATTATCTCATCGACCTTATCCAATGATGAGAATAACAAGCTACTCAATATGCTCAAGGCACATAATCGAGCAATTGCTTAGAAAATTATGGACCTCAAGGGAATCAATCCATCCTTTTGCACTCACAAAATTTGATGGAGGAAAACTTCAAATCCGTCATTCAGCCTAAAAAACATTTAAATCTAAGCATGCAAGAGGTTGTGAAGAAATAATTAATCAAACTGCTAGATGGCAGTTTGATTTACCCTATTTCTAATTCGCATTGGGCCGATCCCGTCCAATTTGTTCCAAAAAAGGAGGAATGACGGATGTAACCAACGAGAAGAATGAGTTAATTCTGACTCGTACAGTTACAGGATGGAGAGTTTGCATCGACTATCACAAACTCAATGATGCCATTAGGAAAAATCACTTCCCTCTACCATTTATAGATCAAATGCTTGAAATATTATCGGGGAAAATTGTCTATTGTTTCCTCAATGGTTTCTTAGGTTATTTTCAAATTCCAATTGCTCCCGAGGATCAAGAGAAAACAACACTCACATGTCCATATGGCACATTTGCATATCGATGAATGCCTTTTGGATTGTACAATGCCCTTGCTTCATTTCAAAGATCCATGGTAGCAATTTTTCATGACATGATCGAACATTCCATGGAAGTTTTCATGGATAACTTTTCCATATTGGAAACTCATTCGAACAGTGTCTGAAAACTTAGAAAATATTTTAAATAGATGTGAGGATTCTAACCTTGTCTTAAATAGGGAAAAATGTCATTTCATGGTTACAGAAGGAATAATTTTAGGACACAAAATCTCTCGATCAAGATTTGAGGTTGATAAAGCCAAAGTCTACACTATTTCAAAGCTTTCACATCCTACAACCGTAAAAGCAATCAAAAGCTTCCTAGGTCATCCAGGATTCTATCGACGTTACATCAAGGATTTCTCCAAAATCCCACGACTAATGACTTAAACTCCTCGAAAAAGACGTGCAATTCGTATTTCACGATGAATGCATTATTGCATTCAATTTGTTGAAGGAAAGATTGGTAAATAGCTCCGATCATGGTTTCCCCTAATTGTACATTACCATTTAAACTCATATATGATGCAAACGATTTCTTGGTAGGAGCCATGCTAGGCCAAAGAAAAGACAAGCAATTCCACCCAACTTACAATGCGAGAAAAACCCTAAACAATGCGTAGGAAAACTACACCATAACCGAAAAAGAACTTTTAGCGGTAGTTTTCCTGTTTGATAAATTCCGCTCGTATCTCGTCCTTTCAAAAACAATCACCATGCAACCCTTCATTATCTGTTTAACAACCAAGATGCAAAGCCAAGACTGATACGTTGGATACTTCTACTCCAAGAATTCAACATCGAAATTCGCGATAAGGAGCAAAAAATCTATCGGTCGATTATCTCTCGCGTCTTGAAAATCCAACCCTTCATAATCCGAGGAATTCAAAATAAACGAAAACTTTCCTCACGAATTTATTATGCACATTCAATCCTTAATCGATAAACATTCTTGATTTTGCTGATTTCACGAATTACTTGGAAAGCGGAATTCTTCTCAAAGGAATGACCCATCAACAAAAGAAGAAATTCTTTGCTGATATCAAGCATTAATATTGGGAAGATCCGTACTATTGTCGAAATCAATGAAGAGCAGCTTATTCGAAGATGCATATACGGAAGTGAAGCACAACATATTCTAAGGCACTGTCATGAGTGACCCACATAAGGACACTATAGAGCAACCCTAACGACCAAGAAAGTCTTTGACATTAGGTTCTATTGGCCCACGATTTTCAAGGATGCTCACAACATGGTTCGCACCTATGATGCATGTCAAAGAGCAAGAAATATCTCAAAACACGGGATGAGATGCCTTAAAAAGCCATTCAAGTATGTGAGGTATATGATATACAGAGAATTTATTTCATGGGGTTGTTCCCGGTGTTTTTTGACAATCTTACATCTTGGTAGAACTAGATTATGTCGCAAAATGGGTTGAAGCTCAAGTCTTACCTATCAGTGATGCAAGAAACGTTGTCAAATTTCTCAAGAAACTATTATCTTATTTTGGTGCTCCCAAAGCTTTAATTAGTGATCATGGAACACATTTTTGTAACAACCAACTCGAAAAAGCAATGGCTCGTTAAGGTGTTCATCATCGTTTTACAACTACCTATCATCCGCAATCGAATGGGCAAGTTGAGGTTACTAACCTAGGAATCAAACGAATCCTCGAGAAAACCATAGGTCAAAACCGCAAGGATTGGTCTACCAAGCTAGATGATGCATTATGGGCTTTTCGGACAGCCTATAAGACTCCCATTGGCACTACACCATTCAAACTGATTTATGGGAAGTCGTGTCATCTGTTGGAACTCGAACACAAAGCCTATTGGGCACTCAAGGCAGCAAACCTTGATCAAAATGCTACGGGTAAAAATTGATTTCTACAAATCCATGAACTCGAGTAACTGTGAGAACAAGCGTATGAGAATTCTAGAGTGTACAAAGAGAAGACAAGAAAATTCCACGATTCCCTATTAAAAAGAACTAAACGATTCCACGTGGGAGAACAGTCTTAATGTATAATTCTCGTTTATGTGTTTTTCCCGGAAAATTGAAATCGCGATGGTGTGGACCTTATATGATTAAAGACATTTTTCTGAATGGGGCCATCGAGATTGAAAACCATGAAGGATTAAGTCTCAAGATAAATGGTCATCATTTGAAACCGTATACCAATGGACGGACCAAAATCATCTCGGAGGAACTATACCTCCGCCCCAAAGAATATTAAGTGTGGGGAAGGATCGCGCCGAGCACATGAAATCAAAACACGACACCTGTACATAGAAATAGGCTCTAGATTGCTCTCCAAGGTGTGTTGTAGATCCACACGTAACTCTGACGTATGCTTCAAGAAACATGTTGAATGTTGTAGATCCGCACTTACCTGTTTGAATTCTAAGCAACCTTACACTTTTTTTTACTAATTATTAAAATGTATCTCTTATCACAGGAGCGAGCTGAGGATTTTACGTACTTAATAAAATGCTTTGTATATCATTCTCCAGGTAAGATTTGAAGCTAGCAAAATCATAGCATAAATTCTTAGAAACTTTTTTCCCTTTCTTGTATTGAGTTTCACATGAGGTTTTTCTATTTGTGGTTTTTTTATGAACCTAAAAATCTTGGTGATTGAAATTTTCATTTAAGTAATCATATTGAGTAATCGTTCCATAGACCAAGAGTGCAAAGGTGGATAAAACTCCAAGTGATAAAGAAATGGATATTGTTTTCATAGTTGTGGTTTATTTAACCTTTTACTTTGTGGTGGAACGGATTCATTGTTGTTTCAGTTGTGTATAGAATGGAGTATATAAGCAACTTCTTTTGACTTATGATAAATATGTGTGGCATTTTGTTACTTGAGATACAAATTAGTGATCCAAGAACTACAAAATAATCATCTAACACAAATATCAATAATTTTAAATTTGGTGTGAAGAAAAAATCATAGTGTTATTTGATTGATTCTAAATTTTAAGATAGAGAATGGTTAAGATATTACTCTTAAAAACATTATTTTTGTTTAAAGGTTTCACGAATATATATCATGCTCTTTCAACTGCAGATGCTCGAAGATCAACGATGACAATTATTCATGGGTTTGGTTTGGAACCCTAACTCTCTTAACTATGAAGGCAATTTCTTCAATATTTAATTTTTTTTCTTTTTTACGTCATTGTGTGTTCCTTCTTATTTGGTTTTGCATATTTATTGTTGAGTGAATGTTAAAACTTAGATTTGAAAAAGCTAAGCTTTTTGTGTACAACAACTATGCAGCAGTCTAAACTTGTATTTATTCGTCTTGCTGATCATGTGTTGGTTCAATTTGTTTTATTTAATATCTAACTATATAACAGAATGGTGAACGATGGGTTTGTTTTACGATTAATCGATTACACGAAATTGATTAATGCTTGTGCAAGAATGGGTATATTTTAGCTGCGGAGACGTTTGTCTCAAGAGTTTTGAAACTTGGGTATGTTGTAGATGTTTATATTTCTACTTCTATAGTGTTGGGTTATTGTAGGACTAGTGATTTTAAAGAAGCCATTTATGTGTTTGATGTAATGTCTAAAAAGTTGGTTATGGTGCAAATGCGGTTGGGATGTGTGACATCCATGGTCCGGGTATCTGGCTCGGGTTTGACCCGAATGGTTAAAGTTTTATAGTGTTTGTTTGCAAACAAATAAAATGTGTTTGGAAAGTCATAAACGTCTTCATTGGTTTTTAAATTTCTGCGATTTTGTTTTACATTACTGTAAAACAAAATCCATGTATGGCAATGACTTTTGATGTAGGTAGAAAGTGGCTTCATAGAAGGGCAAAAATACATTGCATCGAACAACAAAACAACACTCACGTAACGCGCGATATTGAATACCCCTAGTTAAATTTGTAAATTTAGGATGATTGTTTTCCCTATCGTAATATATTCCAGTTAGTATTTTTTTTACTTTCCCTTTTATTCATTAGCAAATTGAAGTTCAGCTTGTTATGAGTTCCATCATGTGGGCTTTAAACGGGCTTAAGATATGCTTATAAAATTAAATTTTTAGTTAATGTTTGAGTGTCTTGAATCATTTGTAGGTTAGGTTTTGTTTGTGTTTAACTAGTGTTTTGGCTGTTCTTTGCCTCAACTCTGAACTTAACGTAGATGGAAATAAGTACATCGTAACAATATATTTGAAATATATAAAACAATTGCGATGTATTGAAAAGAAAACTAAAAGTATATTATATTAATGCACAAGTTTTGCCTGCGCGTTCGAAGTTTGATTTTAAATAAAATTTATATTGAAAAGTACGTAGAGATAATCAAATCGCAACAATACATCCGGAAATATATTTATTTCTTAAATCATGTTGTGAAAAAAAGTAATATATTATATTTGACACGAATCAGTTTTGAACAAGACTTACGCTAAAAGGCATTTAAAAGTAAATATGTTGCAATGGTGTACTTGGAATTTATAAAACATGATACTTTTAAAGTCATGAGAAATTTTTTTTGATAAATATTATTTATAATAATAAAATAATACTTTTAACTTTTGAACCATAGCAAACTGAAGTGACGCGTCATTGCATTTAAAATGTCTTGCATTTGAACTTGTACACTATGCATTAAAAGTGTGGTGTTTGGTTTTTGACGTATAGTGAATTAAAGTGTCGTGCATTTACTGACATGGCAAGAATTCTGAATTCTAATATCAATTCTCCATTCTTTCTTGCTAATTATATTCGACATCTTCCATACACATGTTTTGTTTATTACAACATAAGAGGAAGAAGATACTAAAATGATAATATAGGTGGAATGTTATTCTGTAAGAAGTCGAAGGAAATTAGGTTAATTATAATATATATTAAAAGGTTTAGTTGGTAAATACAGTCAAATTTGAGATTTTCATGGATTGACCACCAAACTTCATGAAATTTCATAGAGATCCCTAGAACCCCTTTAGGCTCTTTCCTCCTCTCTGCATCTTCTTCTCACCTGCTCCTCACTCTAGCACCTGAAGATTCAGTTCTCCAATTTTAACATTACAATGATGACGATCATCGCTCCGATGCTTCCGGCGGCGACCATCACTGATTTCTGCATTTTATGTATGTTATCTAATGTAGATCTCCAACAGGATCAACGTTTCTAGAGAGAGAAACAACTTCAAACAAGAGAGAGACAGAGAGGGCTTGTGGACTGTAGAAGATGATGATGAGTGGAACCAAGTACCGACCAATGACGGAATCATAATGGAGGTTCTCTTCTTCTAATAAGGAATATATCATATAATCAATGAATTCTCTCAAATGGGTCAACAAAATGCTAATAATATCTTCATGGCATACTGTTTGGAGGTAGTCTTGAATAAATAGGTCAATTTCACCTCTAATCTCTATTTATTGACGCATCATTTGACAATTTGCTTTTGTATTGTGTGGTTTAATATGTATGGATGCTTTTTACTAGAATAGATAATGTGTTTCTCCATAAGGTAGTTTATGACTTTCTTCATAACACTTTTTTTAACTTGTAGTGCTATTGACCAATATCACCGGATGAACTCATGAACCTCTGGCCAAAGGCCAGCGCCAGAGCTCCCATCAAACAAGGTCACCACGACTTTAAAACGCATCGTTGGTGGAGAAGAGAAATGATAGCTCCGATTCACATAGTACGAGAATAGAACAAAAAATGAGAAGAGAGAACGAGAAGGATCACGTCTTAACAACTTATGTCGAGTAATGGAGAATAGAAACATGGAAGATATGTCAGATTGAAGGTGAAGAGATCAAGAGAACTTGTATCATCGATTCTTGAAGCGAGTGACACAGAGGAGATCGCACGGTGACTAAACCAGTATGCTTGAATCTGAACTTCTCGAATAGAGCATCAAAATGGTGATGAGAGTTTGCAGGATCGGGTTTGTCACTTTAAACACTTGGTTTTCTCTCAAACTCACTTATAGAACACTCAAATCAGATGAAGTAAAGTCTTTTACAAGAGTTGATAATAATATAATAAGTAGCAAGGAACACACAGAAATAATTTTCAAGGCACTTGTATATATTACTTCTCATCTGAAGATATTACAAGACTCTTACAAGCATGAAACATGAGTTACAATGAGAAACTATATATACTAGATCCTATAGCCGGATATACTTTGATACCAGCTGGAAACCTAAGACTAAAGCATATACTACAATGCTAAAGTTAAGGTATTTTAGATACAGTATTATCTAAGATATGATAGTCATGACATGTCCATGACTTACCTTTTGTCACCAACTAAAGATGGCAATTGTACTAACTTATAAAGGTAAATAGTGGAATAAAGTATGGTCAACTACATGGCTTTTGAGAAAACGCCATGCAGTATCTCAGAGGTCTGCAGCGGAGTGTCAGAGAGACCATACTTATGTCCACTACATAATAGCAGTGTCTTCCGAAGGTAAGTTGGCTTCGGAAGAACAAGTTCTTTCGAAGCCACTTATACTTCGGAAGAGGCTTCTATACTTCCAAGGCTTGAGTACTTCTATACTTCGGAAGTTGACTTCTGATATGTCATTCTAAGTCTTGATCTTCGAAAGTGAGTTCTTTGTCTTCGGAAGTTGGAGTTTTCTTTCGGAAGTTAGTTTTACACTTGGTCTTCGGAAGAGCTCCTTTTTCCTTCGGAAGTTCCACACTTGGGTTCGGAAGTCCTTTATTTGTTGTACCAAAATATTCTAAGTGATTTGGTTTTGGTTGCACCAGCCTTTCTAGATCCAACAAACTCCCCCTAGGCTGATGCTACCAAAACCTTACTTGTTTCTGCTTCTCAAAGCTTTCAACACTATAGACAAAAGATATTTGTCTGTCTCTTTGTTCTTCCCTGAAGTGGTGCTGAGAAGCTTGTACAAGTCATTGGTGGATAGGAGATCCAGTCTATCACTCTGAATGACATGTACCCTCTGTTGCGTCCCTCTGAAAAGAGTTAGTTGACGGGAGTTATAGTCATACTCCCATCTAACTATGGATTCAAGTTCAGGACCTTCAACCATTTGTAGAAAGGCTTTGCCTTTGGTTGTTGATCCCTTCCTTTTCTCCTCCTCTCTCAGTTTCAACTCTTCTTCAACCTTGCTTCTAGCAGTTAGCTCGGCCATATGAAGACTGCCTAGATGATTTCTGATATGGACAGCTACATCAGAGTTTGAAGGGTTGGACAATGGCTTTTCTGCTAACTCAGCAATGTAAAATCTGCTCAAGTGTAGCAGAGATGAGACACTTAGCCTGTTGAGCTCTCCATTCTCTCTTTCAACAAGAAAGTTGTGAGAAGAGTCTTCAAACCTCCACTGGATGATCTTCTTCCTAGGTGCAAGAGGTTGTCTTGGCACCCGGTCACCTTTCTTGGTATCCAGCAGAGTCACCAGCCTTCTCTTTAACTTCTTTTCTTCCTCATTCAAAGTGTCTGAATTGAGGCCAAGGAGATTTGCAGCTTGGTCCAGTGTTCCTCTGGGCAGATCAAGAAATTGATCTCTAGTGAGGGAACATGAGGATCCATCAACATAAGTCAAATTGACTGAATCCTCCTCACAGGAGATATCGCTCAGGGTTGTGCAATTGATGAGCTTTGTCTTGATTGCCTTGAATTCTTCTAAGGAGAGATGTTTAGAAGGCTGACGGGATGGTTTGATGGGTTGTTGGGTAGGTTGAGGTGTTTGGGTTCTGGCTAGAGTTTTGGGTTGGAGGATGGGTAGTTTAGGTGGTTGAGGTGAAGAGGTTGGTAGGGGTGATGGTGTAGGTTCAAGGGTGTATGGTTCAGTGGTTGGTTCGGTTTTGATGGGGAATGGAAAGGGTATTGGTTCAGGTTGTGGTTGGGTTTGGAGTTAGGGTTGAGTAGTTGATTTGAAGATCATCCCATGTCCCCTTCTGTACATCTCCTTCATCTTCCCCGAGCGAATGTCAGCCTTTATGTCACTGACATGTCGATGGAGGGTCTTTTCAGACATAGGACCCACCTGCCTTCCAGAGAAGCCATGAGCCCTGAGATAGCTCTTCATCCAGGCTTCTCACCTATCTTTGGCAGCAGTCAGTCCTGCTTCTCTTCCTTCTTCTTCTTCTGCATCAGCTTTTCCCTGACAACTTTCTTTCTCTCTTTCTCCATTTGATCTTGCTCTTTGTTGAAGAGCCATAAGATCGTATCATTGTTGTGTGGAGATAATTCTTCTTGAGAGAAACCTCTGGAGGTTAGGAAAGTTATCCTTTCCCTCCTAAGCTGTTGATCAGCTTCTCTTTCTTTCCTCTCCCTTTCTTCTTCTAAGGCTAACCTTGCAGCCTCTTCTCTTTGTTGTTTTTGCAGCAAAGTTGCCTTTTCCAGCTCAACTAACTCCTCTAATGGTAGCAGGAGTACATCTTCATTTGCAGCTCCTAGACTCACAAGTCTATCAATGATCTCTACTCTTCTTCTATTGTTGACTGCCTCCTGGTTGGCTGTAGCTGCTTTGGTACTGGCAGCTAGCAGTTTTCCAGTTGAAAGCCTACCTTTTCTTTTGAGTTTTTCCAACCTTTCTTCCTTCTGAAGCTCTTCCTTAGTCATCTTCTTCTTTCCTTTGATGTCTTCGGAAGTGCTAGACTTTGGGGGTTCTTGGATGGAAGGTTCAGGTTGAGTAGTAGAGATGGAAGCTGGAGTTAATGCTGATGTTTGAGCAAGTGGTTGGGTGAGAAAATCCTCCCTATTAACCTCAGATGCAAGTTCTAGGATTGCATCTGTGACTATTAGATCATCGGATAAGGAGAATAGTCCTTCCGCAGCAGCAATCTCAGCTTCGGAAGTTTGAAATTGTTCTTCCGAGGCTTTGAATTGTGCTTCGGAAGTCTGTGAGAATGCACTATCTGTCCCAACTGTCTTAGTTGCTGGGCCATCAGTCCTTGTTTCCCCTTCAAAGTTAATCTCAGGTTCCACTTGAACCTTAGGTTGACCAACTTCCTCAATAGTGGTAGAAGGTGCATTTAACCTCTGAAGCTCTTAAGCTCCGAAGTAGATCACAGACAGATCAGGACTTGGCTGTTCAATAAGAGATTCCAATAGGAACTTGTTGAAGAACCTATTTAGATCTTGGAGCATCCTTTGATCCATTTGAATTACAACTGGAGGAGGCTCAGTGAAAATTGAAGCTTGTTGTATAGGATATTTTAAGCTTAGGGAAGTGAGAGCTTGACTTTGGGGTTCCTCTTGTCTTTGACTTTGTCTCTGAACACTCTCCCCCTTTTTGGTAGCATCATCCTGAGAGCTTGATGAGTTAGAGGAAGAGGTCAAAGAGACCTGAGTTTGTACGTGCCTAACAGACCTCTCAATCTGTTTCTCAGCTAGTTTGGCCTTGAGATTGTCAATCTCAAGTTGCTGAGTGACAGACCTATCCTCTAAAGTCCTAACCTTGGATTCAAGATTTGAGACTTTAGAAAGTAGGTCTTCAATGGTGAGTTGCAGTCTTCCCTCATCTTGTTTTGAAGAATCACGGGGCGATGAGGTAACATACCTTGTATGTTCATCCTCACCACTAGATGTGGTTTCTTGGCGCCCTGGTTTCCCTTGCTCAATGATGTCTCCTTCAGAGTCATCAAAGGGCATGGTTGCCGTAGATTCAGTCTCAGTAATGTTACCACTGTCCTGAGGATCCCTTGAGGCTCCTTCAGTAGTGGCAGCTGAATCTACATGAGTCCCCTCCACATTAGTGGGACTCACCTCAGTAAAGGTTTGCTGATGGGGGCTAGAGATAAGAGATCTCTCTAGGCTCTGTTGATCCTTGAGAGGGTGTTGTGGATCAACTTCATTGCCCTAAAGAGATATAATCTCTTCATCAGCTCCGATTAATAGGTCTGTAAAGGATATGGAAGTGAAACCTAGTGACCCGGGACTTTGATCAATGTCTAAAGGCATTGAGCCTCTGATGGGGCTGTCCCTTTTTGGCTGCTCAGGGGAGTATAGAGACTCTCCCTGAGGGTTTTCAGCTTGGGTTTCGGGCTCATGAGTCTGAGACTGAGGAGACTCAAGACCTATATTGAGGTCAATTGTGAAGGATGGTTGGACCTCAGGCTGAGTTGGAGCCCATTGGGTAGAACATGAGGAGCTTGTTCAATCAGAGAAGATTGAACAAGGGTTCGTTTGGGGTAGTTGCTGGTGTGGGTTCATCACCTGTGGGGTTAACAGGGATATCACCAGGAGCCATTGGCTCAATCATACCTGGAAGAAGTGCAGTATCTCTTCCGATGAAGTTGGTGGACACTCTCTTCAAAGTTTTGAAGATGGCCGGCCTCATTTGAGGAGCAGTCAGAGCAGCTGCGCAGACAAGCTTGCTCTGGTCCAGCTCACAATTGATTATGTGCTGGAGAAACCTGGGATACATGAAGAATGTGTCCCGTTGAAGGTTTCCCATGAGATTGGTCAGCACAAATCTTGAGTAGTTGAAGCGGAGGCTTTTCACCAAACCATGAACTAGGCACCCAAGTTCATATGGGATTTGATCCCATCCCCCAAATTTGTTGGACAAGCAGTGAAGAACCACATACAGCAGGAACTTCCAGTTGTAAGAGAAGTTGAATTTGTAGACAGTTGACCTGCTAACATCTCTACCATATCCTATTTGGATATAAGTATTGTCCAAATCTGCTTTGGGGAAATCTGTTGGAGCGCCCTCATCATGAAGCTCTAGATGCTCCCTGATGATTTGTTCAGAAATGACCAACTCCTGGCCACAGATGCTCGATCTAATGACACGAACCCCATTTAGGGTTTCAATCTGACCGTTTGCCCAAAATTCAGACATATGGTTTGAGTAAATCGTGGGGTTAACAGTCAGAGCGGTGTAGTAAGAAGATTAGGTTAGAAAGGAGATGATGTCTGAGAAGTCAACATATCTTGAAGAGTCAAGGAGTGCGACTTGGTTGTGCTGAGGGTTAAGTGCCATTGAAGAAAGTTACAGGAAGATAGTTCGGAATAGGGTAAATTGAAGATGAAGAAAGCTTTTAGGGAAGTAATTTTGGTAAAAAGGATGTAAGTGATTAGCCAGAGGTATTTAAATGGGTGGAATGGCGGTTTAAAGGGGGTTTGGATAAGACGATGTGAGGTTTCAGTGGATGATGTGACATGGGCGTTAAGGTTAGTCCATTTAAATAATCCGACATCATTAACAAAATCTTTACTTTTTACAGAGTGGGGTCCAAAAGATTTCCGTTACACAGTAAAATCTTTCTTCCGAGTATAAAGCGTTTCCGAAGGTAATGTTCTTCCGAAGGCAAATTTACTTCCGAAGGTAAAGTGATTACTTCTGAGAGTATATGTTGCTTTCCGAATGGAGAGTGTTATAAGCTTCGGAAGTAGATCTGATATGAAATCAATCGCTTCTTCCGAGACTTAACAACTCTTCCGAGAAGAAAATTATCCTGGGAGAAATTTGCTTCGGAAGATATATAAAATATCTTCCGAGGGTTAATTCCTCTTCGGAAGAATTCATACTTAGATAAAATTTTAGAGAGAGATCTTTTGTAACAGGGCTTAGATTGTTTTGACATAAGACTTTACACATTAAAGGTTTTCAAATGAGATAGACTAATCAAGGTTTATCATCCCAATAGCTGTAATGAGATATTTAAATCTTTGTTCATCAAAGGCTTTGGTGAACAAGTCAGCATATTGTTCATTTGAATCAACTTTGATTAGCTTGATAAGATTTTTTTCATGAATATCTCTAATGAAATAATACCTGATATCGATGTGCTTAGTCTTGGAGTGCTTTACAGGATTTTCAGTAATGGAGATAGCACTGTTGTTATCAATGTGGATAGGAGTCTCATGAAGTTGAATCCGTAGTCTATCATCTGGTTTTGAATCCACAGCAGCTGAGCACAGCAACTAGCAGCAACAATATATTCAGCTTCAGCAGTTGATGTAGAGACACAGGATTGCTTCTTGCATTGCCATGAGATGATCCTTCCACCAAGAAATTGACATCCACCAGATGTTGATTTCTTGTTGATATTGCAGCCACCATAATCACTGTCAGAGTAACCATAGAGATTGAAATCACTATTTCTTGGATACCAGAGACCTAGTTTAGGTGCTCCTTTAAGGTATCTAAGAATTCTCTTGGCAGCAATTAGATGAGACACCTTTGGAGCAGCCTGATATCTTGCACAAATGCAAGTTGTAAACATGATATCAGGTCTACTTGCTGTGAGATACATCAGAGAACCAATAATCGCTCTATACTGATGTTGATCAGTATCCTCCCCCTCAGAGTCAGGGCAGAGATTGTGGTTTCTGGGTATAGGTGTTTTTGCTGCTTTACAATCTTTCATATCAAATCTTTCTAAGATATCTTTGACATACTTAGATTGACTGATAAAGAACCCTTCCTTCATTTGCTTTACCTGAATTCCAAGGAAAAAGTCCATTTTTCCCATGGAACTCATTTCAAACTTCTTCTTCATAATGCTCTCAAAGTCTTTACACATTTGGTCGTTTGAAGAACCAAATATGATGTCATCAACATAGACTTGAACGAGCAAGATGTCCTTCCCAGACTTCCTTATGAAAAGAGTCTTGTCAATGGTACCTCTAGTGTAACCATTCTTCAGGAGAAACTGAGACAATGTCTCATACCATAGCCTAGGTGCTTGGTGCAGCCCATATAGAGCTTTATCCAATTTGCACACATAGTTGGGATGCTGTGGATCTTCAAATCCCAGAGGTTGGCATACATAGACTTCCCTATCTATATCCCCATATAGAAAGGCACACTTGACATCAAGCTGGTAGACAGTGAAATTCTTGGATGCAGCATAAGCAAGGAAGATCCTAACTGCCTCAAGTCTTGCGACAGGTGCAAAGACATCAGTATAATCGATTCCCTCCTATTGAGTGTATCCTTGAACCACCAGTCTTGCCTTGTTCTTGATAATCAAGCCTCTCTCATCTCTCTTGTTTCTGAAAACCCATTTAGTGCCTATAGATACTTGACCAGATGATAGCGGACATAGGTTCCAAACCTTTTGTCTTTTGAATTGAAGCAGCTCCTCTTGCATTGATTCAACCCAGCTACTATCTTTCAAGGCATCTTCCACCTTCTTGGGTTCCATTTGGGATAAAAAGCATGAGTACAAACAGACATTCCCATTGTAAGTTTGTCCTCTTGTTCTTACGCCTTCAGAGACTTCCCCTATAATGTTCTCAGCTGGATGAGTGTTATGAATCCTAAGTCTAGGAATCACCTCCAGTTGCAAAGATAAATCCAAATTGTACATATTTTGCTCAGGAGCTTGAATACTTGGTCCAGCTGTTTTCTCAAGCTCATTCAATGAGGACTGATTGAATGAAAGAGAAACATCATCATTTGTTTGCTGTGAAGCATCATCAACAGTTGTCTGTTCCTTCAAGATGTTGCTTTCATCAGCTTGGTGTTGTGCAGGGTCACCTGAATAGATTTGAAAGTCAACAGGTGAACTGCTTGTTGAAGCTCCACTATCTCTTGAGATGGTTATACTGTCAGATCTTTCAATAGTGGGAACTTGATTTGCTGCAGCTCTTGGAGAACTTGGAATAGGTATGGGAAGCTCAAACAGTTGATCTTCATCGGAGTCACTTTGAGCACCTGTTCCAGCTGAAACACTCTCACAAGATGGTTTAGAATAGTTTGGAAACAATTCTAAGTCAAAGATATGATCAGGGCCATTCCCCCTAACACAAGGAGTGTGCTCATTGACTACAATGTTGGAAGATTCCTCAAATTGTTGATTTTTAATGTTATAAACTCTATAAACTTTAGAGTTAGAGGAATATCCAACAAAGATAGCATCATCCGAATTTTCAGCAAATTTTGCCAAATTTTCTTTTGTTTTAAGTATGGTACACCTGCTGCCAAAAGACCTTAGAAAGCTAATGAACGGTGGCCTCTTGTTCCATAACTCATAAGGGGTTTTTCCATGTGGCTTTACTACAAGAACCTTGTTCTGCACATAGCATGCAGTGCTGACTGCCTCTGCCCAGAATGTTAGAGGCAGCTTTGAATCAGCTAACATAGTCCGAGCAGCCTCAATAAGTGTCCTATTCCTCCTCTCAGCAACACTATTTTGTTGAGGAATTCTGGAAGCACTATATTGTCTGGCAATCCCTTTTGAGTTACAGAATGAGTCAAGAACTTGGTTCTTAAACTCAGTCCCTTGATCACTTCTAATTATTTTAACCTTGTGATCAATTTGATTTTCTATTTTAAGAATAAAAGTTTTCAAAGTTTCAGCAGTTTCATCTTTGGTTCTTAAAAAGAATACCCATGTAAATCTAGTAAAATCATCAACAATCACAAGGCAATATGATTTCCTTCTAATGCTCATTATACTTGTGGGACCAAATAGATCCATGTGCAATAAGTGTAATGGGGTGGTGATGGAGTTAACAACTTTGGATTATGAGATGCCCTGTGTTGCTTCCCTTTCAGGCATGCAACACAGTTATCTTTGCAGAAAAATTCCTTTTTAGGCAAACCATGTACCAAGTTATTTTTAGCCAATTTATTCATTGTCTTAAAATTTACATGACACATTCGTTTATGCCATAGTGTTGACTCATCACCATCAGCTTTTGAAAGAAAGCATGATACTTCTCCCATTGGGGAAGCATTGTTCATATCCAGCTTGTACATATCCCCTTTCCTGGGAGATCTAAGAAGCACCAATTCCTGAGGAATTGTCATCCCAGGTTTGAGGATTATGCACTCATGTTTTATGAAGAGCATTTGATGTTTTTGATCACAGAACTGAGAAACACTTAACAGGTTGTGTTCAAGCTGTTTGACAACTTTGTCAACCTTTAACTTTCCATTGGATATACTTCCTCTGCCAGAAATATATCCTCCGGCCTCACCTCCAAACTGGACAGGACCTCCATCATAATGTTGAAATTATTGAAGGAGAGATCTGTTCCCTGTCATGTGCCTGGAGCATCCACTATCCACAATCCAAACATTGTTATTCTTGTCTTATGGATGTCCCTGCACATAAGATGAGATGATTAGTTTTGATTGGAAACCCAAGCCTTGTTGGTCTTGGGTTCTTCCAATGATAATGACATAACTGAACCAAAATTTATGCATGGGGGTTCAATGGATGTCTTTGAAGAAGAGGTTTGGGCTACAGCATCTTCCTTGATCTTCCATTCCATCCCTTGGTTGATAATGGAGGATGAGCTTGTTGAAGCTTTTGTAGCTTGGCATTCTTCCGAAGCTTCTTTCTTTTCGGAAGAAGCCTTCACCACCTTTTCTTCCGAAGCAGTCTTCTTCTGGGATAGTTTCAAGGGGACTCTTTTATTCTTTTGAGTCTTAATAGCTTTAGCTTCCGAAGCCTTTTTCCTTTCGGAAGAAGGATCTTCTTTCGAAAGCCGCCTTGCTTCGGAAACAAGCTTTCCCTTTTTCATCACTTGAACCATTTGATATGGTCCAAATGAGAAACCTTCCCTGACTCCTTCCTTTTTAACATTATTTGCATAATGTGTGCTAGCAGGATTGTAGTAACAATCTTTGGCCATGTGGTTTTGCAGACCACACATTATGCATGCAATGTTAATCTTTTGGGAACTTGAGGATTGCTATTTCTTGTTCTTTCTTTCTTCATCAGCAACCTTTCCCTTTAACTTCCGATCCTTTGGTAGGACAAGAGTGCTGGTATTACACCCCTTTCCTGAATCAGAGTTTCCAATCACCTGGAATCCAGCTGAGATAAATACACCCTTTTGCTTTGGGTCTATCTTCAGCTTAGATTCAGCCACTTTCTTGGCAGTTTTTCTGGCTGTCTTAGCTCTGCTTCTTCTGGCTTTGGTGGTCATGGTTTGATCATCATTGGTAGAAGAGGGTATATTTACCCGGTTCTTCCCTGTGATGGTCTACATAGTTGCATCATTCTTTGACTCATATGAAGGTGGGTCAGCAGATGGAACCTCTTGCTCCTCAGTACCACACCTTGGTTGTCTTATAGACTCATAGAAGTGTGGTGGAGTAATATCATTGGTTCCCAACCCACCTTTGTTTTGGTAACAAAGCTTTGAGTGAGAGAATGATGCAAGAATGGCTTGGAAGTTTTGCTCGGAAATAGCATACTTCCTGGCTTGAGCCTCAGTTGTGACAAGCTGGGCTTGAGCCTCAGTCAATTTGGATATTAAATCCTTTATTTGAGTCTTATAGTTTGTGTGTTCGTATTTTAATAGTGTGACATCCGTCACTTTAAGGTCCGTCAATTAACGTGTTTGTCCGTTATCTCTTCTATACTTGGTCATTCCTCATCTTTATTTGACTCTTTATGTGGATATCATGTGTGCAATGTAACATCTCATATTTTCTATTAATTAAAAGTTAACTGTGTTAATTTTTATATGGTTATTTATGCTAATTATGAAACTTGGTGGACTTTTTATGTATGGTTTCTTATTTAACTTAAAGTTTATAAGTTAATGAAATAATAATGATGATAACAATAATAATGTTAATAATGTTAATCATATTAATAATCATAATAATAATAATAATGATAATAATAATAATATTAATAATAATGAAAATAATAATAATAAAAATAATAATAATAATAATAATAATAATAATAATAATAATAATAATAATAATAATAATAATAATAATAATAATAATTTATAAGTGTAAACAAATCAAGAATTAAGTTTAGGGGTTGTTTTATAACTTTGGAAACTTTAAAAGAAAGTTTTAGGCATAAAATAACAAAACTAAAATCTAAGGGGCTGAATGCGTAAATTAGTAAAAGACCCAAACCACCCGCCCTGGACACCGATTTTCCGGCCGCCGGCCGGCGAAGCTCCGGCGCGGCGCCGGCAAGGCCAAAAACGGCCGTTTGACCTGCGATTTCAAGTCCAAAAGATGCCAAAAGCTTCGGGAAAACGTTTCGAACCATTATGTGCGCTTTAATTTGAGTTTAAAAACGGTTATGGAGTCGTTTGAGTATGGAAACCGTTCACCATCAACACCCGAATCGTTTGGCAATTAAAACTTAATAATAATCAAATTAAATGGCTCATAATCGAACGTTCGCCTAGTCTAAAGCTATTATCGATATCAATTTCACCTGAAATCAACACAAACATCCCGTTCGATTACTCCCTCGTCGTGAACCTGCAACTTATTCGAACGCCACATTCTGAACATCAAGAATCCAAATTCGCAAGGGGTTTTACATCAAGATCATCACACGAAGCTATCCACCGAGTTAATTGAATTATCATCAACGTTTACATCGATTTTGCATCACCCACGGCTGCGAATTGTTCATCATTGTGTTCATCTTCAATCCAACTTTATTCAGGTAATTGAACATACACATAAACTCGAAATTTCATGGGGGATCAAAGCCCCATGATTATTTTGGTAAACGAGTTCGAATCAATGTTCAATTTGAATCGGAATGAAACTAGGGTTCTTGGAAAATTGGGGGAAATCATTCAAGGTTTGCTTTTAAAAGTTAAAATCGGATTTACATTGTGGCTGGAAGCCGGGTTCACTGGTTAGACTCTTACCCTTGTAACTTTGAGGTCCTGGGTTCGAACCCAGGCTCCCTCAACTATTTTTTTTAGGCTTTTTAAGCCTTAATTTAACTATGAATAATTTTTAATAACTATAAAAAAATGTTTTTTTTTTGTAAACTTTAAATATTTTATAAGCACTAAATAATTTCTGGAATTTTAATAAAATATTGATAATTAAATAAATTTTTATAAAATTTTTTTACAAAGGTTATTTTAAGTTCTACTCCTATTAAAATGGTTTTTAAATCTTAAATTAGCAACATGATTTTGGGTTTAAACACTACCTTTAATTTATTATCGATTAAATCATGTTTGTTCCAAGTGTGTATTTAAGTTTTTATATGTAAATTTTATTAGTATTTTTTAATGGTTAATTACATATTTTCTATTAAAAGACATGAAATCGTATATTTCTTTATTATCTAGCGTATCTACAAAAAACCCCCAAATTCGACCTAGAACCCTAACCCTCGCTAAATCATTAAATTTACTATTAAACTTAAATCTTGTAATTATATATATATTTAGGTGCCTTGTGACGTTTTATCTTGGAAACGACGTTTACTATTCTTTATTAATCTCCATTATATACTTATTGCCAAGTGAGTTTTCCTTGTCCCCTTTTTACAATTTCACACTTATTTGGGGTGAAACATGATGCTTATATTACATACACATTTAAACATTTGAGACTTGTAATGCACATGCAATTCTACTTATTTTTAGTCATGGGTATTTGTGTTTTGTAAGTGTTTATATGAGATACATAGTTTGTTTACAATCATTAACTATTGCTAGCCTGGCGACGTCTTAGATCTTTGGGCCTGACAAGCCTATTTGGTGCTAAAGTCGAGGTATTGCCGACTCCTAGGGGCCGTACGCTTGTGCACTAGGGAACCAAATACACTTAGCCAATCTTATATACTTGTAATCAAGTCGAGGTTTGGTTGTAACGATATGTGTTCTATAACCTTACTAGCTTATAATCCATGACATGAATTGCTACTTGTAATCTTATTATGTATGAACACTTGGAAACTCACCAACTATTTTTAGTTGACTCTATATTTTCATCATGTTTCAGGAAATCCCCAAGTTTAAAGTGGACATTTGAAGCTTGCAATAAAACTAGGATTTGGACCTAGTTAAATAAACAAAAATATTATGTTATGTTTGGGTTATGTTGAACTTATTTCTTTTTGTGACTTATGGTTGTATTACAATTTAATGCTTATGATAATAATATTTGCAAATTAAATATAGCGTTATGTGGCTGTGAACAATCTTAACCCTCACACCTCGACGTATCCGCCGTCAAGGTTGGGGTGTGACAGATTGGTATCAGAGCCCATAACTATAGGGATTTAGGTTATTAGAAATGGTGACCTAGACTATAGCTTATGCATGAACCTCTTAGAATTATATTTATATTCTTGGTAATATATATATTGTTACATGCTACATAATGCTATACTTTACTTATGTGCAACTTGATGCCTTAGCATAGGTTTGCCTTGTAATTGTTTAAACTTAGTTACTCGTCTCCCTAAACTTACCTTTTGACACTTTGACTCTCCCCGAAAAATGAAACTTCTTAATCTTATTCTCGTCGACACGTGGAAATTGTATACTTATGCTTATGACTTTGATCCTTAGACTTATGTCTAATCTATGTAAAATCTCATCAAGGTTTTGATTTCATGAACCTAAGATATTTGTGTGACACATAGACACCTGTATTCTGGATTTCCTGGCAAAAGGCCCTCGGGCTAAGGCAAGCATATCGCATAAATCCTATGGGACTAGTTATGCTTACCTGGGGATTTCTGGGATGAGTGATAAACTATGGTCAACATACACAAATTTCTAAGGCAAGTGGGTCAACTTACCTTGACGTGTCAACGTTTCCAAATGGTAATGCGTTACCAAATGGAACCATTCCATGTGCCTTACAACTTTTGTCTTATCCTTATTGAATTATGATCCTTGTTATCCCAATTCTCGTATCTAACTCATTTTGCATATTCCAGCATGTCTCGTCATCATGGAAAGCGTGGAAGTTCCGATCGCAAACTAGCCGCCATGATTGCTCGTCAAATGGCTGCTGTCATCCCGACCATGGTTGCTGAACTTAATAGCACCTTACTGACCAATGGTAGCAACAATGGTAATGGTCATGGAGAGAACAACAACAACCAAAATGGGAACAACCAAAACGGGAACAATCGAACTTGCACCTTCAAACACTTTAGTTCTTGCAAGCCCACTAGTTTTAGTGGCAAGGAAGGAGCCACTGGTCTTCTTGAGTGGTTCGAAAGCATGGAGAATACCTTCATTAATTGCGAGTGTCCCGAGACGCTCAAAGTTCGTTATGCTACTAGTGTGCTCCAACAAAGGGCACTTACCTGGTGGAATAGCGAGAAGAGGAACCGTGGACCCGAAGCTGTGCAAGCACTTACCTGGGAGGAGTTCAAGAACATCGCCATCGCGAAGTTCTGCCCACGAAGTGAGTTGCAAAAGTTGGAGGAAGAGTTTTGGAACTTGAAGCAAAATGATGGTGATCATTTTGCCTACTCAACTAGGCATCATGAGTTGAGTTTATTGCTGCCTCACATGGTCGACACTGTCCCCCGCAACATCGAGAAGTTCATTAAGGGTGTACCACCCCAAATTCAAGATGCTGTGGTGGGTAGCCGACCCACAACTTTGGAAGAAGCCATTACTATCACCGCTCAACTCACCGAGAACCATATACGAGCGGGCACCATGTCTGTGAAGGGTGCAAAGAAAGTAGAGAAGACGGCTACCGAGGCTGTTAAAGAAACAAAAGCTGAACCGTCTTACAACAACAACAACAACAAGAAGCGCAAGTTCACACCGGCGCGCAATTATGCTGTGGCTGCACCCAAACAACCACAAAGACAACTTGTACCTGCGGCTGCACCTGTGGCACAAGTGCCTGGGGCTAGGGCTTATGCTGGTCCTCAGCCTATGTGCAACATTTGTAGGTTCCATCACCCGGGAAATCAACCATGCCGTATCTGTACATTATGCGGTAAATATGGTCACTTGGTGGCGACTTGTCACCGTGCACCTAACAACAACGCCGCCGTGGTCACAAATCGTGTTTGCTACAACTGTGGGGAACCTGGTCATTTCCGCCCACAATGCCCCCGTCTTGTGGGTAATGTTCCACAAGCTCGAGGACGTGCTTTCAACATCAATGCAAATCAAGCACAAGCAAACAACGATGTGGTGAATGGTATGTTCACTTACCTTTAACTTTTGTGACCTAATTCTTTTCGTGTGTTACCTATGTCGTTAAATACCTTTAAAATTGAACAGGTATGTTCCTTATTAATAAAACTTATGCCTATGTCCTATTTGATTCTGGAGCCGATAAGAGTTTTGTTTCGTTAGAGTTTGAACCCATACTTGCTAAGCCACATACGAAACTAGGAAGACCTCTTACCGTTGAAGTTGCCGATGGAGAACCGATCACCGTTGATGTCGTTATTCGTGATTGCATCTTAAGTCTTGACACGCATGATTTTCTTATCGATCTTATCCCTATGAAACTTGGAAGTTTCGACGTCATCATTGGTATGGATTGGTTAGCCAAACACCATGCCGAGATCATTTGTTTCGAGAAGTGCATTCGCATACCGTTACCCTCTGGAGATACTTTGAAAGTGTTCGGTGAGAAATCTGCCAAAGGGCTTAAACTCATGTCTTGCACTCATGCCCGAAAGTGCTTAAGCAAGAAGTATATGGCCTTCTTGGCTTACGTGGTCAACACGAAAGTCAAAGGGAAAGAACTTAAGGATGTCCCTATCGTACGAGACTTTCCTGAGGTATTTCCCGATGACCTTAGTGGTTTACCTCCCGTGCGTGAAGTCGAGTTTAAAATTGACTTGATACCGGGAGCAAACCCCGTGGCTAAGTCACCATATAGACTTGCACCATCGGAAATGCAAGAACTCTCTAGTCAACTTCAAGAGTTATCCGAGAAGGGCTTCATCCGTCCTAGTTCTTCGCCTTGGGGTGCACCTGTACTATTCGTGAAGAAGAAAGATGGAACGTTTCGTATGTGCATCGATTATCGTGAGCTTAACAAGCTTACCATCAAGAACCGATATCCTCTTCCTCGTATCGATGATTTGTTTGACCAACTTCAAGGAGCTGCTATCTTCTCGAAGATCGACTTACGTTCTGGTTATCATCAATTGCGAGTCCATGATGATGATATCCCAAAGACCGCGTTCCGTACTCGATATGGGCACTATGAGTTTATGGTGATGCCTTTTGGTTTAACCAATGCTCCTGCTGTCTTCATGGATCTCATGAATCGAGTATGCAAGCCTTATCTAGACAAGTTTGTGATCGTCTTCATTGATGACATACTTATCTATTCAAAGTCCAACACCGATCATGAACTGCATTTGAGATTGGTTCTTGAGTTGTTAAAGAAAGAGCAATTGTACGCGAAGTTCTCGAAGTGTGATTTCTGGCTCGAGGAAGTTCAATTTCTAGGACACGTGGTGAATAGCCAAGGAATTCACGTTGATCCTGCAAAGGTGGAAGCTGTGAAGAATTGGTGTGTTCCTACAACTCCTACTGAAGTTCGTTTTTTTCTTGGTCTTGCTGGTTATTATCGGCGATTCATTGCCAACTTCTCGAGGATCGCGAAACCGCTCACTACTTTGACACAAAAGAATAAACCATTCGAGTGGGGTCCCGAGCAAGAAGAAGCTTTTGAAGCGTTAAAGCACAAGTTGTGCAATGCTCCTATCTTGACCTTACCCGATGGAAACGACGATTTCACCGTGTATTGTGATGCATCTAAACAAGGCCTTGGTTGTGTTCTCATGCAACGAGGGAAGGTCATAGCTTATGCATCGAGACAATTGAAGATTCACGAGGTGTTTACACAACACACGATCTTGAGCTTGGTGCTGTGGTCTTTGCTTTGAAGATTTGGAGACACTACCTGTATGGTACGCAATGTATAGTCTACACCGATCACAAAAGCCTTCAACACGTTTTCAATCAAAAAGATCTCAATATGAGACAACGTCGTTGGGTGGAGTTGGTTAGTGATTACGATTGTGATATTCGTTACCATCCTGGTAAAGCAAACGTTGTAGCCGACGCTCTAAGCCGAAAGATTCACAACAAGATGATCTCATTCCAAGAAATTCGCGATCGACGACAATGGTTTGATACTTTGGGTGAGTTCGATACTGAGATCCGACTTGATGTCAACGAGACCACCGTATTGCTACAAAACCTGAGGATAGATAGTGACATCGAGTCTAGTATCCTGGAGGCTCAACAAATGGTACAACGAGAAGGAAGAATGAAGGATGAATTGGAGCATAATCTTCTAACCCGATTGGAAACGAAACCCAATGGGTTGATGTACTTCGCCAATCGAATTTGGATTCCAAACCGCGATAACCTCCGTACTTTCATCATGAACGAGGCTCATCAAACTCGTTATTCTATTCATCCTGGCTCCGATAAGATGTATATGGACCTACGTGGTCAATATTGGTGGCCTGGAATGAAGAAAGACATAGCGACTTATGTAGCTAAGTGTCTCACGTGTACGAAGGTTAAAGCCGAACATCAACGTCCAAGTGGATTACTTGAGCAACCCGAGATTCCTATGTGGAAGTGGGAACACATATCCATGGACTTCATAACAAAGCTACCCCGAACCTCCCGAGGACATGATAGCATATGGGTGATTGTTGACCGATTGACTAAGTCGGCGCATTTTATACCTATACGTGACACTTATAAAACATCAAAGTTAGCTCGTATATACGTTGATGAGATTGTAAGTCGTCATGGGGTACCTCTGCACATCATATCCGACCGAGATGCTCGCTTCACTTCACATTTTTGGTCGTCTATGCAAGAACTCTTGGGTACACAACTAGATCTAAGCACGGCTTACCATCCTCAAACTGATGGTCAAACCGAGCGAACGATCCAAACCTTGGAGGATTTGCTACGCCTTTGTGTTCTTGACTTTGGTGGCGATTGGGATACGCATCTACCGCTCGCGGAATTTTCGTATAACAATAGTTACCACTCGAGTATCAAGATGGCACCGTTCGAAGCACTTTATGGTCGAAAATGTCGTTCACCGATCTATTGGACCGACATTGGTGAAAACTTCATCACTGGTCCTGAACTTATACAAGAGACGACCGATAAAGTTTCTAACATTCGCAAGAACCTTGAAGTGGCGAGAAGTCGACAAAAGAGCTATGCTGACAAGCGACGTAAGCCATTGGAATTCCAAGTTGGGGAGATGGTTCTTCTTAAGGTTTCACCGTGGAAAGGTGTGGTTCGCTTTGGAAAGAAGGGCAAACTGGCTCCAAGATTTGTAGGGCCTTTCAAAATCCTGAAAAGGATTGGGAAAGTGGCTTATAAACTGGAACTACCTTCCGACCTTAGTGGAGTTCATCCTGTGTTCCACGTCTCAAACTTGAGGAAATGCTTGGCTGACGAAAGTCTGCATGTTCCGTTGGAAGACATCCAGATTGACGAGTCATTGCATTTTGTCGAAAAACCTGTCGAGATCATGGACCGCATAATGAAGAAGACTAGAACCACAACCACCCCGATCGTCAAGGTTCGTTGGGAGAATAAACGTGGCGCCGAATTTACTTGGGAACGTGAGGAGCACATGAAGAAGAAATACCCGTTCTTATTTGTATAATTTCATTTTTCTTAATTTCGGGACGAAATTCTGTTAAGTTGGGGAGACTGTAACATCTCATATTTTCTATTAATTAAAAGTTAACGGTGTTAATTTTTATATGGTTATTTATGCTAATTATGAAACTTGGTGGACTTTTTATGTATGGTTTCTTATTTAACTTAAAGTTTATAAGTTAATGAAATAATAATGATGATAACAATAATAATGTTAATAATGTTAATCATATTAATAATCATAATAATAATAATAATGATAATAATAATAATATTAATAATAATGAAAATAATAATAATAAAAATAATAATAATAATAATAATAATAATAATAATAATAATAATAATAATAATAATAATTTATAAGTGTAAACAAATCAAGAATTAAGTTTAGGGGTTGTTTTGTAACTTTGGAAACTTTAAAAGAAAGTTTTAGGCATAAAATAACAAAACTAAAATCTAAGGGGCTGAATGCGTAAATTAGTAAAAGACCCAAACCACCCGCCCTGGACCCCGATTTTCCGGCCGCCGGCCGGCGAAGCTCCGGCGCGGCGCCGGCAAGGCCAAAAACGGCCGTTTGACCTGCGATTTCAAGTCCAAAAGATGCCAAAAGCTTCGGGAAAACGTTTCGAACCATTATGTGCGCTTTAATTTGAGTTTAAAAACGGTTATGGAGTCGTTTGAGTATGGAAACCGTTCACCATCAACACCCGAATCGTTTGGCAATTAAAACTTAATAATAATCAAATTAAATGGCTCATAATCGAACGTTCGCCTAGTCTAAAGCTATTATCGATATCAATTTCACCTGAAATCAACACAAACATCCCGTTCGATTACTCCCTCGTCGTGAACCTGCGACTTATTCGAACGCCACATTCTGAACATCAAGATTCCAAATTCGCAAGGGGTTTTACATCAAGATCATCACACGAAGCTATCCACCGAGTTAATTGAATTATCATCAACGTTTACATCGATTTTGCATCACCCACGGCTGCGAATTGTTCATCATTGTGTTCATCTTCAATCCAACTTTATTCAGGTAATTGAACATACACATAAACTCGAAATTTCATGGGGGATCAAAGCCCCATGATTATTTTGGTAAACGAGTTCGAATCAATGTTCAATTTGAATCGGAATGAAACTAGGGTTCTTGGAAAATTGGGGGAAATCATTCAAGGTTTGCTTTTAAAAGTTAAAATCGGATTTACATTGTGGCTGGAAGCCGGGTTCACTGGTTAGACTCTTACCCTTGTAACTTTGAGGTCCTGGGTTCGAACCCAGGCTCCCTCAACTATTTTTTTTAGGCTTTTTAAGCCTTAATTTAACTATGAATAATTTTTAATAACTATAAAAAAATGTTTTTTTTTTGTAAACTTTAAATATTTTATAAGCACTAAATAATTTCTGGAATTTTAATAAAATATTGATAATTAAATAAATTTTTATAAAATTTTTTTACAAAGGTTATTTTAAGTTCTACTCCTATTAAAATGGTTTTTAAATCTTAAATTAGCAACATGATTTTGGGTTTAAACACTACCTTTAATTTATTATCGATTAAATCATGTTTGTTCCAAGTGTGTATTTAAGTTTTTATATGTAAATTTTATTAGTATTTTTTAATGGTTAATTACATATTTTCTATTAAAAGACATGAAATCGTATATTTCTTTATTATCTAGCGTATCTACAAAAAACCCCCAAATTCGACCTAGAACCCTAACCCTCGCTAAATCATTAAATTTACTATTAAACTTAAATCTTGTAATTATATATATATTTAGGTGCCTTGTGACGTTTTATCTTGGAAACGACGTTTACTATTCTTTATTAATCTCCATTATATACTTATTGCCAAGTGAGTTTTCCTTGTCCCCTTTTTACAATTTCACACTTATTTGGGGTGAAACATGATGCTTATATTACATACACATTTAAACATTTGAGACTTGTAATGCACATGCAATTCTACTTATTTTTAATCATGGTTATTTGTGTTTTGTAAGTGTTTATATGAGATACATAGTTTGTTTACAATCATTAACTATTGCTAGCCTGGCGACGTTGTAGATCTTTGGGCCTGACAAGCCTATTTGGTGCTAAAGTCGAGGTATTGCCGACTCCTAGGGGCCGTACGCTTGTGCACTAGGGAACCAAATACACTTAGCCAATCTTATATACTTGTAATCAAGTCGAGGTTTGGTTGTAACGATATGTGTTCTATAACCTTACTAGCTTATAATCCATGACATGAATTGCTACTTGTAATCTTATTATGTATGAACACTTGGAAACTCACCAACTATTTTTAGTTGACTCTATATTTTCATCATGTTTCAGGAAATCCCCAAGTTTAAAGTGGACATTTGAAGCTTGCAATAAAACTAGGATTTGGACCTAGTTAAATAAACAAAAACATTATGTTATGTTTGGGTTATGTTGAACTTATTTCTTTTTGTGACTTATGGTTGTATTACAATTTAATGCTTATGATAATAATATTTGCAAATTAAATATAGCGTTATGTGGCTGTGAACAATCTTAACCCTCACACCTCGACGTATCCGCCGTCAAGGTTGGGGTGTGACATGCAATATTATCGTTGTGTGTGTGCACTCGTTATAACCATGTGTTAACCTCAAAAAGACCTTTAAAACTTTCATTTTTGAAAACGTTAAATATATCATTTTATAAATATAATAAATGTTTTAATATAACCATTTCTTAAGTCATAATAACATTAAATGAACTTTTACAATTAATATAAAACACCTAACAAAGTCGTTTTTCAACCGAACAAAATTTGGGGAAAACTCGGGGGTTAAGTGCAGGGACTAAACTTGTAATTTTATAAACTTGGGCTGGGTATAAATACCCTCATACCAGCCCTAATCCCCATTTCACCATCTTCTTCATCTTCATCTTCTTCACACAAAATCTCCATTTTTGCACCAAATCCAACCCGAGAGGTCTTGTTTTCTTCGTCTTGACACCGTCTACAGCCTAGACTACTTCTTTCTAGCAGGTAGTTGTCTTTGGTTGTCCGTTTTCTAGCCTTTTCACGGCTGTCCAAACTAGGGTTTCGGGTGTTCGGGTTCAACCCGAACACACAAGGTCGTATGGGTGCGTGTGAGGTCTCTTTGCTTGTGTTCTATGCTTGTGTATGTTTGTTGAGTGTTTCTGGAGGTCCTTGTGGTGTAAAACCCGTGTTCAGAGCAGCTCGGGGGCTGCTCATCCCGACCACAGTCGCGATTCTGTAGATCAGGCGACTGGGTCATCCATGCGATTGAGCCGTGCGACTGAGTGGGTCGTGCGACTGGATCATGCGTCTGAGTCAATCGCGCGACTGAGTTGTGCGACTAGGCATGTCGTGCGACTGAGTTGTGCGACTGAGTGCTTGTGTGCGATTGAGTCATGCGTGCGATTGAGTGTATACGATTGAGTCATGCGATTGAGTGATTGTGTGCGATTGAGTCAGGTGACCGACTGAATGTGTGCGAATGAATGTGATTCGCACGACTGGAGTCCAATCGCACGAATGAAGGTTCAGTCGTACGAAAGTAGCTAATTCGCACGATTGAAGGTTGATTCGTGCGCATGGAAGTTGAGTCGTGCGATTGGGTGTTGTGTGGTACGACTGAAGGCCAATCATACGAATGAAGGCTCAATCGTACGAATGAAGCTGATTCGCACGATTGAGGGTTGATTCGCATGAATGGAGGTTGAGTCGTGCGTCTGACCTGGTTATGCGACTGAAATTGTTGTGTTTGACCCCTTGTGCGTGGTGTGAGTATGTCGTGTGGTGTCGAGGTAACACTAACACAATAATGCCATTGTTCGGCCACAAAGATTAAAGTCAACGTGAGAAAGGGCATAGAAACTATTTTGAACAAATTGAACTAACGCTTTACAACGACCAAATTGACTTATAACTATTGACGCTTATTCAATGCTTCTTCAATAACAACAATACTTTTACTTAAACATCATCATTAGTGGCGACAATGTCTTGTACCTGGATCTACATAAGATTTAGTACGGGTGTCAGTCTGCGTGTGTTGTACGTGACCCATCCGATACGACCCGAACCGACCCATCATTATTGCGCGCTTTTACATATATCATATCATTAATGCTCTACAATAACTGTCAATAGGTGTTTGACTGTTTATTTGCATTCAACATTTGGGATACATCGATCATACATACTTACCACCTAACAAGTGAGTTTCGTGGCCCCTTTTTACGCTTATACAATATTTCAATCATTTACAACTTGGGGGAAAAGTATGCTTACACATTTTCAATGCTGTACAACTTACATACATTTTACATACAAGGAATCAACGTGATACTGTGTTGCAAGTACTATTTGATACATGCTTGGGTCTGCTGTGTGGTTCTATCGTTACAACTATTTAATTCCAGTGTGGGAACCGACGGTTAGGTATTGGTAGTACTACTGGGTTGACACCCCCACCCTCGTTCGATGGTATACTAGTTGGTACCATCAGTGGCCAAGAACGGGCCCTTGGGTGAATATATGCCGACAATTTCTTTGTGTACGTCGCTAGGTTTGGTTGCAAAGCTCATGTCATGTGATATTTACTTGTGTATATAACTGTATTCACGGTATTCCGACGCGCTACTTATTACAGCATCACTTACATTTTTATTACATAAACCTGCGAGCTCACCAACAATTATGTTGACCGTTTTAAGCATATCTTTTCAGGTGATCATGCAAGTCCAGGAATCTAGGTGTGCTGCCTTAGTGGAGACCCTAGGATGCATTTTGGGACTTATCATGTTTTGTTAAACAATCTTTTTGAACAATGTTAACGCATATAAACAATTATCAACTTTTGAAACTTGTTCCCGGGTTGCGGGAATTAACATTTACATTTTCATCTTATGTGAATATGTGTTATCATTATCATGTTGCTTATGGCTATGTTGTCGTGAACATTGACTAAACACGACACAAGTCCCCTTGTTGTCGGGTGTCGTCATGACACGCAAGTCATCATTTATTTATATTGCTCTCTATCGCTTACCATGTGTTATGACGATCCCGGTCTCGTTACAACCCCGTGTTTCCGCTTTTAGCGGGGGTGTGACAGATTGGTATTAGAGCCATTGGTTATAGAGAATTAGGCAATACGCTTGACCTAGACTATAACCTAGGAACCTTCATGTAGATTTGCATGCTAGGACTTTGTATGCATATTATATCTCGTGTATGTGTTCCTCGCTGCTTGATTTGTTCATCTATTTGTTATATGATCTTTCCACCCTATGAGAGAGCCCTTGTGCTCACTCTTTTATGGGGATGCTTCTATTGGATCTTCTGTTCCCTCTACGCGCCGAGTTAGTTAATCAGATCCGGGTATTAAACCCGAAGAGATCACCACAGATCATGCTATTGCGCTTGACCTTGGACATTGAGATTAACTCTGAGGAGGAATATGTCTGAAACCTCGAAAGATGAGGAAGTAGACAACCTCCGCTAGACTAAACGTGATTGTATACATGGACTTACAACTGTTGTGATGTGTGATGACAATAAGCATGATATAGACATGAAATACATGGACTTGATGGATTATTATGGATATGATGTAAAGGAAAGTCGGATGTCATGTAACCGGATCAGGCATCATTCTCGGTACATCGTGGGTGTGGTGGGAACGCTGCGGGGAACCCTATATATAAACATCACCGGTATACCGAGAATATGCTTGAAATGGGTTGCATGGTGGTCTGGCTGACCGGAACATGAACATTGGAATTTGATAAGTAGAATACTTGTGTACCTTATGGTGACTAAAGTTTATATGTTACCTCTTTTATGATTCGAACATGCTGCCTCGAAGAGTAACCCGTAGCAGTAGTGGCGGGAGTGAAGCCCCAAGGGGCAGAGGCCGAGGCAGAGGCAGAGCACCAAGAGCTAACGATGCTCCTGCCAGAAACAGTCAAGGAACAGGGAACGCCGACATGGCAGCCCTGATCGCTCAGCAATTGGCCGCGCTGATTCCTACTATCGTGGCCCAAGTGAGCGACGCACTTCAACAACACCACCCTCACGGGGATGGTGGCAAAGATGAAGGAGCCCAAGGTGGGATTGAAACTGAGACGGGAAACGGAAACCCGACTGGAAACGAGAGCAACCAGGAAACCGGAAATGGTGGTACTGCCGGTTCGTACAAGGAGTTCGTGGCTTGTAAGCCAAGGGAATTTGACGGGAAAGGTGGGGCGATAGCCCTAACCAGGTGGTTGGAAAAGATGGAGGCAGTAATTGACATCAGTGAGTGCCTCGACAGCCAGAGGATCAAGTATGCCACTTGTTCTCTACAGGGTAAAGCCCTAACCTGGTGGAACACCCAGATTCAAGCACGAGGAAGAGAGTCTGCGATGCAAATGTCGTGGGACGAGTTCAAAGCTTTGATCACCGAGGAATACTGCCCTCTCAACGAGATGCAGAAGCTGGAGCATGAGTTCTGGAATCATGCTATGGTGGGGGCAGGGCATGCAGCTTATACTGATCGTTTTCATGAGCTGGCTAGATTGGTTCCGCATCTGGTTATGCCGGAATCAAAGAGGATCGAGAGGTACATTTGCGGACTCGCGCCTCAAATTAGAGCGATGGTTACAGCAGCCGCTCCTCCTACTATTCAGAGCGCAATCCTGAAAGCTGGTGCTTTGACTGATGAGATGGTTAGAACAGGGGTTTTGGGCCGAGGGGCCGAGAAGAGGAAAGATGTTGGGGAATCGAGCCGGTCGAGTGCCGGAAGGTTTGAGAAGAGGTCTAAGCCGACCAGGAATTTTGTGGCCGTGTCTCAGGCCAGGAAAGAGTATGTGGGGCCGCACCCCAAATGTGAAAGGTGCAATTATCATCATCCCCCAGGGACGCAGTGCCGGGTGTGCGCTAACTGTAGGCGCCCGGGTCATTTGGCAAGATATTGCAGGACTGCGCCAAATCTTGTAGCACCCGTCAACGCGGTTAACCCCGCCGGGAATGCAAGGGCTTGCTTTGAGTGGGGAGCCCCGATCACTATAGGAATATGTGCCCCAGGCTGAATCGGGCACCGGGTCAACAGGGGAACAACCAGCAGCAGGTGTTGGCTATCGCTGGGAATCAAGGCCCGGCTACTCAGGGAAATGCAGCTCGGGGACGTGCATTCGTCATTGGAGCTAATGATGCTCGTCAGGACCCGAATGTTGTCACGGGTACGCACTTACTCAATCATCACTTCGCATCTATATTATTTGATACTGGAGCAGACAATAGTTTCATATCTTCTGAGTTTGTGCAATTACTTGATTTGAGTCCTAGTAGGCTAGAAACTAGCTACTCTGTAGAAATGGCCAATGGTAGGGTTGCTCAGGCCGATGAGATTATTAGGAAGTGTTCGTTGACGTTGGAGGATCATACCTTTGAGATAGATTTGATACCCTTCGAGTTAGGGAGCTTCGATGTGATTGTGGGTATGGATTGGTTGTCGCAGAATGGAGCAGAGATTGTCTGTCGAGACAAGGTAGTACGTATCCCTATGCCAAACGGGGAAGTACTCAAGGTTCAGGGAGAACGACCGAGTAAGAGCTTAAAGCTTATTTCCTGCATGAAAACACGCCAGAGTTTACGAAAGAAGTGCTACGCTTTTCTGGCTCATGTGGTTGAAAAGAAAGACGAAGAAAGGAAACTGGTGGATATTCCAGTGGTACGGGACTACCCAGAAGTATTTCCAGATGACTTGTCTGGTTTACCTCCTCCACGACAGGTGGAATTCCGTATTGAGTTGGTTCCTGGAGCTACACCGGTAGCAAAAACGCCATATCGACTAGCGCCATCCGAGATGCAAGAGTTGTCTAGTCAGTTACAGGAACTACTGGAGAAGGGTTTTATTTGACCGAGTCATTCGCCGTGGGGAGCACCGGTACTGTTTGTCAAGAAGAAGGACGGATCGTTCCGCATGTGCATCGATTACCGTGAACTGAACAAGTTGACGGTGAAGAACCGATACCCTCTCCCCAGGATCGACGATTTATTTGATCAGCTGCAAGGAGCTTCGTATTTTTCAAAGATCGATCTTCGTTCTGGTTATCATCAGCTAAGGGTTTTTGAGGACGACATACCGAAGACTGCGTTCAGAACTCGTTATGGGCACTATGAGTTCTTGGTCATGCCGTTCGGGTTGACTAACGCACCAGCTGTGTTCATGGATCTGATGAATCGGGTGTGCAAACCTTACCTGGATAAGTTCGTGATCGTGTTCATAGACGATATACTTATCTACTCCCGATCAAAGGAGGATCATGTAGAACATCTTCGGGCTATTCTGGAGCTGCTACGCGAAGAGAAACTTTTCGCCAAATTCTCAAAGTGCGAGTTTTGGCTGCGAGAAGTGAAGTTTTTGGGTCATGTGGTTAATGAGGACGGGATTCACGTAGATCCCGGCAAGATCGAAGCGGTGAAGAAGTGGGATACGCCCCAGACACCATCAGAGATACGGCAATTCTTAGGATTGGCCGGTTATTATCGTCGCTTCATCGCGAATTTCTCAAAGATTGCGCAACCGTTAACCCTGCTTACTCAGAAAGACAAGAAGTTTGACTGGGGTTATGCACAAGAGCAAGCGTTCCAAACGTTGAAAGAGAAGTTGTGCAACGCGCCTATACTGTCTCTCCCAGACGGAACAGATGATTTTGTGGTTTACTGCAATGCGTCACATCAAGGATTGGGATGTGTATTGATGCAGAAGGATAAGGTGATTGCCTACGCTTCGCGGCAACTTAAGTGCACGAAAAGAACTACACCACTCATGATCTTGAGTTGGGCGCTGTAGTATTTGCACTCAAGATATGGAGGCATTACTTGTATGGCACTAAATGCATCATCTTCACCGATCATAAGAGCCTTCAACATATTCTGGATCAGAAGAAACTCAACATGCGCCAACGACGTTGGGTAGAGCTTCTTAGCGACTACGATTGTGAAATCCGGTATCATCCGGGGAAAGCTAACGTGGTGGCTGATGCCTTAAGCCGTAAAGAACGTGTGAAACCACTGCGTGCACGAGCGTTGGGATTGACCATCCAAACCAACTTGAAAGCTCAGATTCAAATTGCACAGAGTGAGGCATTAAAAGAAGAAAACCTTGAGGGAGAAGAGTTCCGGGGGTTAGATAAACAGATGATTCGCAAGGATGACGGTATTCAGTACTTCATGGATCGCATATGGGTACCCAAATGGGGAGGTGTTCGAACCTTAGTCATGGATGAAGCCCACAAGACGCGATATTCCATTCATCCTGGTGCGGACAAGATGTATCATGATCTTAAGGATCTATACTGGTGGCCAGGCATGAAGAAAGACATTGCCTTATACGTCAGCCAATGCTTGACGT
The DNA here is from genome assembly GCA_025215565.1 of Flaveria ramosissima. Classification (NCBI taxonomy): domain Eukaryota; kingdom Viridiplantae; phylum Streptophyta; class Magnoliopsida; order Asterales; family Asteraceae; genus Flaveria; species Flaveria ramosissima. The sequence continues at coordinate 51,689,893 of CM046034.1, read as the reverse complement.
GTTCGAAAGTCAAAGCTGAACATCAAAAGCCATCGGGATTATTACAGCAACCTGGAATTCCCGAGTGGAAATGGGAGAACATAGCTATGGATTTCATTACCAAACTCCCAAGAACAAACAGCGAACATGACTCGATATGGGTCATTATAGATCGAATGACGAAGTCAGCATATTTCTTGCCTATCCGAGAAGACTACAAGATGGATAAGTTGGCGAGATTGTACATCAAAGAGGTCGTGACACGGCACGGGGTGCCGGTGTCAATCATATCCGACCGTGATAGCAGATTCACTTCACGTTTTTGGCAGACGCTACAGAAAGCGATGGGTACTCGGTTAGACATGAGTACAGCCTATCACCCTCAAACAGATGGCCAAAGTGAACGCACTATACAGACGCTAGAAGACATGTTGAGAGCATGTGTAATCGATTTTGGAGGTAGCTGGGATCCTCATCTGCCGTTGATTGAGTTCTCCTACAACAACAGCTACCATACAAGCATTGGATGTGCACCATTTGAAGCGTTGTATGGAAGGAAATGCAGATCTCCCGTTTGTTGGGCCGAAATTGGTGAAAGTCAGCTAACAGGCCCAGAGATCATCCAAGAGACAACAGACAAGATTTTCCAAATCAAAGATCGACTTAAAGCCGCGCGAGATCGCCAAAAGAGCTCTGCCGACCATCGTCGGAAGCCTCTAGAATTCAATGTTGGGGATCGTGTGTTACTCAAAGTTTCCCCTTGGAAAGGAGTCGTTCGATTCGGAAAGAAAGGGAAGTTAGCCCCAAGATACGTTGGACCATTTGAGATCACTGAAAGGATCGGTCCAGTGGCTTACCGGTTAAGGTTGCCACAAGAGCTTAGCGGTGTACATGATACTTTTCACGTGTCAAACCTCAAGAAATGTTTGGCCGATGAATCCCTTCACGTGCCAATTGAGGAAATCAAGATTGACGACAAGCTTCATTTTGTTGAGGAACCCATTGAGATCATGGATCGAAAGGTCAAGCAACTGAAGCGCAGTAGGATACCTATTGTTCGCGTAAGGTGGAATTCAAAACGAGGGCCAGAGTTTACATGGGAACGTGAAGATCAGATGAAACTCAAATATCCACATCTCTTCGAGGATGACACTCTTGGACCTAACTCCAGCTGAATTTCGGGACGAAATTCTCTCAACTGGGGGATACTGTGACATCCGTCACTTTAAGGTCCGTCAATTAACATGTTTGTCCGTTATCTCTTCTATACTTGGTCATTCCTCATCTTTATTTGACTCTTTATGTGGATATCATGTGTGCAATATTATCGTTGTGTGTGTGCACTCGTTATAACCATGTGTTAACCTCAAAAAGACCTTTAAAACTTTCATTTTTGAAAACGTTAAATATATCATTTTATAAATATAATAAATGTTTTAATATAACCATTTCTTAAGTCATAATAACATTAAATGAACTTTTACAATTAATATAAAACACCTAACAAAGTCGTTTTTCAACCGAACAAAATTTGGGGAAAACTCGGGGGTTAAGTGCAGGGACTAAACTTGTAATTTTGTAAACTTGGGCTGGGTATAAATACCCTCATACCAGCCCTAATCCCCATTTCACCATCTTCTTCATCTTCATCTTCTTCACACAAAATCTCCATTTTTGCACCAAATCCAACCCGAGAGGTCTTGTTTTCTTCGTCTTGACACCGTCTACAGCCTAGACTACTTCTTTCTAGCAAGTAGTTGTCTTTGGTTGTCCGTTTTCTAGCCTTTTCACGGCTGTCCAAACTAGGGTTTCGGGTGTTCGGGTTCAACCCGAACACACAAGGTCGTATGGGTGCGTGTGAGGTCTCTTTGCTTGTGTTTTATGCTTGTGTATGTTTGTTGAGTGTTTCTGGAGGTCCTTGTGGTGTAAAACCCGTGTTTAGAGCAGCTCGGGGGCTGCTCATCCCGACCACAGTCGCGATTCTGCAGATCAGGCGACTGGGTCATCCATGCGATTGAGCCGTGCGACTGAGTGGGTCGTGCGACTGGATCATGCGTCTGAGTCAATCGCGCGACTGAGTTGTGCGACTAGGCATGTCGTGCGACTGAGTTGTGCGACTGAGTGCTTGTGTGCGATTGAGTCATGCGTGCGATTGAGTGTATGCGATTGAGTCATGCGATTGAGTGATTGTGTGCGATTGAGTCAGGTGACCGACTGAATGTGTGCGAATGAATGTGATTCGCACAACTGGAGTCCAATCGCACGAATGAAGGTTCAGTCGTACGAAAGTAGCTAATTCGCACGATTGAAGGTTGATTCGTGCGCATGGAAGTTGAGTCGTGCGATTGGGTGTTGTGTGGTACGACTGAAGGCCAATCATACGAATGAAGGCTCAATCGTACGAATGAAGCTGATTCGCACGATTGAGGGTTGATTCGCACGAATGGAGGTTGAGTCGTGCGTCTGACCTGGTTATGCGACTGAAATTGTTGTGTTTGACCCCTTGTGCGTGGTGTGAGTATGTCGTGTGGTGTCGAGGTAACACTAACACAATAATGCCATTGTTCGGCCACAAAGATTAAAGTCAACGTGAGAAAGGGCACAGAAACTATTTTGAACAAATTGAACTAACGCTTTACAACGACCAAATTGACTTATAACTATTGACGCTTATTCAATGCTTCTTCAATAACAACAATACTTTTACTTAAACATCATCATTAGTGGCGACAATGTCTTGTACCTGGATCTACATAAGATTTAGTACGTGTGTCAGTCTGCGTGTGTTGTACGTGACCCATCCGATACGACCCGAACCGACCCATCATTATTGCGCGCTTATACATATATCATATCATTAATGCTCTACAATAATTGTCAATAGGTGTTTGACTGTTTATTTGCATTCAACATTTGGGATACATCGATCATACATACTTACCACCTAACAAGTGAGTTTCGTGGCCCCTTTTTACGCTTATACAATATTTCAATCATTTACAACTTGGGGGAAAACTATGCTTACACATTTTCAATGCTGTACAACTTACATACATTTTACATACAAGGAATCAACGTGATACTGTGTTGCAAGTACTATTTGATACATGCTTGGGTCTGCTGTGTGGTTCTATCGTTGCAACTATTTAATTCCAGTGTGGGAACCGACGGTTAGGTATTGGTAGTACTACTGGGTTGACACCCCCACCCTCGTTCGATGGTATACTAGTTGGTACCATCAGTGGCCAAGAACGGGCCCTTGGGTGAATATATGCCGACAATTTCTTTGTGTACGTCGCTAGATTTGGTTGCAAAGCTCATGTCATGTGATATTTACTTGTGTATATAACTGTATTCACGGTATTCCGACGCGCTACTTATTACAGCATCACTTACATTTTTATTACATAAACCTGCGAGCTCACCAACAATTATGTTGACCGTTTTAAGCATATCTTTTCAGGTGATCATGCAAGTCCAGGAATCTAGGTGTGCTGCCTTAGTGGAGACCCTAGGATGCATTTTGGGACTTATCATGTTTTGTTAAACAATCTTTTTGAACAATGTTAACGCATGTAAACAATTATCAACTTTTGAAACTTGTTCCCGGGTTGTGGGAATTAACATTTACATTTTCATCTTATGTGAATATGTGTTATCATTATCATGTTGCTTATGGCTATGTTGTCGTGAACATTGACTAAACACGACACAAGTCCCCTTGTTGTCGGGTGTCGTCATGACACGCAAGTCATCATTTATTTATATTGCTCTCTATCGCTTACCATGTGTTATGACGATCCCGGTCTCGTTACAACCCCGTGTTTCCGCTTTTAGCGATGGTGTGACAAATAGGGACACAGTTTTCTCTAACTCCTCCATTTTTCTTTGATAGTCAGATTCAGCCCTTTTAAAATCAAATTTTAAAACATTTAAAGACTCAATATCGTATTTAATCTCCATATTGTAGTCCTGATACAATTTAACCTTAGCAATATAGGCAGGAGTACAGAGATGTTCATATACCTTATTTTCATCTGTTCCGACCATGAGTGCTTGAGTAGGAGTCACATCCTGTACCATGAAGCTCCAGTCAACTTCTTGAGCCATTGCAGCTGTTTCTGTTGACTTTTCGGTGGGCTTTGGTGTAGAGGGATGTGTGGAGGCCTGTGGGGTTCCCGGGTTGGACTTGGGAGCCTTGCAATCCCTTGCAAAATGACCAAGTTGGTTACAGTTGTAACATTTGGCCTTGGTTTTGTCAAACCCAAATTTGCTGTTGATTGGGTTCTGGGGAAATTGCCTTCCAGTTCTCTTAAAGAACTTCTTTGCTCTCTAGGTTAGTAGAGCCATTTGTTGGACTATGTCCATGTATTCCACGTCATCCGAGCTGAAGCACTCTAGATCATCAAAGCAATATTGATAATCATTTGAGTGTCCACTTCCTGAGACAAAAGCACAGCTGTCCTGAAAGGAGCTTTGCTGAGCTTGTTAAGACCTTGGAGTCTCAGGAAATATGATGTATGGCCCAGAAGAACAAGATGGCTGCTGGGTGTAAGTCAGGTATTGTTGAGGCTGGAAGATTCCTGAGCCTTCAGCAACCGTTAAAGCGTTGCTAGCAAGAAGACTTAAGGGTCTGCTTGTCTGATGACCCCTCTTACTCTCCATTTCCAAACGGTATCCATCAAGGATCCTATAGAGTTCAGTCATGGTGAGTGTATTCAGGTTCTCTGTTCTCTTGATAGAGACACAGTAGAATGTCCACTCATTAGGTAATGCACTCATGAATTTTCTTGTAAGGTCTCTAAGTTCATAAGCAATTCCCACAGATTGAAGGGAAGAAATGAGATCCATGTACCTGAAGTATTGCTGGCTAAGAGTCTCTCCAGCAACGTAGGTGAAGTTCTCGAACTGCTGCTTCAGTGAGTCCTTCTGGAGTCATTTGAGCTTGAATACATTTGAGCAAGCGCATCAAACAGTTCTTTGGCAGACTTGCAATGCTCAAACCCCATCATGATGGAGTTTGGAATTGCAGTCATGGGAACAGTCATAGCATTGCTGTCAATGTCCAGCTTCTTTCGGTCCTCATCAGAATAATCTTCAACAGCTTTCTCAATCATGGCACCGTTTCCACCAGCTACCTTTGGCTTATACGGGCCATTGACAATAGATTGCCATATCTTGCTGTCTTGATACATAATGAAGCCTTCCATTCTTCTGCTCCATGACCTGAAGTTTTCAAGGGTGATGATGGGTGCTTTGGTCATCGTCCCCATCTCTACTTCAGATTTGTTGAGGGCCATTTTGAGTGTGGTATATGGAGGAGTGAAAAACATGTTGATTAGGATGGTAAGATCTCACAATCAAGAGCCTAAAAAGCTCTGATACCAATTGCAGGATCGGGTTTGTCACTTTAAACACTTGGTTTTCTCTCAAACTCACTTATAGAACACTCAAATCAGATGAAGTAAAGTCTTTTACAAGAGTTGATAATAATATAATAAGTAGCAAGGAACACACAGAAATAATTTTCAAAGCACTTGTATATATTACTTCTCAACTCAAGATATTACAAGACTCTTACAAGCATGAAACATGAGTTACAATGAGAAACTATATATACTAGATCCTACAGCCGGATATACTTTGATACCAGCTGGAAACCTAAGACTAAAGCATATACTACAATGCTAAAGTTAAGGTATCTTAGATAAAGTATTATCTAAGATATGGTAGTATCTCAGAGATCTGCAGCGGAGTGTCAGAGAGACCATACTTATGTCCACTGGATAATAGCAGTGTCTTTCGAAGGTAAGTTGGATTCGGAAGAACAAGTTCCTCCGAAGCCACTTATACTTCGGAAGAGGCTTCTATACTTCCGAGGCTTGAGGACTTCTATACTTCGGAAGTTGACTTCTGATCTGTCATTCTAAGTCTTGATCTTCGGAAGTAAGTTCTTTGTCTTCGGAAGTTGGAGTTTTCCTTCGGAAGTTAGTTTTACACTTGGTCTTCGGAATAGCTCATTTTTCCTTCGGAAGTTCCACACTTGGCTTCGGAAGTCCTTTATTTGTTGTACCAAAATATTCTAAGTGATTTGGTTTTGGTTGCACCAGCCTTTCTAGATCCAACAGAGTTTTTCCTAAAATCCTAATTTTGGATTTGTTGGTGGTAGGTAACGGCTGAGGAAGACGGTGGACCAAATAGGGAGAGGAAAAGATTTGAAAGGATTTTTTGTAAAAGAAAATAAGAAAAAATAATAAAAATACAACATTTACTTTAAAGATATACCGGAATTAATCATAAAAGTTTTCTCTATTCTCTTTTTAATTGAATAATATTCTTAACAAAGATAAGATATAGGGAACTCGAGGCCCTATTGAAAATGATTATCTGATAATAGATTTCAAAATTTAATCTCTATTTGTCATCAAGTAAAATGTGTTAGTGTGTGAAATATGAGATTATCGGCATTTTTGGAGAATCAACGATAGTTAGAAAAATTATTACTGGTATTTTTGGTGAATCAACAATATGATTTTCTCCTATTTATATTACTATTAAATTCATATATCATTTTTTCCAAGTCTTTTTAAAGCTTTCATAAGTTAACCACCAATCTTTAAAACCTTATAAAAGTGACCCACTTACTTTGTTATTATTCAACTTTTTCTTTATATTGTGATTATGGTAATGTTTCCTTGTGCTCTACGACTGGTCGTTTTTAGAATCGTCGGTTGCACGATGTTAGAAATGGTAGGATAAAACATGAATAAAGATAGTGAGTCGATCGAATGAGTTAACCATTGATTCCACTTTAATGGTTAGGTTGATTGGTGGTCGCCGACCTTAAGATAATCATAATTTTACAAAAGAAAGAACCCCGCGGCAACGCGCGGGGTTTAAATTCTAGTTATACATATAAAATTACCATTATAAATTTTGATTACATAACTTATATTTTTTTGTCAAAAAACAATCTCACTTGCTCATCATAGATTTACCGTCAATTTTTACTCGCTTTCACTCATGACGATGATTATGAGCGAATAAAGAAACATATATAGTTTCTCATTGTGTTTTTCTAAAATGATGAATTTTAAAAACATATAATGGTGGAATAACATTGTTGTGTATCTCTAGTATATTGAGCACAATAATAAATTAACAACTAATTAATCTAATGCATTAAAAACAATGACAAAATAATGTCTCAATATGTTTTTTATAATAATTATGTTATCTTAAATATTATGAGTTTTTAAAAATAAAATGGTGAAGTAACATCTTTATTACTTTTAATCGTAAAACATAATGATAGATAACAAGTTTATACAATCTATAAAAAATAGAAAAAATAACACATTGTGTTATTTTTAACATTATAAGTTTTGAAAAATATATTGATGAAAATATATCATTGTGTACCTCTAATTGTAAAACACAATGATAAAATGCAAGATATATAATCTATATAAACCATAACAAATTAACACTTTAAATGATTTGAAACGTAAAACACAATAATGAATACATATAACAAATGTTGTAAAATATATGATATAATGAACTTATATTTGACACAAAAAAATTGACATAAAACACAATGAACGAACATGACACAATAAGCTGACGTATTTGACATAATGATCAGAATGCCCTTTACTTTAAAACAATATAATGATACGTGTCAAGCACAATCATTCTTAACATTTTTAGACTAAATTCTTTTTTTATTATAACCCTACCTTCATAATTATTCTCTAAAAGTATTCATCTTTTAAACATGAGTTATTAGATTTTCGTGTTAAACATCCTTAAATAACTTTTTCTATAAGAATAAACGCAATTAGTTAATAAATATATCAGTAACAATGCTTCAAGCCCTCGAACAAAAAATTACTTTTTTTCTTAAAAGAAGCCACCCTAGAAAACCATAAGGGTGTATCTCCTTAAGGTCTGGAGAGTGACCGGGTTGTTTCGTTTCACGAGTTGATTTACACAACTTTATACTCTATTTTGTGTAAAAGACTATTCCTATATATTGACTTATAATCGTAATGTCACAACCCAGCAAACTTACAAGTTACTCCAAAAATGATAAAGAAAGAAAAGAAAATGAAATCTCTTAAAATGGCTCATGTTTCAGCCTTTAAACTATAAGGGGCCTCTTTAATATCATAGGGGGCTAAAGCCCTTGTTTTATTGGGCTAATAAGGAAAGCTTCAATTAAAGGAGAGAAGTTGTCTAATGGACTAATCTATAAATCTATATAAAAGAAGGTTTTTTTTGCCACATGTCTTTCTCCTAACCCATTTTTTTGCCACATGTCATTCTTATACACGTTCTCATATAATTTTCCCTCCAAAAGAGTATTATTGTAATTAAAATGCTCAAACTAATTTCTCTCTCTTATTAAAAATCAATTTTATTATTTACTACATTTCTCTCTTATTTAATTTTTTTAAAATCAAGCTATCTTTTTAAAAATAGATTTTATTAAAGAAATTAAAAATTACATCTTTTTACTAAAATAAAAATAATAAAAAATAAAACTTTTATATAATATGAAATTTTCTAAAACACTAAATCTTTTGAAACAAAATATTTTAAAATGGTTATTTAAAAAAATTATAAAAGGTGAATTTTTTTTAAAACTGTCTTATTAAAACAACCATAATAATTTCAAACCAAAGTTTTTTAATAAACATTAAATTTATACATAAGATTACTTATTTCTCTGTATTATTAATAATAATATTAAATACTAATAAGAGTACTCATACCATTTTTAAATTAAAAAAATATATTATTTAATACATTAAAAATTTACTTTTATGTAAAACACATTTTTATAATTAAAGTTTTATAAAATACAGAATACAACGAACTTTTTTATAAAAATTATTTTTCTTAAAACAAACTATTTAAAAACCATAGTTTTTTATAAAACAAAAGTTTAATAAAAATAAAGTATTGTTTATTTACTTAAAGTAGCTATACGTAATTATAATTATAATTTATCTTCAAGCATGGTTTTATAATTCATAAATTAAAGATTTTTAAATAATAGAGCCATGATCGTGGCGTTGGGCAGAAAGCCGATGATTTCGACGAGGCCCTTATTTTTATTACTAATTATTTAGTATTTTATTTATTCAACTTGTGTAATACACGAGATACTAACCTAGTGGAGTAATAGTTATCAGAACGCGTATAACTAATGATAGTTTTAATAATAAAAAGACCAATGTACACGAAAGATACTTGTTTATTAATCTAACAACATTCATATTAAGTTTCCCCATCTCTTCCTTCATCTTTAACTAAACTAGATGTATTTCACGTTGCACGTTACGCGACTTGTCAACGTATATTTTTAATAGTGTAATTAGGCTAAGGGTTAGTAATCCATAGTGGTTGCAGCCGATAAATGGTGCATGCCAAACAACCATGATATAACGTAGATCAACATTCGACTATAGTATACGATATTAGTTGAACGAAAGAAACCCAACAGAACCAACAACGTCTCATCAGGACCTAATATCGAACATAATCTTAGAAAAACAACATGTCTCACATGAGCGATGACAAACTACAACGTCTCATGCATGTCTCAGAGGTGCATACACCCAACATCATTGACTCAAGCGCATGACTCATATGAACAACAGCACACCAGTGAAACATTTAAGCATAGTACCACCATAGAACCACATCAAAATCTCAAAAATGTAAAGCCACACGAAATTTGAGACATATTGAAATATCAAGAACACTCTACTTACTGTTAATTTAACTACATTTTAAACATATAGGGGAACAAATCAAAGCCAACACAAACATCACAACCATGGCCATGGATTTGGCTCAAACCTGGCCACCGAATCTAGCTTCAAACCATTCACACATGGTTGTCACGCTAGGACAACAACCTGTTTATGCTCAAATCATCATAACTAACGAACAACCTGACATAAACCCAACGTGCAATCCAACGAATGTTAGCCAAGACAAAACAGAACAACCACAAACACCCAAATCAATATAACATTCAAGAACAAATCAAAAACCCAAAACGTTATCATATGCCAAAGGGTCACAATCATAGGCAGAACATAATCACAATCACAATCATAGACACAACACAATGAAATCACAATCATGAGTATATAAGAACCAAAAGCGAAAACCTTTTTCAGATAAAGAACCTGAAATAATTTCAACCCAAAAAAGGCAAAGCTAAATCATTGATTACTCATAGATCATCGGCACCGACAGATCGGTGACTATTGTGCATGCAGGGCAACGGTAAGTGAAATATCAAATGGAACAACCAAGTCACTGAACACACCTAACATAGCATCACCGCCAATCAACCATCCCTGCCAAGAGCTTGCAAAATAAAGCAAAGATGATTGGACGCAACTTCGACAACAATGGTGGAGACGAGTTACTAAAGAACATAGAGGTGGGCCTAAAAAGCGATGAGGGTAGGCGGCTGCACTCACCGGTTGCACCCCGACGCATAACGCGGCGGACTTCCACCGTAAGCACCCACCGGAACCTTCAAACCCCACATCCCTATCTCTAATGAGGCTTAAAGAACTAAAGATCACATAAAAGAAAATGAAACAAAACCCAACGCATAGTGAAATACTAGATCTGTCAGTCGCAACCTAGGCGGTGTGAGCGGAAACCGCCACCCCAACACGACAGGGGCACTCGACGACTCCACCAACAATAGCCAACCCACCCCGTCTTGATATCCTCTCCCTATATATAGACCAAAGGTTGTAAGCCTGGCGAGACCGACAACCTGTCACTGCCGTACCCACCGGACAGCCATCACCAACGGTATACCGGTAGAAGGAAACCAGAGAGACATGAAACAAGAAGTCGCGTAGGATACATAAAAGAGCATTGCACGAAACTTGAGGCGGAGTGAAATACCGAAAACACCCCAACCGATGTTCTACATTTTAAACATATAGGAGAATTATAGAAGAAACATAAAAAGCACAATGTAATTTTACTTTTCCTCCTCATTTTTATCCTTTGTATTTTTAAGGAAACTAAAATGAATGCTCATAATTGGGATCATTATTCATCCTTCATATCTATTTTTTATGAATTGAATGATTGTGAGTAGAAAAAATAATAAATAGGGAATAAAGTAGTATTATTTATTTGAAATAAAGAAAAATATGAGAATGAGATATGAAATGTTTTAAATGAGGGATAAATTTAATAAAATTATTAGCTTTAGCTACATTATAGAGATGATTAAGAAAGCTACTTTGAATGCTATTATATGATCAGATAAATCATTAAGTTGGTAAATGCAGTTCGCTTTTTAATCTATTTATGATCAGAATTATTACAACCGGTGATTCTTAATATCTTTGGTCTCTTTTAAATTATCATTTGGTTTCAAAGTCTCAATACACATATATCTAACCTTACTCAAATGATAGTAGCTTTTGATTGCAAAGACCTCAGACGACGCATAAACAAAATTGTTTATAGTTTACCAGAAAACAATTTAGGACAATAAGCAATCTAATTAAATGAAACAATATCAATTACATAAGAGAATATTGAATAATCAACAAGCAACAATAGATTAACATGTGATAGAAAAATCAATTGCAAATGTAAATTAGCATCAAAACACATAACAATAGATTCAACTGGAAAAAGAATAATAGTAGATTAAAGCAATTAAGCGTAACTCAAGACAACGCAATAATAATTAGTAGATTAAGTGATTAAGTGTAAATAAAATTTTAAAATTGATGAACATAAAAGAACCATCAATGGTAAACAGTTGATAAACCAAGTTTAGTAAGTCGAGCTCATGAATTAAGTTTTATAAGTTCAGGACCGGCCCATTAGTGTAGTTGGGCCAAGCTAGGGTTTGAGGCCCCCAAAAATATAGGGCCCCCATTTTTCAGAAATTTATGTAATTATACAAAAGTTTATTGGGCTCATGTTTAACACTTTGGGCCTCAAATGAGCTCCTAGCTTGCTAAGAAGCGGCCCCTATTTAGTAGATAGAATACGATCGTGAATACTATGGTCAATTTACTTTTATAATTTTATGTGTGAGTAAACTAGTAGTAATATTTTTTTATGTATGAATATTTCATTTTCATCCTTTATGTTTTGTGTTGTGATCCCATCTTTAAAGATTATTGAATGAAAACATTTACTGGTTTTGATTGTTTATGTTGTTAACACTTAAATATATGCATCGTGGTGTTTTTTTATTTGTATGATTCCTTAATCTTCTCCTATTGTATTTTTCAGTTGTTTTCAAGGTGATAATGACACCTAAAGAACATAATATGATGCTTTAAGTAATGAAAATATGGTAACAATAAACAATGAATAAACAACGAGGGTTTAAAACACTGAATTTTGGAAAAAGGCCCTCAAATTTTTACTTCGCTTGGGGCCCCTAGAATGATCGAGCCGGCCCTGTATAAGTTGACCTTAATAAATCTTTAATCGTTTTGTTATCCTTCGTATTTATCTCAAAAAACACATAATATTAATTAGATTATCACATATGTTTAGCTTAATATATAAATAAAAGTAGTTTTATTTGTCAATTTCAGAGGCCTTTACAATTTGAGAGCATAAAATGACTGTTTTCAGCGTAAAAACATCTCTGATTGTATTTTCGATCCAAGTAGAAGTAGCTGATGAATTGCATTTGAAGCAAACAGAATGAGGGGAGTGTTAAAAGATGGGTAATTTGAGATTTAAGGAAAAAAATAATAACTAGGAGGATACGACCTCGCGTGTTGCGCGAGTGTTTGAATAGCAAAAAATACAGTTCTTGTACAATAACATATTCGTTTAATTCTAAGAATTGTATTTTCAATCTTGAGCTCAGATTCGTTCTCGTTGTGGCTACAACCAAACACGGTCACCACGCCAAGACAACGGTTTTTTTTTTCCGGAATCATCACAGCCACAAAATCAATCCGTAACACAACTCGCTGCTCATTTCACTTGTTTATTGAACATGTAGGTTCATACAAGATGACCATTCAACGCTGCTTTGGCTCAGACCCGGTCACCGTCTCAGGCTGCAAACCATGCACGAATGGATGCCATGCCAGGAGTCCAGGACAACAACCTGTTTCGATCATCACAGCCAACGAACCACCTGACATAAAGCAACAATATGTGATCCAACAAGTCGAGTCCAATAGGAAACAACCCAACAACGGTCATAGCTTTGGCTCCGACCCGATAATCGCCTCTAGCTGCAAACCATCCACGGATAGTTGCCACGCTAAGACAACCGCCATTTTTTGTCAGATTATCACAGCCACCGAAAACCAGACACGAACTAAAACTGTGGGAAGATGTCCATCATAGACATGACACAATCACCCTAAAGAAATGGAAAACCCAAATTAGTATCGTGGAACATAATAATTCATTAACAAATGTCTTATACTGACGAACTAATCAAAAACCCAAAATAATATCATATGCCAGGAGATCACCATCATAAAAACATCACAATAACCATCACTAACATCAAACATCATGTGTCTGCAAGAATCAAATGTCAAAAACCTATCTCATATGAAGAAGCCGTAATAATTTCAACCCAAAAAAGCAACCACCAGATCATCGCCACCGACAGACCGACGGCTACTGTACATGCAAGGCAACGGGAGAGGTTAGAGAGACAACAAATAAAACAACCACATAAACACAAATAATTCAACAAACACCTCGCCACAGGTTAAACACATCGTCGGAAAATGGATGGTCACCGAGTCCACCCAACGGAACCCACCGACTATAGCAACGGATTAAATCGGATTTGCCGGAGAGGCAACCGCCTCCATCTGACCGCCACCGTCACAACACCTGTCACATGAAAACCCCAATCTCTCCAAATTTGATTCCTAACTAAAGCACAAACAGAGAGACCATAAAGGAAATTACACAAAGTTCAGTGGCCAAAATTAGATCAACCAGAAGCCTCCTGCTTATTCATTTGCTTTTTAAATATTTAGGGTAATTTAAATTTTGGTTGGGAAATGGAGTTGTGGCACATGGCCGTCATGTGACCCCTAATGCAATATGATTGTCTTCCCATGTTAATGTTATTATTATCACTAATTGCAGGTCAAACCTTGACTAAATAACCAACCCTACAAATACAATACTCTACTCCATCTAATCTACTTTTTGTCGCTCAATTATTGTAGTTGTAGATACTTAATAAAATAACTGTTGGCTAATTATCCCTCTCAACGACATGTTGATTTTGCATAATAAAAATAAGCATCTTTTAAAAAAAATCTAAATTTTTAGAAATGATGTAACATTGTATAAAAAATAAAACATTAATGATCGTAAAAACTAATTTAAAAACAAAGAAAATCAATTTAAATATCTATTGGAGTGTCAAGCATAAGAGAACAAGAAATATAAAATAATAAAAACTAAAAAGTTAGATTAAAAAGAAAACTCAGAACAGAAAAAAGCACTAAAAGACAAAATATGTATTATTCTTGTCCCATAAATTTTATTATATGTTTAATTATAATTCGGGTAAGTAAAGATGCTGTCCTTCCTTAACATTTGTGTTTAACACAAAATTTGTATATAAATTTAAAAGCAAATGATTAATACGAAAATCTAATCCTGTAAAAATAGTTTTCATAGAGTCTATGCGGGTACTATTATTTTATCTTCTGGATTAAAACAAGATGATATTAACTAATTTCACCGAGGCTAATAGCCTAATAGGCTATGTATGTGGGTACAATTATTTTATCTTCTCGAGTAAAAAATTTTGCTCCTCTCTCTCTTTCAATCATGTTATCAGTTAAGTTGTATTGGATATATTTATTTATTTGTTTTTTATGACAACAGGTACAATTATTTTAGCACCACGATTTACATACATATTTACTCATACTTATAAATTATAAGTACACTAATTCATAATCTACCTTACATGAGAATATAAACACTAGTCTTTGTTTTTGTTTTTTTACCAATAAACTAGCAACACAAGTGGCTAGAATAGGTATACTCTGTTTAATATCTAAAATTCACACTAGCTTAAATAAAATAATTATTTTAAAGTATTAAAGTTAACTTTGCTTCCTTAAAATGGTTATGTGGTATTATCATCGTTACTCTTTATAATAAAATCTAGTCTTAGCTTGAGTGAAGTTTGTGGCTCTTATGTTATGATTAATTAAAGTTTGTTTTCTTACATGATGGCTTCTCATTCATTAGTCAAAGTATGGTTCTTTAATATGTGTATTTTTTTAACAAATAATTGTACATAACGGTTGCTACTTTTAGAAAACTCTATTAAAAAACAACAAAAACAATGAGATAGTAGCAAGAGGGAGGAATTATTTTTCCCCTTATCATTTGCAAATGTATTATCGATCATAATGTACGCCAAATCATTTCCATATTCGATTCCACATAACTCAAAAGCCTAAATTAAAACATTGGAATTTTCAAACAATAGAAAGAGGATTGTAATAGACCACTTATATGATGAGCATTGGTAATATTAGTATCACGGCTACTTATCAACTGTGTCCATACCAATTGGGTTCATGGATATGCATGTAGGTATATGTTTATGGTCTTATTTAATTGAAACTTATTTGTTAGGATGCTCATTCCACAATTTCAATATTAAACTAATCTAAAATACCAATTCTTCTATTTTAATAAAAGAGTATTTTGGGATGACACGTGACAACATCACAATCATCCTCACCAAAATTTTCTCGCATCTCTCTCCTATTAAATGATTACCTTAATTACTAATAATATTATTTAACACTTTTTTAGATTTAATAAATTAAAAAGTGATCTATTTATTAATGTTATTTTCAAATAAATAAATATTTTATAAAATAATTAATTTTTCTAAAGCATAAAACTTTTTTAAAACTAAGAAATATTTTAAAATTGGTATTTTAAAAAAGCCAATTTTTTTAAACAAAAAAAATTAAATTTGGGAATTATAATAAGCAATTTTTAAAAATGACATTTTTATACGGTTTGTTTTAGAACAAAATATTTATTTTTTTGGGAAAAAAGTTTAAAAACAAAATTTTTAAAATTTGATATCGTTGTTTTATTACTTATAGTCATTTCTCATACGTAATTTCAGTTATATTATATTTTATAATATCATTTTATAATTAATAAATTTTATTATATTAATATTTTATTTTATTCAGTGTAACACACGGGTTTACTAAAGCTAGTATGATATATAAAATATTAAATTGTATCATCTTTATAAGATTTATAGGATATTAACATGATTGGTTTTAATTTGGGTATGAGATTCGGTTTGAGTTCGTTTTTGCTCCATGTGGTTTGATTCAAATAACGCTTTTCATCCAAATATTTTAAAATCTTCATTTCACTCTTATGGTTTTCAATTTTTTTAATTAACTCCAAGCCACTAACTTTGTTAATTAAAAAGGCATTTTTAGTCTTTTACTCTTATGGACTATATAAGTAACTAATTAACATCCTTTATTAGTTAAAAAACTATACTATTTGTGTAACGTATTTGAAAAAGCTAAAATCAGTGTTTTAAAGTTTGGATCGGACCGGCTGGTCTGAACGGAAATCGGAGGGTTAAGCGAACCAAGTAGCATCGACTCGTTTTGTAGTCATCGGACCAGCCGGTTTGGCGATCGGACCAAGAACTGGGTTGGACCAGATTTTGGGTATTTTTTTTAATTTTTGGATTTTAATGGGTTTAACGGGTGTTTGACGATTAATTGAAGTGTATGACATGAGATTATTCTTGAGTTTTATATAGAACTACAATATACATATATAAAATACTTATATTGAATTATATGTATTAAACTATATATATATATATATATAATATCACATATATATATAATTATGATGTAATTCGGTTCTTAAATCCTGCCTGATCGGTCAACCTGTAAGGCGACCTGTTTGACGTGCGACCGATTCTGAAAACATTGGCTAATATAGAAAAAAGATTGAATTTTAGTGTAAAAGACTCTCTCTCTCTCTCTCTCACACACACACACACAACTCTACTTTCTATCCTAACGCTTTCTCTTTCTATCCAAAACCTAAAACCAAACCACCTTGCCCGACATCGCTCTTAGCCACACCATGGTTGTTGTTGCCGCCGCACCTTCGCCAAAGCACAACAGCCGCCGTCGTAGCACCTCCTCCAACCCATCTACAACCATAGACTACTACCACCACCAATTCATCACCACCACCATGTTGACCACCACCATTACCACCATCACCACCTACAATCGTCACCACCATCAACCACAGACTATTGTCAAAAATGTTTGAAATTTAGTGAAAACTTTTTACTAAAGTGCATAAAAGTGTGTGCGGTTCACTAAAATATGAGAGTGTGCATTAAAGTGAGTTTTTTTATTAACTTTAAACACTAATAATTTAATAAAGTAATTATTATTTACTGGATTTGTATTCTAGAGTATGAGAGGTTCACAACAAATCAAACCTATCCAAAATGAAGCTAAAATAAATAAGATATTAATGCTCATAAGTTGTGTAATTGAAACTCAAAACTGTGGAAATTAAGTGTAGGTGGAACATGAGTTGTCCCACATGGAGGAAAGACAACCAAAAAAAGGCATATAAAAGTGAGCTTCTAGAAGAAAAAAATGTTTTTATATGATTTGGGACATCTAGTGCGTCAGATGGGTGCAAAACCCAACACGCGCCCAAGCCTTGAGCTCGAGCGTAAATGCGCGTGCGGGGCGATGGACGCAATGTGATGCTTTTATGTTGCACTTTGAACTTCTCATGTTGTGCATCACCACGAGCCATTTAAGAGTCACCTTTAGTGTTTTTGAATTGTTTGGAAAATGTAGCAACTACTAATACAAGCACTGTTATTATGACTCTTAGCCTGACTAGGCTGACACTAATCAGTATAAAAAACAAGACATGAATGTCTTATTCAAGTGCTACTTGATATATGTTTCATACACCTCAAGCAGAAGATTTCCTATATTTTCAGCTCTACACACTCTTGTGTCAAGTACTTGGTTAAACTTGACAATATAATCTCCTTAACCTTGGGAGATAGATGAGATTCACTTAAGCAACTAGAAATATGTTTTAAGGAATCTCTGTTGAACAGAAATCCTTAGCCACACCTATTTCATTACTCTTAGTTATTATCAATTTCTTACATTTATTTCTTTACTTGTAGTTATTCTTATTTCTTAATATTATTCTGTAATCCAAAGTGTTTAATTAATAAATATTTTTATGTTTACTTTGTGAACGGTTTTCCTATAAACTTATAACAGATTTCACAACACTGTTTATTTTCTTGTGCTTTAAATATTTATCAAACTTTTGAGTAAATTTTGGTTGTTTTTTTTGTTTTTTTAATCCTCCTTTGATTTAAATGGAGTATTTGGTATATTATAGTCTTGTATTATTTTATTCAGTGGTTCTATAAAACTTTAAGTAAGTTTGATATAAAGGATTTATTCAGGCTTTCTATAAACTTATATTTCTAAACAATAAAACTTATTTTGATATCTTGTTTCAGTAATGACTGCTACAGTTCCTAGTTCTTCTTCCACCACTATGGGTCCATTAGGTTGTACCAAAGCTGCCCGAATAGTGGCAAATCATGTTGAAAAACTAGAAAATGTTTCTAGTTTGAATTTCAAATGATGGAGCAAAAGATGTTGCTTTACTTGACCACTCAAAACCTTGCTAGGTTTCTTGCTGAGTCCGCACTGCAAGTTGATGAAGGGGCAGCTGATACTCAATCTGTGAGCGCGTTTGATGCGTGGAAACACTCTGAGTATTTGTGACACAACTATGTGTTAAAGGGCTTGTGGATTCATTTTATAACGTGTATTGCAACATAACGACTGCTAAAAATACGGAAGTTGTTGGAGCACAAGTATAAAATTGAGGATGTCGGCACAAAAAAATTATTGCGCCTCGTTTATTGGATTATAAAATGGTTGATTTTAACGTTGTTATCAACCAATTTCAAGAATTGGACGTTATACTCAATGACATCCACTTAGAGGGGATGATTCTTAGTGAAACATTACAAGCTGTTGAGAAGTTACCTCCTAGCTAGGTAGATTTCAAAAATACCTAAAGTATAACCAGAAGGAGATGACTATTGAATACCTTATGGTTCATCTTTGCATTAAGGAAGATGTAAGGATTCCTGAAGTCTGATGCAACCCAAAACAGCCTAAGTGTCTCAGCAACATGCACTAAGTACTGAAGTGAAGAATGCTTCGGAAGTTTTACACAAAGCATTAGAAAATACTCTAAGTGTGAAATCTTCCGAAGCCAAGACCAACATCTTCCGAAGCCAAACATGAAGTCTTCCGAAGCTTCAGAGACAAAGTCTTCCGAAGCCTCAACACATGAAGACAGATTTCTTCCGAAGACTTTTACAACATGCTTTATCAGATGTACTGTTCCATAAAGCACCTTTTCCGTTGCATCTCTGTAAAGTCACCAACTTACATGAGTTGGTGAAAAGGGCCTTGCTTTTGGTAACTGTACATTGAGGTCTTTAGTATTCAACTTTCCACTTTATGTACTTATCCTTTTTGTATTGTATAAGGATGTGAGCTATGGCATGTCATAGTCACAAGGTCAAAAGGCAGATATGCCTTTTGATCCTACATTGATTTTGATTAGTGTCTAGTCAATTGTATCCAGCTGGCTTTCAAAGTATAGCGGCTGTAGGTTGTAGTATAAGTATTTCAAGTTCTTGTATCTTTTCTTCATGCTTTGTAACACTTGTAAAAGAACTTGAGAAAGCAATATACTGCCTCCTTGAAACCCATACTCTCTTGTTCTGTCTCTTGCTTTACTTGTGTTCTTAGTATCACCTTGGTTACCCAGTTCACTGTTTGATTAGAGCTTAGTTATTCTCCTCATTGGGTGTTGTGTTTGTAATTGTGCTTAAGCCCTTAAACGGTCCTGCAATTGGTATCAGAGCTTTCCAGGCTCTTGATATAAGATCTAACCATCTTAAGATCCCTCGCACACACAAAAAGCTAAACTCTTCAAATGGCTGCCATCTCTAAGACTGATATGGAGGACTGGAACATGAACAAATCCCCACTGATCACTCTTGATGATTTTGACACCTGGTGCATGAGGATGGAAGGCTTCATCAGGTCTCTTGATTCAAGAATGTGGGAATCTGTTGAGAATGGACCTTTCATACCAGCACCCCCCTCTGCTACTGGTGCTGGTATGATTCCTAAAGATGTGGCCAACTACTCAGATGAAGATAGAAAAAGAGTAGAGATTGACAGGAAGGCCATGACTGCTCTTCAGACTGCTCTCCCAAAATCTGTATACAGAGGTTTAAAGAAGTGCAAGACAGCCAAACAGCTGTGGGATGCACTGAAGCTGATGTATGAAGGCTCCTCTGAAGCCAAGGAGAACAGAAAGATCTTCTGAAGGCAGTTTTGAAAATTTCACCTTCAAAGCAGGTGAGACCATGACCCAACAATACTTCAGGTATGTTGAGATTGTGGATACCCTAGTGGATGGAGGAGTTCCTCTTGAGAACAGGGGACATTGTAAGGAAGTTCATGTCCTCACCTTCCTAGGCAATGGACACACTATTGTGTGGTGATCAAGAGGACTGAGAACCTTAAGACTCTTACTCTTACAGAGTTGTATGGGATTCTCAGTGGATACCAGATGGAGATGAACATGCAAGGTTCATCTGGCAACTCCACAATCAAATGGGTTCAGCCCTTCATGTGGTTGAAAGGGACAGCATAGAACCTCAGCATCATCTCTTATGCTACCCTGACAACTCACAAAAGGGTCCTTTCATCACCTTCCCGGAGACACCAAGGGAGAACTTTACTCAAGGAAGCCCATTCCAAGAGACAAGTTCTTCTCAAGCTTTGTGTCTGCAGATGAAGCTGTGAATATCTCTTCACTCTTGAAGACCTGGACTGTATCCATCCAGATGACCTGGAATACATGGAGATAGTTCAGCAGATGGCTCTCTCTCACTCACAGAGCCAAGAAGTTCTACAAGAGGACAGGAAGAAGATTTCCAAGCAATGCTACCAGCAGTAAGTTTGGGCTGGATAAAAGCAAAGTTAAGTGTTACAACTGTAACCTTATGGGTCACTTTGCCAGGGAGTGTAAGGCACCTAAGCAAATGGGGGCCAAACACAACCCAGACCAAATTTTACTGACAAAGCTCCTCAGGCTGAGAAGACAAAGCAACATGCTGCTGTTGCTGTTGAAGAAGGAGGCTTTGACTGGAGTTTTCAGGTGGAGGATGCTTCTCCAAACCAAGCACTGATGGCAGACCATGATGAAGCCAAGGTATTGGAACATCTTTGCTCCCCTGAATGCATTGCTAAAGTAAATAGATACAGGTCCTATAACCTAGAGATGGGATCTGATCTTGAGTCATTAAACATATTAAAATCTGATTTTAGAAAGTCTGAAAATGATTACAAGTTAAAAATAGGACTTGGAGAAAACCATTTCAGTACTAAAACATGAACATACAGATTTCAGAACTCAGATCCAAGATCTCATCACTAAGTTAACTGAGTGCCAGGCTGAGTTTGTGATCAGCAAAGCCAGGCAGAGAAGAGTGTTCTTGAAGAAGAGACCTTCAAGAACATGATATCCTCATCCCTGCAAACAAGGTTTGTAAAAAACATAGAAATGAAGGATCAAATGAGATAGCTCTCCACAACAATAGCTTAGGGGATAGATCCCTAAGTGAGGATGATGTAGGAGAGGATGAGGAAGAGAGGGTGAGGAAGAGAATGAATTTGGAAGGGCCGTATCCTTCTAAGAGAGGAATAGTGTGAGGGGACAAGTCCAAGGAGATGAGTCAAAAGAGGGCAAGGAAGGGCTTGGTACGGAAATGTGTATTTAGCAGAAGAAGGCTAAGGTGAAATAGAAGGATAAGGTGCATGATGGTCATCTCAGTGGGATTCAGCGAGTGAGCTGAGGATCAAGGAGTGTGACATAAGGTGTAAGGGGTCTGGAGTGGAACATGGTCTCACAGCATTTATTGTGTAAGATGGAGTTGGACCAAAAAGGAGTAGAGGGAATGGGAGTCGAAGTGGAGGAGGGTTATAAAGTGGAGGTCAGTGTGCTGAAGAAGAAGTGATGGTGTGGAAGTTAGATTAGAGGGATAGTGTTTACATTGCTAAGCTATGGATAAAAGGAAGGCTGAGAAGGGGAACTAAGGGAAGGATTCCAGAGTAGAAGAGTCGGTGAAGGTCCGGATTCTTCGGGGCTCAAGAATGTGGTGAAAAGGGAAAAGGACATAGATGAGGAAGGTTGTGGGTACAGGGAAGAGGAATAAAGTGATGAGAGGAGTGTAGGTTCCAAAGGATAAATGGAATTTGAAGGGAAGCAAACAAAGTTGTATCAAAAGAACCTGACCTAGGATCAAATGAGATAGCTCCTCCACACACAACTTGTCTGAAGATCTCCTAGTTGGAACTTGTGAAGATGAGCTTCCTCTCATAGATCGGTAAGTGAGGCTGATGAAGAAGTGATAGTGAAGAATTCCTCTGAGAAAGCTGAAGAAGAGGAATTCTGGAAAGGACAGTGGCTGGAGGAGATGAATCAACTGTTCTGACCAAGTCCAAAGAAAGAACTTGATCAAGAAAGAGCAAAAGGAAGGCCAAGAAGGCTCAAGAAATCAAAGCTGCCTTTGATGCTAAAGCAGAAACAAGTTTTATCTCTGCAGGTTTCAAAGTATAAGGACTGAAACATCACCAGACTCCTCAGCTAAGAGTCTGGTCTTGTTCAAATCATCTCATTGTCAAAAGAAGAAGACTGAGCGCTGTGTACCACTGCTGCACAGCCTCTGGACCATCAAACTCCAAGAACAGTTCACAGCCCAAGGAACTGTCTCAGCATCTACCAAGATGAAGATGGAGAAGGGATGTGACCCAAGTCAGTCTTGCTCTCAAAGGGAGACTTCTTTGAAGAAGAAAATGTTATTGTGTTATGTGTGAAAGTACTCTCACATTGCTAAGGATTGCCCATACAATCCTAAAAGTACTGTCCACATGACTAAAACAAAGACTTCAAAGAGTCTCAAGAAGTCTCAAGCTTCGGAAGGAAAGTCTGTTTCCTTCGGAAGCTCCAAATCAAAGAAGGGGTAAATGGAAAATTACCTTCGGAAGCAAAGTTGGTCTCGGAAGAAAGGAATTCTTCCGAAGCACTAAAGTCTGCTGCAGTGACTGTAGACTCTTCCGAAGGATCAGTCATCAAAACTTATGAAGTTCTAAAAGCTTCTAAGGTTTTGAAGGTCAAGTCCAAGACTCCAAAGGTGGTGTGGAAGTCTAAGAAAGACCAAATGACTGAGTTTCTCCATCAACAACAGCTGAAGATCCCCATAGTACAACCATAGGATCTATTACTGTTGCATTACCTTCTATTACTGTTAATGAGCCCAAGACAAGTAAGGCTTGGGTTTCCAAATGTAACTAATCATCTTCTCTGTGCAGGAACAGCTCAAGACCAACAGGAATGTCTGGATAATTGACAGTGGCTGTTCCAGGCACATGACAGGCAATAGGTCTCTACTCCATAATTTTGAGAGAATTGATGGAGGACCAGTTGCTTTTGGAGGAGATGAAGGTGGTTACATTTCTGGAAGGGGCAAGGTCACAAATGGTAAGCTCAGCATTGAGAAGGTAAACTTTGTTAAGGAGCTTGGGTACAATCTTCTGAGTGTATCCCAATTTTGTGATCAGAGTCATAACATGCTCTTTACTGAGCATGAGTGCATTGTTCTCAAACCTGGTGTGGTCATTCCCTCATGAGCATATCCTGCTCAGAGCCCCCAGGAAAGGGAACATGTACAAGATGGATTTGCAAGAAACATCTCCCTCAGGAGAAGTTTCATGCTTTCTATCTAAAGCAAATAGTGATGAGTCTTTCCTATGGCATAAAAGAATGTGCCATGTAAACTTTAAGAACATGAATAAATTAATTAAACATGATCTGGTAACTGGAATGCCAAAGAAAGAGTTTACTAGTGATGATCATTGTGTGGCATGCCTGAAAGGGAAGCAACACAAAGTATCTCACAAGCCTAAGGAAAAGAACTCCATCACTACTCCCCTACACTTGTTACATATGGATCTCTTTGGCCCCACCAGTGTAATGAGTTTAGGAAGGACCTCTTACTGTCTGGTGATCACAGATGATTTTACAAGATTCACTTGGGTCTTCTTCCTTAGAACTAAGGATGAAACCCCTGAGATTCTGAAGAATTTCATCTTAAAAGTTGAGAATCAATGTGATCACAAGGTCAAAACCATAAGATGTGATCAAGGAACTGAATTCAAGAACCAAATCCTTGATGCATTTTGTGATGAAAAAGGTATTACAAGACAATATAGTGCTCCCAGGACTCCTCAGCAAATGGAGTTGCTGAAGGAGAAACAGGACACTTATTGAAGCTGCAAGAACTATGTTGTCTGACTCTAAACTGCCTATCACCTTCTGGGCAGAGGCAGTCAATACTGCTTGCTATGTGCAAAACAGAGTTTTAGTAGTTAAGACACATGGTAAGACTCCTTATGAACTTTGGCACAAGAGGAAACCTTTCATTGGTTTTCTCAGGTCATTTGGATGTCCCTGCACCATCTTGAATACCAAAGATCAAATTGCCAAGTTTGCTGAGAAATCAGATGATGGACATTTCATTGGATACTCTTCTCAAGCTAAAGCTTATAGAGTATACAATCTCAGAACTAGAATTGTTGAGGAGTCAGCCAATGTGACTTTCAATGAGCACACTCCTTGTGTGGCTGGTTCTGGTCCGGATTGGCTGTTTGATCTTGATTTAGTTACCAACTGTTTTAACAAATCTTGTGAGCATGTTTCAGGATCTGCAGAAAATCTAAATACAGGTGATCCTGATCCAAGATTTGAGCTAGGAAGACCTTCAACTCATACATCTTCAGCTCCAGTTGGAACTACTTCAGCAAATGAGGTTTCTATCAGCACAACAATGACAAATTCAGCTGATACATCTGGCATGCCTTCAAATTCCAGCTCAGAGGCCTCTCAACCAGATAAAGACCTCACTTGTAGAAGACAACAATGGTGATGGTGATAGTGATCAGGATTTCTTGATGCTAATAACCATACCATAGATGACAACATCAATGATGTCTCACACTCATTGGATCAAGTTAATCTTGATAAGTGTGATAATGTGGAGGGTGAATCTTCAAGACCAGATTTAAATTTCTCAAATTTAGATCTTTCTCAACAACTTGCTGTGATCCCTCAGCTAAGGATCCACAAGTCTCACCCCACCACAAACATCATTGGAGATGTTGTCACAGGGGTAAGAACAAGAGGACAAACCCATGAAGCAAATGTTTGTCTTCACTCTTGTTTCTTATCTCAGATAGAGCCCAAGAAAGTTGATGAAGCTCTAAAGGATGGAAGTTGGGTTGAAGCTATGCAACAAGAGCTGCTTCAATTCAAAAGGCAGAAAGTTTGGAACCTTTGTCCTCTTCCTCATGGGAAGACTACCATTGGAACCAAATGGGTTTTTAGAAACAAGAAGGATGATAGGGGAATCATCATCAAGAACAAGGCAAGACTAGTTGTTCAAGGATACACACAAGAAGAAGGGATTGACTACACTGATGTCTTTGCTCCTGTAGCAAGACTAGAAGCTGTTAGGATATTCCTGGCATTTGCTGCATCCAAGAACTTCAAGGTCTACCAACTTGATGTAAAGTGTGCTTTCTTATATGGAGTGATTGATGAGGAGGTTTATGTCAAACAGCCACCTGGTTTTGTAGACCCTGATCATCCTGATTATGTCTGCAAGCTTGACAAAGCTCTTTATGGGCTGCATCAGGCACCCAGGAAGTGGTATGAGACACTATCTAAGTATCTCTGCAAGCATGGATACAGAAGAGGTACTATAGATGGAACCCTCTTCATCAAAGGACAGGGAAATGACTTATTGCTGGTTCAAGTATATGTTGATGACATCATCTTTGGTTCAACTAATCCAAAGCTCTGCAAAGACTTTGAGAAGCTGATGAAAGACAGATTTGAGATGAGTTCAATGGGAGAACTCAACTTCTTTCTGGGAATTCAAGTGAAGCAGGTTGAAGATGGCATCTTCATAAGTCAGTCAAAGTATGTTCAAGACATACTCAAGAGGTTCAATATGACTGATTGTAAGATTGCTAAGACACCCATAGCCAGAAACCACTCCCTTGGTCCAGATCTTGAGGGGGAGTGTGTAGATGAGCACTTATACAGGGCTATGATTGGGTCTCTTATGTATCTTACAGCTAGCAGGCCTGATATCATGTTTGCTACATGTATTTGTGCAAGATATCAAGCCAACCCTAAGATGTCTCACTTAATCACTGTGAAAAGGATTTTAAGATACCTCAAAGGTGCTTCAACACTTGGTCTATGGTATCCAAAGAATCCAAATTTCAATCTGTATGCCTATACAGATAGTGATTATGGTGGTTGCAATATGACTGCAAAGTCTACATCTGGGGGATGTCAATTCCTTGGTGGAAGGGTGGTCTCATGGCAATGCAAGAAACAATCCTGTGTGTCTGCATCAACTGCTGAGGCTGAATACATTGCTGCTGCAAGCTGCTGTGCTCAAGTGCTTTGGATTCAAAATCAGATGCTGGACTATGGATTTAACTTCAAAGAGACTCCTATCCACATAGACAACAATAGTGCTATCTCTATCACTGAGAACCCTGTGCAGCACTCAAGGACCAAACACATCAACATCAGGTATCATTTAATAAGAGATAACTATGAAAAAGGATTAATTAAACTAGTCAAAGTTCATACAGATGAACAATATGCTGATCTGTTCACCAAAGCTTTTGATGAACAGAGATTTAAGTATCTGATATCAGCTATTGGGATGATTAACTTTGAGTAGACTTTTTATTAAAACTAATTCTAATTATTTCTTCTTAAAATATGTGTGTCCTAAGTTGTCTAGTTCATCACTTTCATAAGCTCATGTTTTCTTTGGATGTAAAATTCTTTTTGAAGACTTTCCTTAGATTCTTGAAAATTTCTGATACTTCGGAAGATAAAGATTTTATCTTCGGAAGAAAAACATGTCTTTAAAATAAATAACTGTCTAAGAGATTTTACCTTCGGAAGAAGTAAAGTTCATCTTCCGAAGCTTAAAATTCTTATCTCAGACACTTATCTATTTTCAAGAACCTTTTCCTTCCGAAGCAAATTAACCTTCGGAAGTTTGTTTATTTCATACAAAGCATTCAAGGGTTTATTTCTCTTCCGAAGCATAAATTATCAAGACTCTCAGGAAAATCTTCCGAAGCCATTTTAGCTTCGGAAGCTTTTTAAATCAAAACTTCCGAAGACAATAAACTTCGGAAGCTTTTCGAATTCCAAGAAAACTACTTTTTGAGCAAAAGTAAACTACCTTTTCAGAGGTGGGACCGACTTTCGGATTTCAAAGTTTATCCTCTTTCATTAACTTTGGTTCAAATCCCTTTTCATATAAATACCCAACGGTTCCCCCTCTTTCCCACTATCTTCCTCAATTCTACTGTTTCTCTAACCTAATTCTCTAAACCGCCTTTGCTTTCTACCTTTCTTCCACCCTTAAGCTTCTGAAATGGCCAACCTTAACCGCAGAAACAACCCTGATTTCTCCATGCAACTACACAGGCAACATAATCAAGTTGCTCTGTTAAGCTCTGAGAAAGATGCAAGTTTCTCAGAGATTTGCCAATTCTTGACTCTGTCAAACTATTTCACCTCCCTGACCATTGATCCTACTCTATATGAGGATCATTGCTTGAATTCTGGAAGACCTGCCAAGAGGTCATTATGGATGGGGAGAAGGCACTGTCTGCCACAGTGCAAGGGAGGACAATCTTCATCACTCCGGCCATCATTAACCAACATCTACAGCTGGATGATGAAGAAGGTGAGGTGTCCTTCCCAAAAGAAGCTGTTAATCATTCTTTTGAGCAGATGGGCTATGAGGGAGATTTCTCTGTAAAGACCTTTAGGAAAGGGAAGGTCTCATCCCAATGGAAATTCCTGCTCCATGTGGTTATCCACAGCTTGTCAAACAAGCATGGTGGATGGGACCAGATTCCTGAGGATCTCTCCTTTATAGTTCATGGAATGGTTCAGGGGGTCAAGTTCAGGTATTCACAATTTGTTATACTAATTTACTTGCAAACTTAGACTCCTTAGAGTATTACATGTTTCCTAGATATGTTCAACACATTCTCAACTGTGAACTGGGCTCACAGTTGAGGGAAACAGGTAATATTCTTAAATTGGGACAGATGAAGCCCGGCATCTTTAAAATAATGAAGAAGCCAACTGTAGGCTTCTCTGGGGTAGAAACAGCCCTAGTCCCAAAAATGTTAGAGCTCATTGCTCAAGGTGACAACCTAGCAACACAAGCTAGTGTTGAACCCACACCTCTTTTGTCCCTACCATTAAAAAGACCAGAAATCACCCTCACCTACCAAAGAAAATCCAAACGAACCCCTGCTCAGGCTATTGAGTCTGTGCAGGCCCCCAAATACTCAACCTTACAGGAAGAAGTGGACACTAGAGCTCCCACTTCTCCTGAGGAGCAAACCACTCCCATTACTTCACCTATCAGGGCTGAGGTTCCTCAAGCTCACCCTGATGAGCTCAATAGCCCAACAACCTTAAGCCTTCACTCTGAGTCTCAACACTCAAGTGGACAACCTTCAGGGGACAGCTACCATCCCCAGCCTTTGGATCTCAACCAACCAATTCCCAACCTATCCTTTACACTGATGAAGACTTAGGATTCAGTGAGTACCATGAGTCTCTCTTCTCCTCCCCTACTCAAAGAGAGATGAGTACCTCTGACTCTCCTCAGTCTATCCCCCATCAGTCACCTATTACTGAGGTGGACACTTCTGAACCTGTTCAGGATGTCCATATGGAAGAGGCTCTCACTTTTGAAAGTGATTACATCATTAAGACCTCAACCATGGCAACTCAGCCCATTGGCATCTCAACTGAGGCTGCCAGTGAGCAGAGGAAAACCAGCAGCCAAGAAACTCAAGCTGGTGGTGAGAGAGAGGACTTTGGTCCAATCATCTCATCCCCCAATGAATCTTCTGATGAAGATGAGGGGAATTTGAGACTAAAGGTGCAAAAACTGTCAAAAACATGCACCTACTTAGTCTCTAAGGTTAGTCACTTGGAATCTCAGGTGACTACCCTGCAAAACAGGGTCAATGATCAGCAACTCCAGATTTCATATCTGCAGGAAAAACTAGCTGGGAGACCTTTAAGGAGAGCTCAACCAGGAACACAAGAACCTGTGGAAGTGATTGACTTATCCTCCAGCTCACCTATGCAAGTGGGTGATGCTACCAAAAAGGGGAGAAAGTTGTTACAACCACAGAACCTGGGAGTTCTTCAGAGAGAATGGACATAGAGGACTCACCATCCTCACTTGCTGTTGTGCATTCTCAGCAACTTCCTCAAGTTCACATTAATGTGGACTCTATAGACTCTCTCATCAGGAGTCTCTTTGAGGAAGGCATACCAAGGGCTGTCTCATCTCCACCACTGGAACTGGCAATCACATCATAAGGTGGAGGTATGATGATGACAGGAGAGCCCTCATACTTCAAAGAGTTCAAGGCCAACAAGAAGTTTTTCAATTCCAAAGCCTGAGCTTTTATGAAAGACTGGATTTAGTCAACTTGCCACTTGTCAATCCAAGCAATTCAAGACAAGCTGACAGGGGCTCAAAGAATCCAAGACAGGATCCTTGCAGAGTTCTCTCTAAGAAGGAGACTTAGGGAATCAGGCAATGTCATCGGTCAACTGGATGTTGAGGTGGACCCTAAGATTAGTTTCATAGGGGAAACCTTGACTGAAGGCCCAGTGACAGAACCTGAGACCCCTGTCTCATCATCAACAACTGCTGCTGAGGTCCAAACTCCATCTGAGACACCTGCTGGTGAAGGTGTTTCTCAGCCTCTCTCTGGCCAGAGCATGGAAGCTACTCCAAGCAATGAAGGCCAAGCTTCAATCCACCCTGAGTCACAAAGGTCTGTTGGTGACAAAGGGAAAAGGATAATGACTCCTGAGGAAATTGAGGAGGAAGAGAGAGAGAGGAAAAGGAGACTAAGGGGAGAAAGTTCCACTGGGTCATCTAGCTTCATGCAAGCTGCAATCAGGGCTGCCCCCAGACCAAATACTCAAGATGATGAGTTAAGGGCAGTCAGGATTACCTACTTACAGACCAGGAACTATGACATTGATGAAATCATCTCCCTCCCCTTAGAAGAACTAAATGAACTGGCTGACAGAGAAGTGTCAAGAGAGTTGAAGGAGAAAGAGGATGCAATGATACTTCTCCAACTCAAAGAGGAGAAGAGACAGAAAAGACTTTACAAGCATGCTCCTACTCTCTCACCAGTTCAAGAAAGTCCTGCACAGGAAGATGTGGCTCCACAAGAACCTCAGGTAGATAAAGAAGAAGATAGGATCAAAATGATCAACTACCTGAGTGCCACAGGCTTCTATCAGGCAGATGCACTTCTCCCTTGTCCTATGACTTCATTGAGTTCGAGTATCTAAAGCAACTTGAGCTTGAGTTAGTCAAGGAAAGAAAGACAACCAAAAGGAAACTAAGGGAAGAAGCTGCAAAGTCAAGGGCCCCATTCAAAAGAATGCAAAGAAGTCTGCTGACAGACAAAGAATGGTGAGCTTCTTGAAGCTGTATGGATTCTCCGGAAGGAGACTTGGCCCCATGTCTCTATCCACTATGGATGAGCATATTAGGGTGATCAAGCAGAAGATTAAAAGTGGAGAACTTATTGACTTGCACACTCTTCCAAGTCAAGTCCCACCTGAAGTGGAGGTCAAGTTTGAACAACCAGAGACACCTCAACCAGCACCTCCAGCTGAGCCCCAGCAAGCTTCATCTTCTGATCCTAGGCAGGGTCAAACTCCCTCTCCTTCTGAACCTGTGAGGGAGGAACACCCAACTGAGAAAGACACTGATGATCAATGGTGCTGCAGACCAGTCTTCTCAGTTAAAGACATCCAAGAGGAAGAAGAGGATGGCTTCTAAACCAAAGACAAGAAGAAGAAGCCAAAGTCATCTACCTCTGCACCTCAGGCTGAATCAGATCAACCTGAGGAAGTGCATGATGAGGCAGCCCAATCAACTCCTATTCAAGTGGCTCCTAACTACTAGTGAGACACCCATCTTGTCCTGGACTTACTCTACCAATCCAGAGAGATGGACTGTTATCAGAGATCAAGGTGTTGAGAATGTCTACTCATGGCAAGACATAATCAACTTACCTCTGCATGATCTCTTTGAGATGAGAAGATACTATGAAAGTCTTGATGATCCTGACCATCTCATGAAGAAAGGAATGGTCCTGATTGTACTGAAGACTACCAACATTTGAAGATCTTCTAAGTGTTTTGGTAGCATCAGCCTAGGGGGAGTTTGTAAGGATTCCTGAAGTCTGATGCAACCCAAAACAGCCTAAGTGTCTCAGCAACATGCACTAAGTACTGAAGTGAAGAATGCTTCGGAAGTTTTACACAAGCATTAGAAAATACTCTAAGTGTAAAATCTTCCGAAGCCAAGACCAATATCTTCCGAAGCCAAACATGAAGTCTTCCGAAGCTTCAGAGACAAAGTCTTCCGAAGCTTCAACCTATGAAGACAGATTTCTTCCGAAGACTTTTAGTACACATGCTTTATCTGATGTACTGTTCCATAAAGCACCTTTTCCGCTGCATCTCTGTAAAGTCACCAACTTACATGAGTTGGTGAAAAGGGCCTTGCTTTTGGTAACTGTACATTGAGGTCTTGAGTCTTCACTTTCCACTTTATGTACTTTATCCTTTTTGTATGTATAAGGATGTGAGCTATGGCATGTCATAGTCACAAGGTCAAAAGGCAGATATGCCTTTTGATCCTACAATTGATTTTGTTAGTGTCTAGTCAATTGTATCCAGCTGGCTTTCAAAGTATAGCCGGCTGTAGGTTGTAGTATAAGTATTTCAAGTTCTTGTATCTTTTCTTTATGCTTTGTAACACTTGTAAAAGAACTTGAGAAAGCAATATACTGCCTCCTTGAAACCCATACTCTCTTGTTCTGTCTCTTGCTTTACTTGTGTTCTTTGTATCACTTTGGTTACCCAGTTCACTGTTTGATTAGAGCTTAGTTATTCTCCTCATTGTGTTGTTTGTGTTGTAATTGTGCTTAAGCCCTTAAACGGTCCTGCAGAGTGTTTCAATTAGATCACTGAAATTAAAATTGTTTTAGTCAGATCACTCAGCTTTTATGTTTTATTTAAATTTTAGGTTTTAACATGTTTTTCAACATGTTTTTTTTTGTTTCAATTAGATAATATATTTTTTTCTTCTTTTTATGCTAATGTGAAGTGATGATGTGGATTTTAGGTATTTGTAATTATTTATTATAATCACATGTTTTTTTTTTATACATTCTTACATACATTAGAAATCTCGACCTTCACATATTTTCCTCATTTTTCAAACACAAAAAGTTCCGATGATAACTTGATTTGATAGTTTGATGATCTTATCTAAGAGAAATAATACGTGGTGACTTAATGAAACAGTTTTTAATATTGTTAGTATATGATATTTTCTTTTACTTATATAGCATTTGTTTGAAGCTAAAACACATCTACAAGCTTGCGCACACACACGTCCTTTAAAACCTAGGTATATGCCTAGGCATATGGTTCGACTCTTGCACAACCTTGTTTTCTTCCACCAACTTAATAATCTCTTTAAGTTATTATTATTATTATTAATGTAAACCAAATCCAATTTAAATCACAAAGATAACCACTGATTTATTAATATTAATTATTTTATTTTTTTATAATCAATTTTAATCGTTATTATATATATACAATTATTAACTTTAATATTATAATGGGTTTCTATGCGCTTTATGGTTGTACTCATATTTTAATTTATTTTATTAATCTTTAATATTTCTACTTTAACTCGATACTTTAACATCTTGTATAATTTAACACTAATAATTTTTTTACTTTCAACTTTACTCCCCAATAGTTTTCATATTTTTACAAATTGTTCATTTTACGTTCTTTTCGATCTAAATTTTGCGAGTTAACATTCGCAACATGCGTGAGTGGTTCAATCACACTTTTTACACTTATTTTTTTTTCCCGTTTAATGGTCCCATCGCAAACGCACTGGTCCTAGATCGACTTACTTATTATTTGATATGTTTTTACATTTTGCTTGTGTAGTTCTAAATTTTACGTCTAATTTTTTATTTGGTTTCATTTTTATTTTTATTTTGATATGAGACTTTTTTGGTGTTGGTTGTCACTAATAGTGGTGTGCCATTGGTGTGGTCGCCTCCCACCGCAACACGGGAGACTGCAATTTTTTAAGTATGTTTCTTTTGTTAACCTTGAAAAAACTGTGTTTATTTTACTTTTTATGAACGTTTTGTTATGTTTTTTTTCTTTGAAATAGAGTTATATCCAAAATAGAGTATTTTAACGGGTATCGAGACTATGGCGAGTGATATTATCTTTGTCGCACTGTGACGAACTCAATCACCTATAAGTGAACAACATCATTTAATATTATCGGAACCTAAACCGTGTTCGTTATAATGGTGTTCGTTATAATGGTTTTCAACAAACAAAACCTATAACAACCGAACTCCTGTCACCTTGAGCAAGGAGAAAAACGACCAGACTCGTCGCGAAACGCAGTGGAGAAAACTAGTTTTTCTTACTCATTACAAGGTTGGTGAAACCAAACTTGAATTTACAACTTGGACCCTCATTTTTAATCTGCAAATTAAACTTTTAAACTTCTAATGTTTCAACTTTACCTCTATACTATATATAATATATATTTTTAACCGATTAACTTTTTTACTACTTTTTACTACTAATATTTTCCAATAACTTTTTTCATTAACATTTTAGAAAGATAATTGCCTTGTGTTTAAACTTTTTATTGCTATCCCGGTATAACTTTTGTCAAAAAGATGTTGTACTTAAAAGAGGGTATTTTCCGTAGGTATAGTAGGTTATATCCACTGATGGCAATATTCTAATACTGTAAACAATGAAACCAATACCGACTAAGAACAACGATACGTTATATAGGAGTTAGTATTCAAAATAGGGTATTTCTTTGAGTGTCTTTGTTTAAATATCCATAATGCATTCGTTTTGTCTATTTAATTACGTTGTGTCAACGTAAGATTCCCCATCGTGTAGATCTTAATATCTAGTTGTGCATTAACAAGAAATAATCAATTTGGACATGTATTATATATTATGTAGTTTATATCTCATTTTTCTTTATTTAAAAGTCTATACTAAAGTTTAACATTACATATAAAAAACTAGTTATAGTGAACTGTTGTATTACACGGGTTGAATAAAAATTATTAAATAAAGTAAAATTTTATTAATTATAAATTGATATTTAAAAATAAGAATATGATTGAAATTTTCTTATAGTAAATGAATAAAATTTTAATTTCAAAGTAAACATTTTAAAAAATGTCATACTACAATTTTTTTTCGTGTCACTCTCATAATTATTTTTTTATAAAGATTTACTTTTTGAAAACACCAATTATAAAATATTTTGTATTTTTTAAAAAAGTTTGATGTTTTAAAAATTCCTAATTTTATGAAAAATTATTTCCTTAGAAATAACATTAGTAAAAATATCTCTTAATTAATCTATTAAAAAATTATTTAATATCTAAAAAATTAGATAATATTATTAGTAATTAATGTGATTATTAATAGGAGAGAGAAACAAAAAGAATATTGAAAATGAATATGATGTTGACATGTGTTCTCCTATATACCCTTTTATTAGAGTAGTAGATGTAAATACAAAGGACTAAAATCAATCAAAGTGTAGGAGGTACTTTGAGTCATAGATTTATGGAATAAATTCTTCAGATCAAATATATAATTATCACGCATAAAGGAAATAATTCTCACACTACATGTGTAAAATTGAAAATAACATATAATTGTTAACTTTTCTTAAATTCCCCTATTGTTTTAAGGGCATATAACTTTTTACACAACACTATTTTTTAATTATATGCATAACTTGCGTAGTTATAAATATAACTTGTGTATTTATCGTATAACTTGAGTAATCATTTTTTAATAATTTTAACGGTTATTATTACACATAATCATAAACATAGGTTGTGTTTTATCATACAACTGAAATAATTATGAAATTTTATTATTATTTAGTATCATTACTATTAATATAATCGTTTAATATGATAAAATGACACGATAAAAGTATAAATGCATCAGAGAGTGACACGTGTTTATTTATTTTTTTCAATTATGTATAGAGATTATCTTGGTTTGCTAGCTGTTGTACTTTTGACTTATTTTGTGTGAAATTTGTTAGATTTATCATTTATAAAATAACTAATTTAAATTGGAAATATAGTAATTTTCTGACGTAGTGAGAAATTAAAATATATAAAAATGTGAAGGTTTATATATAAGACATGTTTTAGTAGTGAAGAAAATCCTAAACCAAAGTCAAAAAGAGATGCAAGCTATATACCGATTTACATTATCTGTTTCTTGGTGAACAACAAAAAAGGTAATCAAGATAGAAACTAATCATCGAGAAGCTTCCTAAATCAATTGCCAACGCAGGGGTAGTCCCGGTGTGGTTGAACGAAAATCTTCTTGGGTTGTGAAAGCGCGTCCATGACATCTGTCAATTAGAAATTCGATTGCCACTTCTGACTTTTATATCAGCTTGTTGTCGAGTTGTTTTGTTGATAAGGATCTTTGTACCTTTGATTCTTATCGATCTTCCTTGACTCGTAGAGAAAAAGAATGACACTAGTAGTAGGATAAGTAATGCAAATGTTTTCATGTTAAATGGGATGCTACTAGTTTACAACATTGAAGGTGAGAGGTGTTTCAAAAGATGCTTATTGTGGATATGTATATATAGGCCATGAAAAATGGACCAAGTATAGCTAATCTCTTAATAGACGCAACTATTTCGTATATCGTTGTCACAAAAAAGGTGTAAATCAATATAATATTAATATATTAAAGTTGTCTAGCTTTTTTAACTATAATACTCGTCTTTCGTTTGCCTAATTCATGATAAGTTTGGACAACTTATCGAGCGAAACAAACAATCTAAACTATAGACGTAACGTAAAATGTTATTTCTATATAACCACACAAACTTTAAACTTTTAAAAACGAGTGGTGTCACGTCTTTAAAGTTAATTATGGATGTTAGATTAATATGATGTTAAATTCGTATTCGTTCGTCTTAAGATAAATATTATAGCTAAAATTATGACAAAAACTACATTTGTTTTGGTTTTTTATATTTTTCCTCTTCATTATCCATAAAATAAAGTTTTGGAGAGGGAATAAGTAGGTATCCCCTTGTAGGGACAACGTTATTTACGGCATAATCCACTCTCAAGTGATGTGAATGATTATTATCATACATAATAAATTTTAATTAAATAAACTATAATCATTAACTAATAATAATATATACTGATAATATACTAATGATATTTTAACTTTTAATTTTATCTCAAGAAAATTTTAACTCATACTGATTGTAGGTTAACAACTTTACGTTTTGATTTTCATTTGATTTATTTCACAAAGATGATTACGAATAAAATGGAGAAACAAACATTGCTCGTAAGTGAAACTAAAGAAATCAAGCATATATCTATAATATTTATACGATGAGAATTACCTTTTCCAAAGAAAGTAATTGTTAAAAATATCATTAGTGAAGTTATCATTGTGAGTTTTATGAGCTACTTACTAATAGTTTAAGTTATTAAAATTCAGTTACCTTAACTAAAAATAAAGTGTAGTAATTTTCATACTAATCTTTTATAATAAAAGAGCTTTTAAATAGACACTTTATATAATTCTAGACCTTCTGGTTCTAATTTTCTTACTTCTCCCAATTCTTAAATAATTAAATTAACTAGTAATGATATTATTTAAATGTTTTAGATTAAAAAATAGTTTTTTAATAAAGTAAGAAAGAAGTTTTTGTATAAATGAAATTTCAAAAAATAAAATTTTATAAAATAAGAAATTTTTTAAGCATCAAACTTTTTTAAAATTGTAAATTCTTTTATATCGGTGTTTTTAAAACATAAAATTATACATCAAAATAATTATAATTTGGAGTTAATAATAGGAATGTTTTTAAAATGACATTAACGGTTTGCTTTGGAACAAAACGTTTAATTATTTTGAATTAAAAAAAGTTTAAAAATAAAAGTAATTTTTATATTACTTATATTCCTCACTTTATATAATTTCAATCATACTTTATCATAAAATATGGTTTATAATTAACTAATCTTCGTTGCTAGTTATTTAATATTTATTTATTTAATCTGTATAATACAGTGAAACACACAAAAATAGCAAGTGAGTGACACATTACTTTATTTTACCCATTGCTAAAAAGACATTTTAAATATTATATAAAATAATTATTTTTAAACATATTTGGTGTATCGCCTATTATTTTTAAAGAATGAGGTTTTAGTTAATTTGAAAGTACGGTTGCCATATGGTTATACACTTTATTCAAAATTAATTTATGTCACATATAAAATATTTATTGACTTCTTTTATTTTTATAATAGTTTTCTTTAACGTTATTTTCACAATAACATAATATTTTGTTAAATTCCAAATTTATCAATGGAATTTGTGATCCTAAATTGAACTAGAGAACGCTTTGGTACTTCTTAACGCACATATTCACAACTTAACACGTGTTTTCTTAATAACGCATATATCATTTGAAGTTACATTCTAAAGTGCACTAGTACATATACTACGTTTAACACCCCAGACAATCATACATTAGTTGGGAATAAGATAGATGTCAGGTTCACGATAAATTTCTTGCATTAAATACCACTGATGCCTTTGAAACACATTGGTATTGGCTGAGAGTCGAAATCCATAACTGAACATGCTTGAGTACATGGAAACAATCTTAAGATAAGTAATCTCCTGGAAAGTTTTTCATGACAACAAAAAACAAATTCGTAAGCTCCTTCCAAGCATTAAGCAAAATGGACCATGTCAATTGATATGGGTAATATTTTTATGTTTTAATAAACATAACACAATCCATTTGGAGTACATGTGTTTTCAATTACTACATTATAATTATTAAATTTAATAATAAGTACTCCTATTTACTAGTAAATAAAATAATTTTAATCAACTAGTGATTTTTGTCCCAACCTAATCCTGTTATCTACAATATGAATTTCAAAACAAATACATAGCATAACTTAGTTGGCAACTTGGTCACGTGTTGTGTACCGACTTGACTAATTATAGGAGTGGTCATGATACTTTTGCTAGGCCTACAATTTGCTCAAAAACACAACTACAATTTCACAAGTTGCCAAGTGGATCTAAGGTGATTTGATATTAAAATTTAGGTACTAGTTTATATATAAATTATAAATGCACTATAATAGTTGGGATTAAGTGTTTTATTTTGCGTGGTTAGAGTATTCTCAACTTATTCCCGCCTCTATCCCATCCCCATCCTCGTAAAATGTATAAATTTCTCCATTTTCACTCATTCATTCTAATTTCCATCTCTAAAGTTTAAGAAGATCTAAATTGAATCCTCATATTTTTGGATTTACTCTTCATTTGCATTCATTTTTTCTCCATAATTTATTAGTGAAAAAAATATATATTATTATTAAAATAGAATAAAGCAATATATTTCATCATAGATAGAAATAGGAATTAGAAGTTAGGAGGTGCGAAAAGTTAACATGATTTAATGATAAAGATCACTTTTAGTTAAATTATAAGAATAGAGAGAAGAAATATATATGAACATTCTTAAAAAAAGATAAATAAAATCGTCAATTGCACTACATGTAATACAACTACTTCAGTCACGCTTGTGTATTCATGTTTTAGTATTTGGTAATCACAACAATTTTATGGCTTTATAAATTAGAATTCAAATAACACATCATATTACACACTATACTACATTAAGAAACAATATTAAGTCAACGTCAAAAAATTTTATATACTTAATGCATTAACAAACTCTTTTATATAAAAATGAAAAGCCAACTCTTATTCTCTTCTTTATCAACCCTAACACGACACACTCTTACTTTTTTTTTGTGTTTCTTGTGTATATTTTTAGGCCAGAGGCATGCGTACATAACTTGATGGAGATAATAAAAATCTAACATCTGAACGTGAAACTTCATATATGTATATGTATTTGTGAAAATTGTAACCAAAATTTTAATGATGTATTTATGCTATGATATCTTCATTGCCAAGAGGTAAATGAGTTGGAGATTAAAGTTGATTGGGAGTGACTAGAGACCAAGGGAAAGGATTATTATTATTATTTTTAACGTCGCAAGTACAAGTGTAAAATGATCTTTTCACATGAAAATAGCTTTTTAAACCAAACATGACAAGCATACACCTAAAATAAAATGGTACAAGCAAGAGACTAAAAACGTTTTATTTAAGAAAGAAACAACCAAATCCGAATACAGATTTTCCTAAGGGAGCGTTTGGTTGGAAGAATGTAATGGAATGGAATGTAATTGAAAAACTAGTATAATTTTCAAGTAAAATTATGTTTGAGTGGGTAATGAAATGTAAAACCAATGGAATGTTTCACCTCAAATTCCCTTGGTTGTAGGATTTCAAAATCCTTCCACCTAGATAGGGAATTTGAAATCCTACAACCAAGGAAATTTAAAGTGAAACATTCTCTTGGGTTTACATTTTATAACCCACTCAAACAAATTCCATTCCATTCCTTCCAACCAAACGCTACCTAAATAAACTCCATTGGAATATTAGCGTATTCACGTTATTTTATGGCACCACAAAGCAAAAATTAATAAATAAATAACATTTCCCCAATATAATTCAATAACTTATTTCACAATAAAGGCATAAAAAACTAATACAACTTTATAACAAATTAAAAGAATCCATATAATCAATTTACAATGAGGTTACTGATTGTAAACCCAATTCAAATGAGATATTGGAGATTTGGGTACTGTTTCTTTTTGTTAATTGCTAATTTGCTATTGATGACAACACCAGTCTAACCAATTAACTCCCAACCATC
Source organism: Flaveria ramosissima (assembly GCA_025215565.1). NCBI lineage: Eukaryota > Viridiplantae > Streptophyta > Magnoliopsida > Asterales > Asteraceae > Flaveria > Flaveria ramosissima. The sequence goes on along the minus strand of CM046034.1, from coordinate 51,649,569 downwards.
TGTACAACAAATCTCAACAAGGCAAAATCAGGGTAAATTGGTATTTTTTTTTCTCCTTTTTGAACATCTTGAGGGGGAAATTATGACAGAACCTGTTGAAATAATTCATCTGTATGCTGCTCTAAGTTTGTTCAAAAACTGCAAAGTTTCACTGTAAGAAGGATCGCTTCGACTAATTGGCTTGCACGAATTCACATGATCGGTTGACTCCAACACCTACAAAAGTTCGAAAATCACAAAAAGGAGGGAAACTGTTAGAACCTGAAAATCGAGATAGGCTAAATCCCAATTACAAAGGTAAAAACCCAAGTTGATGAACAAATGCATCCCCACCTTAAAAATACAGGAACACTAATATTTAAACTAAACATTGGTGGGAACGGTTAACCCCACTCCCTCTACTCTTGAATTTTCAATTTTCAATTGTTTTCCCTCCTTTCAATTTCCCTCCACTTGAATTCCCTCCATCCAACAACTGGATCAGATCTGACCCAGATTGACCCGGACCCAACAGTGGGTTCGTATCAGAAACTGATTACGTTTTAAGGACTAACATGAATCCAAATGGTAAAATTTTGTATACATGTTATGCATGGTGAAATGAAGATATTTTTATGTGATATCCGGCCTCTCATACCAGCCACCTTTCCCAACTGAGAGTTCACATTGTTTTTGGTTACCTGGGTGAAGACTTCCCACAAAGTCACTCGTCTTGCCTAGGATGCTTACTGTGGAGTTCTCTCACGCACAACTTACACACCAAAAACGTATTGGTGGTATTTGAGGCCGGACATTTCCTACCAACCCAGAATCTATTTGTCCACAACTGATGTGGGATTCGCCTGGCATGTTATACAGACATACAACAAGTTCATATGCATGCATATGCAGCTAGTGAAATCCAGAAATGAAACTTACAACAAGTTCGCCAAATCCAGGATATGCAGATTCAATCGGAACTATTTCCAATCGAAAAGCCCATCCCCCATAGCCTTCAACTATTGGAGTTACTTTAGTCTGTAAAACACTTATTAGCCAATTAGAACATGCATACAGACATACAATGTTCATATGCATGCATATGCAGCTTGAAGGGTTAAAAAGGTCATGAAAGTAGTGGTAATACCTCACAAAAACTAAGAACATCAAGTGATCCTTTTTTATGCAGATCACGAATGAAGTCATTAAGCTCCACTAATCTTGTAGACCCACTTCTCAACTCTCCTATCTGACCAAAAAAAATCAGAAATAACATAAGTAAGAACAACTTTATATCATTGTCAAAGCAAGACAGTTGGTCTTCACTAGAGGTGAAAAATGTGATTTTTCTCTAAACATATGAATTCTTTTTGTAGAAAATTGTTGTCAAATCTGATTACAACTATTTATACGACTCAATAATAAGTTAACTTCTTAATTTGACCCATCAAAGATAATAAATAACCCAAAGTTAGCTGTTCATATGTAAACAGGTCAAAGTTGGGGGGTAGACCTACAAATAAGGGAGAATAAGAATGCTTACCGATGGTGCAGGGCGAAGCACATAACCCATTCTCCAGGGCATATCTGCAAGTTTACTACCAAAGTGTGGGCAACTGTAAAACACCTAAAACCCGAGAGAGATACGTTCATTAATAAACATTTATCGGAAGTGATAACTTGTACATGCAAACATTAACAAGCTTTTTTCACTGAAACATACCACACCAACAGTGTTTTTTACAAGATTGCCTCTGTTTTCTGCACTTGCCTGGTGTAGCATCTGCTTCACAACCAATCCCCCCATGCTGCATATGTTACTTTTTCAACTTAATAACAAGCTAAAACGAGAAAATTTAGAACTTATTTTCTCTTTTTTTTTTACTTGCATTTTTCTTCCTTCTAAGGGTCTTGGTGGGTGGTGGTGGTTTTGCCTTATGCCTTATTGTTTTCATGTTTAATTCTAATCTTAAGAAGATTCATATATCAGCAGTTGTGTACTTATCTCTACTACCTCCCATGTGTAAGTTGAATTATGAATTACCCTCAATTTTATGGATAATGTCACATACCGTCCTCTGAATAATATCAAATTTACTTGACAAGAAAACATAACATCATATACATCTGTATTCGTATTTATCACATAAATGCCCTTCATTTATGTAAAGATTTTGGTTACAAGAGTTTGAAGAGTAAGGAGAAGGGTATAATGGTCATGTTACAATTTGTACTTAATAAAATGGATAAAAATGAAATTTTAAGCATTCCGAAAAGGTATATTTGATATAAATTCTTTTGGTTCGATAGTATATGATATTATGCATGCTTTTAGGGGTATATATGAAATTGCCCCACTAATTTATCATCTAAATTATTTAATATATAGTGCTTCACATAGGTCAATGACAAACGGCTAACATATGATCTTATTGCAACTAGATATGATCCGTGATGATTTAAATTTATAATTTAATACAAACCTATGTGTTACAAATACAACTGGTCGGTCTCCAATTCGCGCAGCAATTAACTTTTCCAACAGCATGGAGCTAACTTCCTGCAGATATCAATTCAGGCTTACGATGCTAATCAGCACTTGATAATATGTCAATTAAAGAAAAAACAGACTGAAAAAACTAAAACCTGGAGAGGCAAGCTTGAACCAGACCATTGAGTAAGATTTGTCTACAAAAAATATTAATAAAAAGTAGGTCATCATCAATATTCATCATGTTGGTACAAAAGCAAAATGCGCATTAAAACCACAGATTTATGATCACAAACCTTGTACTTAAGACTAAATAAACGACCGTGTGGGAAGTCAGCTGAAAGCCACTCTCCGGGCCAAAAGGTTCCTTCTTTTCCAGCCTCTTCATCAATCTTTTCAACGAGCCCAGATTTAGATGATGACTTGCACTCAGATAATCGCCAAGTTTTATACGGGCCACCACGCAACCCATGAACAAATATAACATCAAGTGAAGGATCTGCCAATCGATTCTCCAACCTATTGTCTGAAGTAGGGCTGATGTCATCACTTACATCAATCTGATTTTCCTTTTCTGTTGATGTATGCCCTTCTTTTGGATATTTCCAGTGAGGCGAACCCGGGTTTATTAGAAAAATCATCTCCGTATAACGAGCACAACGATTATTCTTATCTCCGGGATTATCATCATCGCAAAGATATTTAATAATGTTGCTCGAGCATAGCTTTGAGTTTTAAGATCATTATTTCCTGAAATCTTTCCATTTGCACATTCTTCAAGCCACTTACACCACTCTTTATCATCCCTAATCAACTTTTTGACTTTTGGATGAACTGAGAGCAAGGTCAACAATCGAGCTGCGTGTCTTCGGACGTGCCTCGGACGTGAG